>JANVCC010000033.1:16318838-17012097 GCA_025345505.1 Todiramphus chloris collaris | reverse complement strand
ATAGATAGATAGATAGATAGATAGATAGATAGATAGATAGATAGATATCTGATGTGGTCACCATTGAAAGTGTATTATATAGGGTTAAAGTACTATATGACACCGAGGTGGGGGCTGTTACCATGTGTGACAGCTGTTGGTTTCATCACAGTGTGCCCGTGCAACATTTCTTTGCCTAACATTGACTTGTCCCAGTGGACTAAACACAAATCACTGGTTGCATCTGTTTTGATGGCCTCTGTGTGATTTACTTTTGTATATGAAACATTGCTGTCTACTGGAGACAGTCACCCAAAGGAACATGATGCTGATATGGGGTGCCAACCTAATACATGCTTCCATTCCTAGGGAAATGCTGCAGGAAACTGCTTTTCAGAATAGCTCAGTCTCCTAGTGTCATGAAGAGCTACATAATGACAAGTGCCATAAAGGACTTTTCTCCATGCCCCTACCTTGCAAGCCCATAACCTGCCTGCGGAAGCCTGCCTAGCTTCATCTTTCATGCTGGGTGGGTTCAAAGGAAACTGCCTGTTGATTAGAGTTCAGGCACAGCTTAATCCTCCAAGTCAGTGCAGTAAGCAAAGGCACATGATCTCAAATAGAAAAGAAACAGAGCATGGAAGTCGCTCTAGAAAGATGGTGAAATAATTATGCTGCTTATTTCCTAATTCTTAAGTTGGATCTTAGTGTGAGCGGCACAATATGAAG
Source organism: Todiramphus chloris collaris (assembly GCA_025345505.1). NCBI lineage: Eukaryota > Metazoa > Chordata > Aves > Coraciiformes > Alcedinidae > Todiramphus > Todiramphus chloris. The sequence continues at coordinate 17,011,389 of JANVCC010000033.1, read as the reverse complement.
AGCATCATGCTATCTTGCTCTCTCCCAAAAGACACTTGGCAAACAAGGTGGCTAATAAACACTCACAGTTTATGCACTGCTTTTCCTCCAACAGAAGCCACCTGTGTCAAGAGTAGAAACCAATAGTGCAAATGTCAGTTGTCATTCATGAAGTGGATTGGTCCTTCAGAATAACTAAGTATTGTGGATATACAGGAATATAGGAATCAGGCTTGTGTAAGGGTTTCATACTGTTTGGTAGGTGTCTTGTTGCTGATCATTATGTTTGAACGCTGGAAACAATTTGCAGAGGTCTTTCATTTCCACTGACATCTGTGTTTCATATTCTCTTGTGTGGCTCTTTAAAATCTAGTTACCTTCGTGATATGACTCATGATGTGATAAGTCACATTTAACTTTGTTTAAGATTTGATTACTGTGTATTGATGTCTGTATCTGAAGTGCATCCTGCCACAGCAGAAGGTTTATATATAGAGGAATAGAAATGTGATAAGGAAATGACAAGTCCTCTGCAGTGCCTAAGAGGAAAGGCAATACTCAGACAAAATGGGTACTTTTATATGTATTTATTTTGTGGAGATTTGTTAAAACATTTCTCTTCCTCCCACTCAACTGGTGTTCAACAAACTGTACACTAGCTGAGGACAGCACCCGTTGCAGATGTTGTTACTATTTTAGTATTGCTTGGCTGTTCTAACAGATACACTGATCTGCAGTTCTTTCAAATGGAAGTTGCGAACCTATTATAAGCATGAGATGTAAATGTGAGATATGGCCATTTACTATCAGTATGATGCAAAGCTAATTTTACTTTAAACTAGCTTCAAGACAAAATGTGTTATTCCTTCCTGTTGCAAGTTCATAGATTATATGTTAATTATAATATCATGAGTCTTCAGGCTCTGCTTTTGAAAGGAAGCTATTTATTTCATCCTGCTACATGAGAATTCACACATAATTTTGTCTGGACAGGACAGTTACCTGAACCAAACCAAGCACGATAGCTCTGTTTTGAGAGAAATGCTGTGTACCTTGATAGAAGTTGATGCTGATGCTCTGTCTCTGTTTCTTTCCCAGGATGATCCTCTCACTAATCTAAACACAGCTTTTGATGTGGCTGAGAAATATCTGGATATTCCCAAGATGCTGGATGCAGAAGGTAACGTAGAACCCAGTGGCTTTTAACTTGCTTTTTCTCAAGAAATTCTTCTAGGTGGACTTGTATTGTACAAGAGTTCAGTAACATCTGAATGCTCCCTCCATCACCACGTACTAAATGTGCAGGGAAAAACTTACAATGGAATAATGAATCACATGTTCCGCGTCTCTCTTCCTCCTGTGCCTCTCAGTCTTCTGAGTCTGGTGTGGAGATCCTAACCTGGTGTTGACACACTAGGCAGAGATGAGTGACACCTGGCTATGTCCACTGCTGACTGAAGTGTCCCCTTTCAAGAAATGGGCTTAATACTGAGTTAATGTATGGTGCAGGACTATGTTCCTTTTGCTCCAGAACTTTTTTTTTTCTGGACTCTTTCTGACGTTGCTGGCGATCTTCATTTTTGGGGGTGTATTAGTATTATAAACTGCTGCTTCTTGGCTACTTGGAAGTGTTGGGCATGAAGATCAGTTATTGATTTGGTTTGGACACCAAGGCAGAGATCCATGTTGCTCAGAGGTGCTTTTCCTACAGACTGTGACTGCTTCCCTGAGGCCACTGGGACAGCAAGGATCACTTTTCAGAGCCTTGTCAGTAACAGCTTGGCAGTAGACTTTGAAGACTGTAACTCTGGAGTACAAACAACAGCCTGAAGTAGTTCACTGTTTGTTGGCTGTTTGCCTGAAGCCAGCTGGTTTCAATGGTAGAAGCTGTATTTTAGTCTTGGTTTGGACAGGAGAAGCACTTCAAGGCTTTTGTTAAATAAGGAAGTGAGAGGAACAAGGGGGAAAGGTGAAGATAGGACAGCTGCACCCAATGAACCTGTATTTGGGTAACAAGGATGTTCATATTCTTAGGTAGTATTTCCCATTCCCAGGGACAAGTCTTGTTTTCCCTGCATTCATCATGCTGAGGTCACCAAAAATCATGAGGTTTCTGGAGTAAATCCAAGTGCTTCCTGCCATTCTGTAGGAAATAAAGCCACCTCCAGACTAAGTGGAGGTAGCTTCAGATCTCAGCAAAGCTCACAGTGATGAAGAGGGCCCCTTGCAGGAGCTCCCATTGCTTTTTCCGGATCACTCTCCTCCCTCATGGAGTGGAGCTAATATGCATTCCTCCACACCATTAATTCTAATCTCTGGAGGTGTTTAGTTTTCCCTGAAACTAATGAAAAGGGCCTTTTGAAATTCAAGTCATCATTGTGTTGAAATGGAGGACTGACGCATGGAAGAGAAGGGAGAAAGGATCTTTCCTGAAGAACTGCATGGAGGAATTGCAGTATAATACATCTATAAAAGCCATGTCAACCTGCTGCCTGTTTGGATTGAATCAACCCACTGTTCACAGTAATGTTCTCAGGATGGGGAAGTGCCGTGACACAAGACATGCTGACATATGGCTGCATTAGCCTGGCTAGACGCTGGAAGCTATTTTATCATGAGGGAGGGGAACCAGGAGGGTGATCTGGGCTTCTGAGACACACACATCTTCTGGGGAGTGCTGGAAAGCCCTTTGGAGTTGCTGTGACAAGCATATACCCCAGCAGGCCTCCTGGTTCTCCTTTGCTTTCCTCCCATCAGTTGATTATGCTCTTAACGTGAGGTTTTTTTTGACAGACATTGTTGGAACTGCCCGTCCTGACGAGAAAGCCATCATGACCTATGTTTCTAGCTTCTACCACGCCTTCTCAGGAGCCCAGAAGGTATCGCAGGATCCCAAGCTCCCTCCACAGAGCACACCTGGTGCCGTTGCTAATGTCCAAACCTTTTTTTCTTTCTCTCTCTCCTCTCTAGCTACGGGCATCTTTATTATTATGTTCTTGGTAGAGTTGGCTGTTGGTTCAAAGTGGTGCCCCAGACATAATATGTGGGGCAAGGGAGCCAGGAGACCCATTTCCCTATAATCAGTGGTACTTCCTCTAGCACTTAGGTATACCAGCACCTTCGTATGCACACAAATCCGAGGGAGTGGGGAGCTCTGCCTTCTCCATTTGCCTTCTGCACTGCTGCCCTGATGGCCGAGGACCTGCAGCCCCTGTTCTTGGGAAATTTGAGCTAGGATGCTTGGTCTCACAAAGGTGGAGACTACCACATAGATGCTCTGCTCAGCAGGACACTGCAGCCTGCCCCCACTGGAAAAAATGATGATACCTATTCACTCTTTTTTTTTTTAAATAACTTTTTCAAAGATGGAGAAAGAGAGATAACTTACTGGTTTTATGAAGGTTTCAAGGAGTACCCAAAGCTTTATCTTTTCCCTTACATATGCTGCAGGTTCCCACACCATTGCTTTAAGGTCTGAATTTGCTGCTTTCTCAAGTTCTGCCACCAGTTCAGTCCCAGTTCACCTGGGGCTTACAAAGCATGTCTAACAAGTATGTCCATGGTGATTTTGCAAACAGAGCATTGCTTATCATGACTGAGATGCCTGGTTTTGTTCATTTGTTTCTTTTTATTTTTCTTCTTTTCTCACCCACTATGCTGGAAATTTGGGCAGTTGAGTCCACGCTGTGTCTGGCTTAGCCATTTTCCTGTTGGTAATGGAGTCACTTAAGCAAAACATTTTGTGGGTGAAACCTTGTAAACATCTTTCACCAAAATCAAGCAGCTGCCTGTACTTCGGTACTGTAGGAACAGGCAGTGCATGTTGCAGCAGAGCAGATACTGTGTAGGAAGGGCACTGTGTAGGAAGGCTCTGATCTCTAGCTCCTCGGCATACAGAAAGGCCTTGAGCGTGGGTGTTGAGACCTCCAAACAGCCTATTTGCATCCTTGAGCCAGGCCCGTGGACCACAGCTGTAAAGATGCAGAGACCTGATCCTCAGCTCAGGATCCCTCTGGATTGTGGGGGCGGGAGAGAGGGGTGCCGCTTTGAGCCACAAGCCAACGCTGCTAGCCACCTTCTGATCCGAATTCCCAGCTCTCCGCATGGAAATCTGTTTGGCCTGTCCTGCAATGCATGATGGGAAGTTTTCTCCCCCTCTCTCACGCCACCCATGACTGTTTTGTTTTATTCTATGTGCTGCTTCTTACTTTATCCTTTCAACCTCTTTTCCTTCTCTGCACAGATATTATAGGCACGCTAAGGCCGGATGAGAAGGCCATAATGACCTATGTCTCATGTTACTACCACGCCTTCTCAGGGGCGCAGAAGGTGAGACTTTACCGCTAACAACCCCCTCCCCTCTCCCTGCCCACCACTCCTCTCCACCGAGGAACGTGCCAGACCCCCCAGTCCGCCCCAGGCCATTTGCAGGGAAGCCCAGTGCATCCAGCGATGCACTTGGATGTGCCATCTGTAGTCTTGCTGGAGAAGTGATGTCAATGTCCTCTCAGGCTTGAGATGCTCCTTCCATCCAGTTTCACACCCCAGCGGGGGAGAAAGCATTTGGTAAAGCTCGCATCAGAAGATGAATGAATGTCTGCTCTGACAGAGTCAATACCCTCTTAGTGACTAGTGGGCATCATTCTGGCCAGATGATGCGCCTCCAAAAGTACCACAGTCAAATTGGCCTACTTCAGGAAGTTGCAGCCTGTCCTCCTTGAGCTACCATCCTGCCTTCCACACTCAGCCCCTGCTAGGTCAGCGGTCTTTTCCTAGGCTGTGAGCTGGTTACATAGCACCTTGGTGCTCCAGCCACAAAGTCCATCCCTACCAGGTCTTGAGCTTTCCCAAACTCACATTTCTCCAATCCTTGCTTCTCGCTGGTCTTTCTCCTCTGTTTCCCAAACCACCTGTATGTTTAGTTTCTCTTTTTTCTATTTGCCTATTACCATAACTTCAGTTCCTTCTTCCTCTGCTTCCTCTTTAGCCCGAGGTCTCTTTGCCTGGCATCAGGCCATTAGTCCTCAGAGGAACCAAATAGTCACAGTTTTCCTTTGGACAAACTTCCTCTAAAACAGCAATTTCTCTGCAATCCTTTGAATAGAAGATAAAGGTCCATCCTTTCGTCCCATGCCATAGCCTGGCTGGGCTGCAGCCTTTCCACAAGATCCCTGCTAATTTCAGACTGTAGGCTTCAGAACAATAAAATCTGAAGTTCAAGACTGCATTTTGCAAATTGAAAGCAGATGCAAAATCTCCCTGGTTCCCCCAGCCACAGCCTTTTTCTCTCACTAGGACTTTACTCTGAGACACAGTCCATGTGTTACCCAGCTTGATGGCTAACTTGACTCCTGAAGAATCCACCTCTTTTGTATGCAGGCAGTAGGTTCCAAGGACCAACTCTCTAGTTCAACCTTTTTCCTCTTTGACCCATTTCATATAAATTATGTGATACTGTCTTGCTTCCAAGGAACTGGGAATATGTCCCACAGCAGTGCAGTAGACTTACCCATTTGGCATAATTTCTGTAGTCGTGACTTTTCCGGTAGGATCCTGCTTTGTGAACAGTTTGAAAGTCTTAAGACCAGGCTGCAAGCTCTCACCAGCTGATACTTGCCCAGGAAGACTGTAGTTTCAGAACTCATGCCAGCACGGTGATAGAGCCTGATGTTTGCCAGGTGCCCCTGAGGGACTGCTTTATGCGGTCTGCTTAACCTGAAGAGCTCCAGATTGAGGAAACAGCAAAATGCAGTATGAGGAGGGTGGTGGCCTACTGCAAGAGCTGCTGTGCCCCTCAGCAACCCCTTCCTCTTCTCTCTGCACCCATTCCATGATTTTAAAACCTGCTTAACAGGCTCTGTGCTCTCATCAGCAATTTAGGTGGATGCTAGGTCTCCTGGGATAACTGAAAACAACCTTTTATTGCCTCAGGACCTGAGCCAAGTAGCCGGGGCAAGAACTAGAGATGGAGCTTCTTAGTTGTTAAAGCTTCAATCCCATGAATCCTAACTGGCTTACAAAGAAGATTAAAGATTTAATCATTGATTAGTTTTTTAGCAGTCCTGATGGACCAGCAACTCAACTGTGCCCTGCAGGAGGGGCACAGCTCCTTTTTTGGAGCTGGCCTAGCCATAAACTAGCCTGCTGCTGAGTGACACAGATTCAAACCCCTGGGCAAATGCAAAGTGCTTATGGAGTACAAGCCCCAGCCCAGACTGTAATGTGTTACCACCTCATGCATGGTTAGGTGATTTATTGTGATATTGCTCCATTTTTCATTCAGATTTTTCTTTACTGCCACCAGTCCTGAAGGGGAAGTCCCATGAGCCGCTTTCTGCTTCTTTCACTCTCTTATACTGAGTCTTTGAAGGTACAGGGTCCCCAGCCTGATGTGTGTGTAGATGGCTGCTTTTTCTTTATGCCATTTATATATATATATATTTCTAGGTATACTTGCTTTGGTTGGTTTGCTTGTTTTCTAACTGCTTCTGACTTTCACACTAAATGCATGCAACTACTGGTTGGCTTAATACTTCATAAACTTGATTTCTGGGGTGAAAATGTCTAACTAATGTTTTACCATTTTATTAAAAGATTGTGTTTGGCATACAGTATTCGGGAGTGGTCCTCTGAGGCCAGAGGACAACAACAGGCAGGCGTCTTCCTTACATAGCACACTGTGGGAATGCCTTCCTTTATGATCCTCCTCAGCAAAGAAGTCATGAGCTAGAGGGACAGCTCACTTGACTTCCATCCTAAACAGTCCAAGTCAGAGTTGAGAAGTACAGAAAGGACAAAAGGCAGAGGAATTACTGCTGCCTTGGCCATTCAGATTTCCATTTTGAGTCCACCACACAACCCATGCATATCACACAGCAGTGTGGTACCAAGCAGCAGGCCTGGGGCTTGATCTCCCCATAGTCTCTGAGTGCAGGTACTCCAATGTGTCAGCATGATGCTGCACTGAAGTTGATCAGCTCACACAGATTCTCTGAGAATACAGGTATGCAGCTTCCAGACCCCAGGATGGTGCATCTTCTCAGGTGCTGCTCCATGCCTTGTGGGCATCCTGGCTTGTTTGGAGCCAGTGTGAGCATCCTAAATGCATCATTGCCTTTAGGAGTGTGGGGAAGTCAAAATGCCTTTTTCCATCCCAGTAATGAAGGTGAAGGGGGAGCTGCTTTGGCCTCATGTAAACATCTTGGTGTGCCGCTCTTCTTTTACCTGAAAGTGTTTCTCTGAGGTTGCCGTCAACACAGATCAGTTTATTAGCAGTAGCGTGGGAGGTATTTGTGGAGGTTACCTGAAAAGATTGGGATCCTTTTGACCTACCTTGCTCAGAGCAAGTCTGTGTAACACTTTGCTCATGATACTAACGGTGACAGTGGCCACAGAACCTTTCCAGCTGCTGCTGCAGCAGCAGCAGCACAGTTGCATAGAGCAGTCTGGAGCAGGCAAGAACCACTGGGAAGCAAGTACTATTAGGGGAGAGAAACCCTCTACACTACGGCCATTAGGATCATACAAGTAATGTCATAATTGCTGACATTCAGAGGGCTTTTGTGTTTGGACAGATGTTCAGCACACATGTGTATGCACACATTAAAAAACTTGGGCAGCTGGAGGAAATCTGTCGTTGGATACATGTAAATAAGCCTCCATGAAATGGGGTGCCTCCTGCACAGCTGGCTGCTGCTGCAGCGCAGCTTCTGGGGTGTGAAAGGAAGAAAGTGAAGAGTGTGCAGGGAGCTCCTCTTCTGGGATGATTGAGATAAACATCAGGCACCACCAGTTTCCTGCAGTCACTAGGCACATCATGGTAGGCCTCTGGGAATATCTTTTTTGACATGCTATTTGGTCCCATGTCTATAAAGTTTTCTCTGGATATCAAAAAGCACTCCGTAAGAGTACAGACGTTCATTAAAAACAGATCAAAGTACAAGCTTTCTTAAATGTAATCATCGTTTGCCCTTTTTGCAGATTTTTTTTTTTTTTAAGTGAAATTGCTCTTTCTCCTGTACAGGTCCCTTTGATGTGTTTTAAATTAGTTAATACTGTGTGTGCACTAGCTGTGACCCACTTTAGTGAAGGGACAGATGACTGAATATATGTTTTTACAGCTTCTTACAAATGTATAAGATTGCTAGATCCCCTGAGACCTTAGCAATCCATACGTCACTGTATAGCCTGTGACTTTACTGCTATTTTTGCTGCCTCACATCAGCTGCAAAAATTAGAGGGTTTTTTTCTCAAATGGCCTTGGAGATTGAATAAACAGATAATAAAAGGCCTTTTAAAACCAGAAAAAGGTTGAAACTCGCCAGCTATAATAAGCTCAGCAAAACTTCTTTTGGCATCAGTCCCACACAGTTTTTAGGTAGGATGCAGCACTCGCAGTTGGTCTGTTGCAGTGTTGGCATGTACTGTCTCCACTTAGCCTCTGTAAGGAGGACTACTCCATAGGGGTGCTGTGGGTGTCTCTAGCACCCTTTCCAGGCACCAGGGCAATAGCTGTACTGTAGTAAGAGGGTGCTGAGCAAGCCCCTGGTACCATTCACAGGAGCACATCCTCTGAGGCTTTGTGGCATGGCACCTACCATGATAATGATAATGATAAAAGGAGCTGATATCCGCAGATACATGCTGTGCAAGCATCAGCCTCTCTGTTCCTTTGTACCAAACACATGCATGGCACTCCAGGGCAGAATGACTACTTCTGAGTTCATAGCTGGGATTTTTCTGATTCTTACTTTGTTCCAAATTCATGTTTTAACATGCTCATGTTCAGCTTCCTACAGACAACAAGGGTTTGGTCCAGCAATGGGAAAAAAACCCAAAACCTAAATGGCAACAACAGGCGCTTTTTTTTTTTTTTTTTGGGGGGAGTGGGGGTGAGACTTGTTTTGGGAATGTAAACAGAAAGATTACCCAGAAAGGGGGGAAAAAAATTCCTCTTCTCAGCTGGATCATGAGACCTTGAATACATGGTAGGTGTCATGCGGCAAGATGTTGGAGGAGGTGGCCCTGTAATGAGTGCCAGAAATACAAGGGAAGCTAGAAGACAGCTCTGCTGGGCATAATTGCATGTTAAGAGGAGTATCTACCACTTTATCTTCCAAACAAAATTAGGAATATTCCAAAGTCCAGTCTATGGATTAACTCTGTTTAAGTAGTTCTTTCCTTCAGTAAAAGCAGGTAGAGAGTCTCATCAGCTTGACACAACTCAGTGTTGCAGCTCTGAATGCTGGTGGGAGAGGTGGTGGCAGAAACCACACATCTTTGTAAAGAAGCAGCCAGGGTTCCTCTAGTAGGAAGCGAACAACTGGGCTTTCGTAGGAACAGCTTCAGAAAAGGCATAAAAATGTAGTGTCTCATAATACGTAGGGTGGGATCAGTAGAGATGAGAATCTCTGAAAGAATGTCTTCACCTGAGATAGGAAAAATAAATTATTATAGAAGGTTAAATGGAAGGCCAAGAGGTCAGGACAGATGTTTTGAAGCACAGACAGGTTGCTAGAGCTGAGGGTAGGACATTTTACCTGCAGGTATGTAGCAGGAAGATAAGCTGCAAGTTTTGGGGTGTTTTTTTGTGATTTGTTTTGGTTTTTTTCACACTTTTCCTGTCTTCTGTTTTATTTCTCTTCATCAGGCGGAGACAGCAGCAAATCGTATCTGCAAGGTGCTGGCAGTCAACCAAGAAAATGAACAGCTCATGGAAGACTACGAAAAACTGGCCAGTGATGTAGGTGTCCATGGTGCTGTTGGTTTCTGGGTGGTAGTATGTGGAAAGGAATTGTATTTAATGCTGATAACTGATCTTGGGGAATTGTATTGGCCCGTGTTTCTCTAGAACATTGTGCTTGACAAAAATTAAACATCAAACTTACCTTAAGGGCAAGAGTAATCTACTTTAAAATAGGAATCTTCCATAGAGCAATCTTTGAGTTTCTCTGTTTATTAAGAGCAGATGCAGGAATGCTAAAATTTAAAGAAAAATCAAGCTAGTTTAGCTTGCATTCTTCAGGACTATACAACTTCATAACATCTTTCTTACAAATGGTATGCTGATATACTGCAGACATCAGGAATTGGATCAGAGAGAATGGAAGTTAGAGATAATTGAGGAAAGAAATAGGCATTTGCTGATAGTTGGAAAGAATCTGTGTAAGATGGAAGCTGGAGGCTGCTTTGGTTAACTGAGGAGGCTGACAGACTGACAGCTGTGACCAAAAGTGACCAAATGTGGACTGGAGCATGTTTGTGGGAGATAAGTAGGGAGGGAATGACAGAGAACAGAAGGGCAAACGTAGCCCATGAGCTTGGTTTCAGGCTGGTCTGGAAAGCATAGGACACTGCTCCATTCACACTGTAGACTGCCCATTGCATTAGCATTTTGCCCTCTCCCAAAATAGATTTGTTAAGGAGGGTTATTCAGAGAGCCACACTGACTTCAAGGAAACTAGAGTGGGAGAAGTCTTAACTGGAGGTAAGAACTTGATTTCTCCTGTCAGACCCTTCTAGAGATAATAAGACTTACAGCGTCCTTTAGTTATGCAACAGTCCAGAAAAACTCTAAGGTTTTAGTGTAATCTGAGGACTTAGTTTGGTCCTGATTGTGCGAAAGCTGTGTCTTAAGCATGTTGGATTGGCAGTGCTGCAAGAAGCAGTACTACTTAGTGTCTTAGGGAATGGGCTGCTCATTAAGAGAGAAAGGAACTTCCAAAAAAGCTGACAAATTTTCTTTACAAGCCCTGCTGGTGGCAGAATCTTTCTGACAGCAAACATAAAAGTAAATGGTCCCTAATGAGATCAGAGCAACATCTGTGGTTTTAAGACAGTTTTCAGTTTAAGGCTTGTCATTTTTTTCCAGCTGCTGGAGTGGATCCGTCGCACTATCCCCTGGCTGGAGAACCGGGCCCCAGAGAACACCATGCAAGCCATGCAGCAGAAACTGGAGGACTTCCGGGACTACCGCCGCCTGCACAAGCCTCCGAAGGTCCAAGAAAAGTGCCAACTTGAGATCAACTTCAACACCTTGCAGACCAAGCTGCGGCTCAGCAACAGGCCTGCCTTCATGCCTTCAGAAGGGAAAATGGTCTCGGTGAGTGAGGGTAATGGTTTGTATATACCCCAACGATGCCTAAAAACATGGGACACCTTTTCTGCCCGAGGGTGGGCAAAGCCCCACCTTCAGAGTGAACTATTCTGTGGTACAAACCCTACAAAATATAGTTTAATGAGGCCATATTAGGAGAGAGTCAAGCAATCATTGCTTCCCTGTATCTAAACCAGACTCTGAGGCTCTTTGCAAGTTGCGTGCCTTTCTGAGGAGACGTCTGGGTGCCTCTCGTTTTTGCTAGTTGAAAAAATGGTTGGATTTTGTTGAAGTTTCCTGTGGGGAAATGTTTCAAAAGGGACTCTCCTGAAGACAAATATATCCTGACACTGCTAGTCCTGCTTATCTTAAGTCTGGCACTTTGTCTTCCTGACCTGTCTGCACAACCCTGTGAGATTAAAAGCCCACATCCACTCTCCAACCAATCAGAGCCATGTTGCTCGGGGACACTAATGCTGACATACCTCTCCACCCCACACCATCTTCTAACCTGCATTTTCTTCTTGTGCTCCTACCTCTAGGATATAAACAATGCCTGGGGTGGCCTAGAGCAGGCTGAGAAGGGCTATGAGGAGTGGCTGTTGAATGAGATCCGGAGGCTAGAGAGGCTGGATCACCTGGCTGAAAAGTTCCGGCAAAAGGCATCCATTCATGAGTCCTGGACAGATGGTAATGCCAACCTACATGCTTCCTGTTGTCAGCCTGACATAATGCTGTCCATTATGTAGGGAGGAAGAAATGAATCATGCATAGGTCCTTCCATGAGATTTTCCTCTCAAGAATGCTGGACTTGTTTTTTGGTTTATTAGAAAATAACACGTGAAAATGATCTCTGTTCTGCTACATCATGCGGCCCCATCAACATTCCCTAACTGTTGCAATGTGACAACTTTGAATAGAAAATAACTGCAGAGCAGAGGAAAAGTTGCTGTACAGTAAATGCTAGAGTTGACATTTGCAGAACCAGCATAGCCCCATTTGCACATACTGAGACGAGTCCACTGTAAACCGTGACAGCACTGGCTTGAGCCTCTCTATGTGCCCTTCTCTGTTGTTAATGCAAACTCACGCTTTATTGTTTGAAAATGAGGATCGTGCATCTCTAGAACAGCACACGTGAGGACAGACCTCGGGCAGGGTGTGTGAAGAGGAGCAGATGCCCATTTGAGGGCCTCTGGGGCTGTTTCAGTGTAGGGGAGCTGCCTTTCGGGGCACTGAGTCCTGTCCTTCATTCTCCTATCCTTTGGCTCCCTCCCCAGGTAAGGAAGCAATGCTGCAGCAGAAGGATTACGAAACTGCTACCCTCTCGGAGATAAAGGCCCTGCTGAAGAAACACGAGGCCTTTGAGAGCGACCTGGCAGCACACCAGGACCGGGTGGAACAGATCGCTGCTATTGCACAAGAGCTGAAGTACGGCACCCCAGCGCACGTCCCATCCTTGGGGCCAGAGAGGCTTAATCAGCTTTGCCCTCTGCCCTCTGGAGAGTCATAAATCAATCCTCATACAAAAATGTTGGGAAGCCCCAGTGTTTCTAAACAGTATCTAGGTTACTGGTCTCCGATATCCGGATGCACCAGAAGAGCAGGCCAGAAAACGGATGAGTCATGGGTGCTGATGAGGGGGCGGCAGAATCCTATTCCCAAGCCAAGTTTCCATCCTCTTTCAGCTCGTTATGCTGCCGTGAACCCTTTCCTAAAGAGTCTGACCTGCCGCTGGTGTCTGCTAGGTTTCAGAGTTGTAATGCAGTCATACTTTCCCAGGAGCAGAAGGAAACAGCAGAGCATCTCAGTTTGCTCCCTTTTATCAGGAAAACCCTCCTTATTCTGGCAGAAAAAAAACCCTGGTGATGCTTGAGCCCATCGGGGCCTCTGCTGCCACCCAGGCCCCTTTGTTCCGGGAGTACTGCACCACATGGACTCCAGTGGGCACTTGCTCCAGGGCCTCCCCTCAGCAGCTCAGTTGTCTCCCTGCTTCCCCCAGCTTGGAAACCTTCACCACCACTCCTCTTCCTGGAGTGACGAGTGACGCGAGTTACCAGGAGAAATGGGATCTCCTCAGGGCAGGAGGTTGGTTGCTAGGGATAGCAGGAAAGTAAAGGTCTGGCCTCTGCAGCACAGGGAGAGACATTTTAAAACCCTGCATGTTTCTTGGCAAAAACAGTCTGAAAAACTTGGCTTTGACTTTGTTTCCTATTTAAAAAATATTTATGTATCACACTGGCCTATCTCAAGCTAGTGTCTGAGCTAAGATCAGTACTCTTGGACTGTTTTTCTCTAAAAAATCAGGATTATTGGATCGAGATCATTATCTCCTTTAACAACAGATTTACAGAATTGCTCCCTTGTCCACTGGAGGATTGACCTTGGAACAGGAGGAGGGTTCAAGGCAATCCTGCATGTCAGTAAGATTAAAACCAAGGCTGGCTAGTCAGCAAGCATTAGCTGACCTGCCACTTCCAAAGCACACACTGCATGCCAGCCAAAGCAGCTGCAGCTCTAAGAGCAACGAGGAAGGCTGTGCCCTTAGCAGGGAGAGATGATTTCTTCCAAAGTGTGAGAACAGCAGGCTCTGACATCCTTCTAAAAGCCATCTTCCATCTCAGCAAGAGGCCATGCTCTGAAAAACCATGGCTGAGCTCTTTTCTCCCCCAGAGATACACTGCCAGGGAGATGGAGAGGGTCTGGAGGAAGCCACTGTGGCTGCCCATGCCAGGCATGCCTGGGGGCACAGCACGCTTCATTCCCCGGCAGTAGTGGTCCAGCATGGGTGTGTTACAAGCCAGGCTTTCAGAAGCAGTTCTTTCATCTGCAGTGCTGGCTCTGCAGTAAAGTAGATCAAGGAACTGATCTGGATTAAAAACCCAGCAAAGAAAAAGTTATTTTTAGCCCAAATCAGTTTCTTGACTAGTTTACTGCAAGACTGTACCAACAGTTGTACCCACACACCTCGGGAGGGCAATACAATGGTGGGAATAAACAAGGCTGAGGGAGGCAAGAGGCAACTGTTTAAACCCACATTACTGCTTAGAGAAATGCTCATCAGATGACCCAGGATCACTCAGTAGCCCAGTGAGTTATTCTGCTTCCTCTTTCAAAGCTGACAGTTCCCAGCTTAGCTGGACTCCCTCTGCCCAGAGGTTTCTCCCTTTTTGACCATGTGCAGAACTACAAGCACAAAGCAAAACAAGACCCCAAGCTTAAGCTTACCTCCATGCTCTCCTTTTCCTAGCCATACTCTTACCAGACCAGCTTCCATGGGTGCCAGCCTATAGATATCTCAGCAAAGCACTCCCTGTCAGGCACATAGGAGAGAAAACTATGCTGTAATTCTGGGATTGTCCTAAATAAGTGAGTGGGTTGTGTAATTTAGCTATTCCTCGCTACCTATACTATGCAATTCTCAGAAAGACCTTAAGCAGTTTCTTTGCATTCATAATATAATCTCGACAGCCCATCCTGATGTACTAGATGCTGATAGTTAGCCTGGATGATGTTCTTAAGCAGAATACAGGGACATAGAGCTCTGCTCGTAATCTGTTTATTCCCAGTTTGAGCAAAAGTCTATATTCCCTTCCCCCAGTGCCAAGTTACTCCCATCAGGCAGCCAGCACCAATGTTTGTTGAGGCCTTGGGTGGTGGTTGTTTTTCTTCCTGTTCTGTGCTGTTTGATGTACCGTAGCATACAGTGTCTTCAAAACGAGAGACTGCTGTCTTCCTGGCTTGCTTTACTTGCAGAGACCATGAGCTCTTTGTCTGAATCTGTCCTCCTCAAAGCTGATAAAGATTTCGAACAGGTTTCTTTTTCTTCTCCAAAAGGTCTTTATTTGACTTCTTGTCCTTTTTTTCCCCTGCCCTTTATAGTGAGCTGGACTATTATGACTCTCCCAGTGTCAATGCCAGGTGCCAGAAGATCTGTGATCAGTGGGATAATCTGGGTGCCCTAACCCAGAAACGTAGAGAAGCCTTGGAGGTGAGATATGTTATGAGCTGGACCTTTGAGCTTATGTGGGTGGGTCATTCGAGGGTCATTGAGAAAGCTGCAGGGCGCACAAGCAACCACTTTCAGCTCTTTTGTGAACTCTTAAAACATCCTGCTCTGTAAATGAGGGTTACATTTCAGTATACTTGGCCTGGTTTTCCCCTTCCGGACCAACTACAGTGTGATTTGTCTGCTCAGGCTACTGAATTATTTCTACTTTTCTGTGTTTTGAAATTCCATTATGCTTGAAAAGACTGTCCTTGTTTTGTTTTATTTCAAAGTACCTCAGATTTTTCCCTCAGATCAAAAAAATCCATCCTGTGTGTAATCTCTTAACAGCAGAGAGACTTTTACTATAGTGCCATCCTGGGAGCATCAAGGAGGTCTGAAAGGAAGGAGCAGCTCAGACAACCCACATATGTACCTGATTATTATTCTCTAACCATCTATCCTGATTTTCTTTCCTTTTTTTTTTTGTGCATGCCCAGAGGACAGAGAAGCTACTGGAAACAATTGACCAGTTGTATCTGGAATATGCCAAACGAGCTGCCCCATTCAATAATTGGATGGAAGGGGCCATGGAGGACCTGCAGGACACATTCATTGTTCACACCATCGAGGAGATCCAGGTACAGAGTAGTCATTTGCACCAATCAGGATGGGATAGAGGGAAGTCAGGGGTCTCCCGGACTCCTAGTGGTGCTGAATTTGTAGGTCATGTTTTATTGCTTCTACTCTAGTGAGTGAGCTTTAGGAAGAGAAAGAAGTTATTTTCCCTTTATTTCCTCCAGAAACCTGGATCTGATTAGGTATGAAACCAGCTCACACCATTTTAGCTGGCATGAAGAACCGAAAGTGGATTTTTCATTGTAACCCCAGAGTCTTATCAATGAAAGCCTGAAAACTGAGAGACTTTTAGGGTCTCGTGGGGTTTTTTTAACCCACATGAGCAAAGCTTAGTGCTGCTCACAGGTTCTGCAGGTCAGTTGTAACATGTAATGTCATGTTCCGGTCATTTGGTCCTATGTGATAGGACATGTCATGAGGGCAGTTATTGAGCCACCAGCTGGGTTTCAGTGCAGAGCACAAGAAAAATGAGAATTGTCCACTTTGGTCATGGATTACCATTTGAAAGGAAAGTCTTCTTGCCTCCTGCAAGACAACAGAGACAGTATCTCAGTTTTCCCCCCTCTGAAAGGGTGTTACGAAAGCAACTTGAGGTATCTACAGGTAATTTTCAGACCTTTGAGAGCAGGAATTATTCTTCCCTGGGCTGTAGTGGGGATTTCTATTTCTCCAGCTTGATGGGCTCATGAAAAGAATCCAAGTCAGCTCTTTGCAGGAATGGCTGACAGTGACGTGGCCATCACTGAAGCAGTGAATGGGAGACCAACACAGGACTCTATGCAGCTGGTGGGGTAGAGAGGTAGTGAAATAGCCTTAGCCTGCTATCAGCTCTGTTACTGAGCTGCTACTTGTTTCTTACACCCTTCCCTCCTTAGCAGAGAAGTTCATTAAATCCTTCATAACACAGAGCAAATCTGAACAGCATTTAAACACTTCCAGCATCTCTCTGTGACTGTTTGCAGTAACTGTTCTGGCCCCCTAGACTTGCATTCCACCTCTGTGGCCACTGCAGCAGCTGCAAAGTCATGAGTCACCACGTAAGGAAGCAATTTTACAAAAAGTAGTTACAGTGTATGTGTTGTAAGAGAGTTGTCAATCATGTGGTTTACTTTCATCCTCCCTTCTGTCTGCACTGTTCCCTCGATTATCCTTGCACACATCTCTCTGTCCCCCATTCGTTTTGCTGCCTCTTTCCCTGCGTTTGCTTCCCTAGTCTTGATCTTCCAGGCTTCTGGGATGAAGTACCTTAAAGGCCTGTAGAAGCAACAGGAGATGAGCCAAGACCAACTGGCTTGTCAGCTGTCCACAAACTACCGGCAAGCGTGCCCCACCGTCGGTCCTTGGAACACAGTCTGGGCACTGCAGCAAGACGGGGAACAGAAAGGGCCTGTTGTGTTCAGGGAGGAGGAGCTGGTTTTCAGCAGCAGGAGCATATGTTGCCCATACGAGTTTGCTGTGGGCTCGAAGACCTTCACCTAGTTCTAACTGACTGATCAGACTGATTCTGACTTGTGTTATTCATCTGGAGTTATCTTAGGTGTAGAGCTAGTGCATACCTAGTGGGAGAAGAAGAAAAACATGGGGCATTTACACTAGTGAGATATGACTGCTTTATGCTAGCAGTCAGAGGGGGTGACAGGCAGTCACTGGGCAGTGATGGAGAAATAGTTCCCTCTAAATTATGAGCCAGAATTATTCCACCGTCTTTGGGGGTGTGATCTCTGTCACTGGTCAATGTAGGACAGAAGCAGAGGGAAAATGGGACGTTACATCATTTAACTACTTAAACCAGCCTGTTCAGTGATGCTGAGAGAACCTGAAAAGTGTATTAGAGCAGCCTGCTTTGTATCATGGCAGTACATAAGCTTTCGCAGTCACTTCTGCAGGGATACATTTGCTGAAGAGGCTATTGAGTGACTAATGCTCTTACCCTCCCATGCTGCTGCCTTCCTTCTGCAGGGACTGAGCACAGCTCACGAACAGTTCAAAGCCACTTTGCCAGATGCCGACAAAGAGCGACAGGCCATCCTGGGAATCCACAATGAAGTCTCAAAGATTGTCCAGACATACCATGTCAACATGGCAGGAACGAATCCTTACACTACGATCACCCCACACGAGATCAATGGCAAATGGGAACATGTGAGTTCTTTCTAGCCTTGCAAGTTAGTGTGGGAGGGTGCTGCTGCTCAGTCACTGGAGCCCTCAGAAGTGGATTATTTACTGCTCCGTTACCTTCTCATGCTTACTGCTGAGCTTTGGGGTTTTCTGTCATTTGTTTGTGGCTCAATTACCATGTGCTTGGAAAGTGGAAGAGCTCTTTTATAATAATGCCTAGGGGGTATCAGATCTTTTTTACTTGTTATTTTTTAGTGAAAGATGCTAAATTAAAAGCCTTGAGGGTTTCAGTCCTCAGTTGACCTGATAAACAAGTAAATACATCAAGTGAGTCATTATGCTTTTTCACCATTCAACCCATCAAATATTTTATCTCCACAGCCAAGTAGCTTTCTCTTACTCTGATCCTAAAGGAATGGCTACACTCCAAACCAGCTGTGTTGATGGTTCTTACTACCAAACAAGATCACCAAAGTGAGATCTGAACAGGGTCCTGCAATTCAGTTAGCATGAGTCACCAGGAGCCCAAGTAGTGAATGGGAGCTGCTTCTCATCTTCCATGGCCAGAGATGAGTTTGTAACGTGAATCCGACAGCAAATAGGACTCGCATTCCATGAGCTTTCCCACTGTGTCCTAAACTGTATGACTTGTTGTTTTCAGTGCCAACAGCCAATCCTCCCTTCCTTGTGGCAATTTCTACATTTACTATGCGTGTATCTTTGTATGTACAAACTGCACACTTTGCTCCTCTTCGCTGTAGGTGCGGCAACTGGTTCCCAGAAGGGATCAAGCCTTGATGGAAGAACATGCTCGCCAGCAGCAAAATGAACGACTTCGTAAACAGTTTGGTGCACAGGCCAATGTCATTGGACCCTGGATCCAGACCAAGATGGAGGTAGTGCTTTGCTCCTTTTGAAATAGTCTGGTTTCATCTGTGATCTCCGCTACTATTCTTAGCCTTGGTCTTTCTTGACCATTGTCACAGTCATTCTTCCTTCAGGTTACAGCAAGAGCAGCTTTCACAGAAAATACAGAGTATCCCAAGACTGGTATCAGTTACTGAAGCACTTGTACTTCTTATCCCCTAACTCTTTAGTACAGAGATAAAAGCCATGACTTAAAATGGGGCACAGTGGTATTTTAATGGTTGTGTTTATATGCAGCAAGTTAAAAACCCTACATCAGAGGCATATTTCCTGTAACTGCTTTCACAGCAATGGTCTTGATACACATGACAAAATAAATACACTTAGCATATCAAACATCAGCAGAGACATAATTTTAAGGGAGATCTTCTCTGTTTAGGTAAGATTTGAGTTAAAGTAATCGGAGTTGATGAAATGGAAAAATATGAAGCTATTGCTGATGGCAGGAGCTGTAAAGAAGAGAGCAATTACAGAAATATATTTGTATGAAGGGACTAAGTTAGTGGCAGACGGTACATCAGAAAAAGATCTGGCTTGGTACATTACTAGCTCATGGACTGCAGTTCCCTTGTCTTCTATATCCTTGTATTAGACACATCTCATGTGACTCACCTCACTTGGAAAACATTCAGGGCTTTGATAAAATTTTTGCTGACACTGTCTCAGCTTGTTTAAAGTAGCTGCTGCATGAGATGTGTTTTTTTGAATCATCATCCTGTGTGTGTGGAATAGCTGCAATAAATGTCAAGCATGTTGAGTCTTGTCCTTCCAATGGGGTCTAACTCCTCTGACTTTGCTAATGCAGGAGATTGGCCGCATCTCAATAGAGATGCATGGGACCCTGGAGGACCAGCTCAACCACTTGCGGCAGTATGAGAAAAGCATTGTGAATTACAAACCAAAGATTGACCAGTTGGAAGGAGACCACCAACAGATCCAGGAAGCCCTTATCTTTGACAACAAGCACACCAACTACACCATGGAGGTAAATGTCTTGGCAGCAGGTCAGCCAGCCTCACCTGCTGTGGTCAGTTAGCATCAGCCACATCATGCTCTGGCGACCATGTTATGGTTCTCGAGAGAAGGGAGAGCTTGACAATGTGGCCAAACATGCAACAACATGTCACTGAATTTCTTTTTTGCCTTGCTGTGCTTCATGCCAACCCATTCCAATGTATTTCCAAATACAGATAGTAGAAATAACCTGAATGAGATCAACAGTGCTGTGTGAAAAATTGACTGGTCTCCTTTCTCCTGCTACCTGATTGTGGCAGCCTATTAGCTGGGATTAGAAAGACCAGGAGAGTGCTGGTGATTTTGAGCTGAAACAGCCTGG
This sequence comes from Todiramphus chloris collaris, assembly GCA_025345505.1. Classification (NCBI taxonomy): domain Eukaryota; kingdom Metazoa; phylum Chordata; class Aves; order Coraciiformes; family Alcedinidae; genus Todiramphus; species Todiramphus chloris. The sequence continues at coordinate 16,991,307 of JANVCC010000033.1, read as the reverse complement.
TAGAAGGAAAAAGTCCCAACAAAAGCTATTTAAAATCAGAGTCTGGCTTTCTGTTGACAATGTGAATTTTCTTGGAAGCAATCTGAGTTCAACACGAGTCCAGCAGAACACAGGCAGTCTTTGAATCTTGGCTTTTGGTTTCTGGCCAGTTCTCCATTAAGCAACATAAGAATCAGTGGAGCACCAGCATCTTCCAAGGACTGTGGTTTATTTATTTTCTTGGTAAGGAAAGTTTTCTGACCAACTAAGTCCTAGAAGCACTGGGTTTGATTCTCATTTGTGTTAAAGGCAAGGCCCCCAGTATGTTTCTCTGACAAGGCAAAGGAAATTTGCAATAGGACCGAGGCTCTCTTAAGATCGGGAAGTGGCCTCTTCAATAATTTTTTTTCAGTCAAAATTTATATTTTAAACATCTGGTTGGCTCACACTGCGGATGAGAATGAAGCTTTTTGAATTCTCCAGCCTTGGTCACCAGGATCATTTATTTTGTAATAAATAGCACATTTGATCCACTGGCCTCAGTGGCAGAAGAGCTACTTTTTAATTGAAAAATTCTCCTGTCTTCTTTTTCCAGCATATCCGAGTGGGCTGGGAGCAGTTACTAACAACAATTGCTAGAACCATCAATGAAGTGGAAAACCAGATTCTGACCCGTGATGCCAAAGGAATCAGCCAGGAACAGATGAATGAGTTCCGGGCTTCTTTCAACCATTTTGACAGGGTAAGTCAGTGCTGACTGCAGCTTAGTAAGCTACAAGCTTCTGTGTTGACTGTGCAGTGCAACAAAAAGCAAATAGTCAGTGCGATAAAACTAGATCAACAGAATATGTTTCATTCTTAAAAACATGACTCCTGTGGAGCAGGCATTCCTGTGAAGGCTGCTATATGATCATTAGGCTGGGAGGAGAAGTGTACTTTCACAGGAAACTGCTAAGTTTCCTGATAAAGCTAAAGTATGGGAAAGTTTGAAGGCTTATTTGGGAAATCAGACATTTACCTGGTCTTCTCCAGAGAGCAGATTATTATCTTGATTTGTAAAATTCTTTGGAGCAGCTGTCCTCTTCTCTGACATTGCATAAACCTGCGTTGAAGGACCTGATCCTGCTCTTGAATGGAACAAACAGGAGAATCTATACAGACTGTAGCATTGCATGACATAGATAAAACCTGATGTAAAGCATGCCTTGCATTACTGGGGAAATACAAGGCACTAAGGGGTGCAATAAGAAAGGAATTCTTTAAAGGAAATTCTCCTCCCCTCAGTTTGCCAGCCTGTCTGGAGCTCTTTATTCTACAACCTGAATCACAAAAGTGTCACACAGGGAAACAAGAGACCTCAGCTCAGGCCTGAAACAGGCTCCATTGTCAACCCCTTCAATGTAGTCTGGAAATCCATGAGCAGCCTGCAGAGATACTAAGTCAATGATACAAATACAGGTTGTTCTCCACCATGTGCTGCTCCAGTTTGAAAGGTCTTTAGAGAACAGGGCTGCAGCCTGCCCTCAGAGACTGGCAACACTTTCAGATCACTGAACACTGGTTATTTCAGCCCTCATCTAGCTACTTAAGAAAAACTAAAAACATGGCTCCTCTTCTTAGCAGAGGGATCCATACCCCTGTAGACTTTGTATTTTGACCATCCTACTGTTTGCCCCTTTCTCTACAACAGTTTGAATGCTAATGTGGAGAGAATGTGGGTTTCTCATCTTCAGCTATGTATTTGATTTATGGAGGCTTAAAGCTGACTTTGAAAGCTTGGACACGTTCCCCTGTAACCCGCTCTAGATGATCCTGCTTTGGCAGGGGGGTTGGACTGGATGATCTCCCGAAGTCCCTTCCAATCTCTACCATTCTGTGATTCTGTGATATTTTTTTTTGAGCAGAGTCGGAATTGGCCCCACCGTGCTGCCACCAGCTTCCTTGATTTGGCCAGAGATGGTGGCAGCAGGCAGGGGTTCTTTACTGCTTGGGAGCTGTTCTGAGCTAAAATTCTGTAGGGTAAATGGGGATTCTCAGTTCCTGCAGTAGCTTGTGCATAGTTTGATGGGTGTGGGGAGTGAGCAGAGGGAAGAGCAGCTGCCAAGCTATGTTGTGCTGCGCTGTACAGCAGTGCTGTCTGCGGAGCTGAGAACTTGAAATAGCTTTGCCAGTCAAAAGCTCCACCTCACGTGTAGGTCTCCTAAATACAGCCATAACACTGCTCCCCTGAGCTTCAGCTGGTTTTCCTTGTCTGTTCCCGGGATGCCCTGACAGCTAAGCTTCCTTGGGTGTGTTGCCAGACATACCTGCCCTCATCTACTCCTTTAGTGGGACTGTTGACTAGAAGATTAAGGCGATGCTTCCCACTGCCTCTGCCTGCTTACCTGCACTCTGGGTTACTAGTGAAACACAGGGATTCTGACACTATGGATAACAAGTAGTAACACAAGTAATTCACTTGGGAGATGATGATCTTGAGGCTTCTGAGCATCAACTGTTTTTGTCATTCAAATGCTCTCAAGATGTGATGAGCTCTCTGAGAAGGAACTGTTCCAAGAGCATTTTTAGCACATCCTGAAATGTCATTGTGGTATCTAATGTTGTGCACTTTTTATTTTTCTTCCCTGTCTTTATATCTGCATGTCATTCTTCCTCTCCCTCTCACCCACTGCATGGTGCACCTGTTTGTTGTCCTTCCACCTCCCTTTGATCTCCTCTGTCTCCCTTCCTTCTGCCCCACACCGTCACCCCACTGGCACTGCATGTCCTGCTGCCTGGCACACCGCATAACCAGGACCACTCCGGCACACTTGGCCCTGAGGAATTCAAAGCCTGTCTCATCAGCTTGGGTTACGATATTGGAAACGATGCACAGGTACTGAATGCTAGTGGTGAACACAGCCTGATGTTAAACTGTGAAAAATAACAGTTTTTTCCTTTCTTTTCTTGTTTGTCTTAATCCATCTGTCATTGCTGTTCCTGTGTTTGACTATATATCCATCACTTTTCTATACTTTTCCTCTCTAAATGTACTTTGGTATCTATTCCTTCTTAACCCCCTAATTGTTTGTCTTGTGAGAATTCCTTTTATGTCTTTGAACTATTCCATTTACTTCTGTGTCACTTAACCCTCCTTTTCTTGTCCATCCTTCAATCTGTCTCATTTGATACCTTAATTCTTTTTTTTTATCATCAATATATTCCTTGTGTGTAAACTATTCCATGTCCAAAAACACCTTTGCTTCTTCATGGTTTCTAACTACCTTTCCTCTATTGTTTTTCATTTTCCTGTAAATCCTTCTTTCAATCTCCTACCCTCTGAAACTCATTCTTTGTAATGTCTCCTGTGAGTTCATTTCTCCCTGGACTGGTCTTCCTTTTGTCTCTTGGCTTTTTCCATCTTTGCATCATTCCCTGTAGAAGAAGACTGGTATGATGGATTGTGAAGATTTCCGAGCCTGCCTTATCTCCATGGGTTACAATATGGTAATGTAGAGCCCTCTGTCACTCCTGTTCAAAGTGATTCTTGTAGGCACCTTCAGAAATAAAGGTAGTAAATCAAGGTAAATACAGCCTTTCTTCCAGACATATCAGCAGTGGATGCTAAGTCTAGTATTAGTTATATATATAAAATTCTTGTCTTACAGTAGTAGATGAAGGTAAAAAAAAGGAAGTCATTGTCTGATTCCCGTGTATTTCAAATAAGAATTATATTTATCAAACTGTATATCTACAAGTGGAAGAAACAATAAACTTCCTTGGTACCTGCGCGCTTCACAGCACACACAACCTCCCCAGCCCTAAAGTATCAGGTGAACTTACCTGGAAGTATAACATGACCTGATTACTGAATACACACTCGCATGCTGCTCCTCACATTCCTACCATTTATTTCATATCTCTCTTCCTGTACATGTAAGTTCAAGTTCCAATCATCCTCCCCATAGCTTTTCTCTCACCAGTGTACCTGCACATTCAGAACAGTAACATGTGACACCTTGAGAGGCACAATAACAAATAGCAAGAGCTTCACTGAAGGCTGATGCTCATCAAAGGGCAGAAGAGCATAGTGCAAAAATAGTCAGCTGTACTCTCGGTGTCTTTGCTCCTGATGTCAGGCAAAGCAGTGTTTATTCATCTTATCAGTCCAGTATAAATACAGACTCTTTAGTGTGGCATGCCAAGCTGCACTAACATTTGATTAGATACCTAAATTACTCTTGAAGGCATACTGGTTTAGATGTGTTAAAAGAGCCTGTTCCCAGGAAAAGACTCAGCTCTGCTCTCCTGTCCTCCTTACCTGGTGAGGAAGCAGTCCTAGAGATGAGACCTAGGTAATCTTCTGTTGATATGCAGAAAACTACACTACAGCGTTTTGGCTTCAGTAGCAAACTTCTCTGTAGGATCTTCCCTGTAAAGGCTACTTCCCCAGGTCACTCCAGATATGCAAGTCCTTCTTTCCAAAGCCTGTCTAGTTAAGATGAACTGGATACCATTAAAGACCCCAGAGATGTTTCTTCCGGTGTCTTCTCTTCTGGCAGCTGAAGAGAACTAAAAGTTCTCGTTTGGTAAATGAAACTAAAAGGGCTTGAGGAATGCAGATCTTCAAATATTGCTGGAGACGTCTAGCACAACATGTATTACAGAGGAATTTGTGTCTTCCCTTGAAGACAGTGTGATATTGCTCCCTGATAGGAGCACAGTTCTAGAGCTAGTTGGAGCTGGATATTATTCTAGGGCACAGCTGAGAATACTTTATTCCAAAGGACAAATGAGTGGGAAGCAACAGCAAGCTAAAAAAGAACATCCTGATCAAAAAATAGAAACACAAGCCCTGAAGTGTTTTCTGTTTGGCTTTGATTTTCTAGCTGTGAGATGTGCTGCTGAACTGTTTCTCTCCACTTTCATAGCACTGCTGCCCAAGTGTCCACGCTTACATGACTCTCTTGTTCTCCAGGGAGAGGCAGAGTTTGCCCGCATCATGAGCATCGTTGATCCCAACCGTTTGGGTGTAGTGACGTTCCAGGCCTTCATCGACTTCATGTCCAGGGAAACAGCAGATACAGATACTGCTGACCAAGTTATGGCTTCCTTCAAGATCCTGGCTGGAGATAAGGTCAGTCTCCACACCTTTGTTTCCTGCATCTGCATTGCTCCTGTTTCCCTTTTTCTTTCTCGTCTCTTGAGGGAAGCGCTCTGTAGCATGGATGGTATTTTCACAGGAACATTGTGTCGTGCTGGAGGAGTACAAGGCTGAAGTGTGGGTTAATGAGCAGCCTGCCAAAGGCACTTGAAAGTCCTGTTCAGCTGTCAGTCAGAACTTCGCTGCCCACTCTTGCTTTAAAAATTTAATTAAGAGCTTGGTCGTGATTTGTTATTTTAAAACGTATGAACAAACTCAACAGATGGTTCTTGATTAGTCTTGAAAAACTATTAACTACTGATAGCTGTAAACTTGAGATGACCTTTCTCAGATATACATGTGTCACTATCACTTGTTATACAATCAATAGTAGATTTTTATTGAGGATATTCTGTATTGGCAAGAGGAACATCTTTTAATCATAGAAATTGATGGAAAGTAGGAAAACTCACAGGATGACACTAAAAGTATTAATTTTCTAAACTTACATCACCGGTGGAAGGAGACGATTAAAAAAATTACATAATCTTATTTTTCTTGTGTGACAATTCCCATTAATCCTTTATGTAATTGACAAATAATATGAACATGTCATATTAATATCTCTTTATATTTGCTAATTATTTTATTCATCTCACTTGAAACATGAGATACCGGTTCTAAGATTTTCATGAGTTTTACCCTTAAATCTAGTACTGGTTTTCATGTTTCATTAGTAACCTTTTCATAATCTGTAATGTCGAAAACCCATGATTCCTGTCCTTTGGGCATCTACGTGACTGAAGCCGGTGCTATTGTCTTTCAAGGCCTAAAAATTCCATATTATTCAGATAAGCCAGTCACTGAATAAATAGGCACTTTTGGATTTGGTATTACTTATTTTGTACAGTACGCTAAATATACTTGTCAGTGTTTAATATGCTCTAGCGACTATAACATGAATCAGACAGTAGTTCATTATGAAGAAAATACCTCTTACTTCAATCGTAAAACTAAGGGCGGGGGTGCAGGGAGAGAATAAAAAGTCAGAGGAGAGAGGTGGTGTGAAACCTGAACCATCGTTCAGCCAGACTGCAAATGTCCGTAAGTCAGCTAAAGACAGCATACTGTTTAGCAAGAGGCAGCTACTGTTACCTACTACATGGAGAGAAGCCAAGCTAGCTCAGCTCAGTGAGTCTCCAGAAGCTGAATTTACATAAGGAGTTTTGCTTACTTATTAAAAATGTCTGCTGTGAAAGGTGAGGATTGTTGGGGGAACTGTGGAGGCAATACAGAGTGTTTGCTTGTCTGCTGCCTGCGTTGGTGCCACCAGTGAGAGCCAGTGGGGACGGCTCCTTTCCTTGCTCTGAAGAGCGGGAACGGCAGCGCCGAAACAGCACAAGCAACTGTTTTCCTGCTGCTAGTGAGGAGCGGGATCCAGATGAAATTTCCGCTTCCTACCATTTGCTTTCAGCAGGACCTCCGCTGTCAAAGGGGAGGCACCATCCTATACTAATAACTTACCTTACCTACTTCCAGGTCTTTTATTAGGGTGTGCCAGCAGTGCTCCTGCAAAACCAGTCTTTCTCTCCATTGTAGAAACCATTTTCTCATCCAAATGGTAGGGAGTGACAGCATTTCCTCCCAAGGTGTCTGCATGGACAACTCCCTGGCAGCATGCAGGGCTGGAGCACCTCTCCTACGGGGACAGACTGAGAGAGTTGGGGTTGTTCAGTCTAGAAAAAAGAAGGCTCCGGGGAGACCTTATTGTGGCCTTCCAGTATCTGAAGGGGGCCCACAAGAAATCTGGGGAGGGACTTTTTTTAGGCTGTCAGACAGTGACAGGACTGGAGGGAATGAATTAAAGCTTGAGATAGGTCGATTCAGGTTAGGCATTAGGAAGAATTTCTTCACCATGAGGGTGGTGAGACTCTGGAACAGGTTGCCCAGAGAGGTGATGGAAGCCCCATCCTTAGAAGTTTTTAAGACCAGGCTGGATGGGGCTCTGAGCAACCTGCTCTAGTGGGAGGTGCCCCTGCCCATGGCAGGGGGGTTGGAACTGGATGAGCTTTAAGGTCCCTTCCAACCCTGACAGTTCTATGATTCTGTGCACAGTAGTAGTCTAGTTGCTGGCGTCCTGGCCCTGACTGTTGCCTCCCACCCTGAGGATGCAAGGGGTGGTTTTCCCTCTGAGGAAGGTTGGTTTTCTCAAAGTAACAATCGTCTTCTCGTTTGTCCTCGTTGCAGAACTACATCACTGTGGATGAATTACGGCGGGAACTGCCTCCTGACCAGGCTGAATATTGCATTGCTAGAATGGCACCCTACAATGGCCGTGATGCTGTACCCGGTGCCCTGGACTACATGTCCTTCTCCACGGCACTCTACGGCGAAAGTGACCTTTAACTTTTTTCTGTCCCACCACACGCTCCCTCCCCTCTCCCCCGTCCGACACGCCCTTCTTTCTCTTTGCAAGGCAGCCTCTTCTCCGCTCTTTTTTGTGTTTCCCTGTTTTGCTTCAGATAACAGATCACCTTTTTAAGTGGGGGGGGGGAGGACATTGACACGGCACCGCCTACCTTGCCCTTGAAATGACAGTTTACAAAATTATTTTGTGCAAAAAAAGTTAAGTTTTAAAAAGAACAGACATATTTTATTATAGAAAAAGGTATTTTTCTCCACCAGATTGAAACTTAAAAAGAAAATGTTAAAATATTGCACCAAATATTTTTTGTTGTGACATAGAAAGTCGAGCACAATGTTACATTCCATCCTTTCCAAAAAGAACCAAACAACAACAAAACACCACTTGTTCTGTTAACTTTTACATTTGCGTACGTCTCTTTTATCATGTTTATCTTGGGAGGGGGGAAGGCACACAAGTGCATGTGTTTGCTGGTTCACTCATTTCATGAAAATATTTTATGATAAACTTTTGAAACTGCTGTGTTTTCTAGGGAAAAAATAATGTACACAGCTCATGTTTTCATATTTAATTAAAAAATACAATATGCCTCCTATGTTTATCAGTGCACAACTTTTTTTTGTTGCTGAGAGTTGTCTGGTTTCAGAACATGAAGCTTGAGAGTTCATAACTTTGATATTGCTTGTCACAAACCATATTAAAAATTTCTTGTGATAACAAATCTAGACTTTATTCATTTGTATAGTAAAATTGTTTAATCCTATTTAGTTGAAACCACAAACCACAATGAAGAGAATCCATAATTAATATTTTTTTAATTGAAATTACAATACTCTAAACTGCCTTTCCCCCTTAACCTTTTAATTTTTGTTGGAGGATGTTGGAATTTTCACAGCTTTCTTACTACTTTAAATTAATGTTGTATATTTTTAACCATCCCTGGTAAACCCACATCTCTAGGAACAATATTCTTACTATTCCTTAAAAACCAGCACAGAATTAGTTTCTAGATCTGTCCAAACAATCGACCACCATATTGTGAACCACCTATGAAAGATTCCTCCACTGTTCTGTGCTCAGCTTTGAATATCTCGCTGCTTTTGATACCACATCTTTTGACTTGATGAATTTTTCCAGAGCCCTGAAAAATCAGCAAAAGGAAGAAGCTAATCCCTCCCAGCCATCTTACATTACAGGTGCACTTCCTGCCCTCCCACAACTTTTTTAGGAAACATGGCATTAGGAGAGGTAAAAAAAAAGCATTATTGCTTCATGACCTGTTTCAAGTGAGTGGTTTTTAGGTATGACCACATACCACATATGACCACGGTCTCTAGGCCTTGAAGGCAGTTTTTATTTTGAAGTAGTGATTGCAGGCACAGAGAATTCGTGCACGTATTCCCGAGGAGCTCCTGCAGCGCTCAGTAGCATTGCCCTCTGTTCTCCAGGGCAGAGCTGAGTTCTGAGGAAAGCATTGTACCTGATGGGTTTGGGTTCAGTGCAGCTTTCTGGCTTATTCCTTACCTTGAGTAGGACATAATAAATACTCCAGCAGTGTGTTGTGATGCATCCTCACTTGACAGTATCTGAATGCTGTATTTGGCAGAGGGGATGCTAATGTCTGCTACCATGATTCTTCTAGGAGACACCAAGGTCTGTGTTCTCCTGTACTCTGGATAACGTGTTTGCAGAGGGTATGCAACTGAGCACTATTTAGAGAGCTGGTTCCATTGTCACGTTTTAATGTACATAACATAGGTTATCTGTTTGAAAACTAAAACAGGAGAGAGGGTGACTACAGGCATTAGCAGGTAATCTGTGTTGAAGTTTGTCTCAGAGTGCCTGTTGCTCTTACTTTGATAACCCTCATTCCTCTTCCACAGTACCTGTCTTATCCTTGGTTTGCGGCACCTGGAAAAGGACGTTTGCGCTGTCAAACAAGAAGCAGGTTTTCTGTGGGTTGTACCTGCTCCCAGAAGATGTAGTTATACACTTTTTTCATGAATGTTGGGGTTTTAAAATTTATTTACATGTTAATGCCAGGGGATGGGAGGACTAGATGTTAGGTTATTGAATGACCACTACCTAGAGAAAAGACATGTGCTATTTTGAAATAGGGCTGGGAAAAGCACAGATGCACCTTGTGCCATCGCTTTGGATCCAAGGTCTGCTACCACTCTCAGAATGGAGACAAATTATTTTGAATGACCCCAGTGACAGTGCTTTGCAAGTCCATGCTTGGAGATTCCAGAAGTTTTTACATAAACATTCTGCTGAGCTGTGATGGTGTTCCCCTCTGTGACCAGGTTTTGCACAACCCCCCCATCTGGGTGTAAGTATTCCTGGTGTTATGAGACATCAGACAGGTGTTTTGTCCCTGCTCACACCACAAATTGATGGCAGGATGTGGGCTCCAGCCTTGCTAACCTTGCTCCATTGTCACCACAGCACTGCGCCCTTTGGTGAAGTTGAGGAGTTGGCAGCACCAGAAAGTCTTCACCTGCGCTTCTGAGTAGTTATATGGAGTTCAAAATATTGGTAATAGGTGTGCCTAAAATTTCAGGCACGTAAACTGGTATTTGTTCTTCTTTGGTGGCACGGCCTTTGACAAACTGGCTAGAGCTTACATGACCTGGTCTTTTGCTCCAGGCGGTAGGTGAAGCCTCCCCACTCCCACCCCTCCTGAGGAAGAGCATTAGGATGCTGCAACACATGCACCTTCCTCGTTATGCAGAACAAGATGCATCTTGCAATTGTGGAGCCTCCCAGCAGTTAGTATACTGCAATTTGAAAACAGCTTTTTGTGTCAGGCTCATAGTCTTGCGGCTAACGTGCCATTCTTTAGCCAAGCCCTGACATCAGCCTTGATGAAAGTAATCTCTGGAAGCAGCTGTTTGCAGCTCAGCGACTGCGCCTTCCCCTGCCAAGAACAGAAGTGGACAATCCGCTTCAAGCTCACATCTCCCATTCAGGGGTAGCCTCTTTTCTCCAGCCCACACTCACTAATTTAAGGCAGAGAACTTACGATAAAGCTTTCACAAGAAATTAACAATTTTCCTTTCACGGCTGTTGGTGTCTTTGCCTGCTGAGATCTCAGTACCTGCCCTGGCATGACTGACTGACAGTATGGGGGCAAAAAAACGCATCGGTGCTCAGACAGCATGGCTCTGTCTTGCCTGACAGAATGTCAACCACATTTCCAAAAGCCTCCCAAATCTATCTTGTGACTGTCGCATGTCTTCAGTGCTGCCAGCAGCTGGTTTTGGAGCAGAGGAGCTGAGCCACGAGTCTCAGAAGACAATGAAGGGAAACTGGTCTGCAACCTTGAATGAACTTGGTTTCAAAGAAGTATTCATACACCCACTGAGGATCCATCCACCCAAATCAAACTGACTGGTTTTATCAGGAAATAAGGGAGGGGGCAAGGAATAAAGAGGGGGTGACTGACTGTAACGGCTGGGAAAAGGAACAGCTCAAACTAAAGCGACCTTGTTAAAGCAGAAGGCAGGTATGATTTTCAGACCATAACAAGAAGATTATTTCTTTGACGTTACTTGCACTACAGATGCTGGGGTAGGACAGATTTTTTTCCACCCCTGTGGTAGCCAAGTACTAAGAAAGCTTAATCCTGTTGAATTAATCAAACTGCTGAGGTGACTCTGGCTACTGAAAAGAGTTGCTAAAGTGTAAACCCTTAAAATCCATTGCATTAGCTCTAAGCTGCTGGGAAAGTCTTAGCATAATAAACCTAGATTAACAAAGTCTAGGACATATCCTGAGACAAACAGATAATAAGAACATTCTCTAGTGTGCACCAAGAAACTGTGTTCAGTGCTGCAACTGGTAAAAAAGCCAGCCATTGTGAGGGGTAAAGTTGGATGATTAGGTCTTGTGCAGGAAAAGGATGCTCTATAAGCATCCTTAGGAAGATTTAAACCCCAGCATCTTAAACCCACTGAAAATGCAAGAAGAAAATTAATCTTTTCTACATTCTGAGGACTTGCAGCCACTACAGACCATATATCTCACCAATAAAATGTTAAAATTGCTTCCTCCCCTGTCCTTGGACACCACACAACAGTCGGGAAATAGTTTCTCGGTTTTGTTCTTTGCTTTCATTTCTGGCACATACACGCATGAAAATGCATTGGTAGAAACTGCACTACATCCCACTGCTTTCTTATCACAGAATCACAGAATCACAGAATGATCGGGATAGGAAGGCACCTCGAAAGATCATCTAGTCCAACCTCCCTGCCAGAGCAGGATCACCTAGGTTAGCTCATACGGGAATGCATCCAGGTGGGTTCTGAATGTCTCCAGAGAAGGAATGTCTGTTTACCTTCTTGCTATTAGCAGTTCACATCCTGGTGACCTAACAAGCATTTCTGCAAAATACTGAGCAGGCCCCTTAGCTATCACAATACCTCCGTGACCTCAATCCTCACACTGCCTGGAAAAGCATCATCTCTTGCTCCTGCTGCAGGAAACATCTAGAGTTATTCCCACTGTGCAGAGGAAGAAGATGCACAGGGAAAAAGAACTAGATGTCATGAGAAGGTAGAAATGCGATGCCTATATTTAGAATTGCAATTCAAACAGTCTCTGCTCTGCTGCTGGCCAAATGTGGAGGTATCACTCACTAGGCTTTGCCCTTTTGCACCTAAGCCTTCTCTGCACACCTACATTTCTGCCTCGGGGCAGGCTCGTTGCAGAGCCATTGAGACCACTGGGCACCTGGTCCCCTGTGACAGTCCCCATCAGGGCCCGAGCATTCTCCTCACAAACACCCCACACCACTGGGGGCTGCAAACCTTACCCTGTGTACAAAGACCAGTGCAAACCAGCAAGACTGGCTGCTTGCTTTGCAAAGCCTGTAGGTGGGTTTGTCACCCATTTGTTCCATCAGAATCTAATTGCCTAAAATACCTTCACATAGAGAAAGTAACCCAAGTTCAACACTTCATCCCTCCTGAGTGGATCCCCACCTCCCAGCACCACGCCCTAACCAGTGGGAAACCTAATAGGCTGGGCCAGGGAGCACCTCCCCAGCCTCACTCCTCCTGTCTCTGTGAAATAAAGAATAAGCAACCAAGCAACTGGAGGGAAAGTGTGAACCCATATCCTTGTAGTCTAGGCAATCAGTTTGCAGAAGGAATGCTGCATTTCAGTCCCTGACAGAGGCATTTTTTAGGTATTTTTTAATTAACCAGCCAACGGATGAAATACATAACAAAGCCTCAGGGTGGGAAACAGGCCCTAGGATGCCTCTCCCGGCACCCCAACCACTAGGTCTGCCCTTATGCTTGCTCTCCCTCAGTTGGCTGCAGCATAGTGGCACAGCTGGAATGAAAGGAGCCTCCCTATTCCACCAGCACAGGCTCACACTGTGGTTAGGGCACTTGGTGGCAGGTGGGAGCCTGAATCTTCAGTCTGAGGAAGACAGCGGACCCAAGCCTCCAGACAGATGGCCATTTTACAAAGCATAGCTGTTGGTCTCGATGTGCCTTTTGGCAGCTAAAGAAAAGAATAAGCCCTAGCTGGTTCTCACTAGAAACAGATGTTGGCACTTTTCTTTGAGACGACTCTGAGCTGTGGATCCCACGTGTGGACAAGGCTCTGGCTTCCCAGCTGCCAGCAGATGCATTTGTATTGAGCAGGGGCAGGACATTAAGAGGTATGTGTCTCACCCTTGCTTCCCAGTAGCTCCTCACTCACTGGCTAGCATGCAGGCGGTTTTGGCCCCCACATGTCTACCTTCCCCTATGTCCTCTGCAGCACCTAGCTCCAGGTCTTGGGTTCCTTCTAGGTGACTGGCACCTGTTAGATGCTGCAGTGGAGGCAACCAAATGGTTATTGTCTCCAGACAGAAGCAATTTGCCTGTGGTCCTCAGGAGGTCTGTGGTGAAGCAGAGAACTGAGTCCAGCCCTGTCACATTCCACTCTAAGTGCTGCAGTCATCTTACAACTATTGCAAACCTTTTCCCAGACTAGTCCTCCCAGTTCCTTGATTGCTGTCATGGCTTTTTTATGAACCCTGTGGCTTTCATTGTACAGATCTGCCTAAAATCAAGGACTGCTTTAAACTGCAGAGTTAAGAAAGCATTTTACACCTTCTTTATTATCGGGCACATTCAAACATCACCACCATCGCTTTAATGAATTTCTCTCCTGCTACCTCTTATTTGAATAGGGCATGATCTCTAATCTGTGCTACTGAACCACAGCATCCTGTCTCCTGCCATGGAGAAAATAAAATGTCTTCTTCGGTGGAGCAAGAAATCAGTTTGGTTACCCCAGCAGTAAACAGACTGCTTTTTAAGTATCCCAATTCCAGCTGAGTATTTGTTTACATTTCTAGGTGTGCAGTCAGGATGCTAATGGTTCCCAGTGGGCTCCCAGAGAGTCTTCTGAGAGACCAATCCTTTTGTGTGACCAAAATAGCAAGGAAACTGAAATACAGTTCTGTTGCAAAAGTTGATTTTGCACATGATAGCTTCTAGAAACGCTACCCACACACTAGAGGCAATGCTGCAGATTCTTCTAATGAGACATCTCCTGCCATTTGCCACCCGTGCAGAGTGTCTACAACCAAGAAAGGGAAAGCGGCACTGCAGCCTGGCTCAGGCACTTCTGGAGCAGCTGGAGCTGCATTCCAGACGCATAGCCACATTCTTCCCCACAGACATGACCCCAAAGGTTGCAGATATGCAGGATAAAACAAAACAAAAAAAAAGCTTTGACTGGGCTTCCGGCATGACTTATCTTCGTTATTGCCAGTAACTCAAATCCCTTTTACTCCCATGACATTCCATTCCAAGACTGCCACCTAAGGAGCTTTTTGCTGTCTCTGAACTTCTTACGCAGCAATTCAAGCACACAGGCACACAGAGGCTCTGCTGCTACTCTCACAATAGTCCAGCTCTGCCACGTCTGCAGAATTTGTATAGAAAGAGCCACAGGGCTGCCATTTTGAGTGTCCTGGGCAGTCTTATCAAATAAAGACGTAAAACAGCCTTACAACTGAACATTGCATTTGAAGTTGGAAGATTGATTTGCTCCAGCTCCCCGCTTTTTCTTTATTAACAATAGTTAGCTTTGTTAAGCTGTCACATCACTCCATTTTCTTATCAAAAAGAGTTCATACCAGCTGCCTTGCAGCAAAAGCCAAGAGCATCCTGGCTGCGTTAGGAAGAACATTGCTGGAAGGTCAAGGGAAATGATCCATCCCCTTTACGCAGCACCGGTGAGGCCGTACCTGGAGCATCATGCCCTCTGCTGGGTTCCCCAGGTTGTTGAAAGCGATATGGACTCACTGGAATGAGTCCAGAACAAGGCCACAAAGATGACTGCAGCACTGGAGCATCTCTCATGTAAGGAGAGGCTGAGACAGCTGGGACTGTTCAGCCTGGAGAAGGCTGAGTGTGTGTAAATACCTGACAGGAGGGAATGAAGAGGAGGGAGCCAGACTCTTCTCAGCAGTAACCACCAACACTTTGAAACCACAAAATTTCACCTGAACACAAGAAAACACTTTACTGAAAGGGCAGTCAAACACTGGATTGGCGTGTCCAGAAAGGTTGTGGAGCTTCCACCTGTGGAGATACTAAAAAGCTGACTGGACATGGTCCTGGGCAACCTTAGGGGATTGGACCAGATGATCTCAAAAAGTCCCTTCCAACCTAAATGCTTTTGTTTATTATGGCTATCGAATGGATACATTATATCCATCCTAAAGAATAATGAGAGGGCAAGAAATTTGAATCTAACATACAATGTCATAATGTAACTTAGGTATTTACTCCAAGTTAAATCAGGAAATCCAGATGTGATGCTATCAGACAAAGGGGGAAAATGGGCAAAAAAAATTGTAGCTGTATTTAAAGTGTCTGGTTGGCAAAGATTTAGCAAGCTATGCTATACTGAAGAAACAGATAACAATTTTTATCTTGATCATCATACTGTGAACTGTCATGAATCACACTGTAAGAGTTCCATAAAATGAGTACATCTCAATGATAAACCAGAAAAAAATGGTGTCCCGCATGTATATACACAGAAATAACTACTTCTGCCTTGTACCTCCATACAAGTTTCTATCTTCAGTAGCCAGTTTTCCCCACCCAAGGCTTCCCCCTGGTGTCAGCGACAGTAACAATATTGTGGTTTTGTCCAAAGCAGTGTAATACTATGTGCTCAAGAGGAGACAGTGGTGGTTAGGGGCTGGCCACAGAGAACTTTTTTGGCAGGAGAACTGTAGTTGCTGAGCTGATGCGTAACACTTCAGATGAACTCTTCGGACATGTGGGTTTGGTCCTCCACTTTTAACCAGTATAGATACGCACCTTTTTTGCCAAGTTTTGGTCAAAAGTCACAGGCAGTTCAGCGTGAAGCAGAATGGCCAGGGGACAGCAGCAGGTTGGTGGGGATGCATAGGCAACACATCACTTCATCAGGACGGGAGTGTGATTTATTTCAGGGTGCTCCATGATGAGTGCTTGCTCCCAGCATGTTCCCACCCTGCAGCCTGGGCCTGGTCATGGCAGAAGCCCTCTCAGCCTCTCCCTGACCCAGCGCTCCAACCTCACCACTCGCTCTGCCAGCACCACAGCCTGCTCCTGACTGCTGCACCCCTCCAGCACCCCTCTCCTCCTGGCCAGAAGCCACCTGCTTCAGGAACCCTCCTCCCCTGGGCTGTATCAAAAGCAGCGTGGGCAACTCTCCCCCTGCCCTGATGAGACACCCCCTCTGCAGTGCTGGGTCCAGCTCTGCAGTCCTTAGCACAGGAGAGACAGAGACCTGCTGGAGCGCGGCCAGAGGAGTCACAGTGATCACCAAAGGGCTGGAACTTCTCTGCTGTGAGGCCCGGCTGAGAGAGTTGGGGGTTTTCAGCCCGGAGAAGAGAAGGCTCTGAGGAGACCCTATAGTGGCCCTTTAGTACTTAAAGCATCCTCTAAGAAAGATGGGGACAGTCTTTTAGCAGGATCTGTTACGACAAGACAAGGGCTAATGTTTTAAACTAAAAGAAGTAGATTTAGACTAGATATAAAGAAGAAATTTTTTACAGTGAGGGTGGTGAAGCGCTGGAACAGGTTGCCCAGAGAAGTGGCAGATGCCCCATCCCTGGCAACATTCGAGGCCAGGTTGGACGGGGCTCTGAACAACCTGCTCTCATTGAAGATGTCTCTGCTCACAGCGGGGGGGTTGGGCGGGATGGCCCTGGAAGGAGCCTTCCACCCCAAGCCACGCCACGCTCCTCCGGTCTCGGCAGGCCCTGCTCCAGCGGGGCCGGCGCCTACAGCTCCCGGCGGGCCCGGGCCCGGGGCGGGGCCGTCGCGGGGCGCGCTGGGAGTTGGAGTCGGGCGTTGGCGGTTGCGCAGCGTCCGTTGGGGGCGCGCGGCAGTGTCGGTCTCTTGTAGGCAGCAGGCAGCCATTGCCGCCGCGGCCGGGAAGAGCGTTTTCCTCACGGCCCGCAGGACTCAGCGCTCGGCGACGGTGAGTACCCGCAGCTCCTCGGGGCGCTCGGCGGCGGGAGGGCCGGGGGTTGAGTTGCGAGCGGTGTTGCTGCAGCTGGGCCCCGCCGCGGGGCGAGGCGAGGACGGGCCCGGCCTTTCTTGTGGCGGCGCCGGGACGAGGGGAAGGAAGCTGCTGTCGGAGGCCTCGCTGGCGCCTCCGGCCTGGGCGCTCGGGTGCGGGCCGCTGGCCCTCGGGTAATGGAGGCGCGGCGACGGCAGGAGCAGGAGCAGGCCGCGGGGGCCGCCGCGCTTCGCCGCTGCCCCGCGGCTGGGCGGGAGGGGGGGGGGGGGGGGGGAGGGGGGTCCCCCGCGGTGGGGCTGGGGGGGATAGCTGGCAGCCGGCGGGGCTTGGAGGGGAGCGCGAATCTTTCGCATCCGCCGCCAAGAGCTAGAAGGGTCGATGGCCGCTGGCTGGGCCGGCGCCTCGGTGACGGTGAACCCGAGGAGGAGAGGGTTCCGCCTGCCTCGCGGAGGCGGCGAGTCTAGCGCGGCCATGTCCTGGCTCGGCTTAGCGACAAGGCGAGCGAGCAGATGGTCTTTCGCTGCGGGCCCATTCCTCCCGAGTGCTTTTCCGGCGGTACGTGGTGTCTTGTGAGCTACCAGCGAGCCAAGTGCGGTTGCATTGTGCTGGGAACGAGGTGCGAAGCTCTGCGACGGGAAGGTGTCGGTGCAGATCTCGCATCCATTGTGCTCCCTGATGTTTGGGCAGATAACGCTTGGACAGATAGTTTGCTCGTCTTAGGCTGTATCTGCGACAGTTTCTCGGGCGGTTAGTTTCATCCACCCCACGTCCCTTTCCTTCTGCGATTCTTCTCCCCACCCTGTTTTTTTCTATAACTAAGAATTAAAAGTACTGAACAGCAGTTATGCAGTCGTTTTAATCTGTCAAATCTGTGTTGCTCCCATAATGAGTGCTGTTGCCAAAATGCCTGTTCTTCCTGTGTTTTAAGGCACATGGTTATGTAAGTCTGTCCATCTGTGAAGGCCCTGTTATTCCTTTAATCCCCGCTGCTGCCTTGCCAGGGTTTGTGTGGTAAGGGTGCATCAGGGAGACGATCTGTCGGAAGACTACTCGGCAAGGGAGCTGCATCAGTCCTCTGAGATGGGTTTCGTTGTGGGCATAAAACGGCAAGTGTGAGCACAAAGGAGAGGATGGTTACAAAGGGCAGCATAGCCTCTTGTAGGGGAAGCGCATTAAATAGCTATCACCTCAGGTCGTGCTTTGGGGGCAGGTTAGGCTGATCTGATTAAGTGCTGTCACACTTCTAACCCTTGCCCCATAAGAAGCGCTGTACCCTGTCTTCCAAAGTTCTTGGGCTTCTGATGGGACAGTGAGCCCGAGTGAAGAAGCTAATCAGTAGAAACTTAATGAGTGTTTAACGCAGAAGGTGAATCATGCTAATTCATAGTACTGCATCCAAATCGTCCTGCACTGCTTTCACAGCCAACGTGATATTTGTTTATTTTGTCTGCTTTACAGACTACTATTGTAAGATAAGATCACATTTTATTTCCATTCCTTAGAGCTTGGATTAGTTGTTTTTTGTTGTTTGTTGTTTTGTTTTTTTTAACAAGAGCAAGCTCACGGAACGAGCCAAATAATTAATATTTTTCAGTTACAAGAACTTAAATTCTAAATCACGTGAACTGAAAAAGTGGCATACGCAAGGTAAACAACAGACCTTCCATAAAATGTCTCAAATTATTTGTCCTGGACCAGTAGATAGTTTTGAAAATTGGAATATTTTTAAATAGCCCTTGTTTTTTGACATTGTTGAAATCTCATAATAACAAAATGTTTTTTCATCTTAACTTGATAGACTATTAAAATATTTTATGGTTATCGCAAATCAAAATAATTTGATCGCTACCATTTATCTTTTGGATGTTAATATTAATTTTTATGGCAGCAGTTCTTTCAGGTGAAAGACAAAAGTTTGAGAATGTTTTATGTTGTTATTGCAATGATTAGTGTAACAGTTTTGGTGCTTTTACTGCTCTTAGCCCAGTAAATTAATTTTGGTCCTATAGAGTGGGGTGTTTTCATGCTCTGTGATACAAAAGCCTTATTAGTCTAAAAGCAAACAAAGACATTAAGATACTGTCTCTTTAAGTTATATGGCTTAATAAGGACGAAACTGGGAGTTCTGTGTAGACCCTGCTAGAAGTCAGTAAGACAAGATTTCCTCACTTCTTTAGCTACAGAGAATTGCGTTTTTAACATATCTACCTACGGGATAATAAAATCAAATCCTATTTAGCCAAGATTTCTGAGATGTAAAAGTGATCTTAATCACCCTATTTTAAGCTTGTTAATCTGATAAACACTACTCTTTTCTTTCTTAGCATCAACCTTAAGATGAGTGGCTGCCGTGTCTTTGTTGGACACTTAAGCTCACGCGCTCGGGAACGGGATGTGGAGAAATTCTTCAAAGGATATGGACGCATACGAGAAATCCATCTAAAAAATGGATTTGGATTTGTGGTAAGCAGTACCTTGGTTTTCATTCTCTTGCTTGCAGGTACTGGCCTTGGTAGGCTGATGTCAAAGATGGGAAGATGCTTAAGAGTATAATAGTTCCAGTGGAAAATGGAAAATTGTGATATACGTTTCCAGCTGATTTTCAGATGTTGGGATTACAGGTTTACCTGGTTTTGGCCAGGTTTTGCTCAAAAATCTTAGTAGTAGTCTAGCTGCATTAAATAAATTGTATGATCATAATCTTCTGTGGATTTAATTTTTATCCTATTATTTCTGAAGATAGTACACATATTCTGTCAGGACATCACAAAACTTGACAAAGTCTTGACCCAAAGAAAACTTTATACAGAACCCCTTAGGTTCCTCTCCTTCTAGTCTGCTTGGTCATATCACTAAATAATGGCCTGACAGAAAAGTGAAGTAGTTGGCTGAGACAACAGGTGTAATAGGTGCTTACTGTTGGATTTCAGCAGCACAGCTTTTTACTCTTGTGCAGCTAAAGTCAGGCATATTTACCATCAATATATGTTCACAAGCTCTGTGTGTCTGTCAAACTGTTAAATTAAATACACAGTTCATTGAATCTTAAGTTTCCTCTTGCTGCTGTCTAGAGCTTTATGCTTCTGACCTGTTGTCCAAATTTGTACAGCTTTACAGATTCCCGAGTTGACTAAGGATCAGCCTGTTTCTTAATTACTGTCTCCTGAGAATTAGCTGTTATGCAGTGCTGTGTTAAAACTGGAAAGGTTGATGCTTCCCTTGCACTACGGCAGGTTTACACACAGTCACTCTGACAAGATCAACCCCTTGGGTGAAGCTATGGGAAATGAACAGAAAACTAGGCTTTGTGTACTTTAGTTTCATACAAGTATTAATTCTTGACTCCTACACATGCTGGTTCCTGATTGCCCTGCAGTATGAGCTACTTCTCGTTGACTGCCAGTAGGTGAATGCCTGTGTGTTACAGTTCAGGACTAAGTGTCTGATCCAGACGTGAGCCTGGGTTTATTTAGTGCATCCTTTTCCAATTGCTGCCATTTCTCAATCATCTTTAGCTGAGCGTTCCTCTTCTTGGGCAGGGCTGTTGACTCATTCAGGAATAACTTCAGTTCACCTCCTGTACGTGAGTCAGCCAACCCTCCTTCCTCTCTTCTCCAGTTCTTGGGCAGAAGCATTTTCTTTTCAAAGCTCACTAACAAGCTTGAATAATTGTCCCATAACTGTCTTAAAAAAAAAAAAAAATTTTCCCTTAAATCTAAACAAAACTTCCCCCTCCTCCCCAGCCTTTACCTGTCATCCTGTTACTGTGCACCCACATGAGGAAAGCACTTCCATCATCTCTGTTTTAGGTTCTGGAAGACTGACTGGATTCCCTTTGAGCTGTCTTCAGGCTGAACAAACTGGGATCTTTCAACTTTTCTTTTTTCTCCAACCTGACCAGTTTTGGTGGCCCTCTCCAATTTTTCAATGTCTTTCTTGAGCTGGAAGGACCAAAACTGGGTACTGCATTCCAGGTGCAGCCTAACAAACACCAAGTAGGGTGGAATAATCGCATCCCCTGGTCTGCTGGCTGTATACTCTTACTGATGCAGCCCAGAACACTGTTTGCTTTCCTTGCAGCAAGGCTGCAGTGCTGACTCACGCCTGGCTGACTCTCCAAGGATTTCCGTGTCCTTTTCAACAGAGCTACGCTCCAGCCATTCAGCCCCCAGCCTCTTCTGCTGCTTAGGATTATTCTATCCCAAGGGCAGGACTTCGCATTTATCTTTAGATAAAACTTGCCATTCTGGTTGACCTAATCTTTCACACTATCAAGGTCTCTCTGGGTGGTGGTTTTTCTTTCTGCTATATCTATGTCTGCTCCCACTGTGGTGTCGGCCACAAAATTGGTGAGATGCACTCGGTCCTGTCATCCAGATCATTTATAAATACACTGAATAGCACTGTCCTTTGCAGTACCTCACTTGTTATGGACTCTCAGTTCATCTTTAGTTTTTGTTATTTAAAATCTGTGTTTATAAAACCTCTTGCCAAGCCACGTGATTTTGATTGAACATTGCAGACATTTAGTTTGTTAGCACCTACAACTCCCAAGATTTCATCTAGTTTCTAACTATCGACGCTTTTAAATGTGGGGCCTAAATGAATTTTCTCAAGATAATCTTTGCATCATCACACAAGGATGTGTGATGTTTCACTTGGTAGTGAAACGGATTTCAGTGCAGAAGGGGAGAGATTACTTAAGCCAATATTGCTTCTGAAAAGCTGTTTATAGTTACGCAAATGCTTTCTTCAACTTGAGAAGCTACTTCTCTGTTGTTCATTAATCTCGAGCTGCAGTTCCACGTTGTTTTTTTTCTCTATCCATATTGTTGATCCAAGCAGTCCTTACCCAGCTGCTTGTCCTCACCTCTTTATTTCTTCCCTTTTTTTCCTTGCCTCACACGGTGTTACTGCAGTTGTTCATCCACACAATGAACACACCTGGGAAACTGATCTAGTTGAAAAATAACACTGCCTTTTTCACCCCACCTCCTGCACAAAGCGTGCTGGTATTTATCTGGATAGGTTTCTTGACCTAGTTTCCTGCGGAGCTGTACAGACAGCTTTGCCAAGAACCAGTGGGCTGGCTAGTGGGCAGAGGCTATTCAAGCTGACTAAAGCAGCATTGCTGCCAAAATGAAGCGACAGATTCCATTGCAATAGTGTATGGAATTGCACGTTCTAGCTGATCTAGACGCACAGGTGGCCAGTGCTGAAGAGGGGCTTGTGTTTCTTACTCTTCTTACATAGGCACCTTTTTGCTAGACTAGTGAGATGAATTTGCTCAGGAAAAAAAAAAAAATCAGAAGGGCTTTTTTTTTGATTTACATTTTCTCTGCCAATTCAGTAAAAATTGAATCGGCTCCAGATCTTAAGAGGGTTTTGGGAGTACACAGCTCCCTTGCTTTTGTTTGCAGTTGATCAACTCTTGCTGTTTTGTAGGGCTGTGTTTTAAATTCTGTGCCTTGAAGTAATCCTCTCGTCTCTCTCCCGAAAACTATTTTAGATACTTCCGTAGTAAACCAGGTCATTTAATTAATTTATTTTATACAGATCCTGCAAATAGTTGTACTGAAACAACTGAGGGAGGCCAAAGGAGTTTGTGGGGTGTGTAAGGAGAAGAAACGGTCAGGAATGGGAACATCTTGGCTTCTCAGTCTTAGGTGTACTGGGAATCCACTTCCTTGTTCAAAGTTCTGGCTGATACTTGTAGAAATATGAAATTTATAAAGAACACATGTTTTCTAACATTTGAATGTACTATGAGGGAAAATATTTTTTTATTCCTCTTTTCCTTCTAGGAGTTTGAAGACCACAGGGATGCTGATGATGCCATTTATGAACTAAATGGTAAAGAGTTGTGTGACGAGAGGTAAGTGCTCTACTGTAATTTCCCTTAAGAGCAGCAGAAGTGCTTTGCATCCACATACAGTGCATTAGCTTGTGCTCTGACTCCTGTTTCTTGTGGCTCTGTGGTGGGATACACCTTTCATCGCTTTAGATAGACTTATTGGGGTCCTGGCTGCAGCCTTCTGTAAGGTAAAGATAGTTTGGGACTGGAGACGGGGTAGTGGTTTGGAGCAGGGCTGCCTGTATTCTCCACTTGCACTTAGTTCTTCTTTAACGCTATCTCGAGGTCTTGTCACGAGAAATATTAGCAAAAGTGAATTGAACTTATTTGTTATTTATCTGTTGACTTCAGAAAATAAGTTAATGATAGCCTCTCATCATTGGGAGTGTTGTGCTTCAGTTTGCAACAACGTGGACTATAGTCATTGTACGTTACACTAATTCTTATTTTGACTGTGGAAGTTGGGTTTAGGTCATTAGGTTGTCGCAACTTGTTTTGGTACTCTTCTCCCTCTTTGATTACTCTTGGGCTCCGATTGAGCAAATTCAGTTGTTTCAGTCTGAATTACAGACCAATGACAATTTCCATGACAGACTGAGGGAGATGAATGAGGCAAGAGAATACCACTGTTCTGTGTCTTTAAGAAATGCCTGTAACTGTTATAAATCTTTGCTTGCAGGGACAAGCTGATTCTTGTTTGTGCACACGTGCTTCCAGTTGCAGAAGATTTAAGTCAGTGTCAAATACTTAAAGCTTGTCTTTTAATTTTTGTTTGCTTGTCTTGTTTTGTTCCTGTCACAAGGGTTACAATTGAGCATGCTCGAGCCCGAAGAGGACGGGGCAGATTCCCGCAACGGTTCAGTTATTACCAGTCGCAGAGTGGGTCTAGGTAGGTGGTCTGGACTCTGTTTCCTACAAACACAGTAACTGAAGAACTGTACTGAAATACTGTTTTCTTCTTGTGGTTGTAGTTAGGGATCCAGCTCTGTTTCCTTGTATAACTTCATGAAAGAAGTTTTATGTTCTCCAGCCTTGGGGGTCCATTACTATTATTTACCTCCTCTGGCTGAGGGGAATATGAATTTTCAAGCAGTTTAACTGTCTCTCAGATGTTCACAAACCTATTATGAAATGCTCCCAGTCCATGTTGTAGGCACTATGTTGGTCTTGCTTCCTAATATTGTGTAAATCATGTGAAGGACTAATGCTGCAGATGGATTGGCTGGCTTTGACACTAAATCAACAAAAATGACAGAGCTTCTCTGTTGAGGCTTTTGTCACTTAGCTGAGCTTATAGGCTAAGTAGAATTATTGTAGAGCAGTAGTTTAAAGTATTTACTGTCTAACCAGGTTTTTGCATTTCCAGTTGTACGGTTATTAAAGTGCTTACTGCAGCACAGCATACACAAGGAACCACACTTGAGAAACAGTGCTGGTGCATAAGATGCTAGCATGTGTGGAAGCGTTTAAATACCCATTGACTAAGTTTGCTGACTGAGCAGGTGCCTTGCCGAAGGAGATCCTCTGTCCAACACTGGAATCTGAAAAGCAGGACGTAGCTCCTATCTACAATGCCTGTTAGTCAACGTACAGTATTTGTGGAATTGTTCACTTTCAGTGATTAGAGCCAGTGGTGAACCTTGCTTCAGCTTGCCGTGGACTTTGTGAAAGTTCTGCAGATTTGTGCATATTCCACCAAACTACACATTACATCTTTTATGTGTACCTGTGTGAAGTAAATGTATAGAATAATTTACTCTGTAGAAACATTTATAGCTGTGACCTGTGCAGAGTAGAGTTTGGAAGAAAGATGAAGACTTAACTGACATAAACCTCTGTGTTTTCTTCAGAGGCAGAATTGCTGCCAGTTACAAACCAGTGTCTGGAACATCTAATTTGCATATGCAAGTATGCTAATTAGATTATTTTTTCTTTAGTGGCAGTAACCTTGATGCGGTATAATTGGTCCGAGGTCCAGGCTAAAAGTGGACTTTTAAAGTAGGAAGTGTGATTGAAGGTCGTGGGCATCTGACGCTGTAGTCATGTTCATGACGTCAGACTGCCGGTGCCAGACAGGAAGAGACTGCGGTTTGCAATAATGGAAAAATGAGACTCAGCCTGCCAGTTTTGGGACTCTGGGACCTCTGTTTAAATGCCCGGAAGATCTGGATGTTCTGAAAAAAATGGGGACACTTTGAGGTATGCACTGAAATTAAATTGCCTATGCTTCAGTGTACAAATCAATACGCACCATTTAGGATTATGTTTCTATCGGAGGAGAAGATGAGAATAATTTTCTCTAAGGTCAGTGTTCTTTATTCTTGAATCTTTTTGTAGCAATGCAAAGTAGTGCCCATTGTTAGAAAACTGCATTACTTACCAAAGGCTGGCATACCTTTTTCTGCAATTCTCAAATCCTTTTGGATTCAGAATGACTAGGATTGGGAACAGAAATGACCTGGAAGGGCAGTATTCTTTCCACATGTCTTACTCCTCTGTATGAACATTTTCAGGACACATTTTCATTTTTGAGAGGATTTTTAACTTTTGAGTAAGTGAAAAACACTGGCTTTCATTCAGGTACTGTAAACTGCCACAGTTATTTCAGGGCAACCAGTTACTTAGCTCTCATGTTACTAAAGACTGTTTCTACCCCCAGAAATATCTAATGTAGGTCATAGTAGAATTAATAAGTATTAACAAGTGATTTGGAATTTAGAAGCATGAGCTAAGATGCCTTCAAATTGTGCTTTCTATCTCCCTGACATGAAGCAGAATTTATCCTGCCAACTGGGGGGGGGGAATAGAAGTTGCCCTTTACATGAATATCCTCCAAGACTATATTGGTGAGCAAAGCCTGTCAAATACCAAAATTAAACTCATTCTCTTTACATTATTTTCATTCTACTAGGCACTTATTTCAGTGTATCTAGAAAAAAATGGCATAAAATTCTTCATCAAAATCCTTTTTAATCCCCTTCTAGCAGCTCTCTTCTTGTAGTGGACACAAACATATTCTTGACTAAAGAGAATCAAATCTGCAGTCCAGCAACAAGGAAAATATTTAAATCTCTCAGCAAACTGTAGAAAACATCAGATTTCTGAAGTTTTAAATGTCTTACACTGGAGACTGTCTTTTTTTTTTTTTTTTTTTTCCCCTCCTTTTCTCCCCTGACCTCTTCTAGCCGGTATGGACCTCCTGTTCGTACTGAACACAGGATCATAGTTGAAAACCTTTCATCCCGTATCAGCTGGCAGGTGAGTTAACATCTTGTCTTTTTTTACACCTTACTTTCCTACCCTGTAAGCAGACTGCTTTCAGCCTAATTTCTTAATAAAGCCATCATAAATATTTAACCTGAATAAAAAAAACATAATCAAAAAAGCTTCAGTGATTGCTAAAAATCAGCATTCAAACACATAAGTCCTTTGTTCCACAGCTGTGTGTATATTTCTATAACTAGGTTTTGCATCTGGAAAGTGACTCTTGCTTACTCATGTTTACCAACTGATAAAGCTTGTAAAGACAAGATTGATTCTAAATGATCGAAGCACAGCACCCATTCAAACTGTCATGATATTGTTATACCTGGAAGTGCATGCCTTTGTTTTGAATGAAATTTATGGTCTTTTCTTAATGTTTTGCAAAATCTTTTTTTGACATGATACATGATTGAGAAGTCTGGCAATATGTCATTAATAAAGGGCATCCTAAGAAAGCTGCTGTGTAAAGTATGCTTACTGTAGGTAATTGTTAAAAACAAAACAAAACACCTTTTCAGTAATTATCTTTTGAAGCTTTCTGACCACCTTTCTTAATTCACCCTTGCTAATGTTTTCCTGATGTTTAGGTGGCTTTTAACAGAATAACCATATAATCAATTGCGTTAGTTGTGTTCTGCATAGTATACAGTTTATAGAAAGTTCACTTTTTAAGGGTATAGCAACAGGTCCTCTTTACAAAAGGTGAGTGACTAGTGGAGTTTAGCCTTGTTCATTAACCTTTATATTTTTTGAATAAAGAGAATGTAATTAGCATACCAGAAGATGCAGCAGAACATGTTGAGTGTTCAGAGCCTTGGTCTTGCAGCTAAATCCGCATGAGGAGGCTATTTAGCTTGCCTGGAGCTCTGCTGACGTGTTTCGTAAGGGCTTGGGTACAGTCCAGCAGATAAACAGTTGAACTAGGTTTGTTTATCTTCTGCATGACAGGTTCAAAAGGTTCATAATTGTACAGTTGTGTTAATTATTGAATAGCTGAAAAAAACCCCAACCTTTGAGTTGCTGTGATGAGCAAGTGGATTTCATCTAAATATCTTCTGGGTATTCTATGCAGTTATGCATATGAAGAGGTTGTTACAACACAGTGCTTGGAAGTGACAGTAGGGACCAGAGAAGTAAGCTAGAACAGAGTGTTATGGAGAATAAATCCTATAATGTTTAGTGTTGAATTCCTAACTTGGGAAAAAAAAATTAATTTCTGTAACTTTCTTTTACTTGTGAATATTTATAATGGCTTTATGTGTACTTACCATTTAAGTCTGAAGCCCACCCAGTTCAGATTGCACACTGATAATTCTTTAGAATTCTAATTAAATGTTTTAATGACTCAAATATATGTTAGTGTAAGAGACTTGACTTCTTGATACTTGCCTAAAGAGAAATCATTTGAAGCTAACATCTGTATGCAAGCCTGACTTAGTTTTGAAGCTGTACTGCTTTGATACTGACTGTAGTGTTTTAACTTCTTTTAACTACGCTGTTTGCAGAACAGATTAAAATAGCGAACGCATTAACAGTAGTGGCTTTACTCTTCCTTTGTAATCCCTGAGCTGCTAACAAGCACATTAGTATGGAACCTTGCTTTCAAACTTATGTTCATTAGTTCACCTTTGGTATATGCATTTCCCCGTGCTTTGAGAAATTTTATCTCCTCTAAAAGTTATGCGTTGGGATATTTAGATAAATAAACAAACCACAAATGACATTTGTATTCAGATCAGTTTCCTGAAACTGTTGACTACATTGTTAATAGATAATCTCACATCTTAGTAGTAGAAAAGCTGTCGGAATTATCCTTATTTTAGCAAATATTTCTGCATGTTCAGAGCTTTCCAACCATTTCATTAGTATTTCAGTATGTGAATTTTCAAGCAGTTGGGAAAAGTAGATCTGTGTTACATCAAGGTGTAATTTTTAACATGTTCTTCCTATTTATGGTTGTCCTACACTGTATTTTCCTTTGCTGCTAAGGACAACAGGGTATTCTTTATTGTTGTAGTTCATCTTAAACAGCTCAATTTAGGATAAAATCTGACTGTTCCCCTGGTTAAGTAAAACATCAAAATTCTAAAACATTCCCCTAATAATAGCAAATACTTTTAAGTTGTTATAACACATGCACACTTCCTCTCTTTGGAGCAGTAACACTGGGGTCTTAAGTGTGTTGGTTATTGCAAATGATAATTCAAGGTGATGATCCTTAGGATTCATTACATGGGGTAGCAAATCTCTGGGCACCTCAATTTTAAAACCTAAAGTTGTTAAATTAAAAAATAATTATGTAGATTAATATTTTTGGGCTTCCTTTGACTTGCCAGTCTTGGTCTGGTTAACCTTTCAATGACTTTGTTCTTCATCTCTAAATTGGGATAAACATACAGAGATTGAAGTATTAGTTTTAATGGTGCTGTATGGCCCATTTTTCATTTGCTGTGAAGGTTTCTTTGTGTTAAGCACGTGTAAACCAAGGAAAATATCTACTAGTTTGCATATTCTGGTTTTTAAAATAAAACTATCAAATTTTAATTAAAATATCAGATAAAACTAAGCCTTCTTACATTCTGTGGGAAATATTCTAAAGTTGTTCTCGGCTTTTTGTTCTGTAGTCTTTTCTTCCTTGAGCATATTTCTAACCAAGTGCGTTTTGAACCTCTTCTAACAACCCTGATTTGGTTAACCCTCATTTCTCTTGTGTGGAGGAAAAAAGAAACAAAAGATTTGGGGGTTTTCTAGTGGCTGAAATTCTAGGATTTGGCCTGTTCTGAATTTTCCTTTTGGTTCCTATGACACTCCTGTTTTTTGGCGATCTAGATCTTGGTTTGCCTGGGTTTGATCTCGATTGGCTAGCACAGATCATCCTCGGGTTCTTTAGCCACTTCTGGAGACTATGTCCAGTGCTTTCAGGGCCTCTGGTTCCTCCGTGAAGCATATTGCTATGAGCCATCACTCTGCCTTTCTCATGTAAGAGAGTTCCTCTTGGCCAGCTAGGTATTGGACAAGCAACTCTTTGCTTAAGGTACCTTCTTATGTCATCTGCCACTTGTGGCATGTTGCGGTAAGTAGTCTGGGATTATAAAATACCAGATAAACTGTTTGGTAAAAGTACTGATTTAATTTATACAAATGTTTAGCTTTTTAGTGACCTTTTACATTGTTTGTTTGTACTTTATCCTATTGCTGAGCAAGTAATTTTACAGTGTCTGCGTGTTTAGCCTCTAAGTTAAATACGATGGTGTCTATTGACACGGCACTGTAGTGTGACAGGTACTCAGGTGAAATATTATAATGAAATTTCCCTTTGTAAAATTATTAATTATATAGTAATTCCACCTTTTTTTTTTTTTAATTTTGCTGTGAAGTTGGGGGAGGTGAGCATATAGAATGAATTTGTCTACAGATGTTGGATTGTCATTTAACTGTGATGTTAGTTGTGAGGATTTGCATTTAATACTTACTTGCTTTTCATCTGTTGTGATTTCAGCATATATGTTGGTATTTTAAGTATTGCATTGTGTTTTCATAACAGCTGGTTTGGGGATGCAGGATTATTTTAAAAGCAGACTTTTTATTTGCTGTAGCTGTAAAAACAGGATCCTTTTTATATGCACCTGCTATTATATAGGCTCGTTCAGAAACTTTTTTCTAAATTTTGTTTGGGTGTATATATATATATATATATAAGCCTTAAGTAGTTTTAGCAGAAGAAGTTTAAGGGGTGAATTACTGCTAGCTGGCTGATCTGTGTCCTGTTTTAAGGCTAAAATGTTAACTTTTGCTGCAGGACTTGAAAGATGTCATGAGAAAGGCAGGGGAGGTCACCTATGTGGATGCACACAGAAACAACAGGAATGAAGGGTAAATTCATTTTGTGTCTACATCTGTATGATAACTGAAAATGGTAAAGGCAAGATTATTCTTGTAATATTAAAAAAAAAAAAACAACAGATCTATGGTGTGGCTTAGATGTTGAAATTTCTCCAATTAATAAAAACCAACAACAATACTGCAAAGACAGTGTCAGTAAGCAGGAGTTAAGAAGTGGTATTACACTCATTCTCTACTCTCTACCATGAGAACAGTGTGTCAAAGGAGAAAGGGAAGGGAAAATACCTTTCAACAGTTGAGTTCTGCTGTCTCTAGCTTAGAGTTATTTATGTATAATCATTTATGATCTGACTCCTGAGGCTAAAATGCCTCTTGTCTGTGGCTGCTTTGCACTGGTTCAACAGTCAGAGTCACGGGAAATGAACACAACCAATCTCCAGAGGGAATATCTAGCTGCTTGCCCTCCATTCTTAATTCTGCAGACTACAGAGGTCCTGCCATGACAAAGCTGAGGAAAGGAAAGTCTGTGTAAAGTGTCTCTGCTACCAAAGAGTGCTCTAGGGCCATTGCAAGCAAATGCAACTTCTCCCTGGTTTTTCAGGGGAGAAGAGATTCAAAACCAGAAGAGGGTATTTTCCTAGCCACTGTTAAAAATCCAAAAAGAGCAGAAAAGTCTGCAAGTTTTTGTTTCTTGATCAGACTGAGATTGCAGTTTAGTAGAGGACTGAAAGATGACTCTCAGATCGTGCAGGTTTGTGTAGTCCAGCTTCCTGGATTTTCTCCATCTCATTGCAGATGAGAGTTCTGGTAATGTTAAAGAAGATGTGAAAGCTATGGATGGCTAGGACTATTAGTGTCATATTTTCCTGTTAACCCAAGTTAAAAATTAGCTTTTAGAAGATAAAACGTCAGTCTGTGAATCAACACATTAAAAAAGGCCCAAACTTGTTCTCCTTGGTTTTTCAGTTCTCTCAATTTTTTTCTTTTTTTTTTCTCCTTTTTTTTTTTTTTTTTTTTTCCTAATGGTATACAGGGTTGTGGAATTTGCATCTTATAGCGATATGAAGAGTGCACTTGAAAAATTGGATGGCACTGAGCTGAATGGGCGCAGAATTAAGCTGACTGAAGATCACAGAAGGCATAGGTATGTCACCTGACCTGATAAAATTCTGCTGAGGGCATGGATTTGGGTAGTACTGATGCCAAAGTTTTATTATCTAATTCTTTGGCCTCAAGCTAAATATCACTGCACAGAACCACTTTCTAGCAGTGTAAACAGATTTAGATAAGAGCTAACTTGCTGAAAACATGGTAAATAGAACACTTGAATGAGAGTAAGGAGATTTTTTATTTTTTTTTAAAGGTAAAACTTGATACTTAAATGAAAGTGCTTCTAAAGTAACTTATGAAATTTGATGTTAAAAGCCTTTTAATTTAGTGGAAAGCTGTTTCACAGTCCTGTGAAATACCTCTCAAAGAGTTGTGAAAGCAAATTTTTCATGAGTGAAAGAAAAAGTTAGCTTGCTTGCATTATTCCCGAAGCAGTTCTGCCATTTAGTAATTAAAAAAAACATGTTGCCTGCAACTCCTTCATTGTGTCTCTTAAAAATAAATCCATTTCTTTTCATGAAAAAAGGGACACCTACATAGAGAAAATGTTCTGAGGAAGAACTCTCAGGCCTTAAAAGTGTGCTGGTTCCATGCCGTTAGAGACTTTCAGCATCTTGAAAGAAACCTTAACTAATTTACATTAGTGTTTCCAGAGAGAATAAATATGACAAGTATGATTTTTCATTTCTGTGCTTTTCTTGATAAGTGGCTAAAAATTCGTTTGTCCCCTCCCAGCGAGGGCAAGAGGAAGGCATCTTTTATGAGGCAGTTTCTATTTTGCAAAGCTAGCAGACCATGTCAAGGCTAGCAGGTCCTCCTAGCCTTGGCCTGAGAAGATAATGTTGTGATGGAGCATAACAGAAACGTAGCAGCACTCTAAAGTAACTGCTGGGCATAACGCATTCAGATGTTCAAGTGGATGTGCTGTGCCTACAAAACAGCTGAGAATTAAAATGGAGTATTTTGAATTTAGTAGGAGGTGAGATTACAGCTTTTAATTGTGTTTCTCTAGAAGCAGATCTCGATCAAGGAGTTACTCAAGATCTCGCAGCAGGTCCAGGTCAACAGGATCTTCCAGATCGGACAGCCGGTCCAGGTCCAGGTCAAGATCAAGGTCCAGGTCCAGGTCCCGCTCTCGGTCCAGGTCCCGATCTCGATCCCGGTCTCGTTCTCGCAGTCGTACACCTAAAAAGAGTTACTCTCAGAAAAGCCACCGCTCCAGCTTGCTAGCTTCTTCCCCATCTCCCTCTTCTTCTAAAAGAAAATCTCGTTCTAGGTCGAGCTCTGCTCATAGCCGCAGTTAACCGGCTCTTGGAGATGTATTACGCATTTAATTTGATTCAAGTTTCCTAAAGACTTGAGACAAATTATACATGAGAGCTGGGAGGGGAAGAGTTAACATGATGAAAGGGTAACCTCCTCTTACATTGCCAAAGTGCCTGTCATCAAATAGGCCATCTCTGTGGGGAGGGGCTGTCAGCTTTCTCCTTTCAGTGAAGTCTGGAGTGGGAAGTCTTTTTTTTTTTTTTTTTTTTCCCCTGCTATTAGTAAACATTTCTATCATAGATATATTATGTACACATAATGCTGAGGTAATGGGATGAGACAATGCGCTGCTTTCTCCCTCTCTTGCCCCCCCTCTCCCCCCTTTCCCCTCCACCTCCAAGGCCTTTGACTTCCAAAATACTCTGTACAATAGCTTTTGCCCTTGGTATTAAGTCCGAGAACAGGAAGTATAGATTTTATTCCTTTAAGGTTCTGTGGCTACTTTTCTGTGTGAGAATGAATGGACCAGCTGAATTTAGAGTTCATTTTTTTTCCCCCCTTCGCTTGGCTTAACAGGCTGTTTAAGTTCCAGCTTTAAATGACCTTGATAATATGCTTAATTTGCAACAGACTGTCAGGAATACACATTGGTTAGTTGAATATTGCTCATTTGGATAGTGAATCAATACACTGTTAAGCAGTAGTAAAAGCTGGAATTTCCTGTTAAAATGAGATGTACCATCCAGGTGTCAGGATTATTGGGAATCCATTATAATAATTTTCCAGTAATTCACTAGTTTGTGGTATTGTATGTAGAGGCCTTATTTGACAGGTGACTCCATAAAACTGCACAGAAATGTCAATATGCATGTCCATGTTTTTGATGTTTATAAAAGTGACATAGCTTTCATACCCAGAAGTATGATACTGAATAATGTGTGTATGACTAGTAATAGTCTTGATGGAAAGGAAGGTTATTTTAGTAATGACAGCAGCAAAAATATCCCAGGAAAAGTGTAGTCAGTCGTGACAGGAAAAGTTAATCATATTAAAGTGTAAAGAGGGTAATTTCTTTTAAGTCTCCTGAATGCACAGTTGTTTTGATTAATAGAAATTTCCACTGCAAATACTGTTTGTTCTTATAATTTGGTATTAGATTTAATTTTTTTTTAACTTCTGTATCATTAAAGAAGGGAAACATTTTTGGAAAAATATGTAAATTAATCCCAAAGTCTTACGTGTGTTTAAATGTACCATTCCTAATAAAATAAAACCTTTTTCTGGCTTACTTTGCAGTTCTGTTTGGTAATTTTAATGTTGCTGTTCTTCACTTTGAACATGTTTGCAAGACTGTACCCAAGGAAACGTATTTGAAGGTGTACCCAGGTGCTGACTAATAGGGAGACAGAATAGGATTGTACTGCCATGGCCATCGGTGCCTGTTTGAACAGATGGCACATCTTTCTACAGTCCTTCCAGACACATTTGTGCGGTAACTTTTTGTCTACCAGTTCCCCAACAACCAAATGGCCATAGGTGTTGGAATCTTCCTGTTGGTAAAGTCACACCTTTAACACCAGCATGTGTGGTATCATAGACCTTGAATGCTTCTGACCACAGCATGCTTACCTTACAAATTGTTTAAATATAGAGATAATGTAGATCTTGTGAATTTAATTCTTGATTCTTTTGTACAATATCACTTCACTTCCGTAACTTTCTGTTGATTCAAACAACAGTAAGATGAATACGGACCAAAGAACCAGCCTCCCCTTCTGCCCTGCAGACACCTTCAAGTTTTAAGCGAGTTTATAATTGTCGTGATAGCACCCATAAATATATACAGCTTATTTCTGAACCGAAAACATGGTCTACCTATAGATTTGTGTTGCTATTAATACTGGTTAGAAGTAATTCATTATTTTTTAACTTAAACTGTGTGATTGAACTGATAGTGGTTTAGTGTAGAAACACTTAAGACAGTAGTTCTTTTCTGTGCTGGCACAGTAGCACTTTAAAAGTCTTTGGCAGCACAGCTGCATCCGAGTTTAACTGTAGTACTGGTTTCTAAATGTGGCAACAGGTAAGGAAGGACTGCAGATTGCAGGGTGGTGGTACCAGTGCAATGTGGCACGATGGAAATAGACCTGTCACTGATTTTTTTTTTTAAATGTGTTTTTCAAGGTGGCAAGCAATGACCCTTCATTTCCCAAACGATATACAAAGGTGTTTAGGTGAGGAAAAGGTGAGCTTTTTTTAATAGTAAGACTATAAAATGTGATCTTTCTCTGGGGAAAGATTTTGTTTATGGGAGGTGTGAGTTTGGCAACTTTCTCAATATTTATTTGAAGGGCAAGGATAGGAATCTTCAGCAGCTAAACCCCATTTTCTTAAAGGAAAGGTTGAATCCCTGGTTATTCAGTTCTGTTTCTTTTGGTATATTTCAGTGCCTGAAGAAATAATGGATTTCGAAGCTAGAGTTTTTATTTATTGTGTATGTGATGTTTTTTCCATGGCTTTTTTCAGTATAAAAAATAAATTTTTTTTAAATAGCTTAAGCTTTTAAAATGTATATGGGGGAGAAGACAGAAAGGTGGTCTGATTCCCCTTCCCCACCCTCCTTCATTTCCTGCTTTGTCACCAAACTGGGTGGTTGGTCTGGGTTTTTTTCCTTGAAGAGGACAGATGGGATTTTTTGTTTGTTTGTTTGTTTTGGGTCTTTTTTTGTTTTGTTAGGAAAACAAACCAACCCAACAACACTTGAAGACTATCATATCAGGAAGTCCTAATAATTCTGAAGAGGTTTCAAAGCAACTCAGCCCTGTTTGGGACACAGTAGAGCTGGGAATTAAAACTACACTTTGCACTGAAGTTTGAAGTTCTGAGTTTAAAGTTTACCTAGCACATGAAATGAACTACAGTTGTGTACCCCTAATGAGTTAGGATAACTCATTGTGCCACTCTAAATTGGTCATATCGACTTTGAGCAAACCCAGTCTTGGAATTTGTAGTTTGAGGGCATATGATTTTATGCAGAGAGATTAAAA
Source organism: Todiramphus chloris collaris (assembly GCA_025345505.1). NCBI lineage: Eukaryota > Metazoa > Chordata > Aves > Coraciiformes > Alcedinidae > Todiramphus > Todiramphus chloris. Next base: position 16,955,860 of record JANVCC010000033.1, on the reverse strand, counting down.
GGACAGTTCATCAGTCTGAATAAAATACTTGATGGTCAGCAAGTGTAGGGAAGTCTTGAGAGGGAAGAAGAGGTACTGGGGTAGACGAAGTTGTGAAGAAAAGGACAAGAGGGAATTTGAGCTTTGACAGGTGGCAGTTTCAGTGTCCAAGACTGGTATAGATAGACCACAGAAGGGTATGCAACCTATATAGTCATGACAATGGCTCAAATTTAGAGGTTTCCTCCAGCACGTGATACTGAGATAAACAAATTGGGAAATGTGTGTTTTGTTTTGCTTAAAAGTATTTGGTGTTCTGATGAAGAGGAAAAGGTCTAAAGAAAACTAGTTGTACCTGTGTTCCTGTGAGAAGATAGCATCTACAAGTCAGGTAGGTATCTTGATTAGTAGACATAGATTTGCTTGGTAGACTCCAGGGATCACACTATAGTCTGTGTTCTGGTTTGAGTGAGAACAGAACTAATTCTGTTCTGTAAAGTTGCTTTTCAGCTCAGTTCTTCAGACTAACTGCACTGTCTGAAGTCAGCAGCCTGTTCTCACAGACAGTGTCTGCTCCTAGCAGTGATAACACCCCATGGTTAGAGTTACTACCAAGGATTGGTGTGCAGACCAAGGCCACTGATGGGTCTTGTGTACCACATTGTGGGGTGCAGAAAGTGAAAGGCTGCACCTGCAGGGAGGAGTGGACAGGACAAGTGACCCTGAACTGACCAACAAGGTATTCCAGCCCCTAGACATCATATTCAGCATAGAGCTGAGGGACCCGAAGGGTCTCTGGGCTCTTCTCCCCTCTTGGACTGCTCTGCCGGCTTGGCTTGGCTTGGCTTGGGTCCTCTTTTGGCTCTGAGACATCCTCAAGAGTCCTCCTGAACCCGGTACCAGAATCCAGCTCCTGAACACAGCTCCCATCTGCTGCGGGGCCCAGGCTGGGGCTCTCCCAGTGCCTGCTCCATAGCATCAGTGGTGACGGTGATGTAACTACCGTCAGGGGGGTTGGGTTCCATACTGGTTTTGTATATATTTGTATATATTCCATTATTATTATTAATTTAATTTTCATTAAAGCTGTTCTAGTTTCCTTTTCTAATCGCTAAGTCTCTCTCCCTTCTTCCCTTTCTCTTCCCCTTTGGGGAGGGAGGGGGGTTAACAGAGAGCGTCTGTTAGAGGTCTAAGGGGCCACCCTGACCCTAAACCGTGACAGTCTGAAACTTGGCTGCACTATTAATGTATTTCAGAAACCAGATTATTTTTAAAATAGAACATTTTTAGACTGCATTGGAACAAATTATTTATCCATATCAGGTGCCGTAGTTCTGACTTTACAGAGCACGGGAATGTAAGCTCTGCTTCAAAATAACCGTAAATAGACTAATGTATTAAAGTCATATCTTTTACAGGCAGCATGTTCCAACATCTGACACTTTCCATGAGAAAACTGGGAATCATCCCTTCCAATGGGCAGAAAGCTTCTGCTCCCAGCCCTGCAATGCTGAAAGGAACAAAACCTGAATTCATGATGCATCTACAAGTAAATCTGTCATTACTCCTACTCGTATTTTCCCAGCCTGATCCTTGATGAGCAGTTTGCACAGATTTCTCCTTAGCAAATGGAGGTGACATAAAACCATACAAATGTTAAATTTGTATTAGATTCAGAGGTTCCACTTGTGCCTTGGGGGTGCAATGGGACACTATGTCTGGGATGATCTAGCAGCTTGCTGCATCCTTACACCTGCCCCTCATCATCGTGTGCCACATCTGATGCTCAACTGATTCTCCAGCAGCCAACGCAATTACATGGCACAAAGTGGGTACTTGGGGACGAAGTGGAAGGAGGACCTGCGGTGTAACTCCCCAGTGACCCTTCCGTTTGCCTCCCTCCCAAACTCAAGTATCCTATTTTTCCTAACTTCATCCTCCCATTCTGGTCTCCAAACAGAACACCCCGCTCCTCTCGCCAGGGTTTCCCGCGCTTCTCTTGTCCCGGGCCCGTTTCCCGCCGGCGGGGCCCAGCGCAGCTCAGCCTGGTGCCACCCAGGGGCTGCGCGGGCTGCCCGGCCCCTGCGGACACCCAGCGGGCACCCAGCGGGCACCCAGCGGGCACGGGGTTGGCTCCTCGCCAGAGAGCACAACTTCCTCCCTCAAAAATGAGGGGAAGTAGTGGCCTGCTTCCGAGTAGGAAGAAATGCCCCGGGGCCTGTACCCTCCGTGCTCTGCCACAGCTCTAGGAGAGGTTAAAGGGCGAGGAGGGGGGAAGTTCTCTGCTCTGCCCGCTGCCCCGATCCCAGAGCTGAGTGCAGTTCCTTACCGGCTTTAGTTTTCTTACAAGGGGTTTGGAAGCGTGTAATTCCCAACCTGTTTCCTCCGTTCTTAGCCATTGTTTGCGGGAGACTATATGCTCTCTGCGTACAGCACCTGAGGGCATGTTCCCCATTCTACCCGCCCTGCAATCAGTCACCCTCTACCCTCTCTCTGTGTTAGCCTTTCACCCGGGGTGAGTTTCTGGGACAATAAGGCTGATTAGCTAGCGGGGATGCCTGGCTGAGGGCTACAGCTGCGGGAGTAGCAGGAGCGGAGTGCGCTCCACGCGTCAGCTCAAAGGAGGGGACAGGGCAGAAACGCTGGCTCCACACAAGGCAGCCGTTCAGGCTGTGGATAGAGTCAGCACCAAGAGGAAAAGCGCAGGGGTTAACAGGCTGGCCAAATTCTACGCTCTAGTGAAATACTAGCTAACGGCCACTCTGTGGCTGGGCACTCTCAAGATGTTCAAAGGACAATCACTATTGATTTGCTGGGCCTTGGACCTTGAGGGAGAGGAGGGTGTGTGGTAAAACCTGCTCTTCAAGATTAACGAAGGGCTTAGAATACATGGTAGGGTTTCAGTTCAGACCACGAATTTCACTGTATCCGTGTGTGTAGGTGCGATACATCACTGGAGACTCTGACATCGGGTTCATCAGGATCCTACACACACGCTGGATTTGTTTTACCCAACAGCCAGCTCTCAGCATTCCAAGGCAACTGATTCTCCTTGACTATCAGAGGCACATGGATATTACTTTGTGGTTCATAGAGGTAAGGTGTAGCAGGACTCTCTTAAAGGAAGTCAGCACCCACTGGTGTAGCTGAAGTTATTAAAATCTGAAAATGCTCCTGCTTGTAGGGCCTCAAAAGCAGAGGTATGCCAAACTGTTGTTAAAATTTGGGACACGTTTTATTTGGGGGATAGAGCAGCAGTGGTGCAGCGTACTCTGGCATGGCAATGACAGAAAAGAGAGGTAAGAAAAAAGATATACAGGGAAAGAGAGGAAACTGGATTAAATCTTTGCATTTCATGTCTACAGCTGAAAGAATTATTCCTCGAACTCAGTGAATGGGACTGTGGATCTAGTCCCCACTTGCCACTGTGACTTCTGGTTGAAATTTTCTTAAGTGCCTCAGGATATTAGGAGTACAGGCCAGCAGCATTCCAGCTACCTGCCAGAGCTTCCCAGAGCTCCCACAGCCCAGACTGCCTGCCTGGGCCATGGGCAATCTGTCCTTCTGTTGGTACTGACCACCAAGAGAATCAGCGTCTGGCCCCTCTAGACAGCCTAGCTCTTCCATGCCTCTGGCCAAAGATGGAATTTACCAGAGCTGGAGTTAGACTCAACATTTAGTGCTTCAGCCTGGAGTAATGTTTTTGACTGCCTCTGGCTTTGCTCCTTCTATGTCTTTTTCCCAGTAAAGCCTCCGATCACACTGGCTGTTTAACAAAAGGTATACACAAGCAGCTCTGCAGTTTCTTACACGGCCATTGCCATCTTCTCTGCATCACTGACAATTCCTGTGAATGCCTAACTGAAAAGTGATGTGCTTAAAAAAACCAAGTTTTCTTTTATATTTAAAAATCTTTTTTTTTTTCCTTTGAATTGTCACAGCCAATTTCTACCACTGAGAAAGAGGCACTGCTGATCATGTAGACTAGTCTTCCAGATTTGCCAAAACTGGCCGCAAGCTTTCTGCCCACACCTGCCCTCCGTTTGTTTCAATTCATTTTACCTTTTCCCAGTTCTGGCACTTCCATGGTCTAAAATCCACATCTGCTCATGGTATGTACTCTCCTGAACTTTTTTCAGTCCAGTAGCTCGTATCTCTTATCCTTGAACATCAAATTGATCACACTATGTTGTATTTCCAACTGAGAATGGATGATACTCAGTGTATAGCTTTCGTGATCCCAAATCTCTCAGGAAACACCTCCCAAACTAGGAGTGAATTTGCTTAGTGCAGGCCTGGGGGGGAGGTGGGGTTTCTTAGCTATGCCCTTTCCTCCCCTCCATTTGTTTGTGCTCCCTGAACAACAGCAATAGCTGTTGTGTGCTTGTATCAGAGTGAAGAAATTGTGATGTTAGATAGCAGCCAGTACTGTCTTGGACTTGTATCTAAAGCTGCCCCACATGCTGCTTCATCATGACAGTGCAGTTTACGTAACCGTGGGGTTTGACCAGTACACGAGCAATGAGATCTCAGGGCACCAGAAATTCTAGTCGGCTGCAATGCAGCCCCAGGGGCAAGTCTTAGCACACCTTATTATCAGACAGATCATGAGAAGCAGAGGAGGCTCTGGACAATCTGCAGTGTGGCAGCAGGCAATGCTTTCAGAGAGCATTCAGCTCTCTGAGAGCTCTTGCCAAGGGCCAGTGCACCCTGAAAGTCTCGCCTCAGCTCCCACCGCTGTGTCTGCTGGCAGGAGGCAGGCAAAGGCCCCGGTCCCCTCTCCTGCAGGACTGTGCTCGGGCAGTGTAACTGTGTGCCCAGTTTTGTAACTGTGTGCCCTTTCGCTAACGCCATTTGGAGCGGAGCAGCCCCTTTCCTGCTGGAGCCTGGCTGGGACCCCACCAGATGGTGCTGTAGCACCGCCTCAAGGAAGTACCCTTTCTAGAAGAAACTTGCAAAACCCATCTTAAAATAGACCTGGTGACCCAAACCATCCCCTTTGTGGAAAAAAACCTCACATACACAAACATAACATCAGCCCTGACTAAAGCACTGGAAACTGTCTTCCTCCTCCCATGTGGTTTCCGGCAAGCTCACCTGCCAGGGGAACGGAAGAATGAGGTGGAGTGGGGCAGGGGCTTCAAAAGTCAACCAAGGAGATGAGATATTCCGTGTCCTGTCCCTCTGGCTCCCTGGCACTGCTCAAGCCCTTGGAAGTGCCTCTGTCATGAAGGCCACAGTGAGGACTGACCTGAAGGGCTGCAGACCTGTTTCTCCAGTCCATCTGCACCCTCAGGGTAGACTCCCTAGATCCCCACACCACCTTCTCAAGGACACAGAGGCACAGCTTCACTAAGGGACCAAGTTGTCCACCTTTGTGACCTCTGGCAAGGCAAGGGAGGTAGATGGAGAGGCTGAATTAAGATCCAGATACTAAATTGCAACAGTAAAAACCGCAAACCAGCCACCCAGGAAACCTACACAGGCTAGTCTTGAGCGTGGTTGGCAAGGCTTAGAAGTAGCGAGAGCTTACAAATGCTTCTCTTCTTCACTAGACTGAGAAATTTAAAACTGTCTTCTGAGGAACCAGCCACCCCCACACCCAGCATCCTCCTCCACACACACGTGCACCCGCAGCAGCTGCCTAGAACTGGGGCTGTACCCTTCTCCTGCCACGCTCCTGTTTCTAGCCAGCATTAGGTATACAATGAATGTTGCTGCTCCTCCAAGGGAGTCTGGTGACAAAGAGGCTTCAGGAAATAGATTTTGTCTTGGTCTGGAGAAAATTTCTTGCTGTCTGGGCGTGACTTCTGAGCGGAATGCTTTTACCACCCAGTGCCCTGAAGCAGCCCTCTTGTAACAGGTCTGTTAATCCCTGGAGGCTGTCCTGCAGCATGGCTGGGAGCTCTTTCCCTGGGTGTGCCTTTCTCTGGTCCACTCCAGAGACCTCTGGCCCTCATCAAGCCAACTACTCAAGGCAGCTTCTCCACATTCCAGTCCTCTGCCAATGCCAGGGCTCCATAGAGGCTACACCAAGATAGAATCTCCCACCCCCATTGAAGGGGCACAGTTCTTCCTCATCATCAGTCCTTTCAGAGCAAGGGGACTCAGATGACTTTCTTAATTTCTTCACGCCTGGTACCTGGGAGCAGAATCAGGGGCTGTTACTTGTTTCTCTTTCAAGACCAAATCCCTCTGCTTGAGAGCCTGAGGCCATAACGGCCAGACTGCAAACTCCTGGAGGAGGAGGTCAGGTCTCAGAATGACTGGGACCCTGTTCCTGCAGAGTGGCAAGAAGGCAGTAAATTGCGTAATTGTCTTGTCATCCATAGAAAGTGGCAAAACTCTGGTCTTAGATTTCCCTGATCCTCTTTATTGTTACCATGAGTCGAGCACATGCTGCCATGCCCTTCCTGGTACCTGCTGGACTGAAAAGCAGAGAAGACAGAAATGCTAAGGAGCTCCTAATCAGCCCAACTTCCCATGGGCATTACTTTCCCAGGATTTGGAAAACCTCGGGCAAACAGCACAGGCTGTTTTCAATAGTCTCCATCTCATCTGGGTTAAAAGACCTTGTTGCTTTTTCCTCAGCTTAACAGCGGTGGCCATCCACTCTGAGCTCTGCTCCCACGAACAGTCCTGGCCAAACTGGCAATGCTTTTGCTCTTCCTACGGTACACTGCTAATGCGCCTCCATCTTCCATGTGCCACCATCCAACACCGACACCACGTTGTTGGCCTGCTAACAGCCATCTCCCTGTCTCCAGGGGGCAAGGGCATCTGAGCCTCAGAGTGCGTAGAAGAGTTCACCTTCTCATCCCCTTCTTTACATCCTGGGTTCACTTGTTTTCCTTTTTACTCCAAGAAGCAGGTTCAGGCCATTTTCAGCTCTTAGTTCACCAAGAAGAAGCACCAAAACCAAAAGACAGTGTTTGGGAATGTTATCCCAGGGTATTCAGACAAACACTTTCCATCATTTCATTTACTGGGAAAACACTCTACTGCGGAAAGCTTTTCTAGTCTTCAGTATCTCTGGAACTTTTAGTGTCTTCTTAGCATGAGATCGTCACGGGGGCTTGCCCCACTTCTCATTTGCAACCAAAGTACATGTAAGGAGGGCAGAGGAAGTGGCCGCTTACACCAGGGTGGGAGGGAGCTGCCTGCACTTCAAAGCTTCTGAGGCTGTCTGGAGGCAGGAAGGGCTGCTCTGTGACGTGGGCAAGCCCGTGACCAGGAAACAGTGAGGCCGATGGGATGTGAAAGCTGCGAGTGTGTCAAAGGCAGGACGGAAGTGTTGTAGGGGCAGCCCTATTTTTAGCCACCTCTTGCAGAACTTTGCTAGCGCTTGCTGGAGTCAACGGCCACTTCCCCTTTCCTTGATGTAAGCAGCTCTGACTAGGTTCAGGGTGCTTTGTGTTCAGCCACTCACACGATAGTATTGACTGAATGTCCCTCCAGGCCCTTGGACTCAAAAACACCCATGGTCAGAGAGTCCTAGGTAAGGAGAACAGAAAGCATCTGACACTTCCCTGTCTCCATTTCAGGGCTGTGAGAAGTAGAAACTGAAGCTGAGGCTGCAGACCGTGACTCTTAGTCACATCGGTGGGGGATTTTGCAACACGGCGGGTGCAAGGCACGGAGGGCAGGCAGTGTGCAAGCCCAACTGAAGTGCTTTGTAAGGACATTTGGTTGGGGTTCTCCAGCGCTGCAAGGCCAGAGTATCACCGTGCAACCATCACTTTCCTGCTCCGCTTCAACCTGCTCGAGGTGTGTGGGAGGTGGAAGGGCTTAACGCACCTCAAATTAGCATTGGGCATTGTGGAGAGCAATAGGTTGCCATGAATGTCCTCTGCCTGGTTCCTTTTAGCATTTGTCAGTATTAAATGACTCCTACACCTGCTGTAGGGACCTGGATGGGGAAAGGGCATTCCTCCACCAGACTAGAGAGAAGATTAGGAAGCAAGGCAGAGGAGCAGACATGGGGAAGGAGTGTGAGCTGAGATGTGACTTTTCTGTACAGGTTGCAAACATCAAGACAAGATCCAGGCTGGTTCCAGTTGCTGGGAGTTGGATCACTTTGACTTGCAGTATTCAGTTCAGGGACAGGTTGGGAAGGACAGTGTCCAGGCCTAGGCAGCGATAGGTTGCTGCAGGTCTCAGCAGACTTGGTGCCCCCACTTGTTGTCAGACAGGAATGAGATTGCAGTTCTGGGACATTTCCAGAGCAAACTGTTCTCAAGCCTGGCAGTAGTGAGGAGTAGCAATGGGATGACCAGATGAAAATCATGGTTACTCTGTGGCTACAGAGCTTGATGTGACTAAGGCGGCCACAGAAAGCCCTGTCCCATACTCTAGTTTCCCTACTATAACTCTTTCAAAACCACATATTTAATACCACTCGCAGCAGCTTAGAGCTTCCCAGAGCCCCTGAAATATCTCCACAAGGCTCTGCTTTATACCTTGTCTTTCATACTGTCCTTCATCCCTATAGCAGAGGCATTCATTATCTCTACAGTCCATCTGGATTGATTAAGGCAGGATATGCAATTCTTGAATGAGAGATGTGGACGGAGAAGTGCTTTGTACCATAGCAATTTCATTTAGAAATGAGAAATCCTTTACAAGGAGTTAGTGAGAGGAGTGGCCAATGCCATTGCCGTCCAAAAGAATGTGCTGGAAAGTCCCTCTGGCCTCTACCTCTAGATGGCAGCCCTATTGCTTACACCAAAATGCTGAAAAATACCAAAATGCCTTCCTTTCAAAAATGAGGCGAGAAGGCAGGCCTCACACTTAAGTAGTTCAGACCAAAACCTACAGGCAGTCAAGACTGCACTGAAAACAAACTAGATTTGGGTTTTTTCTCTCTTCTTGTTCAAAATGAGGACTATGGATTTGCTCCCTGCCCCACCTTGCAGGCTCTGCGTTTGCCTGCAATGGACCAGGAATTGGCTGGGAATTGACCCTGACATTTCTGAAGCTGCATGGAAATCAAAGCAGAGATGCAGTAGGTCCTTTAGGCCGCTGGCTTGCATGCATTTGGTGTGTGCTTTACCTGACGGGCCAACAGCAAGCCTGGGGTGAGAGCCAGCCAGCCACTGAGGAGCCCCTCAGTGCTCAGGAAGGGTCAAAAGCATTGCTGCTGTACTTGACCTTTAGGGATACAGGGCTGTGAACTTCAACACAACATAAACTCCCCTTTGCCAAAGCTATTTGTATGGTAAATTGCTTTACTGTTTCAATAAAAAAAACACAGGGGCGCATTTAACTGCTCCTATCCACAGCCACTCTGTATGATTCACTTTCTACTTCAAGGTTTGAATGCTTCTTTTCTTTTGTAAACATGGCGACACAAAGGGAGAGGTAATGTCCCTAATGTTGACAGATGTATCTTCATGCTCTCCCTATTTTAAATTATATACTCCAGCCTTTGAGGGAGAAGAGTCATAAACATTTCCTTGTCTGAATGGAGATGCTGGCAGTGAGAATCATGGGAATTTATCAAGGCTGTCTGTTATCAGAAAGTGTTAATAGACTGTCTTTCTAATTGACTTTAAAGTTACTTAGTTGATCCCATCTCTGTATTTCCTGAGAATTCATAGTCATTACTTCTTCCATCCTCCCAACACCCCGAGAGCCAAGTGCTATGGTCTAAAAGGAGGCTGAGGCTGTCAACCAGACTTTAAAGATGTTTGTTTTGGTACCCAGAGTTGGGAACTGAGGTTTACATGTCCAACCTGCATTGAAATCAAACAGCAGCAGGAGCAATGCCCTTTTGAAATCCAGTTAGGCACTCTACTGGCATCCTTAAGTGCCTTGATACCTGTAACTCTCCTTCCCCGATGACTTGAGGGAAGTGTGCGTCACAACCCTGCACGAAGTCCACAATTAAGGCAGATGGCATCACATTGTACAGAAATGTGACATATTTTTTTTTTTAAGTTTGGGGACATGGGGAAGAACAATTTCTCAGTGTGTAGTTCTGTTGTGCCCGTATGAGTGACAAGCCTTGAAGTGGAGCAGGGCCAAGTTGGTTGTTCTCCACGGCCAGCAAAGCTGGAGGCTCAGAAATATAATTCTCACATTATGGGCAGCTATCAGATCAGCCTTGTCAGAGGTGGGATGTACTCCTCACAGTGCCAGGAAGAAGCAGAAAGGAGAAAAAAATATACAAGAGAAAGGGGAAACAACTTCTAAAATAGTTTTGTTGGTTTTTTTGGGAATTTTTTTCCATTTTAATAAAGCAGAAGAAAATTTGCAAGAAATTTGTGGTCTGATCTGACTCTCACTAATGCTCATGGAACTCCCTTTAGTGAATACTGGGCCGGGTCCAAGAAAGGTAGGTTATTATTCCCCTAACTTCTATTCATCCATAACTGTGCCCATCTACATGCAATCTTGTTAGATCTTGCCAGTAGATTTAATGTGAACCTCATCAGAAATGAACCTGGATAAGACCCTGGGGTCACCTGCCTCTTAAATCTGAGCCAGTCTTCCCAGAACAGTGGTGGTAAAGGAGGATGCATTGACTACACACAACAGGTAGCTGTAGCCTTGACTAGAGTAGCTCCATACGATGTCCCATAAGACTCAACTGAGATGCATGCAACTTCTCTCTATCTTGGACTGCTCTGAGAGGTGGGTGATTTTAGCACAACAAAACCAGAACAGCTCGATAAAATGGTTTCTGTGTGAACAGCTCAATAAAAATATCTCTTCGGTTGCGGTAAAAAAATGCAAATTAAAACTCATTTGGGATAGACAGAGAATGGACCAGAAAGTGGCCTTGTGTTGCCAGGACCAGAACAAAGGCACATGGAAGCAATATCTCCCCCAGCCTGGGTGACTGGAGATAAGAGGAAGCAGCTTCCAGTCCTGTTCTGCCAAAGAGTTTTTGGGTGCTCTTTTTAATGTGCCATTGCTAAACTTGTGCACCTGCCATAGAAGAGGCCACTGAGAAAACGTGGCTCTTGTTTCAGCACCCTAGGGAGATGCTTTTGGGGAGTTTTACACTTGCATCACTCTACATCTGTGCTGTCTTCTGTAAATGTGTTTGAGTTTGCAAAGGCAAGAGGTCTGAGCCAGGAGTACTTGTGCTGCTGGTAAGGACATACGTTTCTAAATGGACCAGGCTCTTCTCTACTGTTTGGCGAGCAAGACTGTGTATGGAAGAGACGGTGTCAACACTCAGTGAGTCTGGGCTTGAAATTAAGCCTGAACCCTGAGTTACCCATATATAAATCTACCAGCACTTGGGAATTTATGTTGAAAATTATACCTAAAATAGGTCCACCCGTATTAAAAGCTTGGAAATATGATTTTGGGACAACTCACTATTTCTTTTCTTTTCTTTTTTTTTCCCCTTCCCTTCCCTTCCCTTCCCTTCCCTTCCCTTCCCTTCCCTTCCCTTCCCTTCCCCTTTTTTTTCTGTTCTTTCTTTTTCCTTGTCCTGCCTCTCTGCTCTTCAACTATGACTAGGATATCTTAGGGTATGTGGGCTCAGCCTAGACTCAATACATTCTTGGGGGCTTAGTTTTGGGGCACAGGGTAGCTATGCCTGCTCCTGGTAAGGGGGGATTGGCCCTCACACATCCCACCAGCTGTCTGTCCTTCTGTCATGCTGGTGTGCTGTACAAGGTGCAGGGTGGGAGCATGTGTTGCATGAACACAGAGGTTCCTGTTGAGGCACAAGGAAAGGAAGCTCGCGATGTGCCCTCCAAAAAAGGAAAACAGGAGCTGCACATTCTGTCCTCTTGGGCTATGAACAAAACCACCTCTCAGGTCCCAGGAAGCTGAAAACAGCTCCAGATCCACCCTTATGTGGGAAGAAAACACACCTCATGCTGATGCCTACATGTGGCTGCAGGTTCCTTGCCACAGCCTGAGCCAGCCCTTCCTGATGATATGTGGCCCTTGGGTGGTGTGGCACTGAGCTTCCCGGGAGCGGGGCTGTCCGGGCTGGTGCTGGAGAGGGCTTCCTCAGCTTCCCTTTCTGCTGGGTGCTGCCCCTATGAAGCAGCCTCTGGCCATCTGGAAATTTAGCATGGCCCTGTATCTTCCCAAATGAAGCTTCTGTTAAACAGTTTTACATTTCTAATTGTTACACAGCTCTGTTGTAAACTTCCCAATACCCGCCTCAAGCAGCTCATCTGAGCTATTCCTCCCATGCTAATCTCTGTGATCTGTGGCATGCATACAGTATCAACGGGAACAGGACCTCCCCTCTGCTGCACCATATTTGCCAGAACAGGCATAACCCAAGATAACCGGATTTGAAACAATCAGAGCAGGAAGCAGCAATAACTGGCCTGGAGGGAAGGCAGGGATTTGCCCATGGACAAGTTTTTAAGGGGGTGCCCAATTTGTGATGCCTGGTCTCTTTACATGCTCTTTTAGCCTCACGTGCAAAGGTAGGATGTAAAGCTTGTGGGACCATCCCTCCCCTCCCTGCTTTGAGTGCTTGAGTTTAGACCTGTACCCGCTTCTTTTTAGCAGCAGTACTTAGTGTGTGGTGACATGTGTACTGACCTCTACGTGTGCATGACGAAGACCTCCAGAGCTGCATCTGGTTCAGATACCAGTGTCACTGCCACCGACGCTACTATGTAAGGATGGACAAGGTGGTGGGCATTCACATTATTTTGTCTCTGGAGTACACAGACCCGAAGGCTGGCTCTGGCACAGCTAATGCTTCCCATGGCTCGTACCCCGCAGCCTGTGTACAGCAAACACGGTGGCTGGCAGCCCAGTCAGGACCTCCGTATTGTGGGGGTCAGGACAGGCCAAGGCAGGCCTGCAAGCACCTTTGCTGACGAGCTGAAGGATTAGTCACTGGGGCTCTCCACAGAACCATGTAAACATAGCCCACAGTTCCCCGCATCAGCCTTTGCCACCAGGCGCAGCCGGAGCCCCGTCCTTCTGCTCCCTGTGCCAAGGGTCACGAGCTGGGCCCAGCAGCCGGGTGCCAAACGTGGGCTGTAGCTTTGTGCAGCCGGTCTGCTAGAGGTCGTCACACGCCTCCTTAAGCAAACAGGGATCCACGCCAGTTGATAAATCATTTACGAGGAGAAGTCAGAAGCAAAGAACTAGATTAACCAGGTCACTGGGTGTCCTGAGGGAATGACGTGTCAGTGGAGCTGAAACAGCAGATCCCACAGTTGCAATCTGTTGCCTTCTTCTGTCCTGACAGCAATTCATGGAAATCCCTGGAACTAGACACTAGAGATGGAAAAACCCATTAGCTCATCCCAGTCAGCTCGCTAGTTAAAGCAGTCACTCCCATTGTATGTTTTCTGGCAAAGTTAAAAATGTCTCAAGAGAGGGGATTTCCACCAGTTCCTTCTCAAGGGGAAACTATTCCACCTATCAGGAAGGCTGCCTCAAGCGGTGCTATTTTTGCAAACCAGAAGTAACTGCAGAAACGAAGACAGAAAATCAAGAACGATTCTGCTGCAGGAACTGGGGCAGCGATGTTTTTCTGCGTGAACAGCCACGTGCCATGTGGGGCACATCTCCAGATGGAAGCTCTGTGTGTGCACGTGTGTTTATACACAGCCACCGAGGTGTGCTCATGTGTGCATATATACACCCCTGTCCTCCCGCTCCTTCCCGAGGGTGGGATGACCTTGCACCTTCAACACTACCAACATGCTGTAGTTGTGAGCTCACACCTCGCTTGCGCTTGTGTACCTCCACTGACATCAAGGCAAAGCATGTTGCTCTGAGGAGAGAAGACACGCGGAGGACAGGAGGCATCAGGTGACCGTGGTGCTCTAGTGCCCACTTCCCCTGTGAGCAGGGAGAAGTCACTTCTCCTTGCTGGGCCTCAGGTCTCCTCAGCTGTGTCAGGGGGAGGATGTCCTGCCTACCACTTCTGGGGGCTCTGAGGCTGAGCGTGTTAATGGTTGAAAAGGCTCGGGGCCTGCACGAATAGGAAAGATGATGCAATGCATCGCTGCATCACTGAGGTTGTCAGCAGAGCCGGTGGAGATTTTGGCAGCTAAGCTTTTCAGCACCTGGGAAGCACTTTGGGACAGTGGGGAAATAAATTAGCCGTGTGACGGCATTTAAAGCCTTATCATTAGTTTCAGAGCTAATTCTGCATTTAGATGAATGGGTGTAGCACACATTGCCGAGCTGGAACCTGTAGAGATAGCACGGATTGCTCCCTGTTCCCATGTAGAAATCTTTCTGACAATAAAACTGTAACTTTCAGTCTTGGTGGCTTAGGTCTGGAAGCAGAGATCTGTGCCTAGGGTAGGCACACTGGCAATGCCAGCAGCAAACAAGCCCCATCTACCCAGGACTCTGATTACTAGTGCCATGGGGTGTTGGCTATATACCTCTTACGAGAAGAAGGCGGGGTATTGCCTGGGCGTTTGCCCTGGATTTATGACTCCTTCTCAACTAGTCATCCTATTTGTCTCTCACAGCTGGCACAGCTGTCGTCCTCCTTGGTGACTCCTGAAATTCAGGTATTGTAATTCACACTGTTCTACGGACTCGACTTTGATTTACCAGCCAGTGATGCCAAGCCTGCCCTCACCAGCACGCTGTGCACCCTTGTGTTACTGCAGGACATCTGATGAAGCCTGCACTGAACGTAGCTTTGGCCTGGGCTTTCTTCTCTGCAGGGTTTTTACTTTGTTGTGCTTAGCACAAAGCACACTGAAGCATGAACAAGGGCTATAAAAGAATGACATGAACTGTGGATAAAGATCTAACCAAGAAGGCACAGGTCAAATTCTGGGCCTTGACTGGGTCCCTTTAGTTGCTGTCAGGTACTAGCCAGTTGACCTACTAAGCCCCTTGCCCCCTTGCACTGTGGAAGGATAAGAGTAGGCAGAGCCCAGTAATATTTAACTACGAGATTAACTCTCTGCCAGTTCAATAACAGAGGGTCTTCTGTTTCTGTGGACAAAAGGTGCTGACTCGAGGCTCTTCTACACACCAGCCCATGCTCTTCTGCCACCGGTCACAGGGCTGGCCACCCTGCCGTCCTCCACATCCTGAAAACTCCCCTTTAACCCTCACTAAAGAAAGGAAACCTTAGCTCGGAGACAACTGCCCGGAAAGGTGGTGGTGTGACTCTACAATCCAACTCTCTGGCACAGGTTGGGTGGCACTTAGCCCCTAAAGCAGGGCCAGAGGAAGAACCTTCCTTCTAGATGCTCATGACTCTTCTGCCTCTCCATTTCCCTACAACTGTAAAGTTCCATCATGCCTCAAAAACACACACCATGGTAGGAAGAGAGGTAGGGAGGCCCTTGAACAGTCCAGGCACTTAAATGCGTTCTCTCTCCCAAGTACTTCTGAGACCCTCATCTCTTGAAAGTAGTGGGTGTTTTGCCGTTGCTTTCAACACGTGCAATAACAGCCCCTTCAGAGGGGGTTTCAATCTTTCAAATCTTTCAAGATGAGTCCAAAGCCCACAGAAATCAAGGCGGATCTTTCTGCAAACTTCATCGTGGCAATGAAAACAAGTTTCACCTATGGAAAGGCAAAAAGCAACATCAGCTTCATTGGAATGACCTGTTTCAAAGGTTCTCTTTGAAAGAAGAAAATACCGACTGCTTTATTTTAAAAGGGAAGTTAAGATCTGTCCAGGGAAAGCTAACTTCCCCGATGGTAGTATGAGGCTTGTTGCAGCAGTATCCTGCAGGGCCTGAGCAGCAGCCAGCCAGCCAAGCTTGTCTCAGAAAGTGGAACTGACTCATCCGAGTTGTCTGTGATGAGTTGAACATGAGTGAAATCACGCCCCGTGTAAACAGTGTGAAAAGCAAATGAAAATGATAAGGAACAGGGTTTTTTGGATTGTGGTTTTTTTGGTTGTTGTTCTTCTTGATTCTGTGTGGGAGAGGATTGTTGAGGATTTTAAATTGCAGAGCAGAAGCAAACAGCGGCAATATGTGGCCCTGGAAGTCCGGCCATGATGAGAAACCGAAGGCTCTGTTTCCCGGGTGTCTGTACTGAACCACCTTTAGGAGGCCTGGTTTACAGTAAGTGCTCAGCACTCAGAAACAACCATTCTCACTGGAGAACTGGGGCCATGATCTTTATCTACTGACCATGTGCTTTGAGAGCACCATTTCCACCGGAGAGGTAAACTTTTTCCTTCCACTGCCTCACGGAGCCATCTTTCCCACCTCAGTCGTTTGCACCAGGACTGTATGGGGCAGAAATGGACCCCAGCCCCAGCAGAGAAGGTGGAGGGACCTTGCCCAGCATACAGTTTGTTTGCAGATCCTTGCAGTGTAGCGGGATCAACCAACACCCTGGTACAGGGTGTGTGTGTGCGTGTGTGTGTATGTGTGATGTGGCTGAGGAGCACCCGGTCGCTGATTTTCAACTGCCTACCTCTGTTCTGTGCATGGCTTTGCATTAGTTTCAGGCATAATAACATCATGATATCATCATAATACATCGTGCTCTGATGACACCATCACATGGATTAAGCCACAGCAATCTGATCTCATTCTGCAGACGTGGAGATGAGCATTACTGCTTCACAGGACAAGTGGGTGTCAGGTAGATGGAGCTGGCACTAACTATATTGTCAGCACTGGGTGGGAACGTGACCTCCTGGGTTAAATTAGGTGGCTGGGAGTTTAACACCTCAGCTCTAGATCTGCTTCAGCGGCTGCGGGTGAGTCACCAAACCTATCTGCATTCACTTCTTCCATCTGTGAAATGGTGACAGTAATATTTCCTCACCTGATGGGGGGAGGGAAGGGAGCGTGTGTGCAAGAATGAATAAATGTTTACAAAGCACCTTGTGAGCAGTGCACAGGCCGGCTCTGGCTGTGCTTAGGAGGAACCCGCGTTGTTCCCTCTGCTCCGGGTTGCACCATACTGTGAGCACGCCGTGAGGTGTAAACACTCCCCTCAGAGTCAACAGTTCCAAATGAGAACAAATGAGATAATTCCTCAGGAGAGAAACAGAGAGTGAAGACTTAATGTGTTACCAGCAATTTCAATAAGCTCCATTCAAGGAAAAGCAAAGTAACTTTTTAAAAGAAAAGAATGAAAAAGGTATAAAAACATATGAGCTGTGACCAAATTTATTTTTTTTTTTTAATGGTATCATGGTCTTAGGTTTCACTTCCCAAATGGGAAATAGAACAGAGAAGTGAATCCCCTTGAAATAAAAGTGAAGTTAATAACGGGACGCCTTTAGCTGCTTGCCACATCCTGTGTATGCTGATCTCTCTGTTTATAGCTGGCAGGAGCCCTTCCAGACTCTTCCTTACCGCATTAACTCTTTGCTGAGCCAAACCGTGTTATATAAACAGTCGGGAAAAAGCCTTCCTGCGTCTTCCCTCCAGCACCACGTGCCCCAGGCACCATCCAGCCTGGGCGCTCGCCTCCTTCCCACCGGTGTGCAGCCCACCCACGGCTCCGCTGCCCTCCCGCCAGCACAGGCCCCGTGGTGGGTGCCAGCCTGCCCGCCCATGCATACCCCGCACCCCGGCTCAGCGCAGGCCGCTGCTGCTGCAGCCCACAGTGCTCACACGCAGCCGCTGATGGTGGCATGGCGTCTCCTTCACGCGGTCACTAGCGCTCCTCCTCATGCACGTGCACGGTTGCTTGCGCCGGCACAAACGCGCGCACAAGCGTGCACGCTCCTCCTAGGCTAGCACATGTGTTCAGCAGTGCACACAGGCACAGAAACGCCGACTTTTTTCCCCTTTTCTGGTACTAAAGAGAGATGGAAAAGCACGCACTTCACAAATGCAAACCGGCCATAACCTTATGCAGCACAACTATGAGGTAGAACTATCCCTCTCCATAGCACTGTTATTGCAACAGCTCTTCTTCCTGGGATGAGCTTTGTGGCTGAGGGTTCAACTGCTTCAGGAAACGTGGCTTAGACTGGCATATTCATTCGCTATTTTCAGTGGCCTGATTTAGCCTGGACGCTCAGCTTTCGGTGCACCACTGGCTTTTGTTGCTCCTGCTGCTCTTCTCTCTGCTTGTACTGCTGGAGGTGGCCATGGGACCCTCCCTTTATCAGCAGACTTGCTCTTTTGAACACTGTCACCAAAAAAGCCCTTGCCATTCACCCCCACCCCACCTGCTCCTCAATGGGCCTTCACCACTTCAGTGGAACTTACAAATTCTGGTTTGCATTTGGGAACTGCTGCAGTTGCAACAGACACTGTCATATCCACCGCAACTTGAATCTGTTGGGTTTTGATATTAGAGGCGACAGGCTTTGAGCCATGCGTCTTGAACACATCTGAGCTTGGGAGGAGCTGCACAACTCCACCCACTACCCCGAGCACTGTACTTACTGATGGGTCAACCAAGTACAAACTTCAGTAACAATTAGTAAGTACAATTTCTCAGCTAGATGTATGCAAACTAAAAGGCAGTGAATTTTGGAGTCAGAAGAGTTGGGGTTTTTTTTATTTTATTTTTAGTATGTTTAACAGTTCTCATTCTTAGACCTGGAGATAGCAGTTGTCCATCCACAGATACACTACAGTGAGACACAAAGAGGCACAGGTTGTGCATGTGCTATTCTTGCAGGGCACTGCAAAGCCTCAGTTGGAAGGATACTTTGATGGAGAACTTTATTTCCAGATATTTTCCATCCTCTCTGCTGAGCTGGCAGAGAGAATGGTCATGGCAGACACAAAGACACCACTGACTGCAGAAATTACACTGTGTGGCTACTTGTCTCCTAAGAAGTGCCTGTACCATTGATGGAACTCTCATTTCATGCAGGATGTCAGGTAGCCATTGAAGGGGAGGGTTTCCTGTTGCTAGGAATTACTGCTGGACCCATTATCCATCTGGGCCAGCGCCATGCAGGAGAGCTGAAAGAGAAAACCTGACCTGCTTTTCTCCCTGACCACCCCCAAAGGTGGTCCCAAACTTCTGCTTAAGCTCTAGGTACTTGCCAAGTAACACCTCCCCTGCAGAGCTGTGGCATTTCCCAAGTGGCACTAGCTGGCCAACGTCCTCGCCTTTCCAGGAGAGCTAATCTCAAATGTTTGAGAGTTGGGTTCCAAAATATTGTCAGTCACCTAGAGATCGTAATTTAAAAAATAAAAACCAATAACGATGAATTCTGTATGCTTGCCTCTTGACTCTATTTAGTCTTTGGCTCACATTCCAGAATTTTCATGTTTTTCTCTGCACTAGCTAGCAGGAAAAGCATGCTTTTCTTAACTGAAAAAATGAGATTCTCTTACAACCACACGATCTATGGAGCAGAGTCTTAAAGACAAAAAAAAGCAGGAATAAGCACAAGCAGTAGACTTCCTCTTCTCACTGCTCCAGTAGCCAGCAGTCAATGCGTCATGTGTGTGCAACATCTCTTATCCCCTTACAGAAAGCAAAGGTTTTCTAAGGAGGAAGAGCCCTGCTGTTGATATCCAAGACAGCCCAAGCTTGGCAATGTTGAGGAGACTGTGTCGTAGAGCACGGCACCATGGCATCCCATCAGCACTCACTACCTGGACTCTAAGGCAGTCCAGACACCAGGCCCAACAGGTCTGTTCTCATGAGGAGAACGATTATCTCTTCTTTGATGCCAATTAGTCCAGGCAATCCTTTTATTTCTCAGCCAAAAGCCTACCTCTCCATGGACCCTGGGCCCCAGCACAGCACTGGCATCTGGGGGCAGTGCGAAACCCTGCTCGAAATACACAACAGGCATCATCCAGCAAATGATCTCCACTCCCTGGCCCCGCCATGGATAGTGTGGTGAAGCTCCCACCTCTCTGGGACAGCCCCCCGTAGATATGTGGCATTCCTCCCTCTCTTGTTTCTCTGCAAAGTTTTTTTTTAATGCAGAAAGAGTTGGAAACTCAGAAGGCAGTCTTCCACTCCCAGCCTGGCTGCCTTCCCACACAGAGGGGTCAGATGCCTTTGCTCTGTGTCACCTCACAGCCTCTGGTCCCCAAACTCCAGTCTCAGAATCCACGTGGTTCTTTACTGACTTCATAAAAATAAACAAAGGCCTGGTAGCATTTAGGTCATACTAGTAAAATATTTACACACATACACCCCCTTCCATTTCTTATTTCACGGGTCTTGCTGCCACCACACCCTGCCAGGGACTGTGTTCGTCCTAGGCATGCGGTCCACTCTGTGACAACTGGCCGCTGAGCAGGCTTCCAGTGCACAGGCTGGGCTTTGCCAGTTGCTGCCCAGGGCAGGACATTGTCCATGAGGCAGATTGCATCCAGCTTCCATAAAAGTGGGTCTCAGCAACCCAGCCAGAGCAGGTACACTGCTATGGGTGGCTTGGCATGCAGAGCTGAGCTCAGGCCAGGACGAGCTTAACAGCAGATTGCATCCCGCAGGAAACAGTACTGAGAGGCAGGCTGCTGGCAAAGCACAAACTTCCCTTGCAGCTGTTTTTGAAAGCACCTTTACATCTTTCTTTTCAGCTTGCATGGTACAAATAGGCCATAAGCATAATCCAGTTGTTACTAAAGGGAACCATTGTTTTGTAGCCCTCTGCTTCCCTGGTGCAAGTGAAATAATATTATACTTCTCAATCTCCCTTCACAAAAAAAAGTCCCCCACACAGCTCTGCCTTTTGGACTTTTGATCTTGACTCAGCATGGTCTGTCTTACAGTGTTTCTTTAAATCCTGCTTCAAAGTGGGCAAGTGGACCTGGACTGTGAGGTGTGACCAGGTTATAGGATGATGTATTTTTCATGCTGGCCCACGGTGCAGGTCTGTTACCTGCAATGCTTGAACAGTCATTGACCATGCCCACTGCTGACCCCTGCAAGCCAACTTCTAATTCAGAGCGAGAGGCTTGGCCAGTTTCTTCTGAAAATGCTTGCTTTGAGATTTGAGAGCACTGAACTTTTTCCGTCACTGTGGTTTGGTATCTGAGTTTAGTTAGAAGCTTCTGGAGTTTCTCCCAGCCCTGATGAGCCTTGCTCGCAGTTATAATACATGGTTCCCTGTTGGCAGACATGCTGTTGTCTTGTCATCCCTCTTCCCCCATTTCTGTTTTTTGAAATGGTATTCGGAGGCCCGCTTTCGTCTCCTCCTGGTGCAGTGTCACCACCCCTCTCCCACCCCAGTAAGTTTTTCTTCCCCCACGGGAACGCTGACCATTTACTTTTAATGGATTTTTTCCTCCTCCTCTCAGCTCTGACAAATTTTTCAATACATGATGGGACTTTTCATCCCTTGGCTGACAAGTCTGTTTCATTCTTGGAAAAGACTTTATCTAAAATGCTTTATGAAAGCATCTGTTTGTGTCTTCTTGTTCCTGATCAGCTTTTTCAGAAGCTCACAGAAGTCAGCAGACTAGCGGGGCATGATTTAGCTTTGAAAAACAGTGCTCCATCAGTGCTGCCTCTGCCAGGGGGCTGGTCTGCTGGCTTGGCTGGCACAGCCCCCATTTTCCTAGAAGCCTTGTGCTGTGCCCAGTCTGGCCATTTTTAAAAATGCATCTGCTCGCTGGAGCGGAGCGATGGGAGGGCGCTGGGGCTCTGCCCCTTGCACTGTGGGGAGCAGCAGCGGGGCCCATGGTGGAGATGAGAGGTGCCACCTCCATGGATGTTTTCCTGGGTAAAACCCTTGGATCCAGGTGCCAAGCAGAGCAAAGCCCCGTAACGGGTGCTCGTGGCTGTGCTGGGTACTGAGGATGTGGCAGTGGGCCCCGTCAGCCATCGCCGTGTGTGGGGTCTGTGCAAGGCAGAGGCCGTTGGGAAACACCTCAGACCAGAGTGGGGCCATCCGGGTCTTCCTAGGGAAAGCAGAACTCTGCAGCCAAAAGGCAAACCAACCAAAGGGAGCTGAGAGCGTCCACAAAGGGTGGCAGGAGCACCAGTGCCCACTGCAGCTGGTGCTGCTGGGTCAGGCTGCAGCGGGAATCTTACCGCTGACTCCCAGAGGAGCAGAGCTGGGCAAGTGCACAAAGCCTTTCCCCATCTGAGTTCAAATGTATGAATTTACCATATCTAACACCTCCCTGAGATCCAAACAGACTCAATTACATTCTCTCTCCGTAATGAATCAGTAATTATATTGAAGAACACTATTATTTGCTTGGCATGACCTATATAAACCCTACTTGGGGAGTGCATAGTTGGTGTGGTGCCAGTGCTCTGTGCCCTGTGTATTATTGCCTTATAAACACAACCATTGTTTGAATTTCAGATCAAAACAAACCGAGCCATGTCGCTTGTCAGTTATTAGATATCTTTTTCCCAAATGCTCACCCAGACCATATTACAATAACAATAATTATTATTACATACTTCCTTATTATATGTTTGTGCCGAGGTAGCACATTTGCCTTTTTTCCCACACGTTAGTAGCTTCTCCTGACTCTTATGATTCACCCCTGCTATTTCCCAATGTCCGTGAGCTCTTTTTGCGTTCTCGGCTGCATTTCGTCAAGGCCTGCAGATTGGCACAGGGATTCGTGGTGCTGTATTGCACCAGTCTGCAAAGGGTTGCAACTGGTGCGGGTGTTTCACTCCTCAAGGGAATATACAAACAGGAGAAAGACAGGGCCCCTGCCCTCAGGTGCTTTATAAATATTTAACTTGGTCTGATAATGTGATAAGGACTGATAATGTGATTTGGATAGACTAAAACCCAGCCCTGCTTGGGGAGGGCTGGAAACAGACTCTCGGAGGGAAACTGGGTGGGGGGAGGGGGGCAGGCAGGCAGGACAAGCTGGAGAACAGTGATGATGCTTCCCACAGCCGATGCCACAGCTAAGAGTGGGACTCACCTTGCCCAACTTGAGAGATCCAAAATTTATTTGTCAAATACTCAGCAAGTTGCCAATCTGCCTTTACAGTCACAGAAGAGCAGCGGACGCTTGGCTGCCGAGTGACTCAGCTCTTCTCGAGATAAATGTTCAAGATAGGTGAGATGAATCACGCACTGGAGGTGCCTATTTGTCTCCACTGACTATGCAGGAAGGCTGTCCGACTAATTAGGTTTAGACACCCAACTTTTAGGCACCTAAACTCAGGTGAGAGGAATCCTGTGTCCTTTGCTAGCAGCATGAAAAGGGAGGCAGTGGGAGAGGCTCCCTGGAAAGGCCCTCCCAGATTCGGACCTGACCAAACCCCTCTGGTCCTCTGTGCAGGGGAATCTGCAAAGCTTCGCCTCCGCGTTCTCCCTGAGCAGCTCCTACGGGCATGGGCCACTCCAGCCATGCCCAGCTGGCAGAGATGAAAGCTCGTTCCCCGCTGTGGTCTGAATGAGGCAACGGTCTTGTGGGAAAAGATATAATAGTGGAACTGAAGTCTGTATCATAATGTATTCAGAACAGGCAGGGGAATGCAAAAAAAAAAAAAAAAAAAGAAAGGGAGACTTGACCTTGGCTTCCTGCCTGGTGCTAAAAGTGTGTTTTGATGGAACAGGGTAGGCGGGAAAGCAAGCTGTCTCCCTGATGCAAATATCTCATGGAGCTGTAAGATGTGTGGAGTGCAACCCTTGTATTTGGAAACAAGGTTATGGCAAGTTCCACCGTGAAGGGACAAAATGGTATTTTTCAGGGGGTTATAGCTGGGCCTATTGAAGATGAGCTGCCGCTAGCATGGCACACAGCACCTTCTGACACCAGCACTGCATGTTGGACAAAAGTCACAAGCCAAGAGACACCTGAATAGTGTTAGATTTTTCTCCCTAAAAAGAAAAGAAAGGTGAAAGCATTCAGTCCTAGCACATTCTTTCAGAGGGAAAAATCATGGAAACATTCCACTGGTTGACGTCTGCTGAATAAATCAGCAGCCAGGGCTGCTCGGGCTGGAAACGGACAGAGCCCAACAGAAATCGCTGTGCTGCGTTATCGGCCTGCTCTGTATGGGCTTAGGGAGTGTGGAAGCAGGATTTGAAAAAACATGCAGAATTTGTGCTGGTTTCTGAGATCCTTGCCTTTTCATGTCCCCCGATCACCTGTGTTTCATGTCCTAATGACCCTGTAGATAGAAGGGCAATTGCTGTTTCCACGTGCAGTAGTGTCACTGGCTTTTTTTCCTGGAAACTGACAACAGCCTCTCTAAAGCTTCTGGCACTTCCCTTCACCTGAACGACAATTCCTTTAGGTGAGAGATATTTGAAATCTCTCTGCCCTGGAAGGCACAGAGCCCTATGCAAGCCAGGCCAGGTTAAAAGTCCCTATTTGAAGCTGCACCTCTGCTGTACACCACACTCAGCTCCTGCGTCTGGGTCCAGCAGGGACGCTGGCGACCCTGGGACCACCACGTGCTGATCTGCGACCTGAAGGGAAAAGGGTGCTGGCACCTGGCTGTACAAGCTGTCCCACGCAGGTGAAGTCCCTGCAGGGAGGGGCAGGGTGCTGCTCTGGGGAGCTGTAGCAGGATGGCACGCCAGTCTCCCTGACAGCTGCTTCCCAGCTTTCCTCCTTCAGCAGTGCACAAGACCTCTTGCTCCATCCCTCACCTTGCTGTAGCTCGGCTGAGGTGCTTTCTCGGCTCCCGTTACCACACCAGCAGAATGGAAGTCCCTTCTCCAGCTTCACGGAGTTGTGGCACACTCAGGGAGGAGAGATCAGACCAGACTTGCTCCTTGCCCTAAAGGGTTTGCAAATTCACTGAAAGCAGGCAAACCCCGATAAGAAGAGGGAGGTTTCTCTGCAGGAGGCTGTGGGTGCCAGCAGTAAGTGGGCGGCAGGGAGGTGTGCGGTGCTTTGGGAGGGGGCTGCTGAGCTTTCCATCCCTGTGCCCTACATCCAGACAGGGTGTGCAGGTCCTGTGCAGGATGGTGGGTGTCCTGCCAGGGAGCCAGGGTGCAGAGGCAGCCCCAAACCCAGGCCAGGGGCAGATGGGCAGAGGTTCCTCTTCAGGCACTTTCCCTTTCCACAACAATGCAGCAGCTTGTCCCAGTGATGCTCTTTTCCTCCAGCCCCTCAAATCTATTGGTTTCCACGCTGGTTTGTGCCTCAGCCCTGCTCTCCCCCCCAGCACAGGCTGCACACGTCTGGGTGTGTCTGGACGGACCCAGGGATGTGGCTGGGCCAGCTGCTCAAGCAGTCGTGACAAACAGCTAAACACTAGCATGGGCTTACTGTCCTCCTATGTGGAAACATATTAATTGCATTAGTATTTCCACTGGAAATTATAGCTTAGATCCATTAAGTTCAGCCAATTTCCTTACTCTGTGTCTGCTAAAAGGGCACCTCTGCTTTTTCCACTGAAGTATCTTGACAGTGCCACCAGTGCTAAATTTGTGGCAGGCTCGTCACATCCATGTGACACTTTCAGAAGAGGCCACACACTACCTTGCCCTCCTGTCTCTCCCTCCCCTCACTTTCCCCAGAGGTAGCCCAGCATCTGAGCTACTGAGAAACAGAAAATCCTTCTTACGAACAACCAAATCAGATCCTAAACCCCATTATTAATTAATAAAGATGTTTTGTAATTTGTATCGCCTTGGATGGTCTTTAGGTCATTCACAGGTGTAAAGTCAGGAGGATTAAGGGCTTATAATATTTGTCTGGCACCGCCACCACCAATTCCAGCAAAAACAATGGAGCCAGCTTCTTGGGTTTCCTGCCACCACAAAGTACACACATGCACACTCTATTTTATGAATGTTTACATACCCGAGCTGCCAGGAATCTCACTCCCGTTGCTTCCCACCACCTTAACACACTTTCCTGTATCTCTGCAAATTTGTTTTCTCACCGAGCAGCTGGTAATACCCCTCTTGCTTGGGAGCAGGCGGAGGCCAGGCTTCCCCGGCTGCCAGAAACGCCTGGCAGAGGGCGCACCGACAAGCTGCGGTTTCCATCCCGAGCCATCCACACCTCCCAGCGGCTACCCAGAGATGTTCCATGGAAGGAGCCCAGGGTCAAAATAAAAGAAAGGATTAAAAAGTTAGGGACAGGCGGGGAATGGCCATGCTGACATCCGCCTACTCCCCTTGAAAGGCCACAGCGTCTGAGGAGGTGCCTGGAATGGAGGAAACATCTACACCCGGTTGCGGGAGGCCAGCAGAAAGGCACTTCCACACCTCCACCTCCAGGGGCACAGCCAACAAAAATAGGACTAGACCCAAAAGATACGAATAGAACAGCAACTGCATGAAGTTTCGACTCATTCTACACCCCCAGCAGAAATAAAGGCAGCAGGTTTGTCCTGCCTCCATCCCTGGCCTCTGTAATTCAGAGCACCTCTGCAGAAAAGACACATCTATTTACTTCAAGATTCCCATGGGAGTGGGGAAGCAAAATGCCTAACTCGTTCAAAACGCGAAGGGGAAAACCTTGCTCGTGATGAAAGCTCTTTCTTTTCTCACCTTGAAACTTTGGGAATCAGGTGGTAGGAGGGGGAACAAACCAAACACCCATCACCCTTGTTTTCAGCAACTCGGGCTTTTTTGCTCTCGTGCTCTTGCTCAGTAACGGACTGACACAAGGAGACCTGCAAGCTTCCTATTGCTGAAGGGTTCCAGGTGAGAATAAATGGACGTGTCTTAAGACAGCAATCTTCTTCTGTTGCTATGGGAGCTCTAACATCACTAAATATATTTGTGGCAAAGCTGGCGTTTGGATTCACTTCATACGCGGTGCTCAAAGCGCTCTTACAACCCTGACGAGGAGGAGTTAAACTGGACAAGTTGTGCAGCCATCCCACGAGACTGTTCCGCAGTCTTTAGCACAGGCCAGCATGTAAACTGTGCCCAGTGCTGACCTTCTCCTTCCTGGCCCAACCAATCTGACATTGCACAGCTAATCCCAAATTTGTGAGGTGCACCTCAAAGCCCATCAGGGTTAGACTGATTATAAAGCATAAAAGTAGACTCTAACTACGTAAAAATAACCAAACTGGGTCAGATCAGAGGTCTGTTGTGGCCTTCCTCTTACTTGCAAAAGCAGCCAGTGCTTATGGGGAAAAGTGAGGGAATGAGAGTGATGCTTTTGCTGTGCGTTGTCCAGCCATGTGCCACAGAGGTCTGCCTTTGCCTTTAGTAAACCTCCAGGCACTTTTCCTCCATAAATTTCTCAGATTGCTTTTTTGACCCCATTTATACTTTTGACCTCCACAGCATCATGTGCCAACGAGCCCACACTTTTATACACAAACAATCGGAAAAAGTACTCCCTTAAAACCCTTGCCTATATCATTTCATCTGCTGCCCCCTGCCTCTTCCCTGCTTTTTGGCCATTCTGGCCCGGTTCAGCTCTCATTCAGGAAAGCGGTTCTTAATCCCTCTGTTAACTGTGTGCACAGCTCTGATGAAGAATCTTACCCCTCTGTATTTTGAGAAAAGTTTAGCATCTGCTTGCATTAGAAACAAGGAACAAGAGTGCTCCAGAAGCTGCTTCTGTGCTGAGGACAGATTTGGAAAAGGCTCAGGAAATCCTGAACGTTTATCCCTGTTTCCCAGGCCCAGCCATAGTATCCCAACTGGAATGTACTGGGCTTGGATGGATTGACCCACACAAGAAGGCTAGTGAGCGCAGCACAGCATTCATTCACTTTTTCAGTAATCTTCTTTAATAATCGACTGTCATTTATTCATTCATCTATCTTCATTCATTTGCATCTATCTAAGTCCTGCCACGGCTCTGGCAGGAGGTGCAAGCCTCCCGATTTTTTCATTCCTCCGCTCGGTGTGAATTCATGCCCACATAAATTCCCACTCCGGCCCCGGAGGGCTCTGACTTTTAGCCACGAGGTGGGGTGAGCAGCTAAATTCCCGATCTGAGCATGTGCGCAGCCCATGCAAAGCAGACCACCGTGGAGCTGGGGTTTGCCAAGCTCAATCGCTGGAAAAAAAAAAATCCTTTTCGGCTTTCGCCGCTTGATCCGTGGCGATGTGCAACCTTAAACCCCAAGTTTCCAAAACAGATGCACACGGGGCAAGCGAAGAAGGCAAAAAGCGGCGGGGGGAGGCGGCTGTGCTGGTGGCGGGACGGGACGGCCCGGCCCTGGGCTCCCCTCTCTCCCGCTCCGAGCCCTTGGCTCAGCCTCGCTCCGTGTCCGGCCGACGGGGAGGAACCGGAGCGAAAACCGGGCTGGGAGCGACTCAGGAGCGAAATAGTTATCTCAGCCGGCTTTCTCGGCAACTCTTGGAAAGTCCCCGAAATGACGTTTCTAACCTAACAATTAAAATGGGTTTAATTATAG
This sequence comes from Todiramphus chloris collaris, assembly GCA_025345505.1. NCBI lineage: Eukaryota > Metazoa > Chordata > Aves > Coraciiformes > Alcedinidae > Todiramphus > Todiramphus chloris. The sequence goes on along the minus strand of JANVCC010000033.1, from coordinate 16,927,789 downwards.
AGAGGCTCCGAGCCCTAGGAACAAGCACCATCTACAGAATGAGTAAACAACTGCAGAAAATAATAGGCTGGTCTCTCCGCTGGTTACTCCTCACTTCTGGCCAAGGCAAGGGAAAAAAAAAAAAAAGCAAAAACAAAAACAAAAGCTAGAAAGAGAAGGAAGTTCGAGGAACCCGATTGCTCTCCTTCAGCAAATAATAATTATATATAGATAAAAACCTAGCACAAAAAAAAAAAAAATCATTTAAAAACCCAACAAAACCAAAACAAACACAAACCACACACACACCAAAACAACAACAAAAAAACAACGAAGAAACAACACACCAACCCCCCCCCCCAATCTGGAATAGCCGGAGCCTGCGGGCGTTTCTCTTGGTTGGTTATTTTGGCCGCTCTTGAAGACCGAAGGAGGGGAAAACGATCAGCCGCCAGCTCAAAGTCCAGATCCTGAGACTCTAAAGCAAACAGAAGAGGAAGTGGGTCATTTGTTTCAAGTTTTCCGTGCGGTGGCTGCTGGGTCGCCCTTGCGCTGCCCAGAGCAGGGGGTTCTTTCCTCCGAGCCAAGCCGGAGCGCAGGGCTGGAGGAGGAAGAAAGAGCCCGGGGCGCAGGGGCAGGGACTTCCCCTCGCCCTCCTGCCTGGGGGACAAGGGCCCAGATGCCGTCGCTCGGCCTGGGTGAAACAGCCTCTCAAGTTCCAGTTGGGGTGAGCCTTGCCTCGGGTGGGGCTGAAGGTGTAGGGGCAGTAGTTTTCACGCTGATGCACTTTGGTACCGACCAGCCTTGAAGTTTTATGCCTTTTTTTGTTTCTTTTTAACACAGAAACTGCCGCCGTTCTCCCCCCCCGGCCGTATCGATATCAGTATGAATCATACGGTGCCTACTAAAATCTGGAACAGATTACTGACTCACAGACCTTCTTTTCTTTTTTTTTTTCAGTTTTACAGTTTCGAGTTCTGGGGACTGGCAGAGGACTGTAGTGGGAGAAAAAGCAGAGTGTAACAAACACCCTTTTAAAGAGCAGCCTCATGTTTTAACAATTTAAGTTCACGTGGATGTGAGCGATTTCCCCTTGCAGAGCCCGCCGGGTTTCAATAAAAACGAGAAAAAAAAAAGGGGAGTGAGGGTCGAGGGGGGCGCGATGCGAACCAACACAAAGCCAGCCGGCCGGCTCCTGCCCGCCGAAGATGGATCCGATCAATGCCAGGCGGGAGCGGACGGTGCCCGGCTGGAGAGAAGTCCGGCGAGTGGCGCCGCGGGGCGCGGGGCTGGGCCGCAGCGGGGCTGGGCCGCAGCGCGGCGACGCTGTCGCACCGGGGGCGCCGCGGAACGCGGGTACCGGGGGATAGGGGCTGCGGGGCTGCTCGCGGACCCCGCCCCGCGCCGGGCCCCGCGCCCACACGCGCGAGCAGAGAGGCGCGCGGGAGCTCGCACAACCGCCGCCTCCAGCGTGGGGGCGAGCAGCCAACACACACCACACCACACCACACCCCCCCGCACCGCTGTTCTGGCTGGTGGGTTTTTTTCCTTTTCTTTCTTTTCTTCCCTTTTTTTTTTTTTTTCCTTTCTTTCCCCTCCTTCCCTCCCCCCTCCTTCTTCCTCCCGAAAGTTTCTCTGGGCCTGCCCGCCGAGGGTGATTCAGTCGCGGTGTCAATCACCCTGCCCTCCTCCCCCTCCTCCCCTTCCTCCCGTCGCCGGCTCCTCCTCCCGGGGGTAAGTCCGAAACTTTATAAGTTGAGCTTTTCCGGAGCCCGCTGGAAGCGGCGAGCGGGCGCGGCGGCCGGGGCGGCATCAGCACTCGCGGCAGGAGCAGCGTCGGCGGGGGGCAGGCTGCGAGCGAGCCGGGGCGCTGGAGGCTGTGCCGAATCCACGCCGTGACTCCTGGTGTCTGCGTGCCGCTGCCCCACCCGCGTCCCCCCGCGCTCGCCGAAGATGTCCACAGCCCTGGTGTCGCCCACCATCTTCGACCTGAGCGAAGTTTTATGCAAGGTAAGGGCGCCGGCGGGGGGCTGCGCCTCCACCTTTGGGTCTCTGCGGCGGCTTTGGGGTTCGCGTTTGGGTGGGTGCTGCGGCTTTTTTTTGTTATGTTTTGTTTGTTGCTTTTTTTTTTCCCCCTGGTTTTCTTGTCGGGAGGAACTTGGCGCAGGGCGGGGGCCGAGCACAGCCGCCCGGTCCCGTGGCGCGGGCTTCCCGACACCGCCGCCCTCGCTTCCCGCCTCGGCCGCTGGGGAGGAGGAGGGAGGGCGAGGGAGCAGCACCCCGCGTTCCCTGCGGGCTGAGCCGCGGCGCCGGGCGGGCAGGAGGGGGTCGGATCGCTCCCCTGACCCCGGGTCCGCCGCGTTGTAACACGCCCGGGCGGGGCGGGCGGTGGCGGTGCTGCCGCGGGGCCGGGAGCGCTCCTTCCCCGCGGGGTTTGGCCGCCCCTCGCCCCCGACGGAGGGGGGAGCTGGGCGGGAGCCGCCGCGTTGCGGGGGGGGGGGAGCGGCGGGGAGGGCGCCAGCGATGCGCCTTGCTTTTCCCGCTCGGCGCCGGCCCCCGGGGGGCTTTCCCAGAAAAGCGCTCCGGCCTCGGGAGGTTTTTGCGGATGCAGGCGGCGGTTCCTCCGCGTCTGGCGCAATGTCTCGAGTCGTTACTTCCCTCTGCGAGGGCTGTCCGCGGGGGGACGGGACGGGGCGGCCCGGGACCCTCGGGTGGAGCGGCGATAGGGGCCGAAGCAGATGTCGGTGCGGGGGGGGGGGTCGCGGCGGAACAGGCCGGCTGCCCAGCCCCGGGCCGGTCCTGCTCGGTACTCGGCGGCGGGAGCCGGCGGCGCGGCGCGTCGTGCCCTGCCGTGACGCGGGATGCTCCCGGGGCTGCGTGTGGACGCCGGAGGAGGCGGTGGCAGTGACCGGCCCTTGCTTTCTCCCCGCAGAGCAACAAGATGTTGAATTACAGCTCCTCGGGTGTCAGCGGGTGCCTGCTGGACAGGAAGGCGGTGGGCACCCCGGCCGGCGGGGGTTTCCCTAGGAGGCACTCTGTCACCCTGCCCAACTCCAAGTTTCACCAAAACCAGCTCCTTAGCAGCCTGAAAGGGGAGCCGGCTCCCATGCTTGGCCCCCGGGAAAGCCGCTTCCGGGACCGCTCCTTCTCCGAGGGCGGTGAGCGCCTGCTGCAGCAGAAGCAGCCCGGGGGACAGGTCAACTCCAGCCGCTACAAGACGGAGCTGTGCCGCCCCTTCGAGGAGAACGGCGCCTGCAAGTACGGCGACAAGTGCCAGTTCGCCCACGGCATCCACGAGCTGCGGAGCCTCACCCGCCACCCCAAGTACAAGACCGAGCTCTGCCGCACCTTCCACACCATCGGCTTCTGCCCCTACGGGCCGCGCTGCCACTTCATCCACAACGCGGAGGAGCGCCGTGCCGTGGCGGGGAGCCGGGAGCCCGCCGTCACCGACAGACCCCGCCTGCAGCACAGCTTCAGCTTCGCCGGCTTCCCCAGCACTGCTGCCAGCGGGCTGCTGGACAGCCCCACTTCCATCACCCCGCCGCCCATGCTGAGCACCGACGACCTGCTGGGCTCCCCCACCTTGCCTGACTGCGCCAGCAACCCCTTCACCTTCTCCAGCCAGGAGCTGGTCAGTCTCTTTGCCCCCAGCATGGGGGTGCAGGTGCCCAGCGGGAGCTCCCCCACCACCTTCTTGTTCAGGCCCATGTCCGAGTCCCCCAACATGTTTGACTCGCCACCCAGTCCTCAGGACTCCCTCTCTGACCAGGAGGGCTATCTGAGCAGCTCCAGCAGCAGCCACAGCGGCTCAGATTCCCCTATCCTGGACACCTCAAGACGTCTTCCCATCTTCAGCAGACTCTCCATCTCCGACGACTAATCTGGGGTTTCCTCTTGCCCCCCCCCCCCCCCCCCATTATGATGTTAAGCTGAACTCCCCCACCCTGTCCCCAGTCGTCTGAGCTGGATGTTAACATGTCCACCTGCCTGCTGCTGACCCACTGGCCTTAAACCTTAAGTGCCAAATTACGATGAAAAGCAATAACGTTTACAAAATTAGTGCCTTTTAACACTTTCACTGTGACTGTATTACCTCTCCAGCTGCAGAGGGCACCAGCAGCTCTGTGCACTTCCAGATGTGCAGGAAATGTCCGGATCCAGCTCCCTCCACTGGCCACGTACTGCATCGCCCTCTCCCAAGTCCCTTCCCGACTGGCCAGTTTCCGCTAGGCTGCAGGCATGTGGGCAAGGGTTAACATCCAGTCCTCTTTCTCCCCTCCCCTTAAAGACTAATCTTACCTGGATCTGCTCAGGTCTGAGGGAAGCTGAGAAAGGACAAAGATTGTAACTGAGTGGGACTTCGACTGGGAGGATGAAAGCGGGAAGAAGAAGAAGAAAAAAAAAAACCCAACAAAACAAACCAGATGGACTATGAGAGACTTGATTTTGGTGCTAAAAGTTCCCCGTGTATTCATGTGACATCTTAAAACAAATAAAGAAATAGAGGGGGTGGGGCCGACAGAAGTCATTCCACACACACAAGTTCGTGTAAACAAAGTTCCAGTAGACATAGCTTTAATGGTTTTGCTCTAGAGTACTTTAGACCTATCTTAGAGCACTCACCCCAAGTTTTTTTTTTTTTTTTTCTGGGTTTTTAATTTTGTATAACTTTTCAGAAATTGGAGAGCAAATTTTGCTTGTCACTGCACAACAATATAAAAAAGCTTATTTAACTTATCAAAACGTATTTATTGCCGAAACCTATGCTTTTTTTGTTAATTTTGTTCATATTTATCGGGATGATGAATCCATAGAATATATTCTTTTATGTTTAAATTATGATCTTCCATATTAATCTTAAGATTGTGAAGTGTCTTTTTTCCTTTTTTCCCCACAGTTTAATATATTATACTACAATGACATTTTTTGTAACTTTACACTTTTTTGGTTATTTTATTTTAAAAAATGAAAAATTAATTTAAAAAAAATGCAAAAACTGTGTTTGGATTATTTATTTTAGAATTTCCCCTTCCCCCCCCTCCCGCCCTTTTTTTTTTGTGTTGGACTGCAAATTGAGTTAATGTGCTTCTTTGCCTTTCCTCTTTTCCTTTTCCCCTCCCCTGGGTCTTGCCTACCTGGGCTTTAGAATGTACATACCTGAGCTCTGTTGTGAGACAGCATGGAAGGAAGACCTTTTTCCTTCCTCTTTTTGTATAGCTTCTTCAAGGAGAAAAGCCTTGAGCTCAAAGTGCCTATCTGAAGACATTCCAAATACAGTTTGTCTTTGCATTTCTGTATTCCAACTTTGGAGTTTTCTTTGCCGAGGTGAACGGGACTGGCACAAAGAGAATAATGAATGTAATTTTTTTTTCCCCTGTTACTGTTCACTACATTGCTTTCTCTTCCTCTTTGTGTGAGTTTATTTAAAAGAGAATCTCTTTTGTAACGACTGTTTGCAGTTTAAATCAATAAACCCCAAGTTTTTTCAAGAAACTGTTAGTAGAGCTGGTTTTACTTGCAAAATTAAGGGGCTGATTTTAGACAGATACTTCCCTCCTCTTGACCCTTAAGGTACTCACCGTCTGCTCAGGCATCTCTCCATCTTCCCTTACTGAGTTGATGGGTGGTGGTCAGTCCTGGGTGTACAGATCAGTGGCAGCAAATACCTTACATGACCTACCCAGGTGGCCTCTAACCCTCTCTGTCTCCTACCGAGTTCCCCTCCCATCTTTAGTGGCTCCACTTCTTCCTGCAAACTTCTTTCTGATCAGTGTAGTTTGCATCTTGGATTGGCTTTTTTTTCCTCACGTGCCCTATGTTCCTGCATAGCTCCTTTTCCCTCAGGAAGACTGTTCTGAGTGATGCTAAAGTGGGATGTTGAACTGGTTCAGGTTTCCCAAATCTCAGCCCTGGCTTGTTAGTGGTACTGGTCTCCTTTGGCAGGGCAGCTCTTTGGTGTTTTATGTGGGAGAGGAACATGGAGTCAAAGTCTGTGTACATACAGATCACACTGCTATGGTATTCAAGCCCTCGTACCTCTTGAAGTATCAATCAGCAATGCCAGAAACTTAAAAACCCAGTGGTTTTGTTCAGGGACGTTTCTTTGCCAGCGCTGTTCATGGTGCAAGTCTTGTGTTTTCACCTTTGAGCTCTCCTCTGGAGCAAGCTTGGCACTCTTCATCTGAAACCGTTCCAGGTCTCTTCCAAATCAGGGGTGGAATATTGCTGCTGAACCACCGATCCTTCAGCTGTCTTGACATGCCTCAGTGTTCAGGAGAGACATTTCCTAATTCATCTTGAGAAAGTTCCTGCCAAACAAAAGCTGCTGCAGGATATCTCGGGGCTTGCACCAACGTACCTTCCCTGCTGTTGGCTTTGTGCAACATGGTTTCTTGTGTGGTCTGGCAATAAAGGTGAGTTAGGTGGAGGAAAGACAGTGGAAGAGGAGTGTGGCTGGTAGAAGATGGTTCCCATGAACAGTGCAAAAGCTGCATGGGGAGTTTGCTTGACACATGCTGACGTAACTGGCATGCCATAGTGCAGTCTGTGTGCTGCTCCCTGAGAGAAGTGCCTCAGGCACAGCCCCAGTACTGCTGAACAGCCTTCAGGTACCTTCTGCTGACCACAGCCTTGCCCCTGGACACAGGGGTGATGGGGCCCACGTGACAGGTGGGGTTATGCATGGATGACCCATGCCAGGCTGCAGCAAGCACCCAGGCCTGCCTCCTTCCCTGCTGTTGGAAGCTGAGCTGTTGGCCCCTGAAGAGTGAGGTCCGTCTAATTTGGAGAGGATCCCAAGCCTATTGCAGGGCATGCGTGTGGAGCTTGAAACTGCTTGCTTCCTCCCTGGACTTTTCTGTGCAGCTCTTCAAATAAATGGTCTTTGCCTGGTTAATAATTGTTGAAGAAAATAGCCGTATTAGTTGCATGGTGCTATTGGTATGACAAACACCTGGGAAGCTGCCCTGGAAGTAGGTCTTCGCTCACAGTACTCGTGTACTTCCTTTGTCCTAATGCACAGGTTCTGGGAAGCCACCACCATTTCTGTTCGGTGACTTTACTAATGATAAATGCTCTATCACTCAGTGTTTTGCTTCTTAAAAACTAACCCTGAGCTAGGTCACATAGGGGATCGAGAAGAGCAGAACAGACAGCATCAGAAGTTTACTTTCTATAACAGTTTGTAAGAGAAAGAACACACAAGAGCCTCCAGCAATGTAGGGATTTATCTGATCTGATATCAGCATTCATTGCGGCTTGGGTGTAAATCAGCAGCTACTCTGGAGGGACTTGTGCTTCCTCAGATTTACTGTGGATGAATTGTCCATGCTGTTTCTCGTAGGGTTAGTGTTTGTGTCCCCTAGCAGTTTGCCATGGTTGGTAATAGCCTAGCTGAGGCTCAGAAAGGTAAAATGCTTTTCCTGGCGTGATGATTTTGAGGCACACTTGCCTCTGACTTGAGGGCTCCTCCATGCTCTGGCTCATTGATCTGGTGCGTGGGTCTCTCAGAGCACCCAGGAAGAAAGGGATGGCCTGTGCACTGGTACAGTCGCTCCTGATGTGCCTGGTGTGCCATGGAAGAGAGACGTACCCACAAGGACAAGATACCTGTCGTCCCATGCAAGGTGGCAGGGCAGAGTGTTCCTTGGTGTGCTTTACAGGTTGCACTTAACAGCTCTTACTGTGGACAAGGAGACATCTATGGTGGCTCTTGCTGCTCCTCACATACTTTTTGTTATAGTCATGGATGCTTGCTGTGGGCTCCTTGTAAGAAGACTGGATCTATGCCTCTGGGCTGCAGATGTTAGCTGTCAGTTACTGTTTTGGCTTCGAAGTCAGGTGACTCTAGTACTACCCACCTTCAACGTGTCAAGCCGTCTTTGGATTTTACAGCCAGCGTGTATGTCTGTGCCAGTTGCCTCTTAGTAAGGAACAAGGTGATGACTTTGATCTGCAGAGTTCAGGGTGACTCAGATCCCACTCTGGTAGCTGCCACCCTCCTTCCTAATCCCTACAACAGCTGTAGGTGTCCCAGTGACTGTACTGGATACTCTCATACTGTGGGCTAGTTGTGGCTTTTGTACCAAAACATCTTCAGCTCTGCAAATGGGGACTGTAGAAACAGAGGCCGCCTCATTTCCCAAACTTCTCTGTAGGTAAGGGCTGCAAAGTCAAAAAGGGACTCGTTGTTGTTGTTGTTGTTGTTTTTAAAGGCACTTGGGAACTTTACTGCCTAGTTGTGGGTAATCTTTGTTTAGCATCACTTGTATGTAGGCATGGTGTGCCAGATTGCAACTAACAAAAAAATACCATTTAAAAAGAACCCTGAAATGCTTCAAGTTCTCGTTCCTGACAGAATTTGCCTTGTTAGCATAGTCATGAAATTAGGAGGCAGAAAGGGAAAGAACTTGGAGGAACAGAGCACAGCAGAAACATAGCTGGAGGCCTGTTACCTGATGTCTCAAATTTTCAGTCTGCGTGGCTCTTGCTGTCCTGGGTTTGGTTCAAGTTAATTATCACCAGCAGCTTCTGGCCCGAGCAGTTGGGAGGGGCTGCAGCTGGGAGGAGCCACAGCCAGGATAAAATGAACCAGCCAAGGGGATATGTGATGCCATGCCAAGTCGTGCCCCTGTATAAGGGGAGGGCTGCCCCAGGCTGGGGTGTTTGTTTTCAGCTTGCTTCAGTGTGTAGCTTCTGTGTGGCTGGAGCAGGGAAAGTGGGCATTTTAGGCACAGGTAGAGCCTTCCTGGCTTCTATTACTTGCTTTATGTGTCATTTAATCAGTACTGATGTTTTTCTTCTCTCTTTGTGTGTCTTATTAAGCTGTCCTTGTGTCAAGCCCTTAGGGTTTCACCTTTTTTTCTTCCTCCCAATTCTTCCCATCCTGGGATGGGGGAGGGGGGGGGGGGGGGTAGTGGGAGTGGTGGGTGAGTGAGTGGCTGCATGGTGTTAGCTGCCAGCACCTACGTAGTGCTGACACCTGTGTAGGAAGGGCAGTGGTCTGTGAGTGGGACTTAGACCCGCTGTTGCAAATCACATAGGGAAGATTGGTCTCTGCCAGGCCTTGCACAGCAGGGGGGTGGTGGTGATGCAACAGGCAATGAAGGGGTCACCAGAAGAAATTGGGAGCAAGGCAAGAGCTGAAGATCAAGTCCACATCACATGTAGATAGCAAGGGTGAGAGAGAAGCCATACTGTCTCAAGTCTGAAGGCTTCCTAACTGATGGTGTTGGGATGCATGGAGGCTAATGAACTGGGTCTCACCAGTGGTGCTCAGGAACAGAGGTGTTGAGGGGAAGGTCTGGATAATGTAGCCTGCTGGGTACTATCTGATGACTATGCCTGAGGATATGAATGAGTAGTAAGATGGGGTAATACCCGCAAAAACCACAGCATGCCCTTTACACTTGCTAATTGCTCCAATTTGTGTGGCCTACTTTGGGGAAAGCCAGCATGTGCTTGAGTCTGGAGAAAGGCTTTGGGAGAAGGTGCAGCAGTTGGTGTGTGAGCAAAGAGGCTCCTGGCTCCAGGAGTGCTGGAGGTGTTGTGAGGGCTGGAGGCTACAGATGTGCCCAGGGGCAGCAGTAGCACAAAAGCACAGCCCCAGTACCTGTCTGGGAGAGAGAGGGGGGCTTGTGCTTGAAGAGGGGCTTCTCATGACCTAACTAGCAACAGGCAAACATCAAAGATGTGAGGTCTTATACCCTGCAGTGGGGCCGGGGAGACAGTTGTGCTGCAGGGAGATGGTGTGATGAGTGACCAGGTACTCTGGTGACAGGCAAAAGTGTGGGGAGTGAGGTGAAAACAGGCAAAAAAAGTAACAGTGGAGAACAGTGCCTTCCTTACCTGGGCCCCACGGAAGAGGGGTGAGGAGAAGCCCTTAGCAGAAGCATTTTGAGGGGTATGAACCAGCCACAAACAGGAGGAAAAGAGCAAAACTGGTGCCGGGAAATAGTTCAGCTGGGAGGAAGGGGTGACACCCATCGCAGAGGGTCTTTCTGGGGTTGGAAACACTGGGAGGGATGGCGAGACTGGCTCAGCGGGGATGCTGCAAGCAGCTGCCGGGAACTCGTGGAACAGCTCTCGTGCTTGAGGCCGAGTTCAGCCCAAAATGTTAGAAGATGATTCTGCCTGGTGATGTAAAATGTCCTTTGTTTGGAGACTCTCTGGCCTGTTAAGCAACGCCTGTTCCTCACAAAGCCAATGCTTATTCCCTAGAATACTTCCAGTGGCGGGGGGGCGGGGGATAAAAATTCCTCTAAGACACCCTAAACCAATACCTGCTGTGACTAAGCCCTGTGGGCAGCTCCGCAGCTGATTTATATCCTCCCCCTGCGAAGCGAAGAGGTTAGAGTGGAACCAGACGCCGCGTTACCCGTAGCCGAGGGCAGGGAGCGGGCGGGGGGAGCGGGGCGGCCGGTGCCGGGCGTGACTCCGGCTCGGGTTTCCTCGCCGGCAGAACAGAGCTCCCTTTGCCCGCTGCAGCTTTATGAGCTCGCCTGCGTTTATTATACTGAAAATGTTTTGAATTCCACATCTTAATTTCCAGAGCGGCTTTGCTAAACTTTACCTGCTGCTTCCCCTCCCTACGCCGGTTTTGAAATTTTTTTTTTTTTTTTACGACCGCTGCCTTAACCTCTTCTTTTAGACTGGGTTATGGTCAAAGCTGCCGTTTTCACAGCAAACAGAGGACCAGAGTTCTCCCTGCCTGGGCTCCAGCTGCAAATTAATCTCCTTTCATAGTTTCATTTTATGTCCACCCACCACATTAACTTAGTTGACACATGGAAGTGAAATTTTTCCATGCAGGATCCTGCGGGTTGTAAGGCTGTGTGGAGCACGTGACTGCCAGCTCCAGAGTTTTCTTGCACCTCTGGGTGGAAGGAAGTTGCCTCATCCCCCACACATGTGAGCAGTTGTCGGTGGGATGTGAAAAGTTTTAACAACTGGAGTCGGTGGAAACATTTTGGGGTTTGCCGTTTCTCTGTGTATTCGAAGTTGTGCCACAGTGGCTGGGCAGAGGCAAAGCTGTAGGTATGGTTGCAGTACCTCCAGCACTACCAGACCAGGGGTTGGCAAATGAACCGGTTGGACATTTCTCAGTGGAGTTGTTCTCTCAGGGTTCATCTCCCTTCCAGAGAGGACAGATAGTGCAAGTGATGCTGATAAAGATGGATGGAGTCTGCTTGGCCTATGTAATGGATGCACTTTGCACTCCTACATCATGCCTTTCACACGTGGTCCTGGGAGGGCTTTACAGGTGTTTGGGGCACTTGGCAAATATAACTGTACCTATTCTACAGGTTTTAAAGCTCCATTAGCCATACAACTGCTAAGTGAAAGGGACTGTCTGGCTGTGGCACGATATCAGAGAAAGAGCTGCAAAAATAATTTAGGACTTCTGATACTTTTCCTCCTGTCTTAGTCTCCAGGCAACAGCAAATATTTCTCCTGAATACTCTGGATGAGCAGATGCCAACGTTGATTCACAGGAAAAGGATGTAGCCACGCAAGCCGTAGAAATGTTGTTTGGGATGGTAGCCACAGCCCCTAAGGAGACATTAAGCAATATGGAACAAATGCCAATTAAGTTGTTTCTTGAAGCTTTTGCTGTGTTTTCTATAAAGAGATTTCTTGAGCAGTCTTATGTGGTAGCCATCGTGATTTACCTTAGTTGTAGCTACATGGAGAGAACATACTGTGTTTCACAGCTTAGGACATGCTGCAAGGGATCTTGGGCATTACTATCAAAGTCCGGGTTTACTAAGAAGCTGCAGTCACGAGATGAGGAAAGGTTTTGTTCAAGGCCAACAGCAGAGTATAAAAGGTGCACTTCTGCTTGGAAAAGGGTCGATGCTCAAAATCAGCAAAGAGCCTCCCTGATTATTTTTTATTGGCCTCAGAGATTCTGTGCTGTGTTTACAAATAACCCCACTCTTTCCTGTGATGAGACTTAGAAATTTATCATGGGTTTGAAAAGCTGAGAACAAACATAAGTTTTGAGGGTGCCTAGCCAAAAGAGCTAAGGGAGCTGCAGAAAATAATTTTCCTCTTAAGTTTAGGTAATGTGGCTTTGGATTCATAGACTGAATCTTCTGACCAAGGTATTTTCCTTCTTCCAGCTCTTTCTGACCAGAAAAACACTTTCAGTGTAGGTGACAACAGAATTGGAGATGTTTTTGAAACATCTGAAAGTTTGTTTCAAAAGTAAGCAGCTTGTAAGAACTTGAAGGCAGGCAGCTGGGGGAGGCCAGCAGTCTTGTGATGGAGGCCGGAGACAGGCAGCCCATGGGGTTATCAGTGTATCATCCAGGTTGGCAGGGACTTTCTAGTGAGTCATGCAGACCTTCACTCTTAACTATGACAGAACTGATCTCATTATCCCCAAACCACCTCTCAGGCACAGAGAGTTGTCTAGCGATAGCCTTGAACGTCTCCAGTGCCGACGTGTCCGCAGCATTCCCTTGTTGGGGAGTTTCGACACTCAGGCTATTTTAACCTCTCTATATGTAGCCTAATACTTAACCTGAATATCTCCTACAGAGGTCTGTGACCATTAACTTTGTGTCCCATCCTCTTTGGTCAATGGATCTGGAGACCAGCTTCCAGGTGAAGTTCCTGCAGAATGGCACATGTCATTTCAGCTTTCCTACCATCTATGCTCTTCCCCAGGCTGTTCCCAGGGGATTTGCTTTCCCAAACCTTTCCAGTCCTCTCTTCCCATGCAGGCTCAAAATCAGGATGTCCTAAACCCACCCTGGACTTTCATTTTTCAGCCTGGTTTTGTTCTCACTCATGCTCTGGCTCTTGTGGGGGCAAATTCAACCTTCCTGGCCTAATTGGTCATGTGGACAGCAGAAAAGTGCTATGTTAAATTGTATTGGTCCTGTTAGGAGCACAATAGGATGCAGATTTTGACCTCTTGTGACAGCATTGTACTACCAACCATGGCACTGCCCCGTTATACTGGGAGGCCCTGGCTCCCTTCACACAACCTGATGGTGGTGGGTCCCTGATTCCTGGGACTTTCTTCCCCCTGGGTTGCATGCATGAATATGGATGTGTGCATAATACCTAGCTCTGGTATTAGCTACTGTGCTCCACAGCACCCGGCATCCTTGGGCAGTTACCCCACTATCAGACTGGGACAGCCTGGGGCCTGCACCAGTGTGCTCAGAGGAAGCCGTGCTCCTGCCCTTTGGTTTTCCTTCCTGAAGGAGAGATGCTCATCCCTGTCCCCAGGGAACATAAGCTTTGAAACATGAGTTGATTTGTTTCCAGTTATCATTATCATGGTTTACATAAATTACAGCACTTAACAGTGGTCATAAAATCATCCGGCCTTAAAAAAACCTTCAGCTGTAGAGTTTGGCCTGTGACCTCCCTGATCAGCTCATTTCCAACGGGAAAATGTGCAGTGGGAAAAGAAACAGTCCTCTCTTGTTCAGCTCCCTTTGTGTAAGCAGCCAGCTTAGCTGGTTTCCTAGTGTTGGTTAGTTACAGGAAAGCACAGCAAGCCTTTCAGCGTGTGCTGCTTCACCTTTCTGTGTAACTCTGTCAAGTTACTTACATCAAGAAAATTATCCTCACCAGCAACCACCATGTCACTAATACTTACAGTTAAGCTCTGCCCTGAAGAGGAGGCTCCTTGACAAAGCAGTAATGATCCTCTTTCAGGGATGTTGGATCACCTCTGGGTGTACTGCAAGTAAAGTACTTTTTCTAACATCTGTCTCATCTGGAAGCTGAAAGGCGGACTGGCTGGTTTTATGAATCGCTCTTGACCTGTGTTAGGATTTCAGCAATGAGAATCTGGTTTCCAGTTGTGACAGAGGACAGATTAGATACTCAATGTATCCAAAGAAAAAATAAGCAATAAAATCATATTTAAATTGCTAAAACCAGAAACGATGAATCTAAATACCTGTAAGGAGTAGATGAGCTGGACAACCAGTAATACCAGATAGACACTTCTCTAGCAATGGTACCTGTGCTTTATTTCTCTCAGTGAGTTGGATGGTATGGTACAGATTCTTGGCTCCTTCTTACTCCTGACTCCAAGAGGGAGGGGTAACCTGTAGTGCTGTTTCCTATCATGTCACTGGTTTATTGTCTATAACAGCTTTGCTCTGGGTCATGCTATTTATTTCCTGCAACAGTTTTTATAAGAGACCTTATCAAAATTGGTGTAAAAAGATAGTTGACTCACAGCATGCTTATTAGGTCACCATTATCTGCTCTTCCACATTTTTTTTCTTAGTCAGTGTATGACTTTATCATCACAAGCAACAAGATTAGCAATCAAAACCACTTGGGCTGATAAGACCATAACCCTGTGTCCCGCAAGCAATTAAGCCTTGAGCACCCCAGGAAGGTGAGCAGAGGCGGGCGTGAGGCATGGGTGGGTGAAGTCAGAGGGTGTAAGATGGGAGTTTTAGTTCAGTTCAGACACAAAGTGCACTTGATGCTTTCTCTGTAGTGCTGCAGGCACCAGGGAACAAAAGATGGGCTTCAAAAGGTGTGACAGGCAGCAACCTGTCTGGAGTGGGTCTGAGCTCTGGAGCAGGCAGCACTGCTGTGGGGAGAAGAGGGCTGGGCAGGCCACTGCTTGGGGCCAGCCCTTGGTGGGAGGCTTCACCTGGGAGAGTAAAGGCCCTTTGCTGCTGCCGTGCTCGTCGCTGGCTCTGGCAGAGGAGAGCGGGCAGCCTGCCACAGCCACTCTACCACCAAGGGGGCTCTGGGAGCAGAGGTGTTGGGGGGGCACTTGGGGGAGAGGTGCCTGTTCACCAAGGCCAGCTGAAGCAGCACACATCAGGAGAGGGCTGCTGGCAAATGCGGATCAGATACTCATTTTGCTTCCTAGTTGTGCTTCCTCCTGCCTGCAGCCCGGCTCTCCACCCACCGTGCTTAGCACGCACTCCCTGAGCTGAGGGCTGTCTGGCAGCACCTCTGCCTGCACATTCTTGCAGGGGAGAGATGGAGCAGTGAGATGGGTGCTGTCCCTTCCTCTAGTGAGGCCAAAGGATTTAAATTTCCCTCAATGTGCAGACAAGCCACTTGTCTCCTGACCCTGTAGGTTGCCAGCTCTACTGAGAGTCAGAGACTGGCAGGACCATGTCAGGACACAAGCTGGAAGCCCACCAAGCTCCTCCAGCCTGCTGCAATGAGGAACTGTGATTCACCTGTGAGGTGCCCTTCTCTGGCTTTGCCTCCCTTGTCCTTTGCAGGGCTAGGGACTTTCATCTCCTAAAAAGCTCATAATGAGTTATTTTCTAAAAGGCCTGAAAAAATTCAAGGGTTATGCTGAGATCATCTCCTTTGGGGGATGGAAAAAACCCAACGCCCTTGCATCGCTGTAAGTACTGTCCTACCTGACCTCTCCTCCTCACTGCTAAGGCCACGAGCTTGCATGGCTGTCACAGCCAGCACAGATCATGCCTTTGCCAGGTCAGGATTTTTCTGCCACATTAACACATAGGTGCTATACTTCCCCACTGGCTGCTAGGGTATTTATTTAGGTAGAAAAATGGGCTCTTTATTCGTTAAAAACTGGTAGAGAGTGATACTCAAGATGATAATTTGTATAATTGAGATTTTGAAAAAGTACAGTATTCCCCTTTTCCTGGTACATAGAGATTAACTGTGAAAAGGCCAGAGGTGGCAGAACTGTGGATTACTTCAATTTTTGCATGTGTATTCTGTGTGGTCCCACTGGTAGGATTAGGATTAGGACTGCCGTGACTTTTTCCCATGGCTGGTAATGAGAGTTGACTGGGGATCCAGCCTGTTCCCCTGCTCCATCTACGTGAAATACAAAATGTAAACAAGGGCATGAATGCTAAAAAAGTAAAATCCAGTCCAGTTGCAGGTAAAGGTGATGTACAATCTCCTTCTCAGGGCTCTCTGCCGCGCAGAACTGTTCCTGAATGGTTATCATTTGGTCTGCTAGTAAAACAAATCATAACATGCAATATAAATAAACCAGGAAGAAAGGCAGAAACCACGATTCAGGAATGGGCATCTGAGCAGTGTGGAAACAAGTGCTGGCAGGGGCTGGAGCCTCCAAATCCAGCCACAGGTCTCTAGCTTGCAGACTGTGCTGGAGTTCAGGTGCTTCACAAATGCAGTGAGGGAGTACTGGACGAGGAACCAGACAAAAACCTGCTCCTAAAACTGACTGTATTTTGTCCAGCTCTGAGCAGCTGCTTTGGGTCCTGCTTTTAGCCACTTTGTAAAAGGTTAAAGAATTTTTTAATTTTTTTCTTTTTTTTAAAAAGAGAGTGAAATTGAGATTAGGAAAGGAAACAAGAAGTTCCCCCCAGACATGTTCTCGATAGAGGAACTGGATTTTTCAGCTTTGGTGCTGTTTGGCCTTTCAGGTTGTCAGCAATCTGTTGCGTGCTGAACAGAGAGGACAGTGTGATGGAAACACCTGTGAAGCAGCGAGAGCCTTATCAAGGCACTGTATCAGGAACTGCACTGCTTTCTTGGCTACTTCATGCACGATACTATGGTTAAAACCAATGGCATGCCTCATCATAACATGTGCCTTATCGACCTCACTATCTGATGACAACAGCAGCCCTCAGGAGACCAGACTGACATCATCCAAAACTTCAGCAGTTCAGAGCAAAGGCTGAAGTATGTAGCTAGGATACAAGCTGTTCTTGACTGTGTTTGTACTCAACTAACTAACTTGCAGGCACTTCACCAGAGGAAGAGAAACATAAAAATCAAGCCCAAACAACTTTTTCAAAATGTTTCTCACAGGTCACCATGCTGTTTATCAAATGAATGCAGCAAGCAGAGGAGGTTTATGTCCTCAGCAAATGGAAAACCTCATCTGCACAGCTTTCTGCAGCTTTTTTGGGGGGGAAGGAGGGGAAGCCCAAAGCTAAACAGTGTTGCTGCCTGGAGGAGAAAAATGGTGCCACTGGTGATTCAGTATGGAGTCCCATTCCCAGCTGACCCAGATATAGCTGTATGCGGCTGTGAGGTTTGGCTTCACCTTGTATCAGAGACATGAGCCAGCTGTTGATCCAGATGGAGCTCTGAAACTCCAGTTCCTAAGCTTCAGAATGCCTGGTTCACTATCACATTGCCAGTCTCCTTGTTTGGGTGGTCCTGCTCATTCACCATGGCCAAAGCATGCTGTCTCTGGCCTCCTTTCTCTCATTGAAGACGAGGGGAATTTCTGCAGTCACAAAAATAAGAAACAGAAAATAAAGTAGGCTTTTCTTATGTAATATTCATCAGACTGCTCTGGTTTTAATTTGCTCTCTCTGTCCTGTGTTCTTGAAAACACCTTCTCTCATTTACGTCAGCATAGATTTACCACACCCCACTTATTTCAGACCTGGATAGCACCATGGAAAAAGATTACCAGCCTTTTGGAGCTGCCGTCTGGGACAAAAGATGGTCATGTGGAGCCATATTAATTCAGGAACTTTGTATTTGTACAGCACCTATCATGAGTGAGCCTGCTCCTGCTTGGAGTTTGCTGTACTACGAAATTGTTCTTAAAAAATATCCTGCTTTTAGTGTCTGGGTCAATCTTTCTTTTTTTTTTTTTAATTGCACTGCAAGCTTTCAGAGGGAAATGAAGGAGGATTTGAAGGCTGAATGCATGCATAGTGCCAAAAGAAGGGCCATCCGGCACATGGATGCTAAGTGTCTTTTTACAGCCCCCATTCAGAGCCAGCACCCAGCTCCCTGGGGCAATGCATGGCATGGTGGCCCACACTGCCTGCTGTGACTGTGGGTGGGGGGAGAAAGCTTTCCCCCCTTCCCCAAGTCCACACTGTGCTCTGGAGTATTTTGAGATGTCCCCATCTGTTTTGTGGATTTGGGGAGCTGGAGTGGGCTGTGGAGGGCTGGCAGGAGTCAGGAGTTGCCACAAAGGTGAAGCTTTCTGTTGATGCCATATCCCCTCTCCCTGGATGGAAAGTGAGATGGCCCAGGGGCTCTGGCTGCTGGGACCTGCACTGTACCCTGAGTCTTCTCTGTGTATCTGCCAGAACAAAGTGAATTCCCTGAGAGAATAGCTGAAAAGACTAGTTTAAGGTAATGTGTCTGGTGGATGCTTGTTTGCTGCCCTCTCCCTCTGCCCCAGCTGCTCAGGAGAGGCTGCACAGAAGCCAGGAGTAGTGCTTGTCTCAAGAGCTGCAGGCAAACTACCATGGGAGCTGGCTTCCCAAAGAGGCTTCTGCCTTCCAGGACAGTAATTGCATCCTCACCATACTGTCCCTGCATGCATAATGGTAGGTTCTTACCCTCCTGTCACACTGGCCTGTCTCCAGCAGTGGGGGGGGACCGTGTGACTAACCAGCCAGGTTACAAGTGTGAGCTGCTTCAACAACAGGTAAAGGTTTTGTTGTCCATGTCCGTCCAGCATGCAGGGGATACGTGCATGGGAAATTACCCGGTGTATGTCTTCCTTTTGTTTGTGCTCCTCAATACAACTACAGCACATAAGTTAGCTGAATCTTATCAAAGATGTCTCCTAGCCCTCCCAAATAAGCAAAGCTGGAACTTCAAGGAAGAGATGCTCTGAATATTTGTCCCTTTAAACTGCTATAAATCTTTTCTGCTGCGAAAGGATCGAAAGCTACCCAACAAAAGAAAAATAAAGATTTTTTTTTTTTACTAACTCAGTGAAGGCCTGGCTCAAGGGAAGGTCTGGAAAAGAGATCTGGTGGAAGTAACACTTGCCCCTTCAGATAGACTATTAGATAAATCCAGCCATGTTGTGGAACGGTGGGAAGCCTCACAGAACAAGTGTAGGGACCTTGATGTGCTTTTTTGAGGCATACTGTTCTCTATTTTGTTGAACATATTTCTTGGTCTTTATGAACTTTAAGGGGCACTGAGAACGCAATGTGCCATGAGGGGAAGGCTTACAGAAAGGCTTGGTTAGAAGATGGAATAATTTTTAGATGTCTTCTCCTACAGTATTCTCCAAAATATTCCTCCTCTGAAGCACATTTGTTTTTTCTCTGCCTGAGGTATACATCCATGACACTTACCTGGCCCTGCTGTATTATTCAATTACTGCTTTGGTTCATTTATTCTCATTATTGCTAAAAATATTATTTAAAAAATAACTTGTAAATAAACAACGCAGTTGAAGGTGGTCGAGGCAGGGGTTTGGTAAGAAATACAGGTGGAGTTTTTCAGGTTCAGAGAGTTTCTGTCCTGCTTTCCAGAAGAGGAAGGGCCTTTGAATGGCTCTTGTGAAATATGCTGATGGTCTGAGCATCCACATCACCCACTCCCCATGACAATTGCCACCGATCGACCACTTGCTGGCTGTCTCCGCAGCAGCCCAGGAATGGGTGAGTCATGGAAACTTCCCTTCACCCTGCCTGCCTTGCCAGGCTCTCCCAAGGAGCTGCGTTGACAACAGAGGTCGAGAGTCAGCGCTGCTTTTTCTCATGCTGTGAAGCATTGATCAAACAAAGCTCTTCTGCTTCCACGGACATCAAGGAGGCATTTTTCATGAGTGTTAGCTGAATAACGTTGTACTAAGAGAACAATCTCGAGTAGTGCCGGGCACATTATTTTGCATAGATAATTGATTCTGTGCTACTTCAGGCCAGCAAAAAAAGTACCATATTTGCAAATAGCTTTAGCAGAAAATGCTCAAAACCATTGCCATGCTTGGGTGCAGCAGTATCTAAATGCTGGGTTTCATTTCAGAATGATTTTTTTTGAAATCGTGTTTGGTTACATTTTAATAAGTTCTAAATGAAGCTATCCTCTTGGGGAGGGAGGGAGGGGAAAAAAAAAAAGTTAAATTAACAGATTAAGTGCTGGGTACTTTCCTGAATAGAGAATTACTATCTGAGGGCAAAAAAGCAGGTTCCATTCAATTAAGAAAATAAATTCTTTTTATTTGAGATCTGCCTGGAACGTTAATCAATTATTCACACAGCTCTGCTACTGCAGCTCAGATATAAATACCAACGAGCCCAAACAGGGAAGTATTCAGAATTTCCCTTGAGGTATTCTCAAGTGGGGGGAGAAAAAAAGATAAAAGTGTTGAGTTAAAAAAGTTTTAAGGAGTTTTTTTCTCCACAAAGGCTGCATACTGGGAGAAGGTGAGTCCTGCCTAAAATGCCGTCCCTTTCCCTTGAAAGAAGCTTTTCTGCTTTTGTTAGCCCTGCACCCAGGAAACAGTTTGGGAGCCAGGGCACAGCTCCCATGACACAGGTAGCCTCGTGGCTTTGCAGGATCCAGGCAGGTAAGTCACGGCCACCCTTAGCATCTCCCTCCCTCCCTCCCTCCCTCCCCCTGCCCAGGCCATCCTTGCCCACCAGCAATCGGCCTCCCCTCCGCTGTGCTCGCCAGGATGGTTCCTGCCACATTTGTGTGTTGCTCGGAGTTGCAGTGCCGTGGGTGGATGTGTCTCCCCTGACTGCGTGTCCCGCGTCAGTTCTGGAGCTTGTCCCGGCTCTTGTGCTGTGACCGGACCCCACGGTGCCAGGGTCCAAAGTGCTGAGTTACAGCTGAGCTGCTGCTGCCTGTGACTCAGCACCAGTGAGGTTTTTTTTCAGCTCGCGTGCCTGGGATGTGAGGTTGTGGTGATGCACTTAAATTAAACAGAGGGGCATAGAAACGAGAGCTGTAGTAGGAGTTGTACCATGCGTCTGGCAGCAAAGCGCTAAGTAGGAGATCACTGGGAGCCCTCAGTGCAGATACCCTTACCTCATCTTGGTCTGGTTCTCTCTCCCGCTTTTGAAAGGGAGGGGGGAAATGTCATGGCCCTGCCAGCTTTCCCTTGTGAGAAACACATTCCTGACTTGTGCACTGGAGATCGGTTTAGCTGTGGAGGCTGGGAGAAGTGTCACCATGGTGCTACTGTGCCCACACCCTTCTGTAATGGGAGAGACTGGTGGCACCTCAGTCATCGCCCCACTTCTCCCCACGTCAGGGCTTTGGAGCTGTGTCGCTCCATGCCCTGGGGCACAAAGAAGCACCTCTGTAGGCCCAGCTCACCTGGCAGAGGTGGTGCAGATGACTGGAGGCCACCCTGGGTGGTGGCAGGCCCTGGGACACCCCAGGCAGAAGCGGCAAGGGAGAGGGGTGTGCTGAGGCGTGCCCGGCCGTGTCCCCCATCGGCAGGTGGGAGGACAGTCTGGAGGAGCTGGTTGTGTCTGCCAGGGACGCTGCTCCCTGCATCAGTGCCAGGTGGGGGCTGGCAGCGGGGTGCGGGACACCCGCCTGCTGCCACACACCCCCTTCCCACAGCCTGCTCTCACCGACCTTCTCTTGATGCCATCCAGGCTGTGGGGAACAGGACGTCCTGGGTGTTTGTAACCACGCTGCCTCTCAGCGCTGACTTTGTTTCTCCGCTGCGGTGGCGGTTTGGCTGCCGGGTTGGGGAGGTGTTGTGGCACTGCCAGGGACATCGTATCTCTCAGCAGGGTGAGCAGGCTGCGCTGTCTCTGCACTCATATGCGCCCTGCCTTTCTTTTCCATGTCAAGCTGACAGTATCTGGGAGGAAAGCAGGGCTTCTGCTCCAAGTGGAGCCAAGGACGTACTGGGTTAGAACAACAGGCTGTCTAATCTGGGAATCCTTGTCTGCCAGCAGCCAAGCCCAGGTGCTTCCCAAGAACGCTTTAAACCTCCCTGGAGCTGTGCAACGTTATCCCACGGAGAGTGCTGGGAAAACAGTGACTTAAGATGGGAGAGTACAAGGAAAAGTGATGCAAAAGTCTAGCTAATGACGCTCTGGGAACCTTTCTGGTGGCAAGGGGCGTGTGATACCACAGTTTTGCAATGCTGCCCTTTGACAGGGCGTTATCCACGCTTCCGGAGCGGGTGGATTTAGGCTGCTGCAATAGTCCTTCCTGAGGGCACATCTTAAACCCCCTCAAAGGCGACAGCCATGGCAGAAGCACAGTGGTGCATTTGTTCAAGGGGCGATCTCCTTGGGACCACATGATGCCCATGTCCCTCCAGGATCTATTCTGATGGCTCACGGGTTCCTGGGTGCAGGCTTGGGTGTTGGTTGCTTCCCATAAAAAAGCTGAATGTCCCACAATTTGCTTTAATGAGCATCTGACTCTCCATACTGTCACAGCAGGTTGAAGCAGGAGTTTCTGCACTGGAGCCCACTTAATAGAAAAGAGAAGGTCTCTGTTGGGACACTAGGACACACTGGGATGCTGGAAACCCCTGCCTCTACCAGGGCTGGTCTAAATTTGATGGTTTTCCAGGGTTACTCCTAAAACCAAATTTTGGAGAGACTGAATTTTTTGGGGGTAAATGAGTCTGCTCCCAGGGATTTTGGGCAGCGCCACCTGATTGGTGTCCTACTGAAACCCATATTTTCTTATTGCAGAAATCGAATGGATTTGTTAGTTGCATTTCGGTTATCCAGAGCCTTGAATGGGTTTTTCTTTACTCAAGAAAAAAGTAAATAAATACAGTTCCTCTGCACCACTGACTAGCTAAGCTGAGATGAGTGTTCTTATGAATGGTGTTGTGGGCTGGTGGTTACCATACGGGAGACAAGGCTAGAGCCAAGCTTCACTCTAAGCAGCGGTGAGGACTGGTCTGAAAAATGGAACAAATAATGCCCAGCTCCTTAAAGCACTTTGGAAGCATGTTGTGGTTTTTCAATGGGTTTGTAACACCCTGTGGAAGCCAAGCTTGCAGGTAAACTTTAGAAACCGAGGAAATATCTTTGAGTGCTTAAAGAAAACATTTTAGTACAAAAGGGCACTCAAGTTCAAACTGGATGAAAATCTTGTTTCATTCTAGGAATCACTGAAATTAGGGAAGAAAAATACAGCAAAGAAAGAAAGCCCTGCAACGGTACTTTACAAAATCCCACAAGTAACAGAAAACACTCAATAATATGTTATCAAAAAAAAAAAAAAGCTCAGTTGTATTTCCAGACAATGAGATAAGAAGATCTGAACACAGCTATTAACTCGTGGGTAGATCTGTAACCCTCTGCTAACAGTAACCGCATTAACTGCACTTAAAGTAACTGCAGAGCACCAGACCAGAGATGATGCACCACTTACACCCTATCTATGCTTTATTTCAAGTGCAAGTAGTACTTGGCTAGTGGGTTGGCCTTGGCAGCTCAACAGCAGAGGTGCAAATCTGCTTGCTGCACTGCTTTGCATTTAGCAATTTGGAAGGCACTGAAGCCAATTACAGCTGTCTGGCCTGTGTTGTGTGTAAGCTGCATATTTGATGAGAGTACACATCTTGTTAAGACAGGCGAAAACTGAAAGCGTGTGGGGAAAATGAACTCAAGAGGGTTCCTGGCAGTGTTTCTGCTGCAACTTGGCTGTTTGAATCAGCAGCTTGTGATGCTTAACGTAAACAAATTGCAAAACGGTATTGAGAAACATTGATTTATGGATTCAACTGGATACCTCAGGTAGGAAGATATGTCCAAGAGCCTCCCATTTTCAGTAGTAGGGCCATGCCTGCTTGCCACAGGCAGACCAAGGTGGCTGGGACAAAACACCATCATGCCTCTACCATTGGTGGGGGTGGCCTGTGCAGAGCACATGCTTCATATAGCACCTACCACAACTACACGGCTGCATAGCCCTCATTCAGACCCACAGCATCTGTAGCACTGATCTTTGCCCCCCTTGTTGCCACACCAGGGGGTCTCCTTTGCCTGCAGTGCCCTCCTCTGCTTGAGGCTGGGGCCCCAAAGCAGCAGTTCTGGTGGTGGGAATCCAATTCAACCTTCCTGGCCCGCTGTCTGTTCCTGTCCTGCTTCACACCCGTTCAGAAACTGTTAATCATCCTGAACTACTTACTGTTTTTTTGGTGATCTTAAACAGGCCTTGAACTTGACTTCCTAGAGGTGAAAACACAATGTCTTACTGTAACTCATTTTACCAACCAATCCTATCCTGAACCCAACAATATTTTAATCACAAAATCCAACCTCAAAACCCACAGCATTTTCAGTTACTGTATTTCATCACCACACAGCTGAAAACAACTCCTTTTTTTTTTTTCAACCACCCTTGTTTTTCTAAAGTGAATCACAAACCATGGAACTTAACAGACGGAAAAGACCCAGCGACAAATTCTCTCACACTAACCCTGGTGTATCTAATAATGTCAGTAAGAGTAAAAAGCATTTCAACCACAGTCACACAGGTACAGAAGAGTTACAAGAGTTAAGCCAGATAGTCCATCTTAAACAAGCCAAAAAACATTGTTGCCTGCAAATTTGTTCTGGTGGTACCTATCAGCCAGTCCTTTGCTAATTATCCCAAGGAACAGAGACCTTACCTTTTTCCCAGAAGTCAGTTTGACACTCTCATAGATTTTTACCACTATGCTTTAGGTCCTGGTACATCCTCGCTTTGCTGCTACTCTTGGCTGTGCCCCCTTGAATCACACCAAGGAATAATTAACAATAAGGTAACTCTGGATCTCAGCAGGTTTGCCCACCAGAAAAATGTTAACCTTCAAGAGTGCTCTGTGAGGCAAAGACTGGTCTGTATTAGTCACTCTGGTTAATTGGTGAGAAAACCGGGACATCTGAATTTTAGCTCCCATAGAAAGGCTACAGGATAGCCAAGGCAGAAAGCCTGATCTTCAGGCTGTCACTCCCAAGGGATAGCCACCTTTCTTCCCATGGTGTTTACACTCTGGGAGAATCAATGGGCATTTCACAATCTGGCAAGGTGTTTACAGTTCCCAGCCTCTACCTACAGATATGCTGGAATAATGGCTCTTGGTATGTGTTTGGTACTTGTGCTGATGAAGGCACTGGAAGGAAACACTCAGGCCTGGGGGCCTGTCTCATTAACCATAACTCATTGACACTGAAGTATGTCAGAATCATTCCAGATTTGAAGTCATCTACACAACAGCAGAAGCCTGGCCCTCCAGAGAAGCTGATGCTTAGGTAAAACATGAGCATAAGCACTGATGTGTCAGATCTGTGTAAGAACATCCCAGTTGATCAGGGGTGTCCAAGTGAGGCAAGGTACAGGTTGATCCTTGCATTAGGCGTTGCCCAAGGCTGGTGCCAATGGTGGCAGTGGCCGTGCCTGGGGATATCCTGGTGGTGCCAACCCAGAGCTTTACTATCGCCCCTCTCCTGGGGTCCCTGGACGGTTGGACAGATCCAACACACGGCAATGGTGCAACCAGGCGCTCAATGGGAGCTGATTACCCTCCATCACGTCTAGGGGGGAGGGAGGGACACGCTTTGTGTCTTCATCAACTTCATGCATCTTCCTATAAGGGGGTTTGCAAAATTAGTGTTCATAAAACCTCCCTCAGCCCCTTCCCTGAAAGCTACACCCACATTTTTCTCATGGATGACTCACTGTTAAAACAAAATATTTCTCCAGCTAGAGTTTTTTCCATGCTATGTATTAGAAACAGATGAACAACCGCCTTGATATCAGGCTTCTCTGCTGACGTTCAGAGCATGCCTGAGTAGGCTGATGTAGATGAACGTGCACATGCGTGTACATAGATTTCAACTATTTTCAGTTTAATTTCTCTTGCCCCTTACACTCCTTTTCCTTACAGTTTCTTGTATTTGTTTATTTGTCCCTCTTCCCCTGTCTTCTCTGCCTGTAAAAATGTGGGTCCACACACATTCGCATTCATCTTTCAAGACAGCAGTATGAAGAATAATGTAAAATGACCTCATCCATTCCTTCATAGATAAATGGAAGAAGAGGATGGACATCTTTCATCCGAGGCAAGAAAAGAGAGTTAAACCAGATCAGTTTAAATGAAACAAAGGAAAACATTAGATGAAATAACAGGAAAAGCATCCTCCCTCTGTCAGATTGAGGAGTAATTAGTTTCTGAAGGGCAGTTGCTGAATGTAGCTTTTTTGGGGTGTGATAATGCTGCTCTCTCCCCAGAGTGAGGTGTGTCTTCATCGCTTTGATGTGTGTAACTCTGAGATCACCAACATGGGAAGCCATGAGGGCAGAGATGTCAGAAATGGTAAAAGGTTTCCTGAGGTGATAAAAAGGCCACCTCTGAGGTTGTTGTGAAGGAAAATTCCAGTGACTGCCTGTGATATTTGAAAGAAACAAACAAGAGGGTTGAGGTTAAGATGAGTTCACATGTGAAGGTCGCTCACCTTTAGGTTAACCCCCACTGGAGTGTCCTCTCTAGTTCTGAGCCATCTGGCCTCTTTTCAAAAATTACACTTTGGGGTTAAAATGAAGGATGCAAAATTGGGAAAAAAATGTTTGTATTTAGGCAAAGGTCCCACAAGGAAGCCAGGTTGGGGAAGTGGTAAAGGTAAAATCTGGGAAACTAACCCACAGTGTAGCAGTTGTTTAGCCCAGAGAAGCACGGCACCAGCCTCGCAACGTGGTGCTGAGGCGATTCGCGTCTCCATTCAACCCCTGCCTCTGCCAGCCCCCGGCTGCTCCGGGCCTGATGGCTTTGCTGGGCAGTCAAGGCTTGGTAGGCGCAGGGACGAGTGTACCTGCCAGCCCATCCCGACCCCTACTGCCCAGCTGCCCCTGCCCAGCTCTCCTCTGTGCAGCAGGGTGGGAAAACAGACTTAATCAGCTCCCTGTGGCCTACGGGCTGTGCAGGGCAGGAGCAGCCCTTCTGCCGAGCCTCCTGCTCGGCCCTGAGCCGCTGCCGAAGGCGGTGAACAGCTCAACAGGCTGAACAAGTAGGGTGAGCGCGGCGGCAGAGCAAGTTCCCCTCACACTCCACCACCCACAGCACCCTGGCTAAAGTCTCTACTTGAATGAAAGTGTAAGTGTTAGGTGTGGTAGATGAGTTACGCATGAAGAGTTCGTTGCATTCAAGGGTACAGCCTCAGCTAGCAGCTAACAGCAATGAATGAGCCTTGGGGCGAGCCCAAGCCAGCTTCCACTCAAGTCAATAGAGGTATGTTCTTCTGGCTTCAGTGGGAACAGGATGAGGTCCTTCATGGACAGCCAAGGAGAGATTAGTCTAATGATGTAATGGTGCTTGTAACTGCCTGTTCAGCCTTAATTCAGCTCTTTTGTGAGCATGCATTATGGCACAGTCTGTAATTACATGATCACATACTACTTGCTGTGCAAGACACCTGCCTCATTTGAAGCGCAGGATGGGAGGCAAGGGCAGAAGGGCTCCTCTCTCTCTCTCTCTCCAGCCCCCATGGCCTTGTCCTGCGTCCCGGGCACTGCTCTACAACAGGCTTCCTGTGGGGTCTTGGGCAAGAAAGTGCTGTAACATGTGCATGGCAGGGATGGCGTTAAGGTTTCACCAGCAACATAAGCCTGGCTTTTTCTAAATATAGGAGCTTGGTTTCGCAATCTTACTGAGCTCTGAGTATAGCGTTATGCAAGGAGCAGTCAACAGCAATGATGGCCTTTAGGTCTAAACTGCTATACAGCCTATCCTGATCCTCGCTGCAGGAGGCATGAAAATCCCTTGGCTTGCCTGCCGAGGCATGGTAGCACACATCTCTTCTGGCAGCAATAGACCGGATTGCTGTTGGCAGCAGTATCAGTTAAAGCAAGAGGTTTTAGCTCCCTGGTCTGACACCACACGCTCGCTCTGCTTCTGACTGTCTTTCCAATCTCACCTTCTACTTCATTTAATGTGCTTCAGAGGCTTTGCTAGCCTGGCTTCCACCATCCCCTAAACTGGTAGCTAAAAAGCTGGCTGAAGATCCTTATGCCCACTGACAAATGGGAGTCTCGAATGTAGGAAGAGTATGGAAGGAAATTCTGAAGCAATGAAAAATGGAGGACAGGGGAACAGAGTGAGCTTAGAAAGAAAAGAACATGTGTGACCTTGGTGGTGGCAGGAAGCACAGGGAGAGATGCAGGGGAGTAAAGGAGCTGCCAGGCATCTAGAGAGTCAGAAGGGAAGAGAACATCCAGCAGAAAAAGAACAGGTTAGGGCGTGAAAGTAACAAGCAGGAAAAGCAGGTGAAAGAAAACAGACACAACAAAGAAAATAGCTCAGTTAGGAGGTGAAAGAAGGAAAGAAAATACAGCATGGCAGCAAGGAGAAAGGCTTTGGATGTGTTCCTCCTGCTCCATCTCCTGAGAGCTATATCCTGCTTCATCTCTGGACTTCAGAGGGTCACCCCTGCTGGGTGTCAGCGTTGCTCTGTGGGGATTGACCAGGAAGGGACAAGGCATGACAGCCTTGTGCTTCAGCCCAGACACTGACCCTGCTCCTGACAGGGCTCCCTGGCCTCTCTGCAACCCCCTTCTCACCCCAGCAGCCATTAAGCCAGTGCACTTGCACTGGTGTTTGTGTCACAGGTGTATCAGTCACTGTACCCAACACTTGTTGACTGGGATGTTTTAGCAGGAGAGGCAGTAAGTGCACACACTGAGAGGCAGTATCCTGGCTTGGTGCCGTGCGCTCTCAAAAGACAAATATTTTGATGCATAAAATGAACAGATGTAGCAAAAACTGACTTTGGTCTCCTGCAAGGGCAGCTGGGCTAGGAAAGATGTCAAAAAGAGCATCTTCCTCCTCAGTGCATCTTCTTTGGGCCCAGGTTCTGTGTAATGCAAGGATGGAGTAATCCCACTGACGTCATTAGGCTGACGCTCATGTGGAACTGGAGCGTGTGGCTGGCGAAATAGGTCAGAGCTGTGTACTTGGAGGTGCAGCTGCTGAGTTCAGTGATAAAAGAGGACCTTTTGAAGTTATTTCCTCCCATGAGCCCTGCAGAGCTCCCCAGCTCACAGTGGAAGAGATGCACTCTGCTCCAGGCATGGCTTGGGGACGGGGGTTGGCCGGGTTTCCTTTAGCACCTCTCTCTGCCCAGGCAAGCAGTTTCCACAGGTCTTTGACAGAAAAATGCTGGTTTTGTTGATGTTCCACATTTCCTGTGGGTAAAAGCATGGTAAAACACTATGTTCCTGGTGTTGTAGGGCCTGCATCAAAATGTTTTAGTTTGTTGAATGGAACAAAGCAGCTGAGGACTCGGTGTGGTAATAGTTGTGACCACTGATCAGCTGCTTGATTTCACACTCAACTTTTTTATATTGAAGTGCAAGATATTATTATTATTGTTACTTATTATTAATTAATATTATTATAACCCCATGTGGCCACTTGACTTTTTACGAAAGCTTTCCATCGGAGATGTGAAATTAAGCGTTGTCCTCAGAGCCATGTTAATGCCTGAAGCTGGGTCTGCTCTGCCACGAGACAGAGGGTAATTCTGCGCAGTCATTGTGCTGCTGGTGTCCAGCATATTGCTTTGGGACTTCTGGAGTCATGCAAGCTGCTAATAAACAGCCCTCGTCTTTCCAACGGATGGATCCCTTTCCTTCACACAGCAGTGCCGGTGCAATCTGCCCCACACCCATCACATCTAATCCCTTCTTGGAAGCAAATATTGAAAGAGAATAAAAAAACCCCCAAAACAAACACCAACACAAGCTGTGAAATGAGGAAGACAGAAAAGTAACGCCCAAGGAGCTTGGCGGAGCCTCACATCCACCATGTGAGGAACCGGGCAGCCGACTTCCAGTATCCCAGGTGATGTAATGTTAGTTTAACGGCCGCACACACCTCTGTGTGCTGACGAGCAGAGCAGGCAGGGGCAAGTAGCCACACTAGCAGCTCTGGAAGCCGCTAGCAAGAAATGCACCTTGGTGTGCTTGTGTGTGCAGTGCTCGCCTCGTGCTCGCTGTGCCCCTTTGATGCTGGGAAGGAACGTTCTGCTTTCCGAACCAAAGCCCACGGCTTGCCTGTGGGCTACCTGGAAATACGAGACAATGGAAGCATGAAGCAACTTGTTCTGTCAGGGAGGAAAAGCTGTCTGAAGTTTGTAGCTATTCTACAACCCGGTGCAGCCTTTAAACGAGCTAGCCTGAGCACTCACAATGGCTAGAACCTGATTTTCTCTTCGCAGCGCTGTTCGCTGCCCCGCTGTGCTGGCCAGTACCGGTCAGCTTTTGCCCCCACCCGTTGCAGCAGGTTGATACAGGATTACTGTGTTCTTGTCTGAAAGCCCACTGTGGTTTTTTTTTTTGTTCTGTCTTGCGAGGCGCTGTGTTTCTCTCCAGCAGTGTCCCAGAGGCATGACCGGGGACACTGTTCCTGTTTGTGTGTCTGCGATGGACGTAGCAGCCACTTTTACTACATGGGAGGTGTAGGGGTTTTCTGTTCCTTCTTTCTCCAACACTTTCTGGGTAATGTTTTGTGCATTTAGCCTCAACCCACAGTCCTTTTCTCAGAAAACATAACAGAGTCACCCCAGCTATATTTCCGTGGGTGGGTGAGTGTGTTTATACATGCAATATGTGTGTTAAAAATAGCCTGCTTAATTCAGGTACTATTAGAATATTCCATTACCTGGGTATTAGTTTAGTTAAGCCAGGCAGCAGTTTAAAATGGGTCTTAACTATCTCTGCAGAATGCAGTCTGGAGGAGTTTACCCCTTTTGCCCAGCTCTGGGTGGCCGGTCCCACCGAGAAGAGGGAGCTCCGGGCTGCGCTTCCCCTCCAGCTGCAGGGGTGCTGTGCCTGCAGGCAGAGGAGATGCTGGTCTGCAGTGACTGGCCCTCGGGCAGAGGAGACATTGACTGGTGATTACCGCTTCAGTAGACAGATTTACATATAAAAGCCGAAGGAACAGGAGAGATAGCTGGCAGATAAGACTGCCCATTCTCCAGGTGCTGGGAAGCCTGACTGCCCTCTTTATCCAGACACAGGTTTAAATACTATTCACCTCGGCGGTGTGGAGGAGTTTATCTTGGTTGGGAATCCATGGAAATGACTTTTAACCCCTAGCATTGTAATAGGTTGCCCAATGCATCTATATAAACATGATGAATATTTATAGTGTAATGATCCCCAGGGTTCATTGAATACCATAACAAGGACTTTCGGAAAGCAGCCAGAACGCCTGCTTCTCCGAGCTATATTAAGAAAGGTCAAACAGTTACAACAAAATATTTTAAAGGTTGTTTTTTTTTTTTATTTGTTATATATTTTTTTAAAAACTAGCCTTGAATTATTTAGCGTGTTCCATAAGGGATTATTGTTTCATGTCCCTTTTCAGCAGTTGAGATCTGAAGAGTCCCATGAAATAGTCTCTGCAGGGAGCGGACCCCTTTTGTGTTCCCACTGTGGAGCTGCAGCTCTGAAGCGCTTCCGCCCTTCCAGCCAGAAACAGGCACCAGAACACTGCAGGCAGTAGCGGATTTCAAGCACAGGTCTATGCTGTAAAATGACTATGTACAAACACATATGGCAAGGTCCTGCAGAATTTAAGAGGATGAAATCAACAGCAGGCCACACATTAGTTAAAGTCTGTAGAGATTAATTCTGGAAAGCAGTAAACTCGAAAAGAAAAAAAAAAATGGCAAGTTTTATGAAGCTACAAAATGCTATATATGGCTTATGGTGTGTTTCCAAAGTTAGGGGTGAATCAGTATACAGGAAAGAAAAAACAAAAAAAAATCATTTCTTGTGCTCAAGAAATAAAAGATTCTGTAGTTCATTACGTGGCTTGTCTGTGTTGGTGCTGCAGGGCTAGAAGAAATAAAAAGTAATAAAATCTGACTTTGTCTTTAATACCAGCATATCCAAAGCTAAATATGCAACGGCGCAGTTCTGTTTTGTAAGACAGTACCATTTTTCAACAGCCTTTTCTCAGAGAAAAAAAACCCCAGACTTTCAGAGTGAGATTTTACAGTTCGCTTTTCAGTGGCACTTTAGTTCAGAAATGTTTTCAGCAACTACAGTATATTTGGGGAGGCTCATGTATCCTTAACAGCAGAGGTGGAAAAGAGCTCATTAGTCATCTAATGCTTCCCCAGGGCAGCAACAAGCTGCACTCTGCGTCGCATCTGCTGATGCTCAACATGGGACACAGCACATCCCAGTCCCAGGGGGACATGGGGATCACAAACCTGCCTGCCCCATCCTCCCATGAGCCACCCGCTGCCGTGGGCATGTGCCTGCTCTGGGCACCACGTGCTGGCAGGGGAAACCGTGCGGGTGCTTCCAGCCTCATGGAGCTCGGTGGGCAATAGTGTGGGCTGGGGATCCCAAATGCTGGGCTGTTTGTGTGCTTGACCAGGAAATAAAGCTTCTGGGATCCACATTTGCCTCTTCTGGGAAGGTTTTGCTGTTTTCTGGGGAGGTGCTTTCTGCAAGAGGGCATACAGAATTTGCCAAGTGAAATGGGGAACAGCCCAGTGCTGGAGGCTGACTCTGCAGCCATGCCACAGCGGGGCATCCCCAGCAGCCAGGCTTCCTCTTTCCCGCCTGCCTGGTGGCATCATGGACCACAAGCAGGGCCCCATCCCAGTCACCTTACTGGAATGCATGCGAGGAGATGTCCATTCAGTTTGCATAAACCACCAAGCTGCAAAGATTTTAAAAAACTTATAATCCAGTTTGGCTAAGCCTTTATGGATTAGCGAAACAGGCTGGAGAATTACCAGAAGTTGCTGCCTGTCATCGTGTCTGGTGCTTCCTGTTGGGGCCGGGAACACCAGCCACCCTGCCCTCCTCGCGGGAATTGCAGCAGTTTCACTTCCACACCCAGCCCAGGGCAAAACGCCTGTAAGCTGCAAGAACAAAAAGTTAACGGTTTAAAAAAAAAAAAAAAAAAAAGAAAAAAAAAAAAAGAGAGACATATCCCAAATATTTCATAATCCAGAGGAGATTTACCAGCAGAGGCTACGGCTGACCAAAAATGGACAGGCTCTGAGTGGGATTTGGTATGCACGGAACCTGTAGCCTGTCATTCCTGGGTACAGTCAGTAAAGGTGGACTCCAGGAGGATGCCGAGGTTTAAAGAGGACAGGGGTCTGCTTGTGTTTCAGTACAAACCCCTGGAGGGTCCAGCCCCTCTCCCCGTACAGGAGCCCAGCCTCTGCGGCAGAGTCACGGCAGAGGGGCCCTTTGCTCTCTCACTGCCCTGCCTTGTGCACTCCTGAGGGTCACAGCCTTGAGCCGGCTGCTGCCACCCTCCCGCAAGCCCCGTTGTGCCCAGGGACAGCAGTGCCACAGGGGTATAGCCTGGGGCACACGCACCCAAGGAGGCCACCAAGGGACCCGTCTCTCTGGAGTGACCAGCACCCACCACATGGGTCCCAGCTGTGTGAGAGAGCCAGATGCGAGGCTGGGGCAGGCACGGTTTGGCTTTGGTCCCACCCATGTTTTTCTGCATCAGACGTGACTGCTGTCAGCCTTTATCCATCCATACAAAACCTGTACATATAGAAAGTCTTATTAAGAAAGGATTGGTCTGGATGTTGACACATGTTTTGGGGGAGGGAAACCTTCTTTTAGCTGAACTCCTTCATCCACCTCTAGTGCGTCCTCTGCCCTAAAGAAAGGGCCGTTCTCATTCACTTCTTTCATTGCAGTTAATTAGTAAGTCCAAGCCAGCCTGTCCTTGGGAGCTGGTAGTTCCCTTAATCTCTCTGTTGCTAGGGTATGCCGACATGCTCCACTGGTACCAGTTCCAGCGTGATGTGGGGGATTGTGGAAAGAAAGGGGAAAGGGCTGATCAAACAGAGTCCGATTTAAAAAAAAAAAAAAAAAAAAGGAAAAAAAAGAAAAGAAGCTCTTTTTGATGAGGCTCAGAAGTCCACAATGGGGGAAAGCACAGGGTGAATGATAAGGCCTAAAGGACCTCATTAAATTGAGGCAAGCTGAGCGGAGTTATCTTATTTCACTCCCTTTCTCCTGCCACCCCTGTGATGGAGAACTCTTTGATAAAAAGGGGGGGGGGGGGGGGGGTGGCAGGATCACTTCCTTGCAAAATGGTTGTTAGAAATAAATGTATAATTGTTTTCCTGAGA
This sequence comes from Todiramphus chloris collaris, assembly GCA_025345505.1. Lineage (NCBI taxonomy): Eukaryota > Metazoa > Chordata > Aves > Coraciiformes > Alcedinidae > Todiramphus > Todiramphus chloris. The sequence continues at coordinate 16,894,037 of JANVCC010000033.1, read as the reverse complement.
GGTTTTGTAAAGCAACCCTTTAAACATTTGTAAAGTAAGCTGGAGCCTCAGCGAAAGGTGCTGCTTGACAGAAGTGTAGGCTGCAGGTGAGAGAGGTCCCACAGCCCCTTACCGTTTCCTCCTCTCAGCTCATCCAGCCTCCTGAGAAATGGCAAGGGAAAAGTAGGACACGTGGACCTCAGAGATGATAGAGGTCAAATCTGAATGCAAATGTGAAATGTTAGCCTTGGAAATGGTGTTGCTTACTTTATTTGGCTTGCACCAGCTTTAAAGAAAAATAACCCAACAGAGCATATAAGCTGGAAAGATTGGTGCATGGAAACAAAGTGCTTTTGGGATCTGTGGCAAGTGCTTTTCTCTGCCTGGGGCCGGTGTTTGCAGTCTCAGGAGAACAGTGATCCCACCACAGCATGTCTCAGCGAGTGCAGATAGTGCAGAATGCAAAAGGCTGCAGGCTGATAGGGGAGCTTCTTAGAAGTTCTGTGCTCAGAAGAAGAAACCAGGATAGGGCTTAATCCCTCAATGGCAACAAGGACAGTGGCAGAGTGTGGTAAGTGACAGCGCATTCTTTCCATTAAGCTGAAAATTAGCCAGATTGTTTATCAGAGCTGTATTTTTGAGAGTCTGTGTAAATGGTGGATCACAGAACAGAAGTGAACACCTGCCCCATGCATCCTCTTGCTTATGAGTATCATGAGAGAACTCACTTTGATGTGAGGCTTCTCTTCTTGCAGGGACAGGAAGGGGTGGCATGGCTGTGGTCCTGCAGCCAGCAAGGCTCTGGGCACTGGGTTGGGGCGGGCTGGTAGTGGTGGCAAACTGCACCTTTTCCCTGCAAATTCTGCCAGCCTTTGCTAGAAAATTTTCACAGGTTCTTGCTGCTTTCACTTGATCCTTTCCTCCATGTGAGCCCTAAAGGAGGCTGCTTTTTTATGAAACCCACCTCACGGTCGTTACTAAAACACAATCCATTATTGTAAATAATTATGTTAACCTCCCTTGCCTGGAGATCCTTCTCCCCACCTTAATACCTCCCTCTGGCCAAGAATTCCCCTCTTGCTGTGCAGGTGAGGCACATGGACTGCTCACTTCTACTGCAAAAGACAGAGTTAAGTATTTCAAAAGATAAGGCCAGCCTTTAAATATGCAAATATGTTTTTATTAATCTCTCCTCCTACATCTAGTAGTTTCCTCTGCCCCCCAGCTATAGGAGCTCACAGGGACCCTTGCTGCATGGAGATTTTCCACATGGCAGCTCAGCCTGAGTACAGCTTTATTGTTTTAATCTCTTTCAGGTATCAGCCCATCCTTCTGCAGGCTGTTGTAAGACAGATACCTTGTAAGACAATCCTTTTCTTGCTGAGGGATTCCCTCTGAAGAGGGATCACGTGTTTGGCATCTAACACGTCCCCCACTCTCATTTCATTGTCCTCCAGTCTTTCTATCACAGCTTATGCCACCAGGACTGTAGACAAAGGTATGATGAGACACGGTGGGGTGAGGATATGTCACAGTTGTCCCTTACTTTGCCTAGCTGAGCTGTGATAGCAAACAGGATGGTTTTGCTAATGTAATCTGAATCAGCAAATTCATTCCTCACATAAACATAGCTTTAGATAGCGGGATGCACTGGTAGGGACAAACTTTGTTTTCTAGGGACCTTTCGTTAATGTTGGTCATCGTATATTCACGTGCATGTGGGTGTACCTGCTGCTCCTTCATTCACCCCACCCTTCTCCACTCATTCCAGGTCTCATTCAGAGCAGGCAAATGCAAGTTCAGTGAGACTTTGATTGCTCAGTGTGATAAGGAATTGTTAAACAGAGAGAGGCCATTGTAGTCATCTGGCAGAAGAGACCTCATCCATTACCATACACCACTCTCTGGTTTAATGTCATTTTATGCCCATTTTGTACCTGGTGTTAACAGTGGTAACATGTGCAGGACAATGGAGAACTTGTCTGTTGTTTGGGAGATACAACACCCTCGTCGTGTCCCCACCCCCCAATCTCTTTGACAGCTTGACAACACAGCCCTCTTCCTTCTTTCCAAGCATGGTGGATTTTTTTCTTGTTTCTTGACAAGTAGTCTCTGATGCTTCCTTATAAAAATGGAGCGAGCCATGCACTTTTGCTTTTCAGATGTGATACATTAGTTGCCCCTGTGCATCAGTCTCTTGTGACATGGGTCACACTTGATTTAGGCATATTGACATGAGGAAGAAGCAAGACAACACAAAACAAGATCCAGTGTCTGAAAGCACAACAAATTCAGAACAGAAGTCACGTTAAGAGTGGCTGAATAGGGGGATGTTGTGCTACTGGCGCAATTTGCCCACACTGATAAGGAAAGGTAATTTTTTGAGCATGGGAAATTTTCAAGCTAATGTTGGATAACAACTCTGTTAGTAGTGGCCTACACAGCCATGATGGTTTGCTACTTCTGGTGTTAATCTCTAACAATTCGTTAATATTGTGTAACTTTCCATATACTGCAGTTTATCAGCAGGGTATTCTGTTACTTGCTTTATGCTCTAGGTCATTGCTTTGGTCTAACAGCATTTTACAGTAGTGAATGAGTCCCAGTCTAGGGTCTAGGAGGCACCTGGGGTCTCAGGCTTAGCTAAGACCCATGCAAGGCTGTCTTCTCCTCTCTGACAACTGGCTGACACTGCAAAATGCACAGGAACCCTAACAACAAAAGCAGCAGAATGGGAAGGAAGGCGGCTCACATCTAGGCAAGGGGCCAGCTTTCTCTGCTTGTTCCTTTGAGTGTCCCCTTCTGGAAGTCCCTGCTTGCATGGCTTTAGTATCAACTGATGTTTTAGCTGTTCACTTACGGTGAATCATAACTAAAGGGAACCGAAGCGCTATCTGAAATTTGCTTCCTCTTGGGTAATAGAACGACCGTCTGAACTCCTTCCCCTTTTGGCTGCTTATGCTGCTCTTTTGAAAGAGCACCATTAGAGCGGTTTAGCACCGCTGTGTTTACAGCGCTGCTGCTACAGCTTCGGCTTCCTCAAGCAGTGAGCGTTTCGAGTTCTCTTTACCAATGAGAAGAATATGTGACGACGGAAGGCAAGCTAGAGTTTCTCTGCAGGCATGAGTTCAGCATGATCACGTTACTAGGGAATTTTGAGTTTTTCATATGTATGAAAACAAAAACTTGTTCCCTGCTCCATCAGCCTAGTATGTTCCACCTTCAAGCTCGGCAGGCCACCAGAGAGGGAAGCCAGAAAAAAAAGTACCCAAGTGAGAATGGAAGTTTTTCTAATGAGCAGCTGAGATGAGTTTGAAGAACACTTCTGGCTGTAAACATCTCTAGCATTTGGGACCATGTAAAATTCAGATCTGGGTTAGAAGAGTTTGTGATTTGCACCCATCACAGTAAGGACAGGAGGTTAAACACACTGACCGTCAGAGACTGGGTGTTCCTAGGTGGACCCAACAGTTGGTGAGAGGTGGAAACAAAGGTGACGCTTCTGATCTTTCCTATACCAAGATTAACCAGCAGAAATTCCATTAAAGCCACTCAGTTATTAAAAGCAAGTAATTTGGATCTTGGGCAAGTGAGAAGTTTGATGTAGAAAGCACCTTGGAGGGAATAGCACCAAGCATTGGTTATCTAAAACCTAGAGAGTTCATAGGAGATGTAACAACAGATCAACTCGGAGAAGTCATAAGCTCTTTTTTGATCTCAGCCTCGGGGCAAAAAGGCTTGCAGAAGCTGGGCTAGATATGTGAGGACAAAATAACGAAGGTCAAGCAGCAAAGCGTGATCCAGTTAGCAAGAGACTTTAAGGTAACAAGTAGTTTTTCCATCACTGTTTTAGCATCAAGAGGAAAACCCAGGTGACTAAAACCATGCTGTCCAGCGGGGAAGAAAGTCTAAGGACAGGTCATAGCTAGAGTCCTGGGGTGTTTCATACCTTTTCTGTGTTCATTATTGCTTCAGGCAAACATCGCCCTTAACGTCAATGACACAGTGGGGTGAAGTCACAAATCTAGAACAAAAACTAGGTCAGAAGATCCTTCAGATGGTATTCAAGTCAGCTGGGCCAGATCAATTTTGTCCTAGGGTAATTGCTCCAGCCAGTGGTTTAACCACAAAAGCTCTCAACATAACCTTGCCTAGCTTCTGGGATGTTACAGAGCCCAGAGATCATACTTGGAAGCCTGGAAAAGTGCAGACATAGTTCCTGTCTTTAAAAGGGAAAAAAGGAGGAGCCAGGGATTACATATTGTTCAGTTTAACTTCAATTCCCGGAAAAATACTGGAACAAACAATCAAACTTTGGTAAGCACCTAAAACAAAACAAAAGACATGAATAATGGCCAGCACAGATTTGTCAAAAAACAAACTGTGTAAAACAGGTCAAATTTCCTTTCATGACAGAGTAAAAAAATCTTGTTGTTACAGAAGAAGCAATAATAGTCCTATACTTTGACGGTGGTGAAGCTTTCATCACAGTGTAATGTGATACTCCTAAACAAATTAAGGGAACCTGTGGTAGATGGAGCTGATCGAGGATGATGCAATATTGATTGGAAATTGCACAGAGAGAATCATTATTAGTCATACTTTAAAAAGGGAAAGGTGGATCAAGAAAAGCTGCTTTTGAGTCTATACTGGGACAATCTGATTTAAGGAGATTATGAACAGCTTGGACAATGGAATAGAGAATACCATATTCTTGGCTGCCACAGAGCTGGAAGGGGACTATGCATATACTGAAATATAAAGCTACAGTTAAAAAGTATTTTGACAAATAGTCTTAAAAATAGAATTCATTTCAGTAAGGACAGTTCTTAGTTTCTATACATGGGCATCACCAGGAATAATTAATTCTATTTATATAGGGTGGTGAATTTTTGCCCAAGTAGCAACTCTACATAAAAAGATGTGAGAGATGTTATAAGTCACTATCCAAATATGAGTTAATCGCTAATGCAAAAAGGGCAAATGCCCTACTAGGATGTGTGTAGACATGTAGACATGTACCCTACAAATAATCCTTCTGCTCAGCTCTCTGTGAGGCTGCAGTTGGAGTGTGATGTCTGGCCCTGGGTGCTGTGCTCAAGACAAGGTCCAGAGGACAGCTGGGGGATAATCAGAGGTCTTGAAATCCAGAGCTAGGAGTGAAGAATGAACAAACTGACTTTCTTTAGTTTAGAGAAGACTGAGGGAGATAGGGTTACTGCTGTCAAATACGTTAAAGGTGGCTGGGAAGAAAAGGGGAATAAACTGTTCTCTGTATTTGTGATGGATAGGACAAGTAATGACCTTAAATTACAGAAAAGGAGACTGAGGTTGGATGTTAGAAGGCAGCAAGTTGTAAGGGCAATGACACACAGAAGTAAGTGAGGAGGGTGTGGAATCGCCATCCTGTGTTTAGGAAGAGGTTATACAAGTATTTGCCAAGGATGACATAAGTATAACAATCCTGCCTTGGGACACGAATCTGGACTAAGTGATCTTCTGAGATCCTTTCCAGCCGTATAAGTCTCTGCATCTCTCCTGGCTGCTGGAGGAAGCAAGGCTGATGCTGTGGGGCATTGCAAGTGCTCCACGTTTGTGGTCTGTAATGCTCTCATTTGTAAGTGAGAGCCAAGAGCAGTCCTGCAGGAGTTGTATGTGCTGCTTTCTGGTCTGGAGGAAAAAAAAGCTGCAGTGGCAGGTAAAGTCACTGAAGACTGAAACATCCCTGGATTATGAGACTGTAGTGCTGTGTGTTTTATCTCAGATTTAAATGTCTCTCGTCCTTATGTGGTGATGATACATGACACTAACCTTGGAAGCATTGATCTGTACAAACCAGTCTGCTACGCTGAAATGCTGTCACTCTGACTGTTCCTAATCGCAGCCTCCTACAGAGCCAAGCAGAGCTGGCCGGCCAGATCTGTTTAATTCAAGACTGCTTGCTTCCATTTCAGTGGGAACCGGGGCCCAGTTCAGCCTGTAACCCTGGCACCAGTGACGCAGGCTGGCACTAGCAGCGCTGAAGCTGCCACGGTCTCCATCAGACGCTGGGGAACAGAAATGTGAGCAATTGTGTTTTATGTGGAGTCCCTGCGGGCCATTAGGGACAGAGCTTGCTAAAGATTATTTTCTGCGAGCACTTCCAGAAGTTTGTGTTTCTCTAGGAAATCAATGGAAGAGAAGTGGAAAATCGTACAAGCAGGAAGGACAGAAATACTCATTCTTTTTTTTTTTTTTTTTGTTTTTGTTTCTAAAGACAGCTTTTACAAACATTGGTATATAAATAGAAAAAAAAAAAAGAAGGCTTATTTTAAAGAGGTGGCTAACCCAATGTCCCTTGAAAAAAAATAGCAGAGAGCAAACACTGAAGTCCTTTAAGTCTGTGTCATAATTTATAGCAGGTTTCCAGTTGTGAAATCTCTCAGCGATGTGGGACAGATGTTATGGTGAGGAAAATAAAACAAACAGACAAGGGGATGGGAAATGCAGAGAAGGTGAAATGACACCGTGTTGTAAGCCTTATGGGAAATCTCTAAGCGGCTTTCCAAAATACTGTGCTGGTGAGCAATTAGGAAGGGAGACCAGACGAGCTATATAAACAGAGCCACTAGAGGTCTGTAACCAGTCCCATGCAGTTTCCACGGTGAGCATCACTCTCAAGGGCAACTTTGGGGAGGGGACTATTTCTGCCCACCATCTTCTAAACAATCTCTTTCATATTCTGTCCAGAGCCATTTACGCAAGAAATGCACACCAATGGAGGTTCTCCAGTGCTTGTTCCTGTTCCTATGGCAGTAGATCAAAGGCAATAACAATACAGAGTTAATTAATTCAGGAGAAGGAATTCCCACTTGCAGTGATCTTAACCCAGAAGAGGAGGGAAGGTGTCAATCAGAAGGGCAAAATGGACTTGTGGGCTGTTGGGGTTTCTTTCCCCACTAAGGAGTTCAGGAAGGGAGTTAAAGAGTAAAGGTCACCTGAGCTTCAGAAAAAGAGGTTTATATATAACCAACAATCTATAAGTGCACATGAACCATCCAGCTGCAGGGAACCTGGGCAAAACCTGGGCCTACAGTCTTGTAAAAAGAAACCGCTCCAAGGGAATCATATTTCCCTATCCAGGTCAAGTTTGGAGAGCATCCCTCTCAGCCTTACTCCGAGTGCTCATCCCCACATCAAAGACCAGCAGCATCCTCAATGGCAGCAAAACCTGCCGAAGGGAAAGTTCAGGAGGATCTCATCTTCACCTGCAGCCTTCCAACTTTGTGTAAATCACAGGAGCAGGGGGCGAAATCATTGGGAAGAATTACTGACTTATACACAGAGCAGTACAGGCAAAAATCCCTGGACAGAGCTAACAACAAATAAATGAAGAAAAGGCCTTTTGGGAGACAGAGCAAGAGGCTGGGCACCTGGGATTTCTAGAGAGGAAGTTTCTTGATATTACTTGAGCTAGAGATTACCATGCTAGTAATCTGATGCAAATCTAGAACGGGGGATCTTAAAGAGGCCATCAGAGAATGAAAAAGTGGAAAGAATGATTACTTGTCCATCAGATTGATTCAGAAATTGTTTCCTACCTGCCGCCTGTCTCATCTTTGAACTTCAGCTGACACCAACCCAATGGCACAAAACATTAAGACTCTGACACGTGAGAAGCATTACATTACAACATCTTACAGCCAGTCTTGTGGGTTTTAGCTGGAACCATGCATGCGCTTCCCAGCACCACACGTGGTAAATGTTCTTACCTACACAGAGACCTCTGTGTGTCCATTCATTCAGACACACCAGCTGTGCCCACACTGGGGCTCATGCCAACCCACGTGTGTGTGCGTGTGGTTTCCCATCATATATGTTTTCACAGAAAGAGGAAAGTGAGGAAGAATGAGTCTTTTGATTTCTAGGAATGCCCTGAACTGTTGTGTTGTATATAGATCTGGAAAAAGGAAGTCTTGCCATTTGGGGGAGAGTTTGGGGGCTCTGAAGAGGACAGCCCCTTCATGCTGGTAATAATTTAATTTCTCTGTTTGCTGGATATTGCCCCATTAAACCACTTGCAGCATGGCCAAGGACAGGCTATGTAAGTCCTAATTGCACTCCCTTACAAAACTTGGTAGGAAAAACCTTGACACCTTCAGACTCTTTTTTTTTATGGGTTTATCATGTATCATATGTTCGTGTGTTTCCTTGGGAATTATACTTTTCATAGTCTTTTGCAAGAGTTCAGTCCCTTTGCTAAGGCATTACAAGACACATGAGCTTCTCATAGGGTACTGGGTCAGCCCCCAGAACTGGTTAGTCCAGTCTCCTATAAAGCACTCCCTTGGGCTGCAGGGCTTGGCAGAAGACCAAAGACTAAAGGCCCAGCTTAACTACAGCCAGCCTGTCACACACAGCCAGCATGCCTGAGAGGACAGTGAGAGGACAAAAGCCCTGAGCGGGTAGGACCCATGTGCTGTAACAGAGGGAATGAGGTTAGTCTTAGCCTTGAGGAACTTCCAGAAGGAGATGGGGTGATGCCTGCTAGTGACATTGTTTTTGAAATAGGAGATCTTAAAATTCATTATTTAAAGAGCATTATTTTTGGTATCTTATAGCCAGCAGGTTCTTTTGGCAGATGCCCCTCATCATCACACTTCAGACGTTATCAGGGTTCACCAGTATGGTGCTAGGGAGTCTTTGGACTATTTGCTTCATAGCTGGAACCTGGAGCCAAAATACTTAGTGTAACCTGAGCCTTAAAGGTTTTGCATGTTATTAAGCAAGCAAGCTGCAGCCTGCCCTGCCAAAGGTGGTTGGGAAGAAAATATGACATATGCACACTGCCTTTTAGGCGGCTTCACAAGAACATATCTACATAGTGTAATTTTTTATGTTAGTAACACACGTGAAAAGAATGTGTGAAGCCAAAGAAAGTATGCAAAGACTCGTAATAGTTCCGAGTTTAATGATACCGAGATACGAGGCTGGCACACTGCACTGTAGCTCACAAGCTCCTGGCGTTCTGGGCCAGCCTTTGAGAAGAAGGCTGAAGAGCATTTGCCACCTGTGTGCCATTTGTCTTGTCAGGAATGTGCTAAAAACAAATCACTGTATACTTGTAGTGATGGCTGGAGCTGGCCCAGTCCCCACGCATGTGAGATTAAGGCGTTCTGCTTTTTGTGGTCCCTGATAACATGGAACTGTCTGTTATGGGTGGCTTGGATTTTTCTCAGGGGCATCACTGGTAAGTGCAGGCTGATACCTACACTGTGAACTACCATACCTTAAAACACCAGGAATTCTTTTGTTTTACCTTAAATTTGAGGAGGAAAAGGGTCCTGACATAATTGTATTTTTTTAAGGCACAAGTGCAGCATTCCAAGGAGTATTTTTACCTGTAAGATAACGATTGACACTCTCAGGTAGATCTTCAACTTAAAACACCTTTTGTTGGGCTCAGTGCTTTTCTTCTGCCCTCATCATCCTCCTTTGCAATCCCAGAAAATGCAGGGTGGTATGTTCCTGAAGGCTGCTGTAAAATAATCATCCATTCTTACCTCAGCTGCATTAATGAACCCCTTCAAACAACAAGGGCAATGCAGTAGGTGCTTATGTGAGCAATAGTCAGCCACGTGTCTGTGCTCCAGATGCCAGGTTGTTTGTGAAGCAGACAAGCTGGGCTAAGCATTCCTGGTAACACTTTCCTGTACCAGTTGTCTCAAGGAGCTGTTACAGGAGGTGATGGTCAGGCGCTCGAGGAGAGCTTTCACTCCCTCCTTCCCCTTGTCATGCTCCAGACATCTCTCCCAGTGAGGAAAATGCTATTAGGTCATTTTGGTGCTTCTGTAAACTCCCATTTTCTTGACCAATCCTCCTGTAGCTTGCTAGGCTGCTTCCCAGGTCCCAGTGCACTAGAGTTATTGGCTAGGTGTACAAAATAAAGGCGGAGAAATGAGTGGCTAGATCGCAAAAGCATATTCGTGTTGACTGGACGTTTTGTTTTGCAAGGCTGATGAGACAGCCTGAATCATACTGTTCCTCCCACACAGAAATCCTCTTCTGCTATAGTTATGCCTTGCATACCTAATAGCTTAGTAATTGGCATAAAGCAACTTCTCCACAAAGCTGGGGAAAACCCTATATCCCAAGTGGCAGAGAGTGGCCAAATGCCACCCTCTCCAGCTTTATAGCCCCATACTGACATCTCAGACATTGACACCATGATAATCATTATAAGAAGTGCTCGTGGAAAATGATGGGATGCAAAAAGTGCTATTACATCTCCCTTAGACGGCCAAGAATAACTGGAATGTCCTGTTAATGTTTTGGTTACTCTGCACGCTTTCACATGAACCTTGCTGGGAGAGTGGCAGCAGTGTAACAAAAGCAGAAGAGGTTGTGGCATCATTCAAATCCACCTGCTGCTTCTTATGGGCGTGTGTGATCAGAGGGACTGGAGATGGAACCATCACTATCTCCACTGTGGCTCATGCCTGAAGTTCATGTCTATCTCAGCAGGCGAGTGAAGGCTTTCTGAAGCTGCCCAGGCACTGGCAGGCTCAGTGTTCTCATGCCCCTGCAGCAGCTTCAAGACATACAAAACAAGCATCATTTTGCTTACTGCCTAACAGAGCCTTTCTGGCGTTCACATGCCACGGTTGCACATGAAATCCAGCCAGCAGTCACCACCTTGGGCAAATGGATGGGAGAGGGACAGCTGGAGCTGAGGAGGAGTTGGTGGTATCTGATGGGTAGGTGGCCAGGAGTCACCAGACACTTTATCTGGCGACTCATATGCATGTGTTGCAGTGTGCAGCAGAGGTTTGGTGAGCTGATCAGTGATGCAGTATGGGATAAAGAAGAAAATATTGGCAGCATATGGAAGAGATTTGGGCTGTGAGGAAATGGGAAGAGCTGTCTCAAGATGGTCTTTTGTGTGCAAGCTACTGTGACAGGAAACTGCCACTCTTTCTCTTGGATGTCTGGGAATACAGGGGCTGAGAGTCCTACAGTTAAAGCTTATGAACCCATAAGCTTTAATAAGTCACTGAATTCAGTGCATTTTCGCAGGGCAAGTCTAGCCCAGCAACTTCCAGGCTGGTTTAACTGTGTCCAGGACACTCCTGCAGAACAGGAGGACTATTTCCAACAGCTCCATCAAGGCAGATAAAGAAGTGAGATTGGTGTGGCCATAGCCTCTGGTACCGGCTGTGCTGGGGCTGTGTGGGGACTTGTGGAGACACTGGACACTTCTGTCAAGACTCTGAAAATCTGCTGTCCCTTGCTCCAGCTCTGCTCCACCATCACCACCCCAGCCCCCTCTCCCCAAGCTCTTGGCCGTGTTGCCAGCCTGTTGTCCCTCCACAAGAGCACCTGCCCAGCACCCGCCTCCCCTGTGCCCACCACTCCCAGCAGCAGCTGCCAGCCAGTCTCACAAGTTTATTTTGAAGGGCTCGCTAATCCCCTTCCACCCTCGCTTTACAGCACCACAGTCACTTCCAGCTTGAGATAGCAGACTGGCCGCCAGGTGACCCTGTCTTAGTGTAAATATTTTGCTTTTGCTGGAAGGAAATGTGACACACATTTGGGGTGGAAGTTATCCAGAGGCTGCAACCTCAGGAGCCAAACCTCTGGGAAGCCCCCGCCGTGGTGGTCTCGAGGTACTGGTGCTGTCAAACACATTGGACTTCCCCTCTCACCGCGCCCTGCCAGGGTTCAAACCGATTTGCCTCATGATGACAGAGCTGGGGGTCGGTGCAGGTGGCAGGAGTGAGGTGCCCGCACTCCCCAGGCACGGCACAGCATAGCTCACCTGCCCTGGCACACCTCATGGGCAGCCAAATACTACCACAAGAGCAGGTCATGGTGGAGAGCAACGAGCACAGGCATTTTCCAAAGTCTCATCCAACTTAGGAGCAAAGATGCCATCAGAAAAGGAAAAAAAAAAAAAATCACTGTGTGATTATTTTCATATCTCAAAGCACGTGACTGTGTAAGCAGCCATGGGTAAGGTGGCTGCCCCCAGCCTTCTGCTGATGGGCCTGGCCTATTAAAACTGTAAACTAAAACACCAGTTTACAGCCTGAATGGCTTTTAAAAGCTGGCCTCTAGCTGAGCGTTTTGCACTGCTGGTTTAAACCCAGTTGTCCCTCTCCTTCACCTGGCAGAAGGCAGGGCCCCTCTAATCCCAGATGGAGTCACTCCTTGTGAAAATGACTTAGAGGTACCTTCAAGAGGATCAGAAGCAAGTTCAACCTTTCTATTCTGTCAGGGAATTTTCCCACTGGAAACTGGGGTGGTGTTCTTAGAGAAATTCCCTTCTGCAATTGTTTTTCCTCACTTCAACTCACATATTCATGCAGCTAGGATTGAAGTAGGTTTTCCATCCCCCTTCATGTTCTCTCCATGGTCATGTAAGTAGAACCACAGGGTACAACAGTGTGTGCCTCCAATATTCTTTCTCTTGGGCAGGGGAACGTCTGCTCTTAATAGATGGAACAGGGGCTCATACAGGTGGGCAGTGGGACATCTAAGTTGCTGGACCTCCCAGGACAGTTCCTCCACAGTCAAAACACAGGCCCATAGGGAGGAAGAGAGACTTCCTTCATAGTGCCAGAGTATGCCAGACATTTCATCCACTGTTTGTCCCTGGCCATCTTTCCAGGACAGTATCACCAATGAATTGGCATATGACGATGGAGCACTCTGTAGGAACTTTTGCCACATGGGTGGTGTGCATTGGATTTCATCTGGATCTGAGAGTAACTGCTCATCATCCTGACTGTGGTGAATCATCTCCTAGCACTGCTAATTCTCTCAGGTACTGAGCACCTTTCCCCATAGTGATCCACTTGCCTGGGTCACGTGTAACATCTTTAAAAGGGGTACCTTTCCTTCACACCTCACAGGAGTTGGTTCCAAAGGCTGAGGGATTGTGTTTGTTTTTCAATCTCTTTATCAATGACCCCTTCCCTAGTCAGGGACCCCAGCTGCTTGGCCTCTTTCCCCTCTAATTCCAAACTACCAGCCCCATTGCTGTCAACATCAGAGCAGCCAGGTGATAATCTGCTCATCTGAACAACAACTGAAATCCTTCTGCGTATTTCACAGCTCACTCAGGGACAGTATATTGGGTGATCACCTCTGGCTCTTCTTCCTGTTCTTGTGATGACCCTGGTTCATCATCATCCCTTGTAATCTGTATGAGCAACTGATACCATCAGGGGTTGATTCTCTGTTTCAACTGCAGCACCTGCCAATGGGGTTTGACTGGCCACAGTGTTTGTCACAAGGGTTGGAGTAGCTGCAGCATCTGCTGGTTTGCTTTTGGGTTCAGAGACCTTCTCTTCCCCTTGAGGGCACTGAATAGTGCTGAAAAGAACTCAGTAGGCATGAGCCATGTCCCAGCATATGGCAGTGACCCAAGTCTCTCTTGAATTGCCAGGCTGACAACATACTTCTTCCAAACATTTTACCAGTTTTGTCAGGGTTCTGCAGTTCTTCAGGGGTGAAATTCCGAAACATGGGAGGTGACCACTGCCCCAGGCACTCGCCCACACTCTCCCACACACCCTGCCAGTTGTAGCTACCCAGCCTCAGGGCAGATCTCTAGATGGGATTCCTGAAGAAAGTTTGTTTGACCCTATACAAAACCTGGGACACATTCAGGAGACACAGCAACAAAAGCAGGCTGGCCTGGACATCCAAGGAATACTCAAAATTCTCCAAAGCCAAGTGAGTCTCCTCCCCTGTCTTGCCCAGAGATTGGGTGAGATTGCTAATGAATGACAAGGCTGCCTACACATACCAGCCTAACCTTGTTATCAAAGGTATAATCCCATCATAGACTGACAATATCCAGTACAGCAAGATGACAGCCCTAACCCAATGCCCAGCGAGGATAAACAGCACGCCAGGGAACACATGGTGCATACAGGGGTTCATGTAACACCACCGCACAAACAGAGGGACCACCACCGTGAACACACACTGGTTAGCCAACATAAAACCATCTATGACAAAATTGTTCTAACACAGTTTGGTCAGACTTGTCTTTATCTCAACCCTTCATGCACCATGTTGTGTGTCAGAAAAGGACTATCATGGTTTAACCTCTGCTAGCAGCTAAACACCACACACCAGCTCACCCCCCACGTGGGATGGGAAGAAAAAAAGGTAAGACTCTAGGGGCTGAGATAAGGAGAGCTTAATAAAATCACACAGAGAGAAGAAAACCACAGGACTAATGATAGTACTATTGAAATGATAGACAAAGCAAGTGATAGGCTCTACCTGTGCCACTTTCCCTGTTCCAGCCACACCAAAGCTACAGGCTGAAGCACATTGGAAGCAGACACTTGCAACCCAGCCAGCCCTCTCCTTATATAGGGGTATGGCTCTGTATGGGATCAAATATCCCATTGGCTGGTTCAGTTGTTTATGGCCCCTCCCAGCTGCAGCCCCTCCCAACTGCTGGGGCCAGCAGCTGCTGGTGATAATTAACCTGAACCAAACCCAAGACAGTGACACTTGCAATCACCTGCCTCAGTCTGCCTGGCTGTAGCGCGTGCTTAAGAAGGAATAGTAGTATGATGCTTAAAGGCACATTATACAAAGTATCTAGCATTGTGTTTTACATCTGATAAATATTAATTAATTTTCAAAGTACAATTTCAAAGTACAAAAGGTGCTGCTATCTCATGCATTGGCTGGAGAGAAATACATCTCCCAGATTTAACCATAATCTTGCTGAGTTACGCATTTGACTTGGCATGGCTGGTTACCCCGGAGTGGTGTCTGCTCGTCCGGCATTCCTCCCTGCCATACCAAGGTGCCGACTTCCCGCAGCAGAGCTGAGCAGCCTACCCGGCGACTCAGAGAGCCAGATTATCCAGAATGGGCAAGCTGCACCAAGTCAAAGGTTTGTTTTTGGTAAGCATCCAGAAATTAAAGCACTAACTTGTTGAGGTTTTAGGCCATGCCCAGGCTCTGTCCTGATAAACTGCTGTGAGCTTAATTATCGACCTTTGTTTCTCCAGACAGTCAAATTTGTTATGGAGAAAATGCATGTGTGCTGGATTCACTCGTGAAAGGCTTGACAGTAGATAATTTAAAATCAAATTACAGTGACACAGTCTGCCATTAAATCAAAAAGAGAAGGTACCCTTTCACAGGACAATGCCCCTCATGCGCTAAAATAAAAGCTGAACCAACTGCACAGTAATGCTCAGCCAGTCCACAAAACCGTAGGGAGGCACATTGACTTTTTAGGAAGATCCCCGGCGAATGTTAAACAAACCCTGACATTCCTAGTGCTGCTGCCCGGAATCAGCACTTCGCTCCCCGCTACGTGGGGAGACGTTTAAACAGCTCTTGCGCAGCCGCTGACACCATCACTCTGAATCCTGCCTGGGAGACCTTAGAAATGAGTCACTGAGAGGGGAATTAACCCGTTACTTAGAGCAGGCTGCCAGTGTGCTGAGACCAAAAGCAGCAGAGAAGGAAGGCAATGAACTAAAAATGTACAGGTTTGGAAATTTTCACTGGATGAAGTTGTCTTTTTTTAGTACTAATGTCTGCAGCTGACTCGGGCAAAGGAGGGGAGTCTCTGATGGGAGTTGTCACGTTGTGTCCATCCCAGGTCCTCACAATTTACAGCCTTGCAGGCACTCAAGGCAGAGTGCTATTCCTTACCTTTTGGCCTTGCTCAAACTTGCATAACTACATTTGCTAAGTGACACCACTCCTACATTTCCTGCAATCTATGGATTTATTTTTACTGTTAACCTCTCAAACTGCCGTAGCTGTTTCTGATGTTGTGGTATCTCAGCGAGCAGGCCTGTGGGCGACTCGCTGTTTCTATTCAATATTCAGAGCTGCGCTGTCGTGCTGAGCAGTGTGGCTGTGGAAAGCACATCTGTGGAAAGTCACAGGGGGCCCACACCTTAGCATGGGTCAGGCTGCTCTTATATGTCTATATTTGCACCTACAACTGGAACTCATACTGAAGCTCTTTCTCCAGGACTCAAGTTGACCTCCTAACTCTGAAATCACCACCAGCAGCAGGTTGGCCACCATCAGTGCCCTGCGAGGCACTTGTGCAGGAGAGCTATAGAGAGACATTTCTGGCTGTGGCAGCTTTCGGGTGTCCTGTGCTACAGCAGTGCCCATGCTGAGTGCTGCTGTATCTCTTGAGAGCAGTCAGAGGGAAGCAGTCCTGCTGTCACAGGGCTGAGAAATGGTCAGTGCCAAGTCAGCAAGGTGCAAGTCTGCTAACTACCTGAAAGGACGTTATAGAGAGGTGGGTGTTGGTCTCTTCTCACAAGTCATAACTGATAGGACAAGAGGAAATGGTATCAAGTTGTGCCAGGGGAGGTTTAAGTTGGACATGAGGAAAAACTTCTACACCAAAAGGATTATCAAAGACTAGAACAGACTGCCCAGGGAAGTGCTTGAATTGCCATCCCTGGATGTATTTAAAAGCTTAAGGTTATGGTGTAGTAGTGGCACTGGTAGAGTTAGATAACGGTTGGACTTGATGATCTTAAAGGTCTTTTCCAACCATCTCGATTTTGTGAAGTCCATGAACTCACTTCTGCCACAGATACGAAATGCTGGGGAAGGGTGAAGGATCTTACAGCCACTACACACAGGCTCAGTTCCCTGCCTGGACAATGACAGACCTGTCTCCCATCACAGACTCTCTGTTTAACAACAGATTAACTGAATTCTTTTGAGCTTTTCTTGTGCTGAAAGGACATTGCCCAAAGCATCTGAAAGGACAGCCCACGTATCCAATACTGGCAGCTCTTTTTGATCTCCTTTCCCTTTGACATTGTCTGAGGTACCCTCCCCCCCTGCAGTGTAAATTCATTCCTTTTTAATGCAGTTGGTTTGGATTGGGGAGGAGGGTAAAGTGCTGGCCACCTAAAAGGCCAGCCACAAGAGTTACTATCTAAAGGACTAGATGGTGGAGAGGTGATTTTAACTGAGAGAAAAAAAAAAAGCGTTGAGAGTAGTTTGGTTGTTTTGGGGTGGTGGTGGTGTTGTCACAAAGAGCTCTGGATTCAGCGGAAATAGCCAATTCAGCCAAGTACCAAAACTGGTGCCAGCACTAGATAAACTTTGCTGCTCTTCTTGCAGTTTTCATCCCGACTTGTCCCAGTCAGCACCAGGAACTGCTGTCAGGTGCATCTCGTAAATTAAAGAAGGCCAGGAGAGACTCATCATATATTTCCTATGTGTTTGCTTTCAACAAGGATGTGTCTCACAGCCAGAGTCCAATGCTGCTGTGCCAGTTCAAATAGTCAGCTTGGTGTTACACTGAAATGAGAGCAGGGGCAGCCATCAGCCTGAGAAGCAGGACAAATCATAGAATGGTTTGAGCTGGAAGGCACCTTAAAGATCATCTAGTTCTAACCCCCCTGCCATGGGCAGGGACAGCTCTCACTAGACCAGGATGCACAGAGCCCCATCCAGCCTGGTCTTGGATGCATCCAGTTATGGAGCATCCACAACTTCCCTGTCTATCAACAGCAGAGATGCTTCAAGATTGCATGCATTCTGAAACCCTCATTCTCTTCTGCAGAATAATAAGCAAATAGGCTTTAGCCTGTTGCCTGCAGGGAAATGGTTTTGTAATGGAAGGAGCACCCTGCACTAAATCAACAAACAAGAGAATGACTGTGTTTGTTTTTCCATGTGCTGGAGGTGAAGGTGCAACCACGCTGGGGTTTCTTTCACATCCTCTCCACTTGACACAGGGCATGGGACAGGCACAGGCACACGCAGAGCTGCACATCTACTGACGTGGAAGGAGCATGTAATGAGAACAACACAAGCTTTGGTCTCTGCCTTTCCCCACACATATGCCCTGCCCTGCCATGTCGGTGGAGTGGGAGATGGGAAGCTCCTGGCACACCTGGCACTCTCCCCCCAGGCTGTATGTTCATAGATGCCTTAAGCCAGTCCTTGACATCAAAAGGATCTGCTTTGGTGTCTCACTGCCCCCAGCTACTTGCTTCCACCTCTCAGCTCTTGTGCAATCACACCGAAGTGCATCAGTGAACACAGCAGAACTACAAGCAGCCGATGACTACGAAACTTTTTCTCAAAGCTAGCTCTGTTCACTGCTCCAGTTCACTGTCTTGCCCTGGGAGTGATTCTCATGTGCTGCTTTTGGCAGTGAGGCTGGCTTATGAGGACAAGGTGTTCATGGCCCCCTGGCTTGGAGAGAGGGATGACCCAGAGGTGGGGAGGGGGGGGCATCACTGCCTCCCTGGGTGGGTGGCAGAGGAGAAGAGCAGCTACTGTGGCTGAATTAATCAACCAGAAGCAGTGATGCTGGTGGAGGTAGCTTACGTGCATTTATACACTCACAAAAATGCACTTTAATACAGCTTATTTCACATCGGGTGGGTATTTTTGCTTCCTGATTACAATACAGAACAACCAGTGTAATTTGCTTCTATGCTACGTACGCTTTGTTGGCACATCCAAAGGAGTGTGCCCAGCACAGGCACAGACTTGGTGCTGATTTGGAAAAAGAGAGTTATCTAGCCAGACAGAGGGATTTCTTCCTCCCTTCAGCTGCATTCCAGAGACAGTCAATTATTTGGAAGTATTTCGTGTGCTTAGTCAGTGCGCAGGGAGCATATGCAAAGGCAAGGGCAGGAGTCAGTTTACATTTTAGTCCTGTCTTATACAGAAGTAATCTCCTTATCTATATATTCCCAGAATTGGAACCATTATGTCAAAACCAGGAGAATGAATGCTTTAAGAGAGAATACACTAGAGAGAGCTATCCCTCTCCTTGTCTAGGACACCTGATGCAGAGTTATATGCCCATATGGGCTTATGCTTTTCATATATATTTCCTGTTGGCTCTCCTTGCTCCTAGGAGATAGAGAAGGAGGTATTTTTGTGAGCATCAATGTGCGTCTGTGCATGTGTTAGGACAGGTACTCCTGTGCCTATACAAGTACTTGTAGACACATGCAGATATTTATGTGCCCATACAGACCCACATTACTAGTCACGTTTACATCTGTCTATATACATGCCTATCCTGCTGTGCAATCAACATACACACAAATTTGCTGCAAGCAGCCAATTGTTATTTTCTGCTCTCCTGAACTGCCAAATGCTGGAAGCCGCAGGCTAGCTATTGTGGCAACCCTGATTCCCAGGTTTCTTTCTGCAGTTGGTGAGTAAGCGGCACTACAAGTTTCCTAACAACTGGGATGAAGTTTTGTATAAATCACCTTCTAGGCATTAGACGTTTCCCAGCAAAAGAGGGGGGCGGGTGTTTAGAAGAGGGAGGGTTGCTCTCTTTGATGTGGGGATTAGTTCACATGTCAGCGTTATCCCCTTTTTTTTTAATATGCTGTGATTTATAGAAGGGCGGCTATGAGAGATAGCCAAGGGGACACCCACGTGGGACTCACTGACAGACACCACCTCCCAGAAAATACCTACAACTAAAGCAGCTGGCATCAACAGAAAGACTCCAATTGCAAAAAAAAAAAAAAAGAAAGCATCGTAAAAAATCTGTTTTGCCTAACAAATGCTTTCTAAAAATTAGGATGTACTTTAATGTAGGAACTGGTTTTCCCACCAGCAGAGAGGGAGTCCTTTTGCACATCCATAATAAAGAAATTATAAACACTTCTTTTCCTTTAAAAAATGTTTGGGTTGTATTTTCCCCTTAGAGCACACATCACTGGTGAGAATGAGTGTGGCTCCAAAAATGATTATGCTCACTTGAAACATATTTAGCAATGCGACTGCTCCATTCAAGAGTTTCTATACTCTCCTTCATGCATTTTTTATCAGTGCTTTAGAAAAATTTCACTTTTTGGTCAAAAGTTACATGGTTGTTCTGCAGTCCAATCTTATGTCTACTAGTGTTGGAGGACACTTTCCTGATGCTTTTCATGGGAACTGGATAAGGCTCTGACTTATTAGGCTGGAAGCCATATTCAGAGTAGCTTTGCTTAGCATATCTGAATTGTTTAGGCTTACTGCTTTGTGGAGTGGATGGCTGAGGGGCTAGCAAAGGAGACAGTGATGGATACAGTCAGAATGAAGTAAGTGGCTTTTACTTAAAAATAGTCTGTATTTTTTCAAACTTCATCTGTTTTGGCCCTTTTCAATTCCTAGTACTCTTATTTGTCCAGTTCTCTTTGAATGAAACTTTGAGACATTCTAGTAAAGCAAACCTTTTTCTTTTTTTCTTTTCTTTTTTTTTTTTAAATAAAAAGTCCGAGTTCATTTTCCAGCCAGATCAGCTCTTTGAGCTGATTTTCTCTGTGGCTGCACTGGTGTTGAAGGCAGAGGGGTCAACAAGACTATGCTGGTCCAGACTTCAGAGTGAGCTGTTGTAAAACTCTACCCTAAATAAGCAGTTTTAGCCTGCTGTTACCACACAGGTAACATGGGGTCTTCTGCGGGTGTTTCCCCTAACTCCTCTCCCATCCAGATATCCAAAGTCCCACATTCACCACTGATGCTGCTCTATGCGTGGGTTCCTCTCAGCACATAAGAGACAGCTCAGTGACTGCCTGGGCACCTTACCTTGAGGGACAGACAAAAGCCAGGCCACTTCTTCGCTGCTATGTTTCCAACGGCCTCCTGCAATTCCCCCGCTATTCTCTTAAGCATAAAGAGGTTATTGTGTCACCCCCCAGGAACCCATGACTGCCGCTGACAACCAAAGCGTGACGCACGGCGGGACGCGCCCCACACAAGTAGGCTTTGTACCCTGGGCGGTACAGTAAAGTGGCCACGTTCAACTGTGGCCTCGCAGTGTGACTTCTCCCACCCCAACCAGGGCTGCTCCATGTGCTCTGACCCAAATGCTAATCGACCTTCTTAAACCCACAGTGAAAGCACAGACAAAAGCTCCTCTGGCACCTCCCCAAGCCATGGGGCGCCCTGGCCCAAGCCTCCTCCGAAGCTGCATCGGCTTGCTACTCCTCTTTTGTGCCACTGTAAAGCGACTGCAAACACAATACTGCTCAGGAACACACACAGAATGATGCGTTACGTGCACATGCACCCTCTCCCCCCAGACAGGGAGTAGGATAGTAATTCAGAGTGATGTTTCCTTTCACCCCAGCCCAATGTGGGGATAGGCATGGTAAGGGGTGTGTGGAGAGAGAAGGGTGACGGTGAACTGGAAACAGTAACCCCTTCCACAGCCTGGGAAACATGCCATGGATGTTTCATGGCAAGGAAGGGTATTTAAGAGACATGGCACACACTGCGCTACTTACTCTGCTTCACAGATGGCCCACCGGGGCCAAAAATCAAAACCACTTTCTGCTTGTTTGTTCAAATTGTCAAAATATTTGACTGAATGAATGTCAAGCAGTATCTTGAAGACGCTACTTCACAGGAGGAGAGACAATTCAGTGATCACCAGACTCCTCTGTTCCACTGCACTTTCCAGAAATGGAAAATCCTCCTTGCTAGTCTCCTGGCCGTCATGTGGCAGGGTGTGCAATGCCAGCAGATCACAGGCACAGGCATCACGGACTTGCATTTTCTTCTACAAACATGTTGCCGTTTGGGTGCTCAGACCTATCTCCATTCTCACCAGTAGTTTGAATTCTTCCTGAAAGGTTAAGTAAGTTTTTCTGTTAAATGAACAGGCAGCACTGGCTGATTAAACCCCAGTACTTATGCATGTACTTTGTTAATGCTTTTCAGTGACAAGTCACTCCTCTATTACTCTGGTCTGCTCTCATCTGGGAGAAGCAGGATTTCCCAAGTCTCCTGTTTGGATTGAGTTAGAAATACACAATTTAATCAAAATATGTTAAATGCTCTATAGACTAAAGAGTTTGACAGGCCACTTTTCAGTCATTACATTTGAGTGTAGAGACTAGAACTCAGATTTTATAATTCTGGAAGCTTACAATTAAGAATTAAACAATGCAATAAACTATAAAGCAACAATCAAACAGCCAGCCAGTCAACTAGAACAGGCTTACACATGAGAATAGCAGAGAATTTGAAAAACACTGTCAATTTTATTTGGGTACTTAGGTTGGTTTTTCAAAGTTATGTTGATGATGACGGAGATTAAAACAGAACAATCTAAACAGACTGTAACTTAAAACTTTGCTACGGTCTTTTCACTTAAACACACAAAAATGCATGCATACAGGTTGGAGTTCATAACCGGCCTGCCCACACCTCCCCCCAAAGAAAAGAACCAAAACTGAAAACAAATGCTCAGTTTGATTATCCAACTGAGCATCTCAAAGGTGCAACTGGCACGTTTTTCTGCACGCCATGTGGAACCCAGATGAACGCTGGGCCCTGACAGCCAGACACAATTCCCATGCACTCCAAAGCTGAGCTGCATTTTGTGAATCACACACATGAAATCTTACATGGAACCATCAAGTGGAGAATGAGAATTCTTTATGCACTCCCTCATATTACAGCGGTAGCAAGGGAATGACTGTCACTGCCTATGTATCAGAAACAGCTTTTGGACATTTCTGCTTTTCATCTATATTTAATAAAAAATAACTTCTAGTTGAGATTCTCCGAAAGCATGTGTTTTCTCTGATGTCTCACAGGTAGGAGGGATATGAAAGAAAGTATTTTGTCACTTTCACATGTTGTGCGATGTATACAATACCTCCACTATCATCTAGAATTTGGTAATAGAAGGCTTTAGGGAAAGGACTGTATTTTCTTTTGGACTGGCAACATCCAGTGAAAGTTAAATTTATACTGGATCATAGCTGCGTAGGCTGTATATAGGCTTTAAGAAGTGACTTCCAGACCCTGCCGAAACAATTAACCATTAGTACAGCTGTTGGGCTAGAGAAAGGAGGCAACAGCAATATGCATTGGTTGGAAAGCAGCAGGTTTTTGGTTTGGTTTTTTTTTTTTTCTTCAGGCAACCTTATTAGACATTCACCTGGCTCTACGGCTTGTAGTTACAGCTTAGGAGAGAGCACAAAGAGTCTGGAAATGCTGTAGCTAAACAGTCACCTTCTTAGCACCCTGCCCAGTACAAAGCTTCCCTGGCACCTGATTAGGAAAACACTGCAGGGGATTCACAGGAATGGGGCTGGGGTCAGGAGAAAGCGTTAAACCTTTGCATGTAACTTTTCATGTGACCAGGCTGACAGTCCAGTGACCGTGGGGTCCACTGGCAGGCAGTGGCTTGCGGAGACCTGGGAAATATTATATGGGATTGGGAGAGAATGCCAGCAATGCACAGAAGGCTCGGGTGGGGGGGGGTGGGGGGGAGGATGAAAGGCAAATGCCACTCAATTGAATGAATTCAAAAATATGAATGCGATTTGTGAATGACTTCTCTCCTTTCCCTGAACCTGCACACGAGTTTCTACAGCCACCAGCGAAAGCTCGATGCTACTGTCCATGGCTGAGAAGATCCGTGATGACCCCCTCAGCTCTGCCAGCTCACCCACCACCACACAGACCACGCAGACATTCCAGGTGAAAGATGCAAGAAGAAGAGTTTTGGCGTGCCATACACAAAGCTCCTTGAGAAGGCACCAGCAAGCCTCCTAACGCAGCTGCCCTCAGGAGCAGCGCGGGGTGCAGCTCTTCCGAACGCAGCAGCTCCCACTGGTGGTGGCAAGGCTGTGGGGATGTGGAGCACCCACGGATGAGAGCAAGGGGGGAAATTAAGGGTTGCTGATTCAGCAATCAGGACCTAGCAGCGCCAGAACAGCCTCCCAGCTGGAGGCCAGAGCTCAGGCGGTGCCACCTCCATCGTTACCAGGGTGGCTGGGGTTCACCTGCTTGGTGGCTGGTCTCCAGAGGTGGCTGCTGCAGTCGGGCAGGGGGTGTGGGCACATGCTTCTAAAACGCACGTAGGAAGAATAACTTGCTGCCTCCCCACGGCGTGTAATTTTGGAAAGATGGGAGCAGGGCATTCACCATCTAGAAATGGTGTCCTTGCAGCTCCTCACTTGGCACGGCAGTACCATCTTTTATTACTCTTCGGGGCTATGGCTGCAAACAGAAAATGCTTTCATTTCACTTTGGCGGCGGCTCAGATTGTGTGTGCTCTGGCTGCTTCCTTAATTACAGTGGTTGTTGACAACTCCTTCTGATAGAGACCCTCTCTTTGAGCAGTCCTCGCACTCCCCTGCTTTTTTTTGCAGTCTGAACACATAACAAACTGGGACCACGTTCTGTAAAAATAAGCTCACTGTAATGCAGTGATTCCCGCACCACAGTTATGCTGTGTTCCTCTCTTCTGTCCTCTCAGTTTGTGCTGCTGCTGTTTATTTCCTCTTTCTGGCTGTAAGACGTTTTATTTATTAGTGCTGGATTTCCTGTTGCCTGCAGCTGCCTGTACTTTACTCTTCTCAGCCCACTTTGCTGTTTGAGTCAGCCTGTAGGTTTGTTATCCCACTGGCTGAGATGCTCTCAGCAAGTTTCGTCGGTGGTTTTATTAAGCAACACTTGACAAAGAGGGGGTTTTGCATAGCAGCCTGGGCATACAAAAACCCCAAACAAACCAAAAGCTGAAATGGGGAGCCCTCACAGGCATAGGAGGGGTCTCCTTTTTATGACTTACTGATGCAGAGATTATGATTTCTCAGATGGCACAAACACCTCTTGTTTTGCTTGCACGCACTGTGCTACAGGGAGGAAGTCAGCTCTTCAAACTGTACACGGTCTGTGGGTCCGACGGGCGAGGGGTTAAAGGTTTGCAATTATTTCTATTTCAGACTGTGGGCCACATCGTGGTAGCAACGTCATGCAGACTTTCCACACGTGAGATCCATGAATGACTTCCCTGACCTTTTATGGACATTCAACATCCTTGTAGTAAACACAAAAATTGCTTATACGGAAAGTGAGATCATGAAGGGGAAAAAAAATGTTTTACTGCTTTGAATGTGATTTCTCTGCTGGAAGAAAGGAGGAGACATCGTGTCTTAACACTCTGTGTATTACCAGCAAGGCCAGTTCGAAAAGCTCACTCATCTACACCGGGGAAAAGTGCTTCATCTAATTCTCTGATGTCCGATACTGATTTGGTACTATTTCAAGCAGCAGAAAATAAGTTTGAAGCAGCACCTAATGGCAGTATTCTCTTGTATGTTTTACATGTGAAGGGTTGCCCTAATTTTATCATCTTTTCTTTCTGCTTGGTGGGGATTTTGGGCCTGAAAACTGAGTAGTGAGAGTTAAGGGAGAAGTGAACCCCAAGGCATGGAGGCAGCTGTAGCGTGTTTTACTGCGATGCAGCCATAGCCCTGTGAGGATGTGATCATTTCAGCTGCTGTTCACGGTGGGCAGTTGCTGGCACAGAAGCCCTGCAGGTGCAGCACCATTAGACACTTTTTCCTTTGTGTCAGATGTTCGAGAGCTGCCCAGGAACATTAAATAGGGGATGGTCTTCTGACATCTTCCAGGTAAGATGGAAATGGGAGATCCTGAGCATTTGAATTATGAAAGATCCCAGTGTGTTACCTGCAAGCCAATGTTTTAACCCCAGCATCCTGGCCAAATTCCAGCTCTGCTAATTACATCCTGCCTATGTGAAAATTCCCTTGCGTTTGTACACCGCTTTCTTCCCTGCTTGTTTTCAGCAGCTGTGTGGAGTTGCCAGGCGCGGCAAAGCGCTTGCCATGTTCCACCTCAGGCCTGGCTGCCTTTCAGCAGGGAATGAAATGAGTACTGTGCACAGAGTTTGCAGTGAGCCTGGATCCTCTGCAGGGAACGGTGCTACAGAAGAAGTGTACTAGCACTGGGGCCTTGTCATAGAAGGTAAGAGCATGAAGAGGCCAAAGGCACCAGTGCCAGGGTACACTGCAGGGTCACAGGAGAGACAGGAGGAGGCTGATGCACTGTGATCTGTTTTTTCTCTCGGCATCTCTCACCTACAAGGGCTGGTATAGCTGGTACACACTGATCTGGTTTTGGGGGCTGACTGACTTCAGGTTTGTTTGCAGAGCGGGAGAAGGTCTCAGTCCTGCTAACACCAGCCACTGTCGATACATTTCCAGCTTTTGCACATCTGGATATAGATGGGTGTGGACAAGGGAAGCTAAGGGAAAAGAAATAATTCAAACCCTTTAAATCTATATATTTGTTTCATTCTCTTCCACTTGGTGACTCATGTCCACATTGCTTTTTGCTCAGCCCTGCTGGGAACCGCTCTCTTCAACTGACCGTTAATCCCCCTGGTAAAAACCTGACTCATACCACTGGAGAGGAACTGGCTGATGGATTATCTCTCTCCCTTCTGAACAGGTGAAAGAGATGGCTGCAGCAGGAGTTACAGGATTCTGGTAATATGAAGCAGTAAGATATGCAGGTCACATACAGAAAGATAATGAAATCACATATATTCAATACAGGAGTGACTTATTGGCTCATCTGTCCAATTTTCTTGACAAGCCAGGTTCCCTCTTTGATTATAACATTTTTACCACAGTCCTGCCTGAATGTTATATGCTATATGGAAGCACATACAAAAACGTGTGAGGTTGCTCCATTGGCAGCAGCAGAGCAGAACATGCCCAAGGCAGACAAAGCAGTGACATTCCTCACTGATTTTTTTCAACATCTTCATCCCATGGGAGAGGAGCTGTGAGTAGTCTCTCTATTCCAAGGGGGAAAAACCAAGGTTATCTCAAGGTGTGATACCAGCGTGTTTTCACTGTACCCCAGAAGGGGAAGTACAGCAAGCCTTGAAAAGGGAGGGAATGTGTTGTCTGTGGTGTAAGGTGGAAAGCTGAGATTCAAAGACCCAAGTCCTCTTGCCTCGCTGCTCATGTGACTTCGGGCAAGGCACAGCTTTTAAAAGTCTCATTAGCCTGTCTTTAAACTGCATTTAGTACTTGCTTCATGGGGTTGAGAAGAAGGGGATTAGGCTTTAATTCATTAATGTTTGTAAAACATTTTAGAACTTGGATGGAAATTTCCCAGTTAGTGCAGAGAGCATTGAAAAGCTTATTTTCCTCTCCAACTGCAAAGGTCCTGCAATATGAGACACATGAGTGAAACAGTGCTTGCATTTCAGTGTTTATAATAACAAAAAAACTATCCTCGAGTTTCCCCTCTCTATGCTTCCATTTTCTTTATAAAAGGGAGAGGTAGCAATGAGAAATTTTAGTCTAAACAGAGTGCAGTTGCTCCCTGGAGACTCGAATGCATCTCAGTGGAATTTTCCTTGCCTTCAGTCTTTTGTGCTTCTGAAAAGTCCTGGAACCAGGCATGTGACTGTAAGAGCAAAAACCACTTCTGTGTCTGAGTGCTCTACCAAATATTTACAAGATAGCCAGATAAAATGGCTACAAGCAAGTTCAGCAGGGTTTGACTGAACGGCCAGTAGTGCAGCACTGTAAAGAAGAAAATCTAAACTTCAGTTAAAGCAAAACTCATATGAAATTTTACAATGGTCTCTTCAAAGCACAAAACTGGTAACACTGAAGCTGGAAAACTGCTCTTCCGAAGGTGAAACATATTAGCTTATAAAAGTAGCTTTATGAAATGGAGTAGTTTCCTTCTTAAAGGAGAGCCCAAAGCTGTGTGAGTGGGCATGTAAGTAGCTGCAGAGTAGCCTTCTCCATGCCATCCTGTTTGGTGGCTGGAACATCAGCTTCCATATCTCACCAGCTTCTCAGTTTCTTGCATTGCCACAGTAAGGGTGTGCAGTACTTTTTAACAGGGGCCATGTGCTCCCTGGGAACTTTCTCATCACTCAAAGGCTTCCTAGCAAACAACGGACAGCAACCTGCTTGCTTCACTACCACACGGGCCCCACTGCAGCTGATTTACTTGCTGGGTTATCTACAGCCTCTTTGGCGGTACTTCAGACCTGCCCTATTTCTGTACAAGTTACTCTGCTTTTCAAGAGGTTGCTGAGGGAGGCTTTCCCCGTGACTGCCGAGGACAGAATCAGCCTCTTGGGCCAGTGGTGCCTGTGTATCGGCAGTCGATGCTAACTAAACCCGTGGCTTTCCCTTAGGGATGTGAGGCTTGAGAGCCAGGAACAACCTGATCCTGATCACAGTGCAGCCAGCGATGCCTTCAGCAGCCTTGAGCAAGTCATCTATTCCCTAAGTCCGTAAGGTGAGTAAATAGTTCTGCGGTTTGCAGTCAACGTTGCGAACACTTTTGAAGCGCTTTGAAGACAGAGGAAGCGAAGCAGCTGTAACACACAGTGATCTTCTCACCTTTTGGATTGCTACCTGTTCTCCTTCCATTCTGAACTGTCAGAGCTTGGCTACTAGTAATGCTGTTACATCATGTCTGATGATTTTTGAGTGAGTTACAGGAAGAAGAGCTCACTGAACTATTGCTTCTTAATCAAACCATTAAGTGGGTTTACAATTTTTTGCAAAAAACAGAATTAAAAATTTCACTATGTTGTGGGCTGTGGACATCAAGCACTCGTGTGTTTGCTTGTTGGTTCCTCCAGATTGGTGAGGTAACGGTGAATTAGGAAGGCACATGTGGCCT
The DNA here is from genome assembly GCA_025345505.1 of Todiramphus chloris collaris. Classification (NCBI taxonomy): domain Eukaryota; kingdom Metazoa; phylum Chordata; class Aves; order Coraciiformes; family Alcedinidae; genus Todiramphus; species Todiramphus chloris. The sequence goes on along the minus strand of JANVCC010000033.1, from coordinate 16,865,597 downwards.
ATTCTTCTTCAGTAGCATTTATGTTGTTCAGAGGTTTTTACTACTATGTCACTTAAATTAACCTGAACAAAATACAAGATTTACATAAGTTCAGAGTGAAGTACAGCCCCATACATATAAAGAACAGCACTTGGTTTTAATGTTAGTCTTTAAAGAGACAAAAGAAGAATGCTCACTATCTGCTGCATCGGGTTTTTGAAAATCAATGTTGTCATTCATTCATTTCTTAGTGGAGGTTTCATTTGTCCTTTCTATAGATTGGATGTATTGCTTGGAGTTTTGCTAGTAGTGCTGGGTAAAGCAGTATCAAGTAAAGTATCTTTCAGGGCAGTGTTTCTCACTCGTATGGTCTGCAGGGCAGGATTGGTTCCTTCCCAGGTTAGATTTGTTTGATCCTTTCCATCTGAAACACACAATAAAGACAGACACCTCAATGCCAATATGTCAGAATGAGATCACCGAGTTACCATTTCCTCCAGTGAGCAACCACTTGGAAACCTATTTAATCCACAAAACAAAGTAATTCGCTCAGTATGAACTAATTTCACAGACATGCTGAAAACGGATTGACTTACAAGCAACGAACATCTTTTTGCTGCTTGCCTGGCTGTCCTTCTAGTTATCAGTGTCCACACTCTTCATATGCTGTCTGGCAAAGCTCCTGATGCCACTCTCATGCTCTGGAGCCAAACCTTAGGCTAGTCCAAAGGCCTCAATCATTCTTGGGCAGAGAAATTCAAAGGCCAGCATATACTTGCTAAGGACCTTTGCATCATGCTAATTTTTCACTAGAACTGCTTTTTTGGTAGTTTAATGCCTATGGACAGAGAATGGGATGTTCAAGAGGAACGACATGCTCTACCACTGCTTATTTTCTAAGGTTCAAACACATTTCCTAGAATTAAACAGAGCACAGCTTATACCCATATATTTCCAACGATTAGCAAATTGCCTTGGATTCAGAGAAAATACTATGGCTCCACTCTGTATTCTTTACTAATACCTAGGCTGAGAGCAGAACCTGCTTCCTAAACCAGTATGAGCTGCTCCTCTTGTAATTTTAGTCCTATGTCAGTGCCAGGCTCTAAAGTGCGTTGGGATTAAGTTTTGTATGTAAATACAGGTTATTATATTACCGTGATTAGACACCTTATGTAGAAAATGGACCATTGTTTGTGAGAGGAGATATTAAAAAAACCTAAATGAAATCCTTCCTGGTCAACGTGTATGGTGATGAAAAGAATACAAACTGAAGAAACACATACAGTCATCAGGACCAAAATACCCAAGGTACTAATGAGTCATTGGTCAGATCATGTCATGTCCTCATGCTTGCTGCTATTAACTGCTTTGAAAGGTGTCCCAGGCCTATTCAAATACGTAATTCTCCTCTTCTGATCTCTACAGCTGACCCATTGAGACAAGCTCCATGGTAGCACAGGGAGGCCTCAGCTGCTTGAAGGATTCTGCAGAACAACCAGTTCATACCTGGGCTGATTTCCATCGTTCTGTTAACAAAGCTTTGAAGAAAGTCAATAAAGTTGAAAGGAAGAGGGTGAAAGACAAGGTATTCACTCCAACGGGCCACGGCATTATGAATATTAACAGAGATGATATTGTAGAAGAAACACAAGGCTTACACAGGTTGTCAAGGGAAGCTGTGTCTCAGTTTTCCTCCTCTTCTCTGTCCCTGTTCCGTAACTATATGAAAAGCAATGACACTAGAGAAAAGTTGTCTCTAGACAAAGTTGAAAAGAGTTGCTCATATAGTTGTCCTGGTATAACTGTACTGACAGTGATGATAACTGTAATGCAGGTAGAACAAACTCCACTTGTGACAGTACACCCTTGATGAATTCCTGAAGGGAAATATGCTTTACTGGCAAAAACACCTCTAAGACTGTTTAAAACAGCTTTGCTATTTACTGCAAACATCCACAGCAGTGTTTAAATTTATATCCCTACCTAACTACATTTAATTTTAATGCAGAGCTGGCTTGACAGCAAATGTACAGAAAATCCTTCTGTGAATTTACTGGGAGAACCTAAAGAATCAGTGCAGTTTGTTTACACTTTGCTTTTGGAAGAGAGCTGTCAGCAAATGTATCTGAGAATGTATATTTCAGGTCTGGGCTCCCCAGTTCAAGAGATATGGGGAACTACGGAGAAGAGTCCAATGGATGGCTATAATGATGGTGAGAGGACTGGAACATCTCTCTTATGAGGAAAGGCTGAGAGACCTGGAGCTGTTTAACTTGTAGAACAGAAGACTGAGAGGGGATGTGATCAATGCTTATCAATATCCAGGAGTTGGGTATCAAGAGGATGGAGCTAGACTCTTTTCAGTGGTGTGCAGCAATAGCGCAAGGGGCAATGGGCACAAACTAGAACACAAGAAGTTCCACCTAAACCTAAGGAAAAACTTCTTTACTGTGAGGGTGACAGAGCCCTGGAACAGGCTGCCCAGAGAGGTTGTAGAGTCTCCTTCTCTGGAGACTTTCAAAACCCACCTGGACACAATCCTGTGCAGCCTGCTCTAGGTGAACCTGCTTTGTCAGGGAGGTTGGTCTAGATGATCTCCAGAGGTCTCTTCCAACTCCTACCATTCTATGATTCTGTGATTCAGTGAACTTGTTTCAATAGAAACCTGGGAAAGGGAGTAGGTGAGTACATTCTTTCCGAGGAAACAGCTCTTAGAAAACCTTTGGGAACTTTATATTCTTATCCTATTCAACCAACCATCCAACCAACCCACCCAACTCCCCAAACCCCAAAAGCTCACTCTCTCAGCAAGGGAATAGAAAATACTGTCTGTCCTCAAGAAAAATGTAGGCATTCCATAGTCGTGATGTACTAGGCTTATAAACATTGTCATTCTTAGTGCATCAAAGATAATGTAAAAGATTTTCGTAGTGTCGCAATAGGCAACTACATTTTTGAGCTGGAGATAACCCACTAGATATGCATTTTCAAAATGTGATCTCTTTTTCCCCTTCCTTGTTTGTTTCTGTTAAACCTTGATGTTTAAAAATAAAAAGATCACAGGGATTTTGGAATTCTAACACCACTGCTTTTTGAACAGCATTGCTTAGGAATTCCAGGCCTTCTAAGTCTCAGATTTTGTAAAGCAGTTGGACATAGATTTCAACCACAGGATGCTATAGATTTTTTTCTGGTTTTCAGTAAGGTCCATTTTCTACCAAACAGGGTCTGTACAGGAAGCTTAGTTGCAGGTTTAACTTAAGAATGATACCATCCATAATGAAAAAATATAAAGCTTAATATAGCTCTTTAGCACTGTTTTTCTAGAATAACTGCTAGTTACTGCTAGGTATTGAACATTTCCCACTGATTTTGTGTGGAACAGCATTATCCCATTGCATCCTAACCCAAAGCAGGCTGATGCTACATAAAACTGCTTTGAATTCTAATACAGGACCTAACTCAATATTTTTTTATTTTCTCTGAGTGATTCAACTGGTGAAACTGGCCTAAATCATAGAATCACAGAATTGTCAGGGTTGGAAGGGACCTTAAAGCTCATCCAGTTCCAACCCCCCTGCCATGGGCAGGGACACCTCCCACTAGAGCAGGTTGCTCAGAGCCCCATCCAGCGCAGTCTTAAAAACTTCCAAGGATGGGGCTTCCACCACCTCTCTGGGCAACTGTCGCTGTTTATGCCGGGAGCAGAGAGATGCAGCAACATATAAATTCAGCAAGAGCAGGCAAAAGAAGCAACTTTATTAATTTACAACCCCATTTTTATACCCCAGCCCCATAGGGCGATTGGTCAGTGATCACCCATCTCCTAGGGTGATTGGTTAAAGTCCTACAGCACCTATTTCAAATTATTTTTACAATGTACCATAAACAAAACTTATTGAAACACCATGTGCTAGTCTAGTTTACAAAACCGTCCTACTGTTTCTCATAACACGTGTGAGAAAGGCAGGGTTCTCACAGAATATTGTGAGAACCTAGGAAAATTCCTCTGCTAGCAGCTTTTCAGCATCCACAGGCAACCTGTTCCAGGGTCTCACCACCCTCATGGTGAAGAAATTTTTCTTAATGTCTAACCTGAATCGACCTATCTCTAGCTTTAATCCATTCCCTCCAGTCCTGTCACTGCCTGACAGCCTAAAAAGTCCCTCCCCAGCTTTCTTGTGGGCCCCCTTCAGATACTGGAAGGCCACAATAAGGTCTCCCCGGAGACCTTATATGATTATGGGCAAAGGCATGCAACCCTTTCACGGGGCTAGAAGCCATGGTAAAGTTATTTGTAGTGTATGTATGCAAATCAACTTCAGTTTGAGGTAGCCTGGCAGAAGTTTGAGGAGGATTTCCCCACTTTATGTAATCTCTTGTTGCTTGTTAGCTTCCTCTATTCACACGTCCAGGAGGCATAAGCATGACACCGCTGGTAGTTTCTCAAACTCAATCTGGAAGCAAAGACAATGTGCTCAGTGACCTACAGCAGCCTGGCAGCTTTTGGTAAATCCTCAGACACTGGCTTGATGGTATCTGGAATAAAGGAGGCCTGAAGGAGCGGTGGGGGGAATAACTCAGGTTGGTCACGTCTTCACTTACTGGCATGCCTTGAAAGCAGTCAGCAGCCAGGAAGATCTATGTGCTACCCCTCAGACAGAACTCTGGCCTACCCAGAGCTCTAACTGCACATTTCCTGATCCACACAGAGTGCTGTACCTCATACATGATGGGTGCCGTCGGTTCAGCATCCAATCAGTGTAGGGCAGATCCGAGATCCCTGCAGATCGTACCGTGAGCACATGGCTGTGGCTGCCTTCCCTGGACAATCCCATGGGGAGCCGAGGAACAAAACTCGTCTTACCATGTGCCCAGCCAGATTTAGTCCCGGTAAAGCTGTTCACTGAAGTGACAGGCAGAAGCTTTAAGGCAAGTAGGAGAAAAGCCCTGCCTGCTAGCAGCCTATAAAGACCTCTGTGCTGTTAAGGCCAGACTGCTTCTGATACTTAGGTGAGGCTGTTCAGTGCTAGGCTGGGTATTGCTCTCTACCCAGTGCATCGCACTGTACAGATTGTGGTGTTACTGTTCCAAATGGGAAGATTTATAATTCATCAGCTATCCAGATTCTGAGAAACATGCTTACCGAAAACCCGAGCTAAGGGAAATATGACAGGTGAAGTAAGCACGGTGGCACTGAGGAGGAAGGAAATCTCCCTGCAGTGCACTGATAAGAGTGTGCTTGATACATACTGGACAACCTGCAACTGGGAAAACACAGCCTAGCTAAAGGAAATTCAGCTCAGAGGCCCTAGGGACTGAATCAGTCTGTTAAAATGCTTTGTTGGTTTCATTTATCACAACTTAATTAGGATGCCTAACCAACACATTGGAAAGATAGTAACTGTTACATATTCAACAAGTTGACCTTTCAGTTACAATATGACAATTCTGAATAAAGTTCATGGAAAGCTTGTCCTTTCTGGGGTACTCCAACACAGCCAAAGGGAACTGGACTGGACTGAAAAAGAGAGTAAAAAAGAAGTAGGGCACTATTGTGGAGACCTGGTTAAAAATCCAGGTCTTGCCATGGGCTCACTGAATGACCCTGGGCAAGTTGTTTCCTGTCCTGTGCTTCGGTTCTTCCCATCTGTAAAAAGAGTATTAACAACGTTGACCTTCCTTGTAAATCACTGAGATGAACGGCTAGAAAAGCAGTAATATATTATTAACTAATTATTATTTTTGAGGAAGAAAAAGCAAAGTGAAGAAGCCATCAATCTTTCAGGGTTTTCTTTATCCTCATAAAACGTACAAAGGATAACGTAAGGCGAATTGCACACAACAGAAACTTTTGGTGAACCACCTTTAAGAAGAAATAGTGGGTGTGCGTATTAAAAGAAAGTTAAAAGTTAAAAAAATCAGACACTCAGGAAAACGTTCCAGATGGTGAAACGAGTTAGGCTGCAGAGCAGGCTCCCACAGGAAGCGGTGAAACCCCCATTGTTTGAGACATTTGAAACTGAATTCTTCAAAGTGCTGGTGTATATAATACAAGGGACCGTTTTGCGCTGCCTCGAAAGGTAGCGGTGCTGGGACAATCCGCGAGAGCTACTGACCCCTTCTACAATTTTAAGAAGATTCTTGCTGCTCTAAGATCCGTAGCCTCTCTTTTCATCAGTATAGTGTCTGAGGAACATCTACCGTTGGAGTGTTTACACTGTGTTGTTGCAGGAGATAGATTAAGCAACCCTTAATCGATCTTTCACATTCCTGCTTCTTTGTATGTCCAAGAGGGGAAAAAAAGGCCCCCTATTCTCTGTTTGTGAATTGCAGTGCACATCCTACAGACAGGCTATTTATTTCCTGTATTACAATCTAATAAAAAACTGGGTGGCTTGATTTTTACAAGCAGTGTTTTGCAGAAGAAATACCATGGCTTTAATGGGAACCAAATGAGGAATCATTACGTAAATGGCATTATGAGACACAGAACAAATGCTGAAACGTTAAATGCTCTGGGTCAAACTCACCAAAATGGGAACTGGCAGCAGTGTGCTGGAACATTGGGTTTCTCCACACTCAGATAGTACTGCAAACATTTCCTGCTCTCGCTAATGCTGGGTCAGCTCCTCTGGAGGTAGCTGTGGAGGGAATCTGACTGCTTCTGTTGTTACTGGCACTTAATATCTTAAGACCTTCTCTGAAATCCAAATTCAGAGCTTTGGGCCAATTTTATTGATACAACTTGGTTTACTGGTTGGAGCAGGTCGACGAAGAAAAATTTTTAAAAAGAGCTTAGAATTAGAGTTTTAATACCTTCATTTCCTCTCGGTCTCATACCTGGTATACAAAACAAAAGAGGCCAATTGATTCAGATGGCCTGCGTGCTCTAGTCTTACACTAATCGCTTAGGCAGGACAGCCATGGTGTGCCACTGCTCCCCGTTCAGCCCTCGGGCAGGAGTGCTGGGGCCTGGAGCGGCAGTGCTGTGCACCTCAGCACCCCAGCACGCCTCGCCCGCCACCTCTGCACCGGAGGGCTGGCACTGCCTGCACCCTGCCCCCGTCCCTGGCCAGGGACCCAGCAATTTCCTCAGGAATGAATCACGAACAAAAAACAAACAAAAGCTATTTAAGAAGTTTTCTTCTCCCCCCGCAACTGTCCTGTCCAGTATCGTATTCCTGACAGTTTATTCTTCAAGAATTTAGTCATCTAAGGTTTCAGTGACTCATGTGATGAACCTTCTACTCATTTCCTGGAAAGAGTCCTGCGCGGTCCTCTACATCTCCCTGCCATTTTCCTCGAGGGTCTCACTATAGTTTCACATAGTTCAGCTTTCCTCCTTTTTTGGGGTAGCGGAGGGAGGCAAAAATCTCTTGAGCGCACCCAAATTTGCAGTGTAACCAGAAAGCGGCGTGGTGAAAGAAACATCTGGAAAACAAAGACGGGCACTGAACCAGAGAGTCTCTTTGAGAAGTAGCTGCCTCTTGGGCTGAAAGCTGGTTAGAAGAAAAGGAGCTGCTGTAGGAAGAGCTGTGTGGTACAATACTGTCATGAATTTACCAGGGCTGTACCCTGTAAAAAACCAAGAAGAAAAAGATATGAAGGCTCTCTCAGATAATTTCCTGGGTCCGTGTGACTCACCCTGGGCAAACGCCACTGATGACAAGTACCCTGACACAAACTATTGAATGAACTGGGCTGGAAGGGAACCAAAGTAGTCATTTTACATACTTGGGCCAATCTGAAAGACACTTCTATGCAGAAAACAACTGCTTCCTTTTCCAGATTAAAAAGAAAGTTCAAAAGCTTCCCAGAGACAGCTTGAAGGATACTTCAACAAACTCTGATCTAAACAGGGTTGTGCTATGCCTACAGCAGGCAGTTGTCTGGACATCAGCAATGCCCAGACCATACCTCCTAGCCCACACAGAAGTGCATACTTATGTTACAGTTAAAACAGAGGGTCTAGCATCCTTAAAATATTCAGAAACATGTGTGAGTGTGAGCCCATCAGGAGAATTACAGAAGTGTTACAGCTCAGTGACAGTGATGGCATGTGCTTATAGACCTGTGCCCTCCACGCTTAAGTCAGAAGACCAAGCATCCAGGCTGACACTAACTTGCAGTAGAGGCAGTTGAGGAATTTGCCGATCAGTCTGATGGAGACAGGGTCAACATGTCCAGCATTCTTAGGGGATGATCTCAGTTCTCAGTTATACCACTATAACTGGAATGTATACTGGCTATATATATATATATACATACACACATACATGTCAGTATATATACAGTGACATGCATCACAAGCCTGTTCCCTTAAAGGGATATGGTGTCAGGTCAAAGCTGGCCTGACATTCTTCTTATTAAAAAAAAACCCCAAACTTCTACAAGCCCTGATTCCAACAGAAATGTTTCCGTGATTTATTTTAAGAAGGGAACATTCCCCTGCAGTGCTCACCGCAACCCAAACATTGCAGCACTGTGCAAGAGCATGAGAATCAGAGAGGAAACTGAAGAATCTATTTTCACTGCTCCAGAAGAGAAATAATAAAAGTAAACAAACAGCAAAACCAGTGACAAATAGATATGATTTCAGTGGTGGCTGCAGTGTTATCTATAGCATGGCTAAGGAGAGCAGACTTGAAGCGTGCATGCTTTTCAAGTGATTTCTACAAGATGTGACTTAAGTCTGAGATGGGCGTTGGTGGAAGCCATCTACACTGTAAGAGATTTATTTTATTTCGGTTGATCCCTCCTGCTCCTCACACCTTGCCTTTCACAGCTGAGAGACTGACTGGAAGAAATTGCCTTGCTGTTTTCAAAGCTAGAAAATAATCTGAAGCTTGGGCAAGCTATCCAGGGAACAAATCCCTCCTTTGAGGGAGAGCTGTCAGATGCTTGAAAGTAATGGGATGAGTCCTTCCTCTAAGTATCTGGAGCTCTCTATTCTATGGCAAGGGGAACCTGCCTTCAGTGCCACTGCTTGTTACTTCGCTCAAGTTTGCAAAAAGCACGAAGCACTAGGGAAAGACAAAAAAGGGCATGTGGAAAAGAATGAACTACTGCGTGAGTGCATACTTCCTGTGAGCACGTACTTCCTGATGTAGCTACTGACTGCATGTAAACACACACGCATGCACACATGCACACACAGCACTCAGCTCCTCAGTCAGAAGAAGGAAGGGTCTGTGTACCAAGAAGAGAAAAAAAATAATTGTGAAGCCTGCCCAAAAGAAACTGTAAAGACTGATCTTGTGACAGATTAGTGATTTCACCAGAAAGTTTTTGGAAGCAGTAAACAGGAAATGGTTAAGTAAAAGCAGGTGGAGCATACTGACTGCAGGAACAAAGCCGGAAATAGCTGAGCTTCTGAATGGATACAAAAAAAATGCTCTTTTGCTCAGTCCTTGGCAGTTGCAGTACACCCGCTCCTCCTGGTACTCCTCCACTACCCTTATCTCCCCAAGCTACAAAGTTTCACAGTCTGCAAACACCTTTTGCTTGAGTAATCTGTTCTCCTTGAATTTTGGAACCAGCATGGGAGAGCTGGGAGTTCTTCCTGCAAGGCAAAAGACGTGAGGGACTGACCTACCACACAAAGGAAGTCAGAAGCACTCAGCAGTACCCACTGTCTGGGACAGGCTTCAGATCTGAGGAACCAGAACAGTATCTCTGGCTACTGCCTCAGGTGCTGCAGTCCCAAGTGCATTTAGCTTAATAGTCAGAGAAATAGTCCCAAAGCACTTAGCTGTAGGAATTGTTCTCCATCTCCACTGAAACACAGTCCCTTCTGGGGCAGAGCACTGCAGCTGTTTAATAGCTCACAGCAACATCACACAAGCAGATGGAAAAGAAAGCGAAATGTGTAAGAAGCGTTCTTTCCACTTTCCTTCTAACCCTTCCTTTCTCTTCTCTTTGTCCACAGCAATTTGTGCCAATTCCAGACAACTCCAGATGTGTGTCTTTCCCACCAGTATCTGCACAGACTTGGCTCTAGAGACTGGGATCTGCTTGCCAACTTACTGCCTCTCAGCACTTTCAGCCCCAAGGGTCAAGTTTCTGCTGCCACACTCTCATCCCTGGCTGTGCTGCCAGACATGCTGCGGGTCGGAGGACAGATGGGCTGGTAAGGAACAATTCTGCTTTCCTCTAGATGAGTACAGCATGGATGTAAAATTGTTTAACGTAGGCAAGACACTCTTGCCTTCAAAGTGTACTGAATGGTCACATTAAAGCCCTGAGGAAAGTGCAGAAAGAAGCACATAGATTAGTTTGAATCGTTTTGGTCTTGTCTACATTTTAAGTATTAGATGGTAAAGCTCTGTTGGCAAACTATACTCTTTTCTCCTCCTCTCCTAGATTAAAAGTGGAAAAAAAAAAATCTGTTTCTTCCTATATTCTGAGCAAAGAAAACAGTACTGGCAAATGAGCTTCTCTGGAGTTACAACTGCAAAACCAAAAAGTTTTCTTCTGGTCATCTTGCAAAGAACACTTTCTCTTTTCTGACACTGTTATTTGGACAAAACTTACCAGGTGTTTTGGGGAGTTCAAATTCACCCCACACATCCTACATCTTTTAAAACAGGGAGCTATTCTAACGCTTTTAAAATTCAAACTTGTAACTCCTAGTCTAGGATTTCACCCTGCCCAGTCTCCAGTACCCCACACTTCTGCCCAGGCCATACCTTCCTGGGGCTGTCCTGAGAACAGTCATGATCAGAGTCTGGCACCCTGCACCACGGCTCCCGTGGGAGGAGGAAATTCCAGGGCAAAGTTTGGTGGGGCACCTTCTGCAAGAGCCACCACACTCATCTGAGATGCCATGGGGCAAAAGTGCATGCACAGGATGTGTCCTATCAACTTCAGGTGGATGGCAGAACAGCTTCAGGGAGTGACCTTTAGGAAGAAACAGTCTGTGATTCATACGAATCTAAGAAACCAAAAGAAAATAATTGGAATGAGCTAAACAAAAATAAACAGGTGTCTTTTTCCTGCTCCTTTCACAGTTTCTGCTTCCCTGCACCCTCATCCATATTTTTTTTGCACTTAAGTTGTCAAGAAATATGGCAGGAATGAGGTTCCTGGTATAATTACAGTTTGCTGAGAAAATTGCAGCCCGCAGCAGTAATTCCTTCAGTGCTAAAGACAGATGCTGCTGAGGTCTAATCACAGTCTTCCCACTAACCAGGCCCTGAGTCTAATCTGTCATCAGCTGAGAGGCCGCTGGCTCCTGCCGCGCGTGTGAACCCGAGCTGCTCAGCTCGTTCCTCTCCCCTCGTCCAGAGCCAGGCAGTGCCAGAGGGAGAGTATGTTTCCATTCACTCCTTGCCCTCAGCTACAGCGATACTACAGCTTCAATGTGCTGCTTATCTCTCCTCCGTGCCTAGTATCAGGGACACTCAAAGCCTCGCTGGAAAGAGCTCAAGTGCTTGTTTTCAACTCTCAATGCCGCATAGTGACTGCAGTTCAAAAATATAATTTAAGCTGAGATAAGTTGAAGGAGAGGCTTAATGAGAATGGCCTGTAGCTAATTCCTCCTTCCAAAACCTATGGTATTTTCTGCTTATTAAGAGGACAAGGCTGCACTCAGTGTTGGATCATATAACCTCCATATGTTAACAACAAAAACCAAGAGTATGAGTGCTGGTGAGCCCAGAAGCAGGAGGAAGAGGGAAAAGCAGAACTGAGTGTATTGAGAAAAGAGCTGGGAGAGAGCATACATATAAGGAGAGGCTGAAGAAACCTCTCCTACCTGTTACACACAGCTGCCATGGCCATCAAATGTTTTGTATCTGACATTCAAAGAGCACAGGGCCACGTCTTTGAAATTCTCTGTGTTGGGAAAAGAAGCTTGAAAACCATCAGACCCCACTGGCTCAGGAGCACTCCTGTGCAGGCAAAAGTTGCGGTGGTACTCGTTTATCATCTTTAAATTGGATTCTGGTCACAGAAGGAAACTGGCTGAAGAAGTTTATTTCAAAGGCCCGTTACTGTAGCTTGAGTGGATGAGCGAAAACTGGGAAAGTCCTTAACTGGTACTCACAGCATCTGTGTAGTTAACAGGTACCCTGAAGTAGCAGGGGAGATACTAGGTTTGGGAGGGGTAGACTAGCCAGCTGCGTTTTGCGTAAGTAGCTCTTAAGAAAGGCATAAGGGAACAGAGTAGGTCATCATTTCTGGTCAGAAGCAAAAGTGTGTTAAACTAGCCGACTTTCTGTAGCAGCCTGTGGCCAACTCAATTTCTTCGTGTTCAGCTTTTTCCAAATCTGCCCATGGTAGCTGGGCACACGTGATAATCCTCCCCAGATCTCTACAGTACAGGCGTGCACGGCAGCTTCTCAGCCACGGACAGACCGAGGGGAACAGAAAATGTATCACGATGTCTCAGAGAGGGGGAAGGAGTGACTCATACAGGAAGAAAAACAAAGCAAAGATGAACCTACAGCATAAGAGAAGAGGCAGACCGTTGCCTGTAAATCAGTTTTCTTGCACTCAGACGGGTGAGTATTAAGGTGAGAGGGGTTGTACTTGACAGTAATGGAAGTCCAAGGAAGTTTGGTTAAGATTAAATGGCAGTCACAGGCCAACACAGAAAAGAGGATTTAAAGACGAAAATCAAAGACAGGAAGTGACTAAGTAGGTCAGAAGATGTGAGCAGTGTAGCTGGATAGATTAAGTGGGACTTGGAGCAACTAAGTTAGCTCTGCTAATGACAAGTGATAACACTTACAATGTCACCAAGTTCAAGCAATCTGACTCTGAAATCACCTTCAGGGCCTTGATAGCAGATCAGAGATTGCCGAGTTCTAACAGTATCTGCATCAGAGCAGATACTGTATGCGTTTTAACAAGAGATCAGTTTTACAGTCACTTTTTGACCCTGCCAAGCTTCCTGTAAATAGTGCACTGTTTTGTCTGAACAGGATTTCTTCTTAAGGAGATAGGAAAAATGAACTGGCTAATAAAAACTGTGAGACTCCGAGAAGGGCCGCTACTGCAGGTCGAAAAGACAAATGCAATGGCGAAACTTCTTTCTACCCCTAAATTCAATAAGTCTTTGATTCAACAGCTTTGTTAGCATCCAGGGCAGCCGGAAGAGAACAGTCACCTTGTATTTTTGTACCTGATGAGAAAACCCCAGATTGTATGTGTGCACTGGGACAGTTCAATGTGTGTCTATTCCAACTTCAAAGAGGCTTTCAATGCTCTTTCAGACATAGGGTGCGAGCAAGGGTGAGAACTGCTAAAGCTAGCTCCATCCTCATTAAATCTTTGCCCTCGCCGGAGCAAGCATGCAAGTGGAGAGAATAGAAGATATGCATGAGCAACTGAGCATCTGTGATCTCATGACCTTTGACTGTTGTATTATGGGAAATGTATTCTCCGGTTGCTATGCTTTTCTAATTCATTTGTATTTTCCTTCAGTGACTCCCTTGTATTTTCTTTGGTGCTCCTGTGTAATGGTTTCAAGGAACCACAGATACCTTCAAGTTAAGCATGCATACAATAGCTTTAATTAAATGTTTGCAAGTATCCCACAGTAATGCAAGGGAAAGGGAAAGCAAACAGTTTTGTACTCACTTCTACATACCCTTGGGAGCCGTGGGCTTGGGTGGAGGCATCTGCGCCACTGCCCTTTAAGTCCATTGCTAATCTATTGTGAAACGAAGGCCATTGGGTCCTGCTGCTCTGCATGTAAGCACTTCAGACATTTCCCTCCCATTAAAAGCTACAGATCACCTGTGAAAGGTACAACACTGAAACCTTTTAGGCTAAGCTAGAAGAAATAAAAAATAAATTAGGGGAGGGACACTCTTTACTCCAGTTACAAAAAATCAGAGAATAAGGTTAAAAATATCCTTAAGCATTTCTTAAAATGCACTAAGATGCTGTAGGGAGAGTAGCATAAAAATGAACGGTTTGATCTTCTTCAGTGTTCTGAAATTAATCCTTTCTGTTCTCTGTGCCATTGGCACAATCTCAGTCTTGGTGGCACCCGCTGCAATGAGCTACCTATTTATTATTCTTTTAAATGGGGATCTTTGCTTCTTTTACAAGTAGTTCACTACATCATTTTATATGTACAGAAAAAAGCTGCAAAGGATTTTTGCTTACATTTCTGTCATTTAAAATAAAGATACATGAGGGAAACGAAATCTGGAAGGGGAACTTTCCCCATGCAAGGATGAAGGAATAAAAAACAGGATGCAAAAGTTATTAGTCAGTTCTTTAAGTCAAATACAAGACAACTTTACAGCACAGAAAGTAGTGAGTTTGTTTAGAGAAAGAATCTTTCTCTTGTATGATGTGGAAGAGTTAACAGTATCTGCAAGGATAACCATGAGGGCCAACACTAGTGATTATTGTTAACACTTAGTACTGATATAAAGTACTTGTCTTGAGTTTTTTAATAACTGACAGCATTATTATTTCAAAGTTGACATAAGCTAATTTGAAAACACTTTGGCCTGGCTGTACATGTTTTATTGTAAATCCATCCACTACTTTTCAGTGACTTCCAGAGATAACATACATCAGAAAAGATAAGAATATAAGATTGGGAAACAATAATAAAGGCCAATTTGATGAGAGCATAAAGAAAGCATGCTTCTAACTTTGATCTTGGCCATTTCCCTGCACTGAGACCAAAGACACTGCCAGTTTTTCAGTCTGATATGCTGGATTTGAGCAGGGGTTGTGCTGAGCAGGGGCTGGCCCAGCTTTGCTGGAGCTTGAGCTGCAGTGACTTTTCAGGAGGGAACAGAAAGCATGGGCTGTTTCCCTCACGTAGCAAGGCACAAAGGACAGCAGGGTTGTCTGAGAAGATTGAGAACTGCTGACACTAGTAACAGGAACTGGCAGCTGCAACGGAGAGTAGGAGTGGGATGAAAAGTAGTTTTACAAAGCAAAGGAGGCGACCTGGGAAGATCTAAAATTGACAGCAGCTAACAAATGCTGAACAAGAATTCTCTTCTTTCCTCAGGGGCCTGATCCTGAGCACATCTGGGCCAACATAAAGATTCCCACAGGGATTTTTGAGATACTCTTAATGAAGATTTCTACCCTTTGCCCCTCTCTTAATCTGCAGTCTGCATTTCCACTGCATCTTCACAACATTCTTCTTATAAAAAACACACATTATCAATGAAGGATGGGAGTCAAGAAGGTTTATTCTCAGAGGTGTGTGAAGAAGAGGTTGCATCTATAGTTCACCCTCCTCCTTCTTCTCTTCCATGCCTGCCTGATGCCTGTATTTCAGCCTGTCGGTTCGGATGGCCCAGTAGCAAGGATGCAGTCCAATGGTGTGCAGAGGGCATGGAGCCTGGGCTTTTTGAGGTTTCCTGCTTTGATTACAGACAGTTTTCGTTCTTTGGTTTTCTGGATTATTTACTTAAGCCTTCCTGAGCTCTCTGCTCCACGCAAACAAGAGCTGCCATGCACTCATGTTCATAAGCTCAACAGCTCCATCAGTTTAATTTTTATTCATTGTCTTAGACTTTTCTGCATGTCATTTATATTTTTGTTTTTGCTTAGTATTGTGTATCTCACCTGTCAGTCTTCTAAATGAAATCACTGGCAAACTGACCATCTTAGTGGTTGCTTCTCTGTCTCCTTCTAAATTGCCATTGTGAAATTCTTGCATCGAAACCCAAGTTATTATTTTGCTTCCTGTTCGATCAGGTAGTCCATGGACTATTTCTGTCCTTCTCCTCTAGTAGTGACAGCTGATTGACATCACCAACACTAAGGCTAGGAAGTTGATCCAGAGGGATGAGGAGCTTTTTTGGATGACAGTTAGTTAACTGTTTTCACTGTAGAGGCACCAAAAATACCCAGTCCATCTCCATGACACTGGTTAACGCCCATGGGGATGACAATGGGGTAATCTTACGCCTTGAGCCATCATGAGTACATTTAAACTTCTCTGGCTCTTCATGTTCCACTTCCCTTTAGTAAGTCGTAACTGCTTTTATTCTCAAGTACATGAGGAAATTGAAGCTAAAGCTCAAAGTTCAGTGCAATCCCTTAACTCTGTGACCTAAACAGTGCAATTTACTGAAAAATGCTCCCACAAATTTTCTGTTTCCTTGGGATAAGGAGGGGAAGTGAAAGAAGTGAAAACAGTGATTAATGATTTCTTTATAACTTCTTGTTACTAGCTAGTGCTAAAGTAGGGTTTTGTGCTTCTTTTTTTCCCTGACGGAAAAGCAGCTGCAAGCACAGCAGAGCTATTTGTGCACTGTAACTGCAATGTTCATGCTGCCTGTCACCCTGTTGAGTCCCCAAACAGACTAGGAAACAAGAAGACAGGAAGGTTGAAAAATGAGAGTATAAATACTTTGCAGTGAGCTGGTAAGACAGCAAAGTCATGATGGTGGAAAGGAGAATGTAAAAAGTTAATCCCAGGTGTAATACCTCAGAGGCCAGATGCATGTTGTGAGAAATGTCGTTCATCTAATATTTATGTTTTGTTTCCCCCTCCCTGTGAACTCTGAGGTAGGCTTTAGCCAGTGAATGATGCATTCTCTGTAAATGCCTTTCACGGCCTGTTGCTGCCTTTCCAAGTTTCTTATTCAATAGCACATTTTTTCCTTGTTTTCAAATGCTTGCTGGAGTCTTAAGATGGGGAGTTTTTAACCTAACAATAAACCACCTGCATTTTATTAAGACTTGGGACTTGAGTTCCACCTCCCTCAATTTTACTGAAGTGTTGTCATTAGTAGGGTTAACCCTTTCCTAGTCAGTTTTGCTCTGAAAGTGAAGTTATATGTTTATAGCCCAATTCCACAGTCCGAAACTGTATTTGGAGGAAAGGAAAACCAGCTGAGACGCAGACCCAGAGGGCTCCATCGTGCTGACTGGCAAGAGGTGCAGAACCCCTAAATCATAGCTGCAAAGTCTACACCCTCCTGAGCACAACAGCCCTGCACCAGCATCTCCTCTGGCAACATAAAACTTCTAACTAAAATGTTCTTACCAGCCACTCTTGTTTCAAGAGTGAGATTTTTGAATCGCATTGTAGAAACTTCAGTTAAACAAAAGTTATTATTCTCCCTGTTCCTTCCCTTTTCTCTCTCATTCCATTGTCTTAAAACAGAAATGAAGTTGCACTATATGGTGACTTTTGTGCCTGGACCTCCAGGTGTGTTATTATCCCTATATTAAACTGGGAAAAAGGCAGCATGTGGATGTGAAGTCATCACCCAAATTCATGTGGCAGTTTATCAGAAAGGCTGAGAAGTTCAGTTGTCAACGTACTAAGCAACATCCCCTCTGCCCCACTAAATTTAGCATTTTGATAAGCAGTAATTGATAAGTGAGTCCCCCTCACACAGCACAGAAGCACTGCACTGCAAAGAGCAACGATGGCCATTTTACCAAATATGATGAGTTCACTGCAGACAGGAGAGAGTAACCTAATGCACCCAGTCAGTGACCCAGGATCTATACACCATGAGTTCTGATCCCATCTTGCTACCTATGTGCTTATGGGCACGAAACTTCAGTTCTTTATGACTCAGCTTCCCATCTACACAAGAGAGAGAGTAATTCTTTACAGCCAGCAGGTGAATCAAGAGGTCATAGACTTCTGAGGTTATTCTGGGTTAGTCATTCATCTTAGGACTTCAGTGGCACACCTATACAGAGATAATTGTACTAATATGCATCAGACCTGTGAGGAGAAAACAGGTACATCAAAGGTTCAGAGGTTTGAAAATACACAGCTACCATAGCTACAGAGCCATACAAATTCCCAGGATAAGCAGGTAGGTAAATGAAGACATATTAGTTGCTACCTTAATACTGGTCAGGTATAATTCATTGTATAGGAGGTTATTATTTGTTGTACAGTCTGATGTATTAGATACTGGTGTGATTTATGCTAGTACATCCCTATAACACAAGTATTATCACACACTGCATCAGTACAGGTTAGGGGTTGACCTGCTGGAAAGCAGCTCCATGGAGAAGGACAAGGGAGCCCTGGTGGACAATAAGCTATCCATGGAACAGCAATGTGCCTTTGTGTCCAGGAAGGCCAATGGTATCCTGGGGTGAATAAAGAAGAGTGTGGCCAGCAGGTTGAGGGAGGTTCTCCTCCCCCTGTACTCTGCACTAGTGAGACCACATCTGGAGTATTGTGTCCAGTTCTGGTCTCGCCAGTTCAAGACGGGCAGGGAAATACTAGAGAGAATCCAATGGGACGTGATGAGGACAATTAAGGGACTGGAACATCTCTCTTATGAGGAAAGGCTGAGAGACCTGGGGCTGTTTAGCCTGGAGAAGACTGAGAGGGGATGTTATTAATGTTTACAAATACCTGAAGAGTGGGTGTCAAGTAGAAGGGGCCAGTCTCTTTTCTGTGGTGCCCTGTGATAGGATAAGGGTCAATGGTCACAAACTAGAACACAGGAAGTTTCACCTCAACATGAGGAAAAACTTGTTTACTGTGAGAGTGATGGAACACTGGAACAGGCTGCCCAGGCAAGTTATGGAGTCTCCTTCTCTAGAGACTTTCAAAACCCACCTGGTTCTGTTCCTGTGTGGTCTGCCCTGGGTGATCCTGCTCTGGCAAGGGGTTGAACTTGAGGTGAAAGAAAACAAGAAAAGCTTTTTCAAATACATCAGCGAGAAAAGGAAGAGTAGGGAAGAAAGTGGGTCCACTGACAAATGAAGTGAGACATATGGTAACAGAGGGTGCAGAGATGGCAGAATTGCTGAATGCCTTCTTTGCCTCAGTCTTTACTCCTAAGACCAGTCCTCGGGATTCCCAGTCACTGGAAGTAAGGGAGCAAAACTGGAGGGAGGAAGACACTCCACTGGTCAGGAAGGACAGGGTTAGAGATTGCTCGAATAAACTGCAAACACACAAATCTATGGGCCCTGATGGGCAGCATCCACTTGTGCTGAGAGCTGGCTAATGCTGTTGCTGAGCTGCTCTCCATCATTTTTGAAAAATCATGGAGAACAGGAGAGGTGCCTGATGACTGGAAGAAAGCCAATGTCACTCTAGTCTTCAAAAAGGGCAGGAAGGAAGACCCAGGCAACTACAGACCAGTCAGCTTCACCTCCATCCCTGGAAAGGTGATGGATCAGCTCATTCTGGAGGTCCTCTCTAACCACATGAAAGAAAAGAAGGTTATCAGGAGTAGCCAACATGAATTTACTAAGGGGAAATTTTGCTTGACTAATCTGATATCCTTCTACGAAGGCATGACCAAATGGGTAGAGGAAGGGAGAGCAGTAGATGTCATATACCTTGAACTCAGTAAGGCTTTTGATACTGTCTCCCATAATATCCTCATAGAAAACTCAAGAAATGTGGGATAGATGACTGGACTGTGAGGTGGATTGAAAACTGGCTCAACAACAGAGTTCAGAGGGTTGTGATCAGCAGTGCAGAGTCAAGTTGAAGGCCTGTGGCCAGTGGTGTTCCCCCGGGATCAGTACTGGGTCCAGTTTTGTTCAGTATCTTCATCAGTGACCTGGATGAGGGGATAGAGTACACCCTCAGCAAGTTTGCTGATTATATGAAACTGGAAGGAGTGGCTGACAGACCAGAAGGCTGTGCTGCCAATCCAGTGAGACCTAGACAGGCTGGAGAGCTGGGCAAAGATGAACTTCATGAAGTTTAATAAGGACAAGCATTGAGCCATGCATCTGGGGAGGAATAACAACAGGCACCAGTACAGATTAGGGGTCATCCTGATGGAAAACAGCTGCATGGAGAAAGACCTTGGAGTCCTGGTGGACCGTTATCAATGGGACAGCAGTGTGCCCTTGTGGCCAAGAGGGCCAATGGTATCCTGGGGTGCATTAAGAAAACTGTGTTCAGCAGATCTAGGGAGGTCCTCCTCCCTCTCTACTCTGCCCTGGTGAGACCACACCTGGAATCCTGTATCCAGTTTTGGGCTTCCCAATGCAAGACAGACAGGGATCTACTGGAAAGAGTCCAATGGAGCACTATGAGGACAATTAAGGGACTTTAACATCTCTCCTATGAAGAAAGGCTGAGAGAACTGGGGCTGTTTAGCCTGGAGAAGGCTGAGAGGGCATCTTATTAATGTCTATAAATATCTGAGGGGTGGGTGTCAAGCAGAAGGGGCCAGTCTCTTTTCCATGGTGCCCAGTAATAGGACAAGGAATAACAGGTATAAGCTAGAACATAGAAAGTTCCACCTTAACGTGAGGAGAAACTTCTTTACTGTGAGAGTGACAGAGCCTGGAACAGGCTGCCCAGGCATGTTGTGGAGTCTCCTTCTCTAGAGACTTTCAAAACCCACCTGGATCTGTTCCTGTGTGGTCTGCCCTGGGTGATCCTGCTCTGGCAAGGGGTTGGACTAGATGATTTCTAGAGGTCCCTCCAGCCCCTAACACTCTATGATTCTACGATTCTCCTGTGGTACTCATAAAAAGAAACACACAAAGTTTACATTGCTCTTGTAAACAAATAATTTCCATTAATTCACACATCAGTATATGATTTCAAAAACTGTAGATATCAATAATAACTGGAAATGGCCTTTATAAACCCACATCTCAGCATAGCTGGTTTTAGGGACATAAAACTATCGCTATTGCATAGAATGTCATATGATGTGGGGATCCAGTAGACTGGGACATGTAGCAGTGAAAGTCATCTAGTGTGAGAGCAGCAGACAGCCCCTATTGATCTAGAGCTAGCTCTGACCGCAAACCAGTTGTTTGCCTGTTGGGGAGCACAGCTTCCCTCGCCTGTCATTTGGAAAGACAAAGGATGAAGATAATTTATAAAGATACTCCAGAGCAGAAATTTTCATATTTGAGTCATGACTCACAAGATTCTTACTTTTCCATTCAGTGTAAATATGCATTAACAATCATTCTGAATTGCTTTTAAAATATATATGTAAACAGCTTTTCAAAATCTCTCTTAAACCAAATTGGGGTATATCTCACATTTGTTTGAGTTCACACCCTTTAACTAGCTTTAGGAAGCTGGGAGTTACATTGCTGTGTAAATCATATCTGCTCATAAACTGTGGTTTGAAAACACTGCACATCTGTGGTATCAAATGTATGTAAATTACAGAATTATATGACATTACTAGTCACTTACATGTAAATGTAAGCTCCATTTTTGTGCAGTATTTGAACTCATGTTATTATGTAGCATAAACTACAACCACCTACTCTCTACTTAGAAGACAATCCGAACAGGGATTTGCAATCCCTTTGCAATCATTTTCACACAGCCGTATAGTAAAGTACCCAAGTTAGGAACGTAAGTTACAAACTGTTATGCACCCTGAAGCACACTTATGGCCTTTCTTTATTGGTGGCCTGGTCACCATACTCATTACTTTTGAGCAAATAAAAGGTGGGGTTTTGCTTTTTGGAGTTCTGTTTGTTGATAAAAGGGGTATTTTCTTTGCAGCAATCTGGAAAAACAGAGCTTTTTCAGCTTTACTTTCGTCATGTTTCTGTGGTTTCTTTTTCAAGTTGGTACCAGATCAATCAGAGCCAGCATCTCATAATCCAAGATCTAGAAGCCAGGAGGTTGTATAGTCCATCAGTCACACGGTCTTTTCCAATATTATAAAGGGGATTGTTCCCTATGACAGGTTTGCTGTGTTTTTCTTCCTCTGAGTGCCTCAAGAGAGAGTGCCAGGAAGATTTTCATTCTTCTACTTCATAGTCTTGCTCCTATTTTCACCTCTTTATATATAAGTTCTTTTAAAATCCATTCATAAGAATGTTCTGCTTTAAATTATAAATTTCTTTCTTTCCAGCTTTGACTGTATTTTCCTTTAGACAAATACCTCTACAAACCTTTCATCAGAAGACCCAACATTACTTATAAGCACCATTAATGAAGCCTGACAAAACAATTATGGAGAAGCTATTATCATCTTTACTCTTCATAATAAATTACAGATAAATTAATACATGACTTGATCAAGGTTGTACAGTGAATTAATGGTAGCAGCTGGAAGTGTAGCCTAGGAACTTTGACACCCACGCTCTTGCTGAAATTATATACCCTGAAAACACCAGGGTTGTCTCAGACCTACTCTGCACTACCAGCATTCCTCTCATATGACTGAAGTGCTTTTAGGCTATGAAAATTAAAGAAAAGGAAAAAAAAATGTAACTCAGTGTCTGCTTCTACATTGTTTTCCCCTCTGAGGCTAAAAGACTTTTTCTTTTTCTTGTTTTAATTTTTTTTTACAGTAGATATTGGCAGGCTGAAAGTTGAAATAAAATAGGAAAAAATAACAAGCATAGTTTGAGTGATTACTCAACTGGGGTCCTTTGTGACAGGAAATGCAGCTGCGTGACTAATGGACCTGACTTTCTCTTGGCTTCCTTCCCCCTTCAAAGATCTTGTTTACTGCTCCAGCCAAATTTTTTTTTTAAATTGCTAGAAGCTAGCAATTTTCCAGGAAAAAAAAAAAAAAATCTTTGCAAGAGGCAAAGGCAGTAAATCTTACAAAGATCAAGGGCTGCAAAGCTCTCCCCCATCTACTCCTTTTAGCCTTCCAGGCTCTTGAGTCACGTCATATCTTCCCCTGCTCTGCTCCGAACATGTGTCCAGCAGATCTTTCTGCTTTGGTAAGGGGAGAGAGCATGCGAATCACATTTGCAGCATCTAACCCTGGAATTCATAAAGGAAGGACTAATTCCATTAAGGAAACCAGGGGCCTCCTAAGCCTCTTGCATTTTGTCTTTTTTTAAATTATTTTTGCGCTCGCTCTCTCTTTTTACCAGCAGTTGTGTGCCCTGACTCCATAATGACATGGCTGTTAAGTGTGAGCTACTGAGATTTGACACAGCATAGTCCCATTAGTAAGAGGCTATGGAGCTTTACATGTTGTTTGCATTTGGCTTGCTTTGTCAGTCTGCTTTGTTGAGCTTCCTAGGTAATGGCAGATAGACCAGTACCTGAACCTCCTCTGAACTGGAAGGGAAGAGGAACCACCCATCCCAGCATCATGCCAGGCCCTCATCCCTATAATTCAAAACAGTGAAACCCTGAGTTCTCTTTCACTAACAGGGGATGTTGGGCTTATGGTTGGATAGAGTATCTAAACAAGCAGAGTCTTGCCATCCTTTGGGGAATGTCAACAGGAGATGCATACCCTGAAGGACAGCGGTCCTGAGTGCCGGGGAAGGGCACAATGGGTTAATGGAGGTGTCTGAGCTGTGAAGAGCTCCCAAGACTATGTGCTCAAAAAAGCAAACATGACATTTAGTGGTCTGAAGGTGGGCACTGGCACAGGAACCTGTTGGCCACCAGCAGCAGCGCCAACACCAGCCATGCCACAGAGGAAACAGGTAAAACTTTGGACTGTGGAAGGTTTATTCCTGCAAGGGGGTTAGAAACTCAGCCAGACAGGTAAACAATAGCCTCAAAAATCATAATCTAAGAGAAGTGGGAGTCATTCTTCAGCCTTCTCAAGAGGCCCTTCTCTTTGGAAAGCTGGGGGATCAAGTAATTGTAAAAGAGTTTGAGGGCTGCTCCACAATCTACAACGCTGGCATGGTTCCCTGTGCCCTGTAGCAGAGGCTAAAAAAGGAGGTGAATATATTCATTACCATAAACTGCACAGAGGAACCATCAGAATGGATATGCTAAAAAAAGAGATGAAACCTTTGCTTATGAATAGACCTAAAAGAATTGAATACATGTGTACAGAGGGATCATTTTCCACTACCTACCAGAGGAAAAATCTCTGGGGAAGTGGCCGATGCCAAATATTTTCTTATGCTTCATGTGTCAGCAGGGTCTGGCAGAAGCCCTTGAAAAACAGAGCACGCATTTTGTGCAAATTGAGAATCACAATTTCTGGTGATTTGGATTGCTTCACCAAACTTGAGATGTTTCTCCAAAAATACAGCAGATGTTTGATGATGTACCAAGTTTTCAGCATTTACACAGATCAGATGATATTAAGATCAGCAGAAAAAAAATAACACAATAACACAGTCAAAGGCTTCAGAGCTGTCCTGAAATAAAAACTAAGCTAGGCTAGACAGACAAAAATGCTAATTTCTCACAACAGCTACAAAATACTGGGGAGAGACATTATCATAGCAAGCCATACAGCAAGGCTATGCAGATGTGGTGGGCACAAGAACTCACTGGAATGGGAGCTCTGTGTGTGTGTGTAACCTGGCTGCATGACCCACCAAGCCCAGGGCACTTCTATAAAAAGATAGGCAGTAGACTTTGACTGCAAAGCTTAACAGTTCCAGTGACTGAAGGAGATCATTAGAGAGGATGTAGCCCCGAGGTATCTTAACACCACACATGAGACAGAGCTGTGCCCAGAAGAGAACTCACCTAGTCCACCTGGAGATAGATGGTCAAAACTGGAGGTCAGTAAATTTCTGTGCAGTGACTGCTAACAAAGCTGAGTGTCAATACATTCAGACAGAGAGGAAGGATTTGGCATTTGTCCATGAATGTAAAAAGTTTCCTGTGGTTTTTTTTTTGTTGTTTGGTTGGTTGGGGTTTTTTTTTTGTTTGTTTGTTATTTTTTTTTGTGTGGTTTGGTTTTTGTTTTTTTTTTAATGAGAAGCCTCTGTTAGAAAACTGACCATAACCCACTTACTGTGATTGCCAAAATGGCCTGGCAAAGCCCACTCGCCTCATGAATACAAGGATTTCTTTTTTTTTAAGTCATGAATTCTTGATTTGCAGATTGGGAGGGATTTGGCAGATTCGAACTTAATCCCTAGAGCATTTGATGAAAAAGCAATGATGCAAAGTCCAGAGCTAGATTTTGTATGTGATGACTTGCTTAAGAATTTTGCTTATGATGGGGATAAAACCCAGTAGAAAGTGTATGAGCCTATCACTGAGAGTACTCTCAGCAGTGCTGCTGACTTCAGGTGAACACTATGAGTAGTGTATCCTGGCTAGGAAAAATGATATAACCTCTCTTGATTGTTATTTCTACTTCCCTGAGGTAAGCCTACTACAATGCAGTAAAACTAAACAGGTGGCAAGGTATATGAATCTTACCATTTCTACACATCCTGTACCTGCTAAGGTAAACAAGGGCTGACAATGTGGCAGGAATAAGTGTAAGATGTCTTCAGTGAAATACAGATTTATCTCTACTGCTCTAGTTCCGTTATTCCTAATCAACAAGTTGGCAGGAAATAGTGCCAAACCAAATTGGTTACTACTCAGAAAAAGCATGGAATTAGGCTGTGATCTATTTTTAGGTCTGTTATATAAAGGTGGGACCTATGAAACAAGTAAGTCACCTACTGACATTGTGCTTGGCAAAAACCCAAAATTAATTTATTTTCATTCTTGCAGTCTTTCGACTCCCTGCCATCTTCAAGGGTGTCATCACAGAGAGTCAAGATAAAAAAAAATCAGGATAACACGACCTGCCACCCCAACAGCTGTGGCCGTGATGTTCCAGAGATGTAAGCAACACTGCCCAGTCCTCGTGATTCATTGAGCACAGTTTATGTGATATTCATTGTAACTATCTGCAATTGCAGATTAGCACAGCTTCACTGAATTTTGTCTCGAAAACTTAGTGACTTTAGGACCTCTGGCATTATCAACTGCCCTTTCCAGTCTGAGATTCTGAAGAAGGTGCTGCAAAGTCCTCTGTTCTATTATGAACAACGAGATGAAACCAGATGCATAATAAAGCAAATCTTTCACAAGCAGCCTAGACTGCATCTCAGCCCAGAGGTGGATGCATTTGAGCTACAGGGAAGTAATCCGTTCATAAACAAACTTCTCAAGCCCTCTGGGATGAAAGCACTATACAGAATCAGTTTAATTCAGTCTAATTATGTAACAAACTCTCATTTCATGTTATTACTGTTCTCCTGGCTTTGCTACACCGCTCACACTGCAATTCCAAATGGCTTTACTCTGTGCTGGAAGAGCAGTCCACTACCTTCTAAAAAGCCAGTATACTAAAAAAAAACCTGTGGTGGAAATGGTTCCTGTGTGTACAGACTGTACATGTTCCATTTCTCTCTGTCTGGCTAACAAGTGGCTACCAGTGATTTGATGGCATTCATATGGTTTTGAATTCCGGGTGTACTTTACATTGGTAGCAAGTCCCAGGCACCATGTTCTGTTGCATTACGGTCACCTTGCATTTGGGCTCCTGGCTGCCCTCACTTTCTACTCTGATGCTTTCCTGCCTCTGCAACATCTCACCTTAGCAGCAGAAACAATCAATATATATATCAACAGCTTGAATTTCTGGGACAGTTTGGTGATTTGCTCTCCCCTTTTGTTGAACCCTGTAAAAAGGACTAAAAGGACTGTGTTACCTAGTAGTTAAATAATGAGATCGGAAGCCCTAGACCACCTGGGCAATATTACTGAAAATAGATGTCAGATGAGGTCTAAATTAGGCATCTGCTTGACTGCACGAATTGGCTTCACCCAAAATCTCATGCCACTGTGTTACACAATGGCAGCATGGCCTCCAGTGCCTTCATTACTTTATCTGTAACATGCAGAGAGAAGCACTCCACTGTTCAACCATGTGTACTGAGCATTTATCGTCATTTCTGAAGACTGGAAATTCTTGAATGAAAGGTGATGTATTAACAGAAACTAGTTAATATTGTCTCTTCCTTTTTTAGTGACAACTCTTTGCTGTTTGCATTATGCTCTCACATTCCTGAGTTAAGTTTGCTGGAAGCATTTGATTTCACTTGGGCTTAAAATCTGGTTCCTTCCTCAGAGAGGATGCTGGAACACATCTTTAAGCACAGCATATCTCACATGTCCAGAAACTTTGCACTCAAGACTCCTGTGAACTGCTTCCATCTGACCTTCCTCACCTTTCTTAACATACTCAAACAAGGAAGGTGAGAACAGTTTAATGCGTGCATGTTTGCACACCCTGCAGCTGCATGCATTTTGAAGGCCAGACAACATTCTCTGCCACTGCAAATGATTTTGAGGAGATGAGAAGCTGCAAGTAGATGACCATGTGAATGTAATTTTAAGAGAAAAAGCAGAACTTCTGAGCTCTTGATAGTGAGGTATAGTCCCAAGCCTGGATACAGTTTCACACTCCAGGAACTGAGCTCTATGTCTATGTGCCTTCTAGAGGCCTTGTGAATACAACATCATCTTTGTTTCCCCATCTGTAAAACTGGGATTATAATCCTCTCCTATGATAGAAAGGTATAGAAAAGTTCATCTCCGTTAAGTTTTTACAAATGTCGTATATCGTTTTTCTCGATCAGGTTCCATTACAAAGAAGCCCTGCAATTCTTCCATCCTCTGCTATTAAAAAAGGGCTCTTCTCTTGCAGTCTTTATATGACTTAATATAAAGTCATACAAATTACTTTATATGACTTAATTAAACTGCACAAGGTAGTTTCTTGAGCTAACCTCCTTCACGGCTTTTTGCAGTTGCAGAATGAAGGAAGATGGGCGTTTAGACAGCAAGTAACAACACTGTGAGTAAAAATGAGCGACTTGCTGACAGAAGGTTTCCATATATCTCTCTCCCTGTCTGTAGTCTCGGAGCAGCTGTATCTGCTATAGCTCCTCTTCCACATTGTGTCTAGGACACAACATCTCATATTCAAAAAGTAACAGCAGGTGTGAAAAGCACACCCACAGGAGTGTTAGGTCCATATAGCTCTTGAATGTTCCCCACTGCAGCAACGATTCAATTCGGTGACAGCACGTGAATGGATCAGGGATAGAAAGACAATAATATCAACAGCAACATCAAGAACAGCAGGTAATGCAAATAATGACATTAATGAGCATTTGCATTAGAAATGGCATGGGTCAGGTGGTTTTCCATAAGGATCTCTGTGCTAGAGCATCCTCTTGTGTGGGGCAGAGACCTTGAAGCAGAAGGATGGGGATATTCCTTGGGGAGCAGGGACACACAACGAGGGCAACATACATCAGACAGTGCTTTGTATCCCAGAGGGCTGTGAGCAGCTGGGGACCCCCACTGGCTGCTGTAGCCAGTACTGGGGTTTGAGCTTGGCTGCAGGCAAGGACTCGTCACACCAGCTCTGTCTTTCATCTGTCACCTTGAAAATCATGTTTGGCCTACACATTATAGCTGCCCAGAGAGACAGCAGTTCCCTTCAACGCACATGCTCACACGTAGCTAATGGAACTGGGATTATTGCAGTGGTTTGGAAAAGAAGGAAAATATATATTGCCAGGCTGGATAAATTGTTAAGACACTGTCGGCCTGATGCGGGCAGAGTGCCTGCCAGATGAAGCATTTGCACGTGGAAATCCACAGGGCAGAAGATTGGCACTGGAGTATTTGTGTTGCCATCAGCAGGGCAGCAGCTCACCCGCACGTACTCAGACTCCCAGGAGGCCAGGGCTCAGGGCTCCTCAAGGAGGTCAGTTTTTATATAGTAAAGCAAACAGTTTAGTTAATCAAGGATATTTTTTTTTCTTTTCTTTTCTGAGGCTCTTGGCACCCAGCCCTGTTACTTGCAATCTTTAATTTGTGCTGTGGCTTCCTCTTCCCTCCTGCCTTCTCACTCACTCCAATTTTCCCACACACTTATTTCCTAACTCTACCTCTTATAGAGATCTTCATTTATTTCGGACCCAAATTTACCTCAGTCCTACACAAAGCTGCTGTTACCTCACCATTTATTCCTGTAAATGACTGTCATCAGAAATTCATGAGCTTGAAAAGTTTATGGAAAAAAACACCATTTTTTTTTGTGTTGTAGAAAATAGTTGATGATTGTGCACATATTATACATTTATTCATATGTGCTTACAGAAATTGATTATGGATCAACTTAGACCTTCTCTTTGGTTATGCAGCTGCCCAAGTCTCAAAATTGGGGCTTCAATTGTGTTTTTTTAAAGGATCTGTGTGTGTCTATGATAGGGCTGGGCTGCAAGCTACATGGGTTGCTCAAAATCTGTCCATGAAACAGCCTCTTATCATACAGCTTCCACTATAAGGGAGCAGATTTTGACAAAACAAAGTCACATTTTGACAGATTCTCCCTTCAGCTTCCATGCTGCTAAGAAAAAAAATAGAAGAGATAAAGGCATTTTCCCTGGTTATCACAGCTACACAGTCCATAGCACTTACTGTGTAAACTGTGTAGAGAAACCAATGAAGGCAACATGCAAATAAACATCTCAACTAAAACCACTGCAAAATCCCAGTAAAAATATACAGCTATCGAGTTCTCAACTGTCAACATGAAAGAGGCTGGCATGCTCAAAAGCTGATATTAAGAATTGTAGGAACATGGGTGGGAAGTGACCCACCTGATCACCAGATTCTACCTTGTGAAATTACCTTTAAATGGTATTTTCTGAAAAGCTGCATAGAACCCAGTGTGTTCCTTTAGTCCGTATGCACTCTAGGAGATGCAAGACTCCACCATCCTGTAGCAAACAGCCTCCACCACACGTGCAGATCCACCTGATCTCACCTCATTTCAGGTAAATACTTCCTCTCCTTCTTCCCTGTCGTTATTTCCAAACTTGTTTCTACACAACTCCTCTGCCTCTGAATGGAGCCCAAGTTGGCAGGGCAGCACTTTCCAGGCTGTGAAGCGAGCTGCGAACAGCTAACAAACCCTGACACGCATTCTGCGTACTTTCACTAGAACTGTTCCTCATCACCACTTACAAGCAGGCAAAAAAAGGCTTGAATGAATTGCAGTGAGGAAGGGGCCAAGAAGACTGGAAGACACTGATCTAGCAGGCAGCGGATGGCCTGGGTGCAGCAGGTGAGGTGGCAGATCACAGCCCAGGTCCAACAGACAGGACACAATGGGCTGTTGTTCCTTGGTGGCCCCTGCAAAGAAGTCTCTCAGACTGAAGAGAGCCACACGTCAGAAGGCAGATGCTGCCAAGAAGTACGTTGCACATGCTCTGACAGGCAGGCAGTCCAATACTTCTCATCAATTTCAGAATCCATCACCGAAGAAAACACGAATCTTTATAAGGTGGGACACGTTTTAAAAGAACAGCTGGTGCAGATTCAATTGGTATAAAACTCTATTAAATACCAAGGGGTGTTGCTGATTTATACCAGCTGAGAAGTTGGCTAACATTCTTTTGGAGCCAATACCTCTCCTATTTGTAATTGCCAGTAGAAGCGCTGGGAAATGCAAGAAGAAATGAAAAATAGAGCACATTTATGTGAAAAAGCTTCGATGCAAACCAAATGTCTGCTCGCTGCACAAAGGCTGAAATAATACAGCCGTTATTGGAACTGTACTACAATAAAACAAGCTGGATGAGTCAACCAGCAGTGCATCTAATCTCCACTGGCTGCCTTTCCGGTCCCCAAGCTCCCCATCTATTTTTATCTCTTTTTTTTTTTTTCTTTTAATATTCTTTTTGGTTTACAAGCAATAAATCCACAGCTCTCAGATCCCCTGGGTGCACTCTTGCCGGCAGGCCACTCAGCATTTAAGATGTTACCCAGACCGTTTCAGCTATTAGACCAGAGAAGATGGAGGCTAAGATTCAAAGTCAAGAGAAACTGTGGCCCAGAGAGCAAGGCAGAGGCTACTGACAGCAAGGGGCACGGCCAAGTTTCCCGCCCTGAAGGCAAGCAGGCACCAGAGAGGAGCAGTGCGAAACACTCTTCAGGCGGCCAGAGCATTAGGAGGGAAGTGAGCAGGGAAGTTAGCAGAAATTTGCTCCCAGCGCGCAGCATTGCCTGGTGAAGTGGGGCAAGTACTGCAGTTGTGAGGCTGTGGGATAACCGAGAGAGCCCAGCAAAACGTTCCTGACTGATAGCCATGCACCGCTGCAGATGCCCGAGGAGCTTTGGGACGGGCTTGCTTCCAAACCTGGAGGAACACACAGCTCCGTGGCACAGTGGTGGGCACTTACCAAGAGAATAATGTGTGATGTGCTCAGTTGTCGTGCAGTGACTAACGGAAGAGCTAACAATAAAAATGACACTGGCAGTCAGAGTCTGCTGCTGTGCCTATGCAAAAACAATGTCCTTCTCTTTTTCCATGGGTGGGGAGATTTTTAGTTAAGCTAAATGCACCTGATCCACCTTAGGATCTTCTATGTTACCCATTACAGAATGCGATATTTGAAAGTTGAGAAAAAGACAACCCTGATTCCAGAATCACTGGGGAGGTGATGGGAACTGCGTTCATGATGCGAGGTTTCACTGTTGTTTGTTGTCCGGGCGTGGTAACACTCTCTTGAGAAAAGTGTGGGTGAAATTTTGGAATCACAATACTCCTGCTTCATTTTTCTCTGGTAACCAAATTAAGATCTTAGCACCAGAGCCATTACATTTCCAATTTTTCTCTGTTCTCTTTAATGGTTTCATTGCAAACATATACAACTAGTCACCTCGAGCTCATACATGCTGGGAAACATCTGTTAATTGAATATTAAGATAGCCAGAGTGTTATGATGGATAGAAACTACTGGGATATGATGCTAGCCCACAGCCTTCCTTTTCATTCCAAGAGTACGTGCTTCAGGGAGTAAGGGAGAAGAGTATATGAATTTAATTTCAGACATTCACTTTTTAGGTGCCCCCAAGGGACATACCCATTTCCTATATAAGGTTTGGTCTGTTTGCAATTAAGCTCTCTTCTTTGCATATTTCCGGATAGATTAAAAATAGCAAAATCAGCTTATTCTTGGACTTCTGGAGATAAACAAAGCCGTTGCTTCCAGGGGTTTTAAAGCACTGATCAGGCTTATCGATCTCAAAGGCAGAATATGGCTGTGAATTTCTTATGCCGAATAAACAAGAATTTATGAAGATAAAAGGTAGGAGCAAATTTCTAGAACTGGAGACCTTTTAAAGCCACTAACTTTTGCAGTGCTCTTTTTAATAAAACTAGATAGTGATAAAAAGTTGAGTTGAATATTCTTTACACGGAAAGCTCAAGACTAGTGCAAACCTCTCTCACCA
This sequence comes from Todiramphus chloris collaris, assembly GCA_025345505.1. Classification (NCBI taxonomy): domain Eukaryota; kingdom Metazoa; phylum Chordata; class Aves; order Coraciiformes; family Alcedinidae; genus Todiramphus; species Todiramphus chloris. The sequence continues at coordinate 16,833,703 of JANVCC010000033.1, read as the reverse complement.
CACTCGCAACCAGTTCCAGAGCCAAGAGCCTTGCTGAGCTCCCATTACAGTTCTCTTATTCTTTTTCTGTTGGGATTACCATCATGAATCCATTTAATCCAAAATGTAAAGCTGTTTTTTGTGATGCAGCCATCCATTCTCAAGGACCTTGACAGAAACAACTCATTTATAACAGTGCCTAAATTGCTATCAGATGGGAATGATTCCCATACATCCCTAACAGCCTGAGGTTGGACACACGATAGTGATCTGCACCTGATCATTTCTTCCCTGCTGTTCAGCTCTCTGCTCATTTGCAGAAACTACCTGGAATAGGGGCCATTTTCCAAAGGACTGCCTGAATTTCAGTTTCCTCAGAGCGGTTTTTTGCTGTTTCCATTTATCGTTTGCAGACTCCTTAGAAGTCAGTAGACCCTGATAGATCCATGGACAATGGGATGAAAATTATTGATATAATGGTTTTAATATTAGTTATTCACACTCTTATGCTGAAAACAAAGCTAGGGTTTAACCCAATATAACCATAATTATTTGTTAGCTTTCCTAAAGTCCATAAAACCCTCAGGACTACATTCAGGTCAGCAGTGGAAAAAGTCCCACTGCCTCCCTCGGAATTGTGCTAATTTTATCTGAATTTTAATCTTACTAGTAGACTGGATTACAGAAGATCCTGCTCGGATCAGCATTGAACTCTTAACCTTGAAAAGTCATTCATGGCATACATGCACCTCATAATTTCTAATTCTGGTTGTGTTTGAGATTCCTTATCTGAAAATCAAATGATCTGGTAACTTTGCTACAACCGAATCTTGATGAACTTTTTGTGCTTCTCATATTGAGATCAGACATGGGTAAAAACCAACGTGAAAGGCTGTGATTCCACAACAGTAATCTGACCTAAACTGTGGCTGCATCAGCTGTGCCTCCTATAGTCCCTGGTCACAGTCCCCTGTCTCCTTCCTTGTACCTGCACTGGTGCTCATCTGGTCTTGCAAGAAATTGGTCCAGGGGATAGTGAAAACTAATTTTTTTGTTGTGTTTATTTTCAGACAGTTTAGCTCCCTGAACGATGCTATTCCAGGGTCAGATGCACAGTATGGTTTGTGTTGAGGAAACGCAGGGGCACGGCCGGGCAACAGCAGCCCTGATGTAAGTTGGCTGGAATGGATATGGAACTATACTCTTAACTACAGCTATCTGGTGAGTACTGTTTGTTAAAAACATATGGGCACAACTTACAAACAGCTGCTTTCAGCTTCAGTTCTTTAAAGGCTCAACTTCTAAAGCAGAACTTCCAGACAAGTAGTCAGTACAAGTCACTGTGAAATTAATGGGATATTTTTAGAGCCTCAGGTAAGGGAATGACTGATGAAAGGTTTGACAGTCCGGCAAAGGAAATTCTGACAGATTTTTAGGACTAGAAATAAAGACTAGGCACCAGTAGATTCAGAAGAGTGTGGACCGGGTACCAGCTTGATAAAGCACAAGGACTGGAATAACAAGTACACTTCAAATTGGAGCCAGGGTACAATAACAGCAGAGCTGAGAACCTCAGACTCTTAAGAGCGATTGTATCTGGCCCTGAGATGCCTGGTGGAATAACACCATGGATGCTGCATAGAGCCTGTCCACACAATGCCTGGCTCTTACAGCCCTGTGAGGCCCCTGCTTTCAGAGCGCTGCATTGCCTCAACAAACATGTACCATGATAGTGAAACTGATGATTCATGAGGAAGAGAAGATTACACCACCACAGTAGCCATCTACTGTTGAGTAGTATGTCCCCTGGAAAATCTACAGTTAAGCAAGATATACATGAAGTGGCCTACACCACCACCCTGTGCTTTGTTTCTCTGCTGTGCAAAATGGTACAATGGCATGGGAAAGACAGGTGGCCCATTCCATACCTCCTATCATGGCAGGAAGATCCTTCCCTACCACTCCTGATTCCTAGAGCTGTACCAGGAGCCTCACTCAACGTCATAATTCTTACAGACACAAGCAGCCTTGAGGAAGTCAACAGGACTGTTCAGCAGACTGTTTATAAGAGCTCATGCTGCAAAACCAGTCCCTTATTTTGGTAGAGAAAAGCATAGAACAAGTCCTAGCAATATGGAAATTACTCCTGAGGACCCAGTAAAGGCCCTGCTGTGTGACAAGAGTCATAAACAGACCTTACAAAGTAATAAGGACTTTTGCAAAAGCAGGACAAAATGTGGAGGTTTTTTTAAATATTGTTTGACATAAAAGTGCTCTTGATCCTCTTTGGCTCTCAGCAACATTAAGGACATGAAGACCTTTCTGGCACCATGGCCTCTAAAGAGTCAACCCTCTGAGCAAGAAAATGTGTTCCTGCACATTTCCAGGACATTTGCTGGGGGGGAAAAAAAAAGTCCCAAACAACAGAATAACCTCCTGTCCATCAAACAAGATTTCACAACAATTACAGTACCAGGCACAGAGAACTCTGCCTGCCTGGCCCACAGCCACACCACGGGCAGCAAACTTTCTAGCTTTCACAAACTAATTAGGTTCAGGTCAGGTATGTGACTGCAAGAACTTCAGGGAGGGTGGAGGGTGAAGCAGGAAGCAGTGCTGATGATTCAACCAGGGATCATCTTGAAAACATTTCTTAAGTTTCCTCGAAAATAAGTTTTGGATGTGAAAGGAAATTGATTTTATTTCTAAAAGTACAGAAACAGAAAGCTCTCTGGTAGAAAAATGAAAGTGGGAAGGACTCTTTATTTAAGAAGTAGAATCATAGAGTCACAGACTGCTTTGGGTTGGAAGGGACCTTTTAAAGGCCATCAAGTCCAACCTCCCTGCAATGAGCAGGGACATCTTCAATTAGATCAGGTTGCTCAGAGTCCTGTCCAACCTGACCTGGAACATTTCCAGGGATGGAGCATCTACCACCAATCTGGGCAACATGGGCCAGGGTTTCACCAACCTCATTGTAAGCAATGTCTTCTTTATATCTAGTCTAAATCTCCCCTCTTTTAGTTTAAAACCATCACCCCTTGTCCTATCACAACAGGCCCTGCTATAAAGATTGTCCCCATCTTTCTTATTGGCCCCCTATAAGTACTGAAAAGCCACAGTAAGGTCTTCCCAGAGCCTTCTCTTCTCCAGGCTGAACAACCTCAACTCTCAGCCTTCTTTCACAGCAGAGGTGTTCCAGTCCTCTGATCATTTTTGTGGGACCTGCTCCAACAGGTCAGAGTAGCAAGTAGAGAAGCAGGAGGTAGAGAAGCAACTGATTAATCTGTCATAAATTTTATGGTGACAGTTTTTAGTATCTAGCAGTGGAGTGGGACAGGTGACAAGAAGGCAAAACCACTTCCAGTTGCTATTATCAGCTCTCAGGACAATCTTTCTTTCTAGTAACAAACTAGAGCTGCAAGGGAAATGATTTCCAAATTTCAGCACAGCTTCCTGCACACATAAAGACAGCACAGGAGTGACTTCAATCAACGTCTGCACATGCAAGCAGAGGAATCAAAAAGATTCACTGCTGGATTTTACATTAGACACTGCAAACTTTAGTAGTATAATCACTGGGCTACACAGTGCTACTCTGTGCCATTCTGTACGGTGAGGAGTGGCTGAAGTTTAACACCTTTCCCCCAAAGCCATAAAATTACAAGGTAAGGTTCACAGCAGCCACAAGCAATGCAATGCTAAAGCACTCTCATCTTCTTCAGTTATTGACATCTTCAAACACAACTTCATGGGAATTCTCTTGGTCAATATAAGGCATTATGCTTAAGGCAGAATGATCAAAGAAAAGCCTGTGGTCAGCGTTGCACAGCGTTACTTGGTTCTCTAGTGGGTCTTTTTGATAATATGACTCTACAATCAGCATATGCAAAAAATGTCCAAGTGAACAAGCTACTGCCTGAATAGTGCTCATCAGCTTTCACCTCCAGCTTTTAGCTGCCTGTGCCATAGCTCTCTGTTTGCTATGTGCCATGCCATGTGCCAGTGACTGGTGGAGGCAACAACAGAACATGCAGAGCTGTGATGGCAAGAGATGGATGTGAACTTCATAGGATTAAGTATGTCTCATACCACTTCTGGGTCTTTCAGATATGTCCATATAAGCAAGTAGGATCTCCTACTGAGGTCTGCATTGAACATCAGAAGAAAACTTTTCACTGGGAGTGTATCACAGAATCACAGAATTTCCTAGATTGGAAAAGACCTTTAAGAACATCTAGTCCAATCATTAACCACTGACAGGGCCTCGACTAAACCTTATTCTTAAGCTCTATGTCTACAGAACTTTACCTTCAGGTATGGGGACTTCACCACTTCCCTGGGCAAGTAATTCCAATGCCTGATAACCTGTTTGGTAAAGAAATTCTTCTTAATATTAAATCTAAACTTCCCTTGGCGCAACTTAGGGCCATTTCCTCTTGTTCTATCACTTGTTACTTGGTTAAACAGACCAACCCCCACCTCTCTACAACCTCCTTTCAGGTAGTTGAAGACAGCAATAAGGTCTCCCCTAAGGCTCCTTTTCTACAATCTAAACAACCCCAATTCTCTCAGCAGCTCCTTATAAGACATGTTCTCTAGACCCTTTGCCAGCCTTTTTGCCTTTCTTTGGCCATGCTTTAGTACCTAGTATAGTACTGGAATGGGTTACCCAAAGGCTGTGCAATCTCCATCCTTGGATGTTTTCATGACTTGGCAAGAAAAGACACAGCTGACCTATTAAGTGCTGGCAACAGTTTGCCTAAGAGCAGGATGTTGGTCTAGAGACCTCCAGAGGTCCCTTTTAACCAACATTTCTATGATGCTGTGTGTCTCTCAGATCTCAGAGCTGAGCTAACAAGCTATGTTTTGGAAGGACTCTGTAAGGTGAGCGGCTTTGGCTGGTAACACCTACCAAGCCTGGAATGATTGGAATGGTTTATATGGAGCAAACTAAGTGTCTGAGTGGAGGCCTCTCACACCTTCATGTAACACCTCCTCCAGAACAGAGACTGAATGGTGGAGCACTGTGAAATACTGCTTATGAGGTAGCAGTACCTTTGGAATGGTGACGCTGCTCACTTCCTTTATGTGACCAAGGCTTCAGCAACAAGAAGGTTTTAGCCTCCTGCAGTGCTCCTGTGATGCTCTTTTGTAGCAGTGGTGAGAGCAATGGTGCTAGCGTGTGTTACTGGCGTGCTGAGGCGCTGCTCAAAGAGGGCAGGCTTATGGCTGAGTTACAGGCTGGCATATACCCTAACTTTTGTTGCCTGCTTTTAAGGCAATTATATTCAGCTGCTTCCTGCACAAAAGGAACCAGAAGAGACTGCATTCTTGCCACCATATAAAGAGACAGATTCCAGACTGCACTGGCTGCAGGAACACACTGAAGCTGTGCAAAAGCTGATAGTTCAGCAGGGACTCTCATATTCAGGCTGACAGACATAGTAGATACATGCACAGAACAGACAAAATCCTTTCCATAAAAGCACCCTTTGCACGGTTCTGCCACACTTCATTCATCCATAGCTCTTTGCTCATTCATTCTTGGCACACCCGTTTCTTTCCCCTGTGTGGAGCCGGCTTGCATACTGCTGCAACACCCTCATCTCTGCCATTCCTTTAATCCCTCTCACAATTCCAGTACATTCCCGTCTTTCAGCACATAGATGTCAAGCAGAGATGACAGGACCCGAGAAGTGCAAGTACTAGTTAGACATAGAGAGAGCCAGGAGAGTGCTGGCCCCAGGTGAGAACTCCATTAGCAAAAGCAATGAGATGTGAACATGCCTCTGAACAAATTATGTTCTCTCAAAACTGCCAGGAGTAGGGCTCAACTCAGAGGGAACAAATGAAGCTCGATCTAATGACCACAGCATATCACTTGGAGCTACCAATGCGCTACAGAGAATCTTTTCCTTGAACATGAGCCCTAACCATGGCGTACGTCAATGTGTCATGTACTGATACGGACTTCCAAATGACTACAAATAACATTGCAGAGATTATTTTCGCTTGTTTATTAGCTTGAACAAATATTGAGCAGCTGAGAATGCTTTGGTGAGAGTCTGAATCTCTTGACATGAGACCTAACATAGGCACAGAAAAATATTTAAAGAATGAGATAATTTTGGAAAATGCTGGGATGTTTTTACTGGGGGCTGTTTCTCAGGAACTTTTTGCTGACACAACCCTAGTACCAGGACTACTAATGCTCCCCAGGACCCCCCTGAAGCATGAACCAACTTCATTGTGCTCAAAGATGGCAAGGATGTTTTAGAGCATTTAGGGAAGTAGATCTGTGCTCTGCTATAGATAATACTTGTATTTATCTCCAATGCAACATGTTTGATGGCTGTAAATATATTCATCCCCATTTATTCCATAGAGAAGCCTAAATATATTTAATCACAGAATGTGAGGGATTGGAAGGGACCTCGAAAGATCATCTAGTCCAATGCCCCTGCCAGAGCAGGACCACCTAGAGCAGGTCACACAGGTACACGTCCAGGTGGGTTTTGAATGTCTCCAGAGGAGGAGAGCCCACAACCTCTCTAGGCAACCCATTCCAGTGTTTTTTTACCCTCACTGTGAAGAAGTGTCTTCTCATATTTATGTAGAACCTCTTGTGTTCCAGCTTGCACCCATTGCCCCTGTCCTATCACTAGATGACACTGAGAAGACCCTGGCTCCATCCTCCTGACACTCACCCTTTACATATTTGTAAACATTAATGAGGTCACCCCTCAGTCTTCTCTATCCTAAAGAAACCCAGCTCCCTCAGCCTTTCCTCATAAGGGAGGTGTTCCCCTCCCTTAATGGAGCCATAAACAAACTGTGGTGGCAGTTAAATCATAACCACACAAAACAGCAGGATGTATGTTCAGAAGGATTCTTCATGTCAACTCAGTAGAGAGTAAAAGCTTCTCCTACCCTACCAATACAAATAAAGATCTTTATTTACTTCCTAATAATGACATAAGGATAAACTCTGTCCAGTCTTGCATACATGTAAGAAACCTCTCAATACAGCTCCTGTGCAAGGGACCAGCTTCAACTAGAGTCTTACACGCTCCTGTTCGGCTTCCTCCAAAATTGTCCATTCCATATTAATGCCTGGCTGCCAAATCACATTAATTCCATAGTTGTATCCCTGTCATAAGCCATTAGTTCCACACTCTTACTACACATAATACATACATTCCACATTCTTTTCCTTAATATGCAAATCTTTCCAGTCATGGTCCCCTTTGTTTCGGTGCCTCTCAACCCACCAGCATATGCAGGAGGGCTCACAAACTGATCCTCTGGGATATACTCAAACACAACCACTACGTTCTTTGTGATTCATATGTGACGATAGAAGAGATTTTGAGGTTCCCTCACAAGCCTCAAAGTGCTTAAGTTATGCCCAGATTCCTGAACCCTTTCATCTGCACCAGGTGGTTTACACTGGTCATGAATTTCCTTTCAAGGCTCCTACACAAGAACTGACTTTGTCTACAGTAAAAACTTTTCCACTGTCCCAAAGCAGTATACTGAGACAACACAGAGCCTTAGGTGAACAATCGTATCACTGCCACCATCTCCTTCTGCCAGAATCTCATCAGGACCTTACTGGACTCATGGCTACGCCTTGCATTCAATCAGCAGCAACAGTTAGAAATACTTGTTTTAGGAAGAACATCTCCTCCTTTTCACAGATGTTGTCAGTCCCAGTGGTTCCTGCCTTCCTTCCCTCCAAATAGTTTCCTTTCAAAATCAGTAGGTGGAACCTACTTCATGCGCCTCTGGATGCTTTATTTGACCCAAAATGTAGCAGACTAGACAAACTGACATCGTGCCCCAACAGAATTCAGGATATTTTACTTGGTCCAGCAAAATCTCTTATGCCATGAGGCTGTGGTACTCAAGACCTATACTCTGATTCACTGACACAACTGTAGTCCATAGACACTCAGAGATGGCAAAGCCCATGATAAAACTCTTAAGTTCTGGACACTACTAATGGTACAACCTCAGCCCCGGAGTGCAAAGCCAGATTTTGCCATTTGGAGTGCATAATGTACAACTTGATTCTTCCTGCATTTCCTCCTCTTCTCCCAGTTGCAATGGCTGGCACCATCTCTCTTTGAGCAGGGAAGATGGCTGAAGAACAGCTGAGGACTAACTTGGTCTTACCAGACAGATTTATCACTATTCTTAATTTGCACATGTGCTACGGTGACGTGTGCATTACATGTGCTCAGACTGCATGGCTGAACGCGTGTGTTCTATCAGGCTGGGGATGATTTTACAGCTGGCTCTGCTCCTTGAGCAGTGGGAGCAGCTCTTGTGCTTTTCTGAAAGGCAGACTACAGCCGAGTGGCTGGAGCTGTAATTCTCCTACCTAATCTCTCCCCCATCCCAACTACTGTGCCTCCCTCATGCCCTGACATTCTTTGCTGCTTTGTTTATGCTGCAGAAAACATCTGTGAGGGTATATGGCCAAGGTGAAAGATTTTGGCAAACAGCTATTTTTCATAGCTCAGCTTAAAGGGAAAATATGAAGACTGCCCCTCCTCCTCAGAGAAGGGGAAGGGTGGGGTTGAGAAATGAGATCCGACTGCAGTCAGGCCAAATAGTAGACTGGCTGTCCCACTAGCCCCTTTAAAGGAAATGGGAATTGTTTTTTCAGTAGAATGAACCATGTTGCAGGAGAGGAAAGGTTTAACTGAGAGAAACTGGATCAATTTTTAGAGGAACCATTTAGAGGAAAATCTTCAAGATGTTAGGATGTGTTAGGCTAAGTATAGTATTTCAAATGAATTCATGAATTACGTTGCAGAGATCATTTAAAACCAGGCTAACATAACAATAAAAGTCTGTAATAGAGAATACCCCGACACTACTAGAAGATGGACTCAATTACACTGCAGGTCTTTTTGAATGTTTAATTTCTATGACTCCTTATAGAATTGGGGCCCTGTAAGGGGAAAGAGGAAAAAATTGTCTTATTACCTTTGTTGATTAACAGATTGACTTTCTCAAGCATTAAAGTACTTCATAGGCCTACACAGTACAGCCTGTAGGTAGAGAGCTGTAGATTTCCCTGACAAGCCATAGTTTATTACTGATGTTCTGCAGTGGAGCAGAGACACTGATGGCAGTACAGGCCACTCACAGCTGCACTCTCAGATCAGCTCTGGAAGAAAAGGAAGGAAGGAGAGATGAAAATTCCTGCCAGAAAGTGAAGGACTGGAGGGATGATGAGGAGATTTCCAGATTTGCTTTAAGGACCTGCAAACAGGCACCACTTCACTCCTTCCCAAACTGCAGCCACTCCTAGGTGAAACAGCAAAACTGTTTACCAAACACAGGGAAGCTCAGGTGAGGAATGGTGTGTTATTAATAGGAAGCTGGGAAAAAAAAAAAGGCAGGAATTGCTCAGAAGCACTGTGCTGCAAAGATAAATGTAAAGGGCCAGCTCAGTCCCCAGTCACACTCAGGACAGTCCCCTCTTGCCATGAAGCCAGTCACTGCTCACATACAGGGAAGCTCAGCTGCTGCCAGATACACACTGCTGGGATGTAGCAGCTACATAACCCCGAGGTCAGAGAAAAACAAAGCTATCTTGAAGCGCTGAGCCGAAAGAAGACACAGGCCGAGTACTTGGGATACATCTATGATGTGTCAGGAGCAGCTGCACAGCTGAGAGGTGTGAGAGGGCACTGCCGGAGAGGGCACAGCCAGGAAAGCACCTACTGCCTGCTCCACCAGCTTCCCTCTGGCTGCCCTTCACCCAGATCTAGATGGGCTCCAAATTAATTTTACAACCTGGAATGCTGCTAACTCAATCAAATGATGAAAGAAAAGCTCGTCTTGAGGGAAGGCAAAAATCAGTTCCCTTCTCTTTCTCACAGCTGTCCCCTCCTCCCCACCATGTGTTCTTGAAACCTGGGGCTGTTCCAAGCACTAAATGCACTGGAAAGCGTATCCTTGGGCCAGCTGTGATCTGATCATGGCATGTTGGCCGTGGCTGAATCAGAAACCAACTGATAGGCCCAGGAACAATGTGGCCCCTTGTTAGGCTTCAAGAACGGCCATCACCTTCAGCTCCCCCGCTCCCTCCACAGCCAGCCTTCAGGACAGCAGGATGCCAGGAGGACTTCACCGTAACATGTCCTGTGTGATCCCTTCCTGCCAACCCTCTGCTGAACTACAGCTATTCTGTTTTGAATGACACGCTCCTTGTGCTGGGACAGACTTTGTGTGGGGGCTGCTGCTGCCTCTTTGAAAGTGGATGCACAGCGAGCCTCCAGCTGGTACTAATATTTATGTGCAAGCTGCTATGGGGCAGACCCAGCAGCAGCACCTGGGACCACAGTTACCCTGGAATCCCAAGGGCTGGAAACCTCACGGGAAGCTGCTTCTCATTAGCCCCACGGAGCACTCGGTGCATTGCAGAGATCTGTCCGAGGAAACAGATTTTATCTGGCCTCACAACTTCGCCGATGTTTCGTAGGCATTGTACGTTTGTGACATTAAGTAAGCACTATGGAAATTAAGCAATGGCACGGAGCCAGAGTCCTCTGTTTTTCCCAGCCCATCTTGCAGCTAGTGAGGCTGCTGCAATTCTCAGGAGCAGATGCTGCAGGAAGGGGGTTAGTGGTGGGACAGGGCTTGGTCTTCTCGCAAGCGATATTCTGAGGGGGACCAGAGTGCTGTCCAGAGGGAGAAAAGGCCATGGCCAACACAAATTTGAGGCAGTTTACAAAAGACCGAAGAGAAATTTAATACTGGTGCATTAACCAAGTCTCAAAACTAACAGTTCTTCGCATTTGCATTAAAGTAGCATGCCAAAGCCCCAGTCAGGATTGCCCACTGTGTTTGGCGGTACAGTTCCATCTTTAGGGTAAATAAGTTCTGCCAATCAATTCCCACTGCAATTTCGATTAGACACAACATTTTTCTTGTTTCCTGCCCTAAACAGCTGCCATATTGTACCACAGCTGCATTTCAATAGTGAATGAAGCATCCAAATACATTGGTTCTAGCAAATTTCAGCATAAATACGGATCTTAAACTGGGATCCTTCCAATTAAAAAAATTCTGCACTGGTGAAAGACACTACTAATTGTTGATAAATGAAAACTACAGATTTTTTCTGTGCCTTTTTCTAGTCCAAAAGCTAGGAACATTACATACCCTATATAGGAAGTATTTGATCATTACCAAAACCGTCTCTTGCCTGATGGGCAGCTCTTATAAGGATACCAGCATCAGCTCACAAAAGAAACAGAGGAGAAAGTTAATTTCCCTGAAAATTAGTGTTGTTTTGGATAGCTGTAATAAGTTTCTAATCATGTCCAAACTGACTCTGCAGCTGTGGCTCAAATGTGTAGATACTCTTCCACTCTGCTGACTTTTGCTGTAGAACTTCCACATTTTGAGCTGAAACATCCCTAAAGCTGGCCCTGATATTCCAGCGAACCCCAGCTGCACCAGAAGTGAAATTTGCCTGGCTAGATCAGACTGTAAAACTTGAGACCTAAATAATTAAAAGGTACAGTGAGATGTGTGCAGACACAGAATCTTTCATGAAATACGTAAGTCAGCAAGAACTATATATTGGGATATCACAGCAATGAACAGCAACTGAGTATAAAGCCAGCAAGAATTTAACATGACTAAATTTAGTAAAACTTAATCCCTATTCTACAAAGAGAACTATCAAGATTTTCTTGACGCACTGAACTCAGTAAATTTGCTTTGAATAGTTGTAAGTGTGTGACAGAGAGAGAGAATTAGGCTGGAATGCTCTAAGGATGTAAGCCAAGCTCTCAGCATCTGGAAAGCAGAAAGCAGAACTATATTTAGTGCACAATGACTTGCAATAATTTCTGCGGGGTGGGGGGGAGGGGGAAGAAAGGAACAAAAAAGAGCAAGAAAAAAGAACAAAACTTAAATTGCTAGTGTTAGGCAATTAAATGAATTATAAAGAAAAAAAGAACAATCAGGCTATGAAAAAGATAAATGAGACCCTGGGGTATATGTTATTATAAGAGCTTCTACAAGCAGAAATGCTGTATAGAGTTAGCAGACATATTTATAAACATGCTACAGATAATGCATACTTCAGTATAAATACCACCTCAAAGAATTTCTGGCACAGAACATTAGGGCATTGACCTCTACTGTACATTCGTTTCCTTTATGTGGCTGAAATGGCCTAAATATATTCCTTAGTTATGCATGGGAAATTTTTTCCATAAGGTAACTGCATCTGCAAGAGTACTCTGTGGTGTAACTGTTACAAATGTGTTACGAACTCTTCGCAAAGCACGTACAGGGTACTGCGTGTTCTCCTACACCTCGATGTAAACAGAACAAGCACCAAATAAAAGGTTACCTTTTATAGACACAGGACTTTGAAAATGAAAATGGTGTATCGCTTTCTAAATTCCTTACTGTTGTTATAAAAACAGGGTGTTGAACAACCAAGTTCCCCTTACATCGGTAACAGTTTTTGTTCTGCCTTTCACTTGATTTAAACATTTCATCAGCTCTTACACAGAATTACACAGAATTATCATTGAGGCTGGAATAGACCTTTGAGATCATCAAGTCCAGCCTAAGACCTGACACCTAGCTAGACCATGGCACTAAGTGCCACATCCAATCTTTCCTTAAACACACGAGGGATGATGACTCCACCACCTCCCTGGGCAGGCCATTCCAGTGTCTAATGACCCTTTCTGTAAGGAAGTGCTTCTTAATATCTAACCTAAACTCCCCTGGCACAGCTTCAGGCCATGTCCTCTCGTCCTGTCACTGGTTGCCTGGGAGAAGAGTCCAGTCCCCACCTGCCTACAACTACCTTTCAGGTGGGTGTAGAGAGTGATGAGGTCTCCCCTGAGTCTCCTCTTCTTGAGGCTGAACAGCCCCAACTCTCTCAGCCTCTCCTCGTAAGACTTTCTCTCCAGTCCCTTCCCTAGCCTTGCTGCTCTCCTCTGGACCCACTCCAGCACCTCAATATCCTTCTTGAAGTGTGGGGCCCAGCACTGCACACACTATTTGAGGCGAGGCCTCACCAGTGCCAGACACAGGGGGAGAATCACATCCCCAGTCCTGCTGGCCACACTATTCCTGAGACAAGCCAAGATCCCATTGGCCTTCCATGTCACTTGGGCACACTGCTGGCTCATGTTCAGCTGGTTGTCAACCAGTACTCCCAAGTCCCTCTCAACCGGGCCACTCTCTTCTGTGTCACTTTTTTCCAGAAGGTTGCTCATACCTAAGATCCCACGATCCCAGAGCCTCCATCTTCAGCACTTTAACAGACGTCTCAAATAACAAACAAAACATGTTTTCACTAAAGCTGAGGTGCTGATCTCAGGCATACTGATGCTGTTTAAAGGATAACTAAGACAAAAGAAAACAGTATTACTGACAAAACAGTAGAAAGATGGTCATATCCAAAAATGCCAAAGTATATTCTGGTGTTCAAGTTAACATAGCTTTCAGCTTCTAGGCAGTAGTATGCTGCCAAAGGATTTTTAAAAGTGAGCAGCGTTACTCCTGCACAGACACCAAGTCCCTCAACCTGATGAAAGACAGCAGGGATCCAGGGCCTGTGAGTGAGGAGAAGCAGCTGGGTGGGTCCTGCCTGCAGTGCCAGGCAAAAGGGAGCATATCACCTTTGCAGCACAGACCAGAGCAGGGGTCACTTTGAGAAGAACAGGGAGTGCTCCTACGATTTGGCTGCTTTAGCCATTAGTCTTTATTTTGCTTGTATTTACAAATAACAGACCGAAAAGATGTCTTTCTGGAACAAGCAGTTTGGGAGCAAGTCAAAAACCAGCAGCCATTTTCAAAGCATGGCTTCAAAATCAGCCGACCTTTGTAGGGGCCTGTATATCCTCTTTGTAAACTTCACATTGAGTGCCCTCCTCTTTAAATTAGCACTCTCATGTGCGTCAGGTACAGGTAAAGGCTGCTTTTGAGATGGACTCTTGCTGGCTTTTTATGTGTTATACAGCTGTATTACTCACTCCTACAGGGCTGTCCCTAAGGGTGAAAGGAGAGATCTTGTTCTTTGTTGTATTAAGTATGTAGTTTCTTGGCTAGACTCTTTCAATTAACATACCAGCACTTGTGATATACCTGCACATGAACCTGAGCAAGACCAAACCTACCCACAGAAGCTGCAGAGCTATAACTGAGGTACCTATTTTGCAGTGTGCTCACAGGCTCTTCACCAGGAATACAATAAACATGCCTAATTTAAATCAATGAACATTTTTTCAGTGCAGAATAAGGAGTGACTGAAGGACTGTATCTCTTTTTTGAGCCATACATATCCAGCAACAGAAAGGATGGGGAGTAGGTACCTCTGCTACCTTGGGAGCAGAGGGGAAACAGGGTAACAATACAGGATTCACAGAACCAGGAGACAAGGATACCAAATCAAAAGAGGCAGAGCCTGAGAGAACAGCTGCGGAGATTTAAGAAACAAGGACAGAAACGGCAGCAGTGCCTGTAATGCAGTGTGCAGGGGCAACGTTAGAAACAGTCACGTAGATTATTTTATAAATCTGTAAGTTAATACAAGGATTTTGGAAATAAGGACACTTGACTGGCAAAGTGCAGAGACTGGAGTGGAGCTCTGCAGTGGGATCTGACTTGTCCCACTAGATGAGATGACAGTACATAAGACAAAAGACAGGAAGATGATGCTGCTCGCATTAAAGGTGACACGGAGCTTTTTTCCTTCTCACACTCCCCTCAAGCAGAGCACTCACACATGTCCTGTTTTCAAGGAAAAATAGATCCGTTTGAGGTATTCTAAATGAAAACTGCTAAGGAAAAGTGATATTACAACCGGGTAGATTTTGGTACGTGTTTTACATTCTTTGGCCTCTGAGGTCCTGTTCGAATCAGAATTGCTGTCTGCAAACACCCCGCTGAAGTCAGCAGAAGATGAGGATTTACTGTAATCACTACAGCACTGGGCAGTGAGCTAGGGCTCGTTCCTGAACTGTTTCCTAAGAGATGTTAACAGCCTCAGCTGGGTGCTCTTTGTCGTTCTGGCAGAGGTCAGCTCTGTCTCTAAGCACAAATCAGAAAAGTAAATCTAGTCTAAACAATTCTGTGTGCTGTTCCAGAAGCAATTAAAGGCACTTTGCTTTGTGTATTTCCCCCAGGTGTGAGCAGACACTTCCCACAGACAGTATGCACAGCAAGGGCTCAAAAGGCATAAACTCTTTGCAGGGGAAAAGGCAAAAAACGTGTTACTTTGGGAATGTAGGACTGAACTGGACAAACCACTGCAGGATCAGCTTATCCAGGCACTGACTACAATTTGTACTCAGAAAAACAGGCACAAAACATTTCCAGCTCAACTCATCTAACTCCATCAGGCTCTTTATTAGGAGGGTAATACCAACAGATTAGAGATCCACTTCTAGATTTGGTATTATTTAGCTAGGAATAAAAAATGTAATGTGCTCCCTGAACATGTCACCTAAATTCATGACAGAGGCACTGGCATGTAGGAAGCTGAAAGAATCCCTCATCCATGAGCAGTACCTTTGTAAACCCAGCAATCACAGAATCACAGAATGTTAGGGACTGGAAGGGACCTTGAAAGATTATCTAGTCCAATCCCCTACTAGAGCAGGATCACCTAGAGCAGGTCACACTGTGAAAAGGATATAAAGGAGCACAAAGTGAACTCCCACACACTTTAAAACATTTACCTTTGGTAAAGAGTATTTGGTTGTTTCCTTGTTCATGATTCTCCAAAAATGGAATAATAAATACAATTACTTATAAGTATTCCTATAACATTTATATATATACACATATTAAAAACTCCTGCTGCTTTTGCTAAGAGCCAGCACCAGCAGTCCTGGGAATTCACCACATTGTCCATGAATCTCCAGTGTACTAGCACTGGCACATTATTGCATTTTCAAACCAGGAATCTAGCTTTGCAACCAGCGCTCGAGATAGAGGGGATGAAACGTGAGTAGCTCGGGGAGTCAAGGCTTTTTACATTCATTCTTTCATGTGGCTCTTTTTTTTTTTTTTTTTAATCAAAATGGACACATTCATGAACAGTGCACCTCCTCAACCTTGGGGCAGCACAACTCCCTACACAGCTGTGGCATGAGCTGAATAAAGGAAACAACCTGATTTAGGGATATTTTGATTAGAAATCATCCAAACCCCAACTGTTCCCTGTTGTGGCTCACATCATGATGACACAGCTGACAGCTTACAGTCAGATCACCCCGTCACAGCTTACACAGCAACATGCACAGGCAGAGGAAGACAGCAGTAACTTTCCACTGATGAGAATGTATCCTGAAATCTTGGCCTTAGTCTGTGGCTACAAACTTTAATCTCCGCTTTTATCGATGCGGCACCTTCTAACTGCAAAATATTCCCAGAAACAAACTCCCCAAGCATCTATTTATAGCATTGATAGCAACGGCCAGAAAAGCAGGAGTGGAGCGCCCTTGCTTTGGCAACGCTCAGACCTTCTACCCGCTATTGTTATGGGATGCCAATAGCACGTGCTGGCACCAGACACGATTTTGCTGCAGCCTTGCAGATTTCTGTGTCTGTTTTGAGTAGTGCCAAACACTGCTTGTCCCAATCTGCCCTTGAACGGAAACCCTTTTCACCAATGGCTCACATACACCCATTGCTATTCTCTACCAGGAGCAGCCAGCAATTTTCCTAATATGGAGAAGGTGTGGATGCGTAAAAGATGGCAGTATTTTTATCCCTGCAGAGGTAAGACACTTTTTTACTGTTTGTGGCTTCAATGGTCAGTATCTACCCTCAAAAGTCCTGTTTCGTGAAGGGGAAGATCACAGTTAGCAGCAGAAAGAAGAAACACATTTACACATGTTCTTGCACTGAGAAGTTTGCACGAATCACTCCAGCCTCTCAGTAAATTCACAAATATCTTTGTATAGGAAGAAGCAAGACACAATTAGGGCACTGGACTTGGTGAGGCCACAGAGGAGTCTCCTACTGCAAGTTATATTCAGGGAGCTGGAGATACCAATCTAGAATGCTTCTAAAAAGCACACCAAAACTTTCTTCCTTTATATCTGTGTCCCCTATGTAAACATCTCTATCATTAGGCGGGTTTATTATTTACCATTAGATTACCTTTATTCAGCATGGGAAACTGAGAGCACACGTTTGAGACTAAGCAAATAATCCACTCTGGGCAGTCTGGAACTTTGAATCAAGGTGTCACCTTGAGTGCTATAGAAGGAATTTTTGGCACATGAATCCACTGATTAGATTCTCTAAAACATAATCCATGTTACATCCCAAATTCCTCCCTGTGGATTATACCCATGAAGAAGAGGGTTCTAAGGCTGCTATGATAGACTAACATCAGCTTCTGGGCTAGGTGGAACTGGCATGAGTTCTGTGATAATAGAAATGGTCCAAATGTTTATAATAGAGTAAAAAATTGTTTCTCCACTCTTTCTGACAGTGGTTTGGAAGAGAAGTTAGGGCACAGGGAGAGAAGCTCGTTGCAGATATTTGGCCACGAGGTGCCAAGATCTGCTTTGTAACAGGATTACCCTGAAGAATTAATCCAGCAGAAGATAAAGTACACACGGATTTATTTCAGATTGTTTTCTTATACACACATACAGGGGTGGGAACAGACAGCTGGTTGTTCTTATCAGTGAAACCCTAAGCAGGAGGAATTGTCTACTGGGTAGCTGACTGTTCTGAGGCCATTTTATATTTTCACATGGCTTAACAGACCAGAGAATCAGAACTGCTGGGGTTTATTCAGCTAACAAATATGAAGTATTCTGGTTTCATTAATAATACCCTTTTGAAGCTGTGAAGAGATATTTAGTGACTTATGTATTCACTTTGGTCCAAGATCCCAGTTGAAATGAAAGTCAAAAAATCACACCAGCCTTCAGCTGCTATCCTAAAACCATTACAGAACATTGTATAATTAAGCCTTATTTGCAGTTGCGTTTTAAAACACATCCTGGCCTGGCCACTCTTGACTAAACTTGAGAAGATCTGGCAGCCTTGTGTGGGATTACACACTGAAATGAGCCAAACGTGTGCAGGTCAGGCTGGAGGTGCTTTGGTTGTGAGATTCAGGACCAAATGCACAGGCAGAGGTACGGCTTCGTTGTGAAATGTCAGGAACAGAGCTGTGAGGAGGAAGTTTGCAGAGCACCTGGGAGTGCCATGACTGCCTAGAGCTGGCACTCCCAGTCTTTCACTTTCCTGCCCACCAGACATGTCTAAGTATCTTGAGAAAAACAAGAAGCACAACAATAGGCGACTGTAGCGTGAATAATAAAAGCCTGGCTTACCTCTTCGAACCTGACTGCTGCTCTTAAACTGACCCAGCTGTGCTCTCATGGTCCAGGATGTCAGCACAACTGCTCTAGTGAATTAATGCCTTATGTTCACTCTGGGCCCATCTATGACACCCTTTTATAGACTGCTTTGCAAGACTGGGGTGGGTTTCTGGGTCAGGAGGTCAGCACTACCTCTGTGCTCCAGAAAGATAGGTTCTGTATGATGCTGTTCCAGCAAGAGAAAAAAAAAAGGAAAATAATACTGCATATAGAATGTACTGAGTTGCCAGTGGTATAGTGCTTTGTTCGTAGCAGGAACAGATAGAGCAGACATTATAAATAATGATGGATCCTGAGGGATCTCTGGTGGAGCAAAAAGTCTTCTAAATATACAATAGACTGTGTGACTGTACAAGCTGACTCAAAGGCAAGGGCCAATTAGTCCTGGCTGATTTGAGGCAGCTCTCTACAATGAATTTGTCCCTACAACAGAGTGCTGTTCCTCTTTCAATACCAGTCCTCCTCATGTGTCCAAATCATTCCAATCTAATGTTGAAATTCCCTTACTGTGTGTTTTGATTCTTTAGCATTACTGAGAGAAGAAGAAAAAAAGATACCATACAACCATCTTGCGTAGTTCTTTTTTGTAACTGCAGTCAGTTCTTCAAAGGCTTTGTGCTGTTCTGCTGCCAAGTACAACAGCACAGTCTTTCCTTCCCTCCTCTTGTTCCCAGTGACAGAAGAGCAAACCATAAGCCAGGTCTGCTCCAGACTGTGTCTCAGTGGATACCAGCCATCTGAAAAGGTATGTCCTTCCCTTCCCATGTTTGTGCAGTCTTCATTCCCATGGTTTCTACTCATCTTGATTTTGGAACAGAAGAGCTAAATCAGCAGGACTGTCACTCCAGTACTTTTCAGCAAGTTCAAATCTACTTAAAAATAGGCATAAAAAGGAAAAGAAAATATATATTCCTTGCTGATTTATCTATTAATACAGGAGAACAGTTGTATCACTGATGTTTTGGAGATGGATCAGCCATCTTCACAGTCAAACAGCACCATCCAACATATGGCAGTAGATGAAGGCTGCCTTTTGCCTCTCACATTCACTCTGAATCCTTCTAAATCATCCCTGTCAACACAATACGATCCTTGAGGATCATTAGCATTCAACAGAAGAGCAAATCTCTCACTTATGTAATAGGTTAGGTTGCACCAAACAGCAGGTATGAAGAGTTCCCTGGGGGAAGACACCTGCAGAGTCTGTTCCTTGACCTTCAGCTCTGCTGCTTCTACAGATGAATGCTGTTTGACTAAGCACTGCATGAGCAGTACATATGCAGAGTATATCTCAGAAACAAGACATTAGGTCTTCTGAAAAAGAGCAGCCTTCCTTATAGAACTCATTTGTCATGTGATGGTTTCTTCCAATTTTGATTAAATGAAAAGCATTCCTGCTTAAAATAAGAAACAATTGAATACGTTCCCCCACGCACTCTCTTTGTGGTATGCACACCTCAGAGAGCAAAACATTCGACCAGAGACTTTTGTTGGAACCCTTATTCTGTAAGAGCCCTTAAAACACTACAAACACATTCAAAATATTCTATCAATAAGCTGAGGTCCCCTCAGTGCAGCCTGAACACACTGTAACTCACACATCACTAGTACAGGTCTGACTGCAGTAGATAATCTAATTCAGCTAAGTGTAAATGGAATCAATGTAAAACTTTCACCCTCTTACACCTAAATTTCTCACTGATTTACCAATCAAACATAGACTGAACTTCCCAAGGAAACATACACAGAGGGACTTCTCCATAGCATGTTTAGATATGGGGATTTAGATGTTCTTTAAAGACAAATAAAAGGAAGAAGCAGATGAGGAAGTTCTAGTATTTATCAGGTCAAATGTTTACATGCTACAGAAGGAAAAAGTATGCTATTGATCCCAGTATAGTAGCTTTCCTCACATCCTTCAAAGCTCATCTGCTCAGTGTATCAGGCACTCCTGTTATCCTGGGAGATACAGTAGCTGACTTGCCAACAAAGTGGAGAAAGGCCACTTGAAATCTTTTTCTTCCTCAGGACAATATGGCCATGCTCTCAAAAAAAACCAGCCTTCACACAGTACGCCTCACCAACACCATCCGCATGTTAGCAAGCATGTATTTTACACTGGAATGAAGGGAAGGATCTTGCCACTTTACATAGTCCAGTGAATTTTTTTCTTCTGCAGTCAGCTGGGGCTCTTTGTTGGCTGTGCACTGAGGTGTCCTTCTATTACGTGTACATATTGGGAATTTTTGATTCATTTGCTCTTCGTCCGATCCACAGTTTATCTTCTACCAGTTTATAAAAGCTCTGCACTCAGATGGTGGTTGGAGAAAAGGCAAGAGAGAGCCTGGCTCTGCTCACACTATACAAAGACTGACTTATGTGGGAACTCATGGGACTGAAGAATTGGGCCCAAAGATTTGGTAGCTCACAGGAAAGCCAAAGAGGTTAGGTGACAGAAAGTTTGGAAGCTGAGATGTGCAGTTACAAAAGCATCTGCCACTGTGACAGGTAAAGTCTGAAAGCAAAGAGGGAGATTGTGGTTTGGAAGGAAGCAGATGACACTACACAGTCAGTATGGTGCTGGACAGAGACAGCTGGATTTCATCAGGATTGTATCTTCCGGTGAATGGCAACAGAGAGGGAAGCAAAACCCATGTGACGTTCAACCTGCCTGACAGAAAATGGGACCTGCACACTTGCTGTGGGACACAGGAGCGCAGAGTCCGAGTTAGCAATAAAAAGTGAAGTTCTGCATGAAGTCATCACCCCTTGCTCAGCTCAAACCACCCTGAATCACAAATGCCTCTTGACCTTCCTGGTTGTTCTGGCTCTGCATTCACTGCTTAACTCCCTACTCTTGAGTTAAGGCCCAGAAGTATTTTGGGAGTGAGCAAATCTATTTCATTTCTCCCAAATGTTCCATCTCAAAGTAATGGCATAATACCTGGCTCACTCTTTCAGCTCCACCAAACAATGACTGCCAGGAAAACAGCTTACTTCAGGCACTGTAGTTAGCTCTTTAACACACAGCCTTCTTTTTACTTAGTCTAACTGCTTCTTTTCTGGTGCAGATCTTTGTAGATTCCCTCAGTTTATGCCAGCTGCAGTCCTCCCACAGAGAGCAACATGATTCTTATGAGAAACAAATAATTTTACATTTGGAGTATTTTACAGCCAGAGCCTTTCTTCAGACCTTCCACTTCTGACTTTACCTTTTTCCCTGTCAGTCTGCACGAAAGGACACAGGCACCCACCTGCAAGGCAAGGTACTGGTCTTAGCTTTGTCTCTCAAAACCTTGACTTTCTGTAATCTCTTCCAGTGAGCGATAAAGCTGGAAGAGCAAGATAACTCTTTCACTGTGCTAAGATGGTGAAAGTTGCCATGTAAATACATTGATAATGGACTTTAAAAAACAAACAATGGTAAATGAGAGAGTTCTTGCCTCAGTGCCAGAAGCGTGTGTCCCTCTGCTAGAGCACCGCTACGCAAACAGCTAGGTGGGCACTGGGTATATGCAAAGGCTTTAAAGCAGGAGACCAAGAGGAAGCAGTTAGGAACAGTGGGGAAAGAGGGAGGAAAAAGTCTGGAAGATCCTGAAAAAAGAATCTAGTGAACAAAGGAAAAGATTTCTCTGGTGTCAATCCCTTTTGGAGCTCTTGCTCATTCATCTGTGGGGAACTGACCAAGTGGATGACCACACTCTGCCCAAGGAGGCTAGGGCAAGGAAAGGAAGCAGGAATCTTTTGAAAACACCACAAAAAGGTTAATTGAGTCCTCTCTGGGAAAATACTAGTCATTAACTGGTTTCCACCAAACTCTGGGAGAAAATGAAAAATGCCTCATGGTACTTTTTCCTTTTTCAAAAGGGACCTGTGCACTGTTCACAGCCCCTGCTACAGTGGTCAAAAGTGAGACGCTCACTGGTCATTCTCTGCCTAATGGGACAGGGTCTCGTGAACTTTCCTGAGACTTCACATGCGGTGGGAGGCACTATACAAAATGACAGTAAATATTTTAATGAATAAGGCATTAGACTGGACTGTACAACACATGGATTCAATTTCTGACACAGGTACAGACTTCTACATACCTTTAAGAGAGTCCCTTCAACTCTCTAGCTCTAACTCTTCTGAGTAAAATGACAATAACACTTCTTCACCATTTATTAATACTTTACCACAGAGAAATTCATTCCTGTTTGTACTCAGTCCTATACCAGGGAAACAAACATGGCAAAGAGAAGAGTGCCTGTACTTTGCACAGCCTAAGCAGCCATTGCAAGTCCCCTGAAGGACTCTGATATACAATCAATTATACATACTGTGTACTGAATGGGTTCATTTAAGCCAAAGAGCTTTAGTGGCAAATATGGCCTTGCACAAGCTTCTGCAGTGCTGTAAACCTTGCTTTCAATGATTTTAGCTTTCACAGATTTTACATGATTAAGCAAAAACGTTACAATGCACCTTCAAGTTGCCTTTAATAAGTAAGTTTTACTTTAGAAAGGGTTTCTTACCGAGTCTACCAAGAAATATTTGCATGTGAAATGAAGAAATTTGAATGAAAACAGGTTTGTTTATTTTAGAAGGCACTGTAGCCACCCACTGCAGGGCTGAGTTTCCAGCATACCAGTACTGGATGCCAAGGAGCTTCAGGAAGGGAAATAAGAAACAGAA
Organism: Todiramphus chloris collaris; assembly: GCA_025345505.1. Lineage (NCBI taxonomy): Eukaryota > Metazoa > Chordata > Aves > Coraciiformes > Alcedinidae > Todiramphus > Todiramphus chloris. Next base: position 16,810,637 of record JANVCC010000033.1, on the reverse strand, counting down.
TGGGAAACTAAGCAGCTTTGCTTCTTTTCACATTAATTGCCAAAGGTGGGTAGCACCAGAGAAATAATATTGTATAAAATCTTAACTCAGAAAGCTTACTGTTTATTTCCTACCTCAGTGTCTACGCACAGAAATCCCAAAACGCATCAGAAAACAACACTAACTCTATGTTTATCCAGAAAAATAGAAGTATGCTTCATGAGCAGAATTAGTAGGTTTAGGACCAAGAAAAAGATGCCATATTATTATCTATGTCCTTATGTACTCAAGTAATGTTTTCTTCCTGGAATGAAAAACCATCTCTTGTGCGCGATGAGCATCAGTGTAGCAGTTGAGGTAATACCACATAACTGCCTTGTACTGAGTGCTAGAATATAACCTTTCTAACTAAAATATAGGTAGAAGTAATGAAAAATCATTCTTAATGAGCATGAGACAATGAGACCCTGGTTTAACATCTCACCTGACAGAGGCTGAGATGTGTGCTGCTTGTTAATATCCTTCCAGGGAAGCACTTTAATTCCAAATCCAGAAGGAACATCACCATCTCCTGAGTCATCAGCATCACTTCCTGCCTTTCTGTGTGCATGTTCATAGGAAATCTTTCATCTAATTTTTTCAAAGCCGAATCCCACTTGGCTAGCAAGCTCAGGCAAGCAGTAAGCCAACAACAGTAAAGGCACAACAAGTTTCAACACAAATATTTGTTGCAAGAACACTCTTTGATTCATTTGCCCTTCCTTGGCTGAACCTCGACTACACCCATCCTGATGCACACTTGCGGAGTGCCGTTGCCATGTCAGGATCCAAGTTCAATTTCTGCACTCCCAGGTTACTCCTCCTGGCTTTGAACACTATCCAGGTGGCTGCACAAGGGGCTACAGAAATTACAGGGAGATGGCAGAGCTGGTGAGAGGACCTGCCTGAGAAGTAAAGCAAGGGGACATACCCACACTCTACCAGCCCATCCCCATCCGATCTGCCCACAATGTGCTGTTGTAAAGAGTTTGCAGTGAAGCTGGGGATTTGGCACTGACATGGTGTGGAATAGTCATCAGATATTTAAAACAGAGCTGAGAGAACAAAGAAGGGCTTTGTAGTTCAAGGCAGCACTGAAAACCCTGAGCCTCTGCCAGCCAGCTTGCACGGAGTGTTTGCTAATGTACACAGTGGAGTGCATTCCTCTCATTTGATTACATGACAGTTTTATATACCAGGTATATGCAAAGGGTTTTTCTTAACCCTTTCAGTCCTCCACCCGTTACAAATCTGGAAGGAACTCACAGTGGTTTCATTTCTGCCATCTTGTACATGCATGCAACTTCAAGTTGCAAAAGGCTGAGCATGTGCTGCGGACAACTAGGTGTATATGTTAAAAGTACTCTTACCTATGTTGCTAGAAACAGCAGAAGCACGCAAGAATTCGAGAACTAATTCACTCCTTACTCATGCTATAGTTTTCTGCACCTTCCTTGATTTAAGCAGCAAGTATAAAGAGGCTTGTTTAAAGGACCACTATAATTCTCTCTCCTTATCATAAAACGAAGGCTGCAGGGAGTGCTATTACACCTACCACTTGTTAGTCTGGGGAGTAGGGAACCTGTTGGCTCATGCCACATTCTATTGGGTACTGTACTACATGGCTTCTACTGAAAAATGAGGATAATCGTACGTGTCCTCCTTGGTGAAGTTCTTTGAGATCTATGGATAAAACGTGTTGCCTGTAACCAGGCAATGCTCTGTGCATTCAGGCAAAAGGACCCCTCCTTCCTACGGTGTGAGGCACACAGAGGGAGTGCAGGACCATGGCCTAAACTGCAGGGGTTTGGGTGCTTTAGTGACAAGTAGCTGAGAAGGGCAAAATATTCTTACTTTCCTGTTCTTCTAACGCACAAAGTGTATTTCTTAGCCATAATTATAAAAACACTATTACATGTTCAGAAGATCTGCTGTGGTGCCTTTCATAAACTCTAAGCTATACATATATGTAGAACTATTAAGTTATACAGTTAGAAGATTAACTTCTGTTAATTAAGTTGAAAGAATAAGAGACACATCGAAAGAGATGTTTGTGGTCAAACTCCTCAGCATCCATATTGTTGTTGCCTGTATTTTTTATGTTGGTAGCTCATAGACCAACATCTAATTAAGCCCACAGAACCTCTGCAAAGCATTTAACTAGGAATTATTTTCCTTCTTAGCCACTCAGGAAAACAATCAGGAGATGAAAGTCAAAGTGTCTTGCCCAGCTTTTGGATGTCAGAGGTAGCTTTATAATTCATGAGGTTTCTACTCATATACCCCAAGTACTTAACAGACCAGGGTTTGCCTTGTGGGTAGAGAGGAAGTGTTTGGGGTTGGTGTCTGGAATCAGAGAGACAAGAGAGAAAAGCAGGTAAAGGAAGGGGAAGGTTATTGCAACAGAGTGAAACAGTACACATGGGCAAAGAAGGCTGATGCAAAATGAGTGAGGCGTGGGCCAGAATAAAGGCAAACCAAGCTACGGACCTAAGTCTCTGTAGGTCACTCAGAGGTTCTTACCATAGTGACAGTCATTTCGAAACAGGTCCTAAAAGGGACAGCTGTACATAAAGGACTCAGCAGAACAGCAATGGGAGCAGTTCTGCATTTTTTGTACACAAGAGCAGGCAGACTCTTGCTGTAATATTTGTATGTGCTTGAGTTTCTAAAGAAGAAGGAGAATCATTTCCCAAAACAGAACCTGTATGAGTAGACACCATAAGTGGGTTACCCAAAAGACACAGCCAAGAAGCAACAGATAACCCATTTCCAAACTAATGGTATTTTCAATAAAGAATGACAGAAAAATTGATATACTGGCCAAACTATCTTACAAAAAGAAAGCACTTCTTGAAGTTTCCACTTAAACACTGATAGCTCTTTGAAACTATTATTAGCTGTGAGATGTTTCCTTGGATGACAGAAGGTACTTTTCTGATGGTATAAAGGAACTGTAAGCATCACAGAAGTTCTTATGGGAAAGTCAGATGTTTCATAAAGCGTACTACAGATGATACTTTCAGACAAGTATCTGTGTCCTGTTTCTGGAACTGTGTATTATTCTTAATTACTTTTTCCTACTGTTATATTGTGTAACTTGGAAATAATGCAACACTTCTGAAAGAGAATTATTTTCTATGATGGAAATTTATTTTGTACTATGAGGAAAGGGGCAGGAAGTACTCAGATGAGAGCATTTCTCAGCAGTCTTTAGCTCTAATGATCACAAAACGCTGCTGTCTCTGCTAAACAGTCTGCTGCCTGTGAACATAAAGGACTCGTCTCGCATTCCATCTCCTCCCCAAGGGTCATGATACGCAGAGACACTTCTGCAACCACAGAGGCCCACATGGCTCAGTTATCTTCTCCGTACCACTAGACATGTATAAATGTGTGAGACACAGCACCCTTGGATGCCAGGAGAGCATTTATGACACTTAACTGTATACTGCCTTCACTTTACAAACTGACAGCACTGTTTCCCAGCCATCTGAATTCCTCTGCTCAAATAAAAGCCAAAAAAATTCCTGCTGCTTAGTCAAACACAGAAAAATAGAGGTGATGCTGGCAGGAGAGGCGAAATTTTAGACACGTTAGCAATTATCATGCTGCATTGAAAGAACAGACTCTGTCACAGTGGCACAGAGTGTCAAGGACTGCATGCCTCCCCTGATGTAGGATATGCAAACAACTATGACAGCCAAAAAAAGCTGATCTAGACGGTGACTCTTAAGGAACATGGACCCATTCTCATGTCCAAGGCCACGGACACATGAGCGTCCAACTCTGTGGACCAGGATCACAATGTGATGTGCATATTTTTGGCCTCAAGCTTTACTTTCCATAGTCGCCGCATTTGGGATGATTTGAAGAATTTGAGTTCATTTTCCATGCAGCATCTTGCTTACTAACTAAGCCACCTCCCCCAGCACAAATGATTTTACAGATTACTTGGTTCAGTTTAAGGCCTTCAGATCACTTCAGGGAGATAAATACAAGAAATTTGAGACATGAAAGGGATGAATCTTCAAAACCCCCTTCAGAAAAGAGCTAACGGTGGCCACAAATTTCAGTGTCTTCAGGAAACTCCTTTGCAATCCTGTACAGTGCTTTTAAAACAATAATTAACATGGAAAATATGGGGCTGTACACACTGTTATCTCAAAGGAGAAAGCAGAAGTTTGAATGAGGAATCAAGATGAGTATTAAAACAATCAGTGTGCTTTATATTGAGGCCACAAAGACAGACAGAGAAAAATGACCCTCATTTAACATAATGTTACTTTATGAATTTCACAGGGTATTAATAAGGGAATATAATGATTCCTCAAACATATTCTAGAAGCAAATATTAAATCTCCACACCCATCCTGTGAATAGCTGCAATTAACATATGCAGCAGCTTTCCCTTAACATCACATGTGTCTCAGACAACACCGAATCCTGCACAACCTTGGTTGTGCATCAATAAAGTAATGAATACACAGCTCTGGGAATGGTGTTGGTTAAGCTCTACATGGGAATCAGTGGAGGGAACACGTAACACTGTGGCTTTTTGAGTTCTACGAAATAATGGAAATGGCATCTTTTTTTCCCCCCCTCAGTGGAGTAATGGAACAGTAGATAAACTGTGCAAAACCACAGCTAAATTTTTAGAACCCACAAGGAAAAAGTCCCTTGAACAAATCAAGCTCTTTCACTTACAGGCTGGGAAAGAACAGACAGATAGAGGGTTTGTTATTGTTATTTCTATTTTAAAATACATACAAGATGCTCAGATACTATACCGATAGGGGTTACATAAGCACCAAAAGAAAGAAGGGTAGGAATTTTTTCCATGAGATTCTTACACCTTTATAGTGGTAATCTGGGCTTCAACCTTTAGCAGCACCTTTTCCAATCAAGACATCTGGAAATGTCTCAAAACTATTTAAAAAAACCCAAACCAATAAAAAATATGCCTTTCAGGCCATCTGGAGATATGATGGGTACTTAGAATTCCCAAAGATTTCCTCCAAAATGACTACGTTCACTCTCTGCTTGTTGCCTGCCATCACACAGTTAATGTTTTTCATTTGAAGAATGCTCAGAGAAATTTCTCTGATATTAAGGTATAAAATAAAGGCCGACAAGAAAAGGAACTTAAAAGTTTTGAAATATTTTTGAATTAATTAATTATATTATTTAATACTCTGTACCTCAGCTTTCCCATGTGCAAAAGATTTTACTGTTAAAAGACATTTACCTACCTACAAGGGCTACTATGAGGCTAATGAATATTTTAAAAAGATTTAAAGAAGGCTGAAGAAAAGCATGGAAAAAGTGGGGTTTGAAATAAAAATTAAAATAAAAGGAGAAATGGGAAACACACAGAGAAGGAATTGAAGGTTATCTCCACATAACAGGACAGGAACTGACAATGTAGGATATGGACAAGTCTTGGATCCTCAAACCTCCTGTTTCTCATTCTGCTCATAAGTGAAACACCTGCAGATGGAGGGCACCTGTAATGAGAATGAGCACTTTAATTTTCCTGTTGATTTCATATTGATCAAATCAGTTTTGTAAGAAATTTAGTGTCCATCTCCCAAGAAAAGAAAAATGTGCTTCTCAGAGTTTCCAGGAGTTAAAGCAATGATCCAAATCACAAAAAAAGAAAAAAAAAAAGAAGGAAAAAAGCCTTGAGAAAGAAGCAAAGAGAAGTCAACTCAGACATAAACCAAGATAAATATTCCCAGTTCAGAGACTGTGAGGACATGATAGGGTGTCTTCATGCCTTTATTGTTAGTCTGTTAACTATTGAACATATACTTGGGTTTGCAGCTGAAAAATCATGAAATCGTTTCTAAATATTAATTCATTTACATTTCACAGTCCACCAGTAAGATTTAACTGGTACATTCTCCACAACTTGCACTGCTGATTACTTCCTGTCACACCTTGCTGCTAATGCCTCAGTAATGAGGCAAGGCACCTCTAATTGAAAGGTTTCATCCATTTTGGATCCAACCTACTGTCCAGAACATACGTTAAATTTCTGCAAAAGACGAGGAACAGAAATAATAAAAAAAATGAAGCACGTTTTTAAGGTACCTGCTGCTACATCTGAAAGCAGCTTTGCTGAGAAATCAAGTCTGAAATAGTCTCACCACATTGCATTTCAGTATCCTTTTTTTTACTCATGTTAGCTAGCTGAGCTTTTAAACAACATTTGGGATTGTATCACTGATCCTGTTTCATGCCCAGATATGTTCAGACAAAATGTACAGCAAGTTAATTGATTTTTTGAGGTTTATATAGAACACCACAGAGCGAGGCTGGGGTGAGGATTCATGAGTCCTGCCTCCCACCCTGGCACTGCTGTGTGCACCAGTAGCCAGCCGCCACTCAGAGCTCCAGCGCTAGCTTAGCTTGTCTGGCCCAGTAATAATGAAAGGAAGAAAGGATTTTGCACGAGGAATTTGGAGTATTTTCTCATTATAACCAACCAGCATGACCAGAAAAAGAGCCCTGATGCAATCCGTGGGCCTAGTTCTCACTCCCCCGCCGGCAGGGCCTGAAAAGGCTGCCGGGGCCACAAGACCCGCTCCTCTGGGAGAGGGGAGGGAGAATGCACAGGACCAGATCCTGCCCGTCAAGTCTGGTATCCTGCCTTCAGCACTGCCCAGAGCTTCACGGTTCAGGGAAAAGCAAACAAACAAACAAAAAATCCCCCCCTGCTTCCCCCTGCCAGCACTCATGGCCTGTAGCGCTGTAACCAAGGAAGCAGCTCTTCCCATTACTGGCAGCCAACCTTTCAAGCAAAAATCCCACCTCTGATCTTGTTCTTCATGACAAAGATGGAAAATAGGGCAGGATGAGCATGATTTGGTATCTTAAGGACAGAGAAGGGCCCTCCTGTCTGGAAACAAGGGCAGCTGAGCCTGCGGTGGGGAGAAGATGGCAGCCCGGGGAGGTTAGCGCAGGGAGGGTTAACGTGCTTTTCCACCCGCAATTCAGCAGGGTGCCCAGGGTATTGATTACTACCCTCCCCAAAAGCAACTCATCTCTTTCCTCTCACGGTCACCCTCGACACTAAAGCAGCAGCCGAGGGGCCTTCTCCTGGAGAAGGCACAGCAGGAATAATCCTGCAAGGTCACGAGAAAAGGGCAGAGGCCGAAGGGCAGGGAAGGTTGGCTCTAGGCAGGCAGGACGTGGAGCTGCCGGAGCGCGCAGAAGGTCTGTTCCTGGGTCCCCCAAGCGCTCCTGCCAGAAACTTAAGACGCACGTTGGGAGACCCAGCGATGGGGCTCATGGTAACCTGGAGTAATGAACAGCTGACAGCGTCTGTCCCGGGAGCGGGAGCAAGGGGAGGAGGAGGCTCCACGCTTTGTGCCCGCTGATGTGACCATGTGTTGTTCTGCTGCAGACAGCGCGGCCTCAGTGCGCCTGTGGTTTTTTCTGCAAGGGGAAGCTGTGCTCAGATAAAGAGAGGAGATTCCAGCTAAAGGAAGTGAAAACACCGCCAAGTTTTTGTTTGCTGCAACACCACGTGTGCACCTTTTCCAATACAGAGAAAAGAAACAACATAAAGCCACAATGTAAAGTTGTGCCAGGCCATCAGAAGTCCTCAGCTGTGTGCTCTGCTCCCTCATGGACTTGCTCAGCTCAATTCCTCTTTCACACATAGCCACAAGTCAGAGCAGATCTTACTGCAGTTAATGGAGTCTCACCCCTGTACAACAGTCACAAGAGACAACTAGACCCACTGTGTGCCTCCGGGTCTCGGTCTTGCTGTTCCTGTAATGGGTGTAAATACCACCACATAGGTTGAGTCAGGCTGAAGGTGTGCTTCTGGTACTCCTTCAGGCTTGCTGTGACCCTGAAAAGGCACTGGGGGGAACTGGGGGAGCAGAGTGGTTCACAACACTCCATACACATACCAAGGCCTCAGACAGGAATCACCTACATACTCCTTCCAACTCCAGTCTGACACGTGGTACTTTACCCTCTCTGCCATCAGATTTTCTCTTCCCTTTCCTTTTTACTTAACCACAAATAATTCTGGAATTGAACTTTCCTGGCTGTGATGACATGAGTTTGCATAGGCCAAGAACACAGTAGATTCATTCTTCCTCTCCCCTGACATCTACTCCTTCCCTCAGACCTGTTGTCTGGTCTTGTTGTACATCCTTTCATATGACCTGCTTTTCACAGTTCTGTGAGACCTGGGTCACACTCAAGGCCTTCCTGAGCTCTGACACAAGTCCATCATTGCTAGTAGCTGAGCACAAGCCAGAGAAGGCAGGCAGCATTCTACCTGAAAGCCATGCTTCATCTGCCCAGACGGAGAGGCCAGGAAGATGAGAACATAAGCTTCTAGTACCAGATCATGCCAGTTCTCTGCTTCCAGCAAAAGTCAACTCATTCAGAAGAGAGCAAAACAAGTTAAAGTGTAACTAGCCAGTTGTAAAGTGTGAGTAGACAGAAATATTCCTCTCTTTTCTTCCTCAACAGGGCAGCCAAAGATATGCTGTTACAGTGAGAACTTTTCTGCCATAAATTTGAGCCTCCTTTTTTCCCCCATCTGATCTCACTTATCTCACCATGGTTTCTGGCTAGTAGCAGGGAAACAAGAAATTAATTTAGATATGATGTTTGGATCTGGAAACAAACTTTCTTAGAATACAGGGACATTTGCTTTTCTGTATGTTTTGATTTAACCCATTATTATGCTACAAGAATCCAATAAAAACTCTGAATATATGTCTGACTCTCCCCAAAGTTAGAACTCTGAAGCTGTTGTTTCATCTTTAGCAGAAAAATAAATGGAAACCAAATAAAAATAAGGAGAGTGGAATAAAAAGGAAACTTATAGAACACCTTCCCAAGGGCAGCTGATAAATCTTATGAGAATGTGCTATCCACAACTTTGGAATATCACCTTTCCCTTTAAGATACTACACGTCCTGGTTATGAAAGTGAATAACTGGGATGCACAGCTGGGACACAACTTAATTCCCAGTACAGCAAAGCATAGTGTGATTTTTTCCTTATCATTTTTTATTACCCAGAGAGAAAGAACTACTCCTTTTTTTCCCTGAAATTAACCCTTTACCTCTGACGAGGAAGCTCAAAGAAGCAAGTTGGCTGCACAGGACTTGGAGGCTACAGAGGCTGAAAGAGGAAAGCATGAAGCATTACCTTTTCCTCTGAATGTGCGCAGGCACTGCTTATTTTGGGCACGAGTGACTTAGGATTTGAAGATATTTGCTGGCGTGGATTTAATCACCATGCTTTTTAATTACTTCTCTGCATGATGGACGAGGTTTTTTGTTGAAATGAGGTCACGGTGTTTTACCTTTTCCTCCCATGCTGGGACTATTTGCTGTGTCAATTTGTGTAGCTTAGAAAAATATATGCACATCCTCTGAGCTGGGGCCTGGCACCACAAAGCAAAGCCAATTTTGGCTTCATCCACTTGGCAGTTAGTGAAAGCCAGGAGCTTTTGCATGCAGGCTGTGTTGGTGCACAGAGTGTTCTCCTCTGTGCTGGAAAGAATCACTGCAGACACCTCTCCCTGGAGACAGTGGACATGGGGCAACTTCAGCCCCAAAAGTATAGGGTAACGGTGTGCCTCACAAGGACCTACCTCTCCATCCTTGCACAACCATCCCACACTAGAGTGTAAGAGGGATCCTGCACTCATCTCTCATGTGCAATTTCAGGAAAAGGCAAGGGCTCTGAGCCTCTGGCCCTTGGCAGCACCATGAGACAAGCCCACCACCTTTGTAATTTCTGTCATTCCAGCCACCCCCTGTGGAGTAGCTCTGGATGTGTGCTCAAAGCTGCCCTTCTTGACCTCCTCTTTCTTTTCAGTTCTCCTTATCCTCTGCACAAATAACTCCAGTCTTTCAACAGCAGTTCAAGTAAAACTAAGAATTTCAAGAGAGGGAGGACACTGCTGATATGTACGAGGCCCAAAACATATCGGCCAAGATCTAGAGCCTTGAGCCAGCTGGCCTGGGCAGGGTGGAGAGGGAAGGAGTCCTATACCAACGCACTGCCCAAATTTGATTTGAGAGATAAAAGCCATTAATGTGACAACAAACACAGGGAACCACCTCTCATTTCCACACAGCTTATGTCTCTGGCCAGTTTTGATCAGTGGCCTGGCTGCAATGTGCAAAGTTCACTGTATGGTCAGACTTCAGTCACTCAGCCAGCCAAGTCAGCCCTGGAAGAAAAGGAAATACCAGACGCATCCATTTGCTGCTTTCCCCAATTTGACAACCACTTATGTATGGCCTCCCCCAAAGATAGGCTGCTCTCTTGTCCCTGACCTTGGCTGTAAACTCTGGCTTTGTTGTTACCTCCAATAGAGCCTCCTGAGCCTGGTCAATTGTCCTCTGAGCCTGGCACTGGCTAAAGACACATCAAATAGCATGGAATGAGGGCGTCTGGTAATATGCCAGAGACCAAACAACTCATCAAGGCCCTTAAAACTGGGAGAAGATGTAAGAAGCAAGCAGGACTGATACAGAGACAACATTGTTGAGACCCCTAACCTCTCTGGCTCCACAGTATCAACATCGTGAAGACATCTGATAAAAAAGTGCGACTTCAGTAAAATAACTCCTGTCCTTGCCAAGCATTAATCTCAGTCCCTTTGGAAGGCTCTCCCAGGAGGCCATGGTCATACCCCAACATACAGGGTGTTCTACAGCTGGGCACTCTCTGTGCCTGTGCCCCAGTCCCTTGCTTTTTGGGAATTAGAGCCAGGAGAGGTCAGAAGCTCCAATCACACCAAATGAAGCTGTGGCAGATAGCCCTAAATTATTAATGTCTTTAAATACTAAGTGCACTCGGGAACCAATTCAGCTTGCCGCACACAGGCTGTGCATCAACAGGGTCCCAAAGGGGTTGCAGAAAAAATTTCTCACTAAGGACTGTGAAGAAGTAATTCTGTTTGCACTGATGTGTTTGTCTCTCCCATGGACAGAGGATGCACACGGTCATGAATCACTGCATTTCTAAGCATGTCCACTCTTTTCTTGCCGTTTCAGTCACTCTTCATCCCTGAGAGAGAGGAGCTCTCCTAACTAGAAGCTCCATTTTATTCAAATCCAAGGTGGTAGTCTTGCAACCCAGGAGAAGACAGACACCCTTCAGTTATATGGCACGAGCATCACACCTCCACATCTACAGTCTGACTTCAGTAAGGACTCCTGACTCAGTCTCTGGAAAGACTGCAATTCATTAAATGCAGCTCTGCTATGCACACTTTGATATTTATCTTTAACCACATCCCTTTAAAACTGATCTTACTGACAGCTTACTTCTGTAAGATTCCATTTTGCAATTCATTTAGTTTCACCCCCCTGTGACTGTGGTGGCTTCTACCTCTGGCTCCAGACCACTGGCATGACTGGCCTGCAGATAACAACTCTGACTTGGATGCTGTTAACAGTTTGCTGTTTGCATGTAGTTCTCATTTTGTTTCAAGAGAAACTGATGCTGATTTTTGCTCCTGTTTCACCATTTGGCAGAAGCATGAAATTCTGCATGTTGTAGGAAACAGGAGGAAAGTTTTAACTTCAGCTGCCTGGAACGTACATGCACAAACAGCACACTCAAAGTGAATGCTCCTCCTGTTGATCTCCTCCACACCTGAATTTTTCTGTTCTCTTTCTCTACTCTTCTGGGAATGCACCTCTTTCACTTTTGCTCATCTCTCTCCCACACCCATAGGCATGCACTGATTTGTTATTGCTAGGTCACTTGTGATTACAGGTCTGGATACGCTGGCTTATTGCAGGGCTGTCCCTGGCTTGATAGGCTGTTTGGCTGTGGTGTTATTACAGTGCCTAAGCCTCATTGTTCCAGTTTGCTCTCTTTCACACACACACACACACACACACACAATCCACCACAACATACCTATTTTGAAATGGCAAACACAAAAATTGACTTGGGCTTTGCAAACAGTTTGAAAGGGAAGGAGGAAAAAGGGGGTTATGGTCCCTGGAAATGCCAGCTTCCCTGCCCCGCCTGACTTCTCTGAATGTTTGCCGTTTTTTCTGCGGTACCGGAGCATAAAGCTTCAAGTGCCACAAAAGCTACATGTCCGTTTGCTTTGGCTGAAGAAGCCCAGGCACAGCATATTCATCTGGGAAGCTGTTAGCTGGGGCTGGGGAAAACCACTGGTCCCTTTTGGCTGGCAATAGCTCTTACAAGTTAGATTTGGCTCCCTAGAGCAACAGGCAACAAACACAAAGAACTAAAAACCTCTAAAAATTGTTATTGATGTATTCACACTTATAAAATACAGCAGCAACCATCCCCTCACCCCCCAAAATGTGTTTCGGGCCCCTTCCAAAAACAGGGGCATTTCAAAAGCAAACCTACACCTATCCTCACAGCAGACAGAATTTCCATGCTATTTTGAAAAGTCCTGTGTATACCCCCACTGCATTCCTTTTCTTCTCCCTCCCACCAAAAAAAAAAAAATAAGGCAAACTTCTGGGCACAGCTTAAAAGCCACAAAACTTCCTCCATGTGTGTATTCTCCAGCTCCACTGCAGATATTTGGAGTTACATAAAACTGGGCAGTTAGTGATTCTGGCAGCTGAAAAATTACAAAGTTCAGGGGCTGAGGAGGGTGTGGGCCAAGCTGAAGTTTTCCAGAGCGCCGTACCAGATGGAGCAGAGGAAAAATGCGTCTCTCTCGAGGCTCAGGAAGGTGGAGTTCGAAGCTCTGAACCTGGAACAAACTTCAGGGAATGTTCTCCATTCCCTGTTCCCTGTGAACACTGGTATCAGCAGGGCTGGTTATCAAAGATGGTTTGGACCTCACAAAGAAAGCAACAACCGTGCCTTTTTATATGTGGCAATGCAATGCTCTTACAGTGACACAGCAGAGACTGACATGCTCCAGTTGACCCCCATTAGCCAGAGCTGTGCAAGCCTTCTCCCTTGTGAACCAGCAGCATATTTCCATTTCCATCTGGATGGGTGATGTGGTAAGGATGAAATTGAAGTGCATCATGTAATAAACTGCACTAGCTACCAAACGTGCTCCAAGTCAGTACATTTACACTAGAAGATGGTTTTGTGTTAAAAGATCTGTTTACTGGGATGCTGCTAAATTTAGCTGTTACATTTAAAATTATGCTTGAAAACAGCTAAATCCTAAAATTTGGACTCAAAACTATCCCGGCAGGAACAATCAGCCTTCTTATCTCCTCTGAGTGCCCAACAGTGTGTTAGCTAGCACATGTCTTATGGTGTTGGAATTTTTCACTGTAAGTAGTCCTAAATGGGTTTTAAAACATCCTGTTTTAGTCAGTCTTAATTTTCTATCTCTGGACAGGGTTTTAAAGCATGCTTTCAGCTCTGACTAGCTGTGAGCACACTAAGGACAAGATAGCCTTCAACCATGTGTTAGTTAGCAAATACTGGAACATTGTGTTCAGTCTGAAGGCATACAGTGCAAGACCTGGGCAAACTGAAGTGAAGTCCAGTGGAAAGACGCTCATATGGAGAGAGGCTGGAAGAACTCAAATACTTGAGCCTAGAGAGTCTAGAAAAGGCTAAGGCAGGGGACTGTATGAGAAGACAGAGTATTTGAACTTGATTATTTTAATGAAGATGCTTACAGAGAAGTCAAATTTAGACATTATACAGAAGATGATTTGCCCACTAGTATCTGGAATAATTCACTTCATATGAGCAAAAAGCAGACATTCAATTTTTGATTCTCATTGCTATCTGAAATGGAAACCAGCCCCAATGACCTAGAGAGGAATACGCTGTTTATCACAGTACCAATACTACAAGCAACTGACTCACTTCATACTAAGGATGGGGATTTGTTTTAAAGACTGAATTTTCTGCACGGTGTCATCAATGGTATAGGCATGGCAAGGTCAATTCTGTCATCTAACTAAATAAAGTAACTACTTATGTGCTATGCGGTCTTGGTCAAGTCACTCAAAAGCTGACCACTTGAGATTATGGTTCTGCAGCAGTCTAAATTAAACTAACAGTTGGCTTCTGTGGTCCAATCTGGCTATGCATTCCCATCCCTGCCTTACACCCAACAGATTGCTCATCACACCATTCACCAAGCTGTTGACCCAGGTCAACGTGAAGCTCATCTAACAAAAAAAGTAACATACCCTTTTGTACAAACCAGGATCACAATAACAGCTAAAGCTGTAGGTAAGAAATAATATTTAATGCCATTTTCCATTTCATTTTATCTGTAATTTTACTCAGGTTTGAGGTTGCTTTTTCTTTTGGAAGGGAAAGGAAAGTTTTGGAAAATTCAGGCGAGTGTTCATTCTTATATGGAAAATGTAGTTTCAACGTGTTTTTTGTGTTACTGTCAGTTCACATTCCTTCAGAAAAAGCTGAAGTGAAAATTAATGAAATTCAGTGACTGCTTGCTAGAAAATATTTGCTTTATAATGAAAACACAGGCATGCCATGACAATGCTTAGCATGAAAGGCTAGAAGCATTTCAGATACTTCAATATCTTAGAGAACATTATGCAATTTGTTACTTAAATGTCATTATGAAGCTACATTAAAAAAAAAAGAACAGACATAACAAATAAAAATTAGGAAAATGCCCTTTTTTCCCCCTGTAGTACGGCCTGTAGGATCCAGGGTTCTGACCCCTGTAAAACCCTCAGTCTGGCAAGCAACTACAGGACTTGAAGTTGCAATCTCCAGCTGCAGCAAGGCTCTCTCCCTTCGTGCTGGAGCCCCCTTGCAGACTGCGCAGACCTGCACAAGACAGGTTTTTTTCTCCCTGTCTGGGATCTGGCAATGACCTCCTGCAGCCTAACTGCTCTCCCCACCAGCCTTTTCTCCAGGCTTTGTGTTGACCTGGCAAATGCTTCTAGCTGTAAGGAGATGAAAAGAAGGTAAGGAAAAAATGGGGAGAAAAAAAAAGCAAGCCCTGCAGATGAAAGTCTGAGGCAGTGTTTTCCTTTCCAAAGTGCTGCTACATTCCCATAAGCTTGTGGTTTCCTGCATTCTGCTGGAGGGCTTTTTTTTTTTTTTTTTTTTTTTTTTTTTTTTTTTTGAATCCTTCTGGTGATATCTGAAGAGGGAAAATGTCCAGCACTAACAGGAGGCCTTTTGTTCTATTCGTTTCTAAGTGGACTTTAACCCAGTTACTACAGACTGAGTCACTGTAGAAACAAATAAAATAAAAGCTCTCTGTTTTGTCCCTCTGGACAGGTCAGGGACATGTTAAGTTCTCCCTCTCCTGCTTTCTGGAAGCAGTACTAGACCTGGCACTACACTGCAATAATAACGAACATAGTTTATGGCTGTTCTTTTTTATATGTCCTGGCAACCCCTACAGAGTTGATATTTCAATAGAGCCAGCATTTCATTAAGAAAATAAATGGACAAGGGACGTATCTTTTGGTAATGAGATGAAATTAAACTGGAGTAAGGCTGCCTACCAGGGACCAGTAAGATGTGGGTAAGCGTGACACATATAGGTACATGTCTGAGCTATTTTAGTACCTTCTCAGATCTCAAATATTTTAATGACTCACAGCAGGACTATAAGATTCCCTTGCTATCAGGCTGAATTTTAGGCTAAATCTGAGAGTTTAATTTCAGACATTTCTTGCAGTTCTGTTTGCTATGAAAGTTACATCCTGCCACCATACACCAGTGTTGGGGTAAATCATTATTTATTTAAATTGAAACTGACCAAAAAAAAAAAAACAAAGGAAAAAAACCAAAACACCCTATGCATAGGCCAGTGGTTCCCTGGGGCTTACTGATCTCTGGAGGCTCTGGAAAGTTTGTGCACTAGAATACTGCTCCTCCTCTTCCTCTCCTTCTCTTACCAGACCGCCTTCCCTGAAAACCTTTTTAACTCTTTAGTGTTCTCTGATTTCTGAGCTCTCAGCCCTGGCAAAACAGCTGCCTATTGTGGCTGGCAAGCACAGAAGCACACTCTAGGCTTGCTTTCACTCCTCTTTTGTACCCTCCACTAGAGCTGGTTACTCGGTTGCTTATGTGAAGCCATTGTGTTGTTTTCCCACAGCCCTCCTCCTGGTCCAGGGTATTCCAATTCATTTTTAAAGTTGGGCTGTTTTATATTGGGCAGAAATTACTAGCAGGTGGGCCAAGAATACATTTTTCAGCTGGGGAACAGGCATGCCTGCAAAGCTAGGACAGCGATAGACAGCAACACTTAGCAGAGAGGATTTTGGACAAGAACGCGACCTTGCTGTGCTTCATGGAGAACTAAACACGGCAAAGTCAAGCCTGTTCCGGGCCATGGGTGTGAGTCAGCGGGAGTTTCACATGTGGCGGGTATTGCGCTGGGCACGGGAGGGCAGAGAGCACAGAGCCAGGACTATACTGATGCCAGAGCTGTTATGCAGAGTCAGGACTGAGCTCAGCATCGTGCCAGGCCTCCCGCTGCTCCTCCTTCTCTCTCCCATTTCCTAGCAAACCACAGCACTCCGGGACTGCGTGCCTGGCACAAATGGCACATGTTCCCACACCTGC
Source organism: Todiramphus chloris collaris (assembly GCA_025345505.1). Lineage (NCBI taxonomy): Eukaryota > Metazoa > Chordata > Aves > Coraciiformes > Alcedinidae > Todiramphus > Todiramphus chloris. The sequence continues at coordinate 16,794,089 of JANVCC010000033.1, read as the reverse complement.
TCTGAGCTGTGCGGAGAGACTTCTAGCTGTTGAGGTTTGCTGGAGAACAGAAGTACTTTGGCCATGCCTCATTTTCCTGGCTCGATTTCTTGTGCCAGTCTTGTGATTCCTCAATCCTGAAACGGTCCAAAATGGTTGGCCAACCTCTTTTGCTCTGCCAGAACACCTAAGAGTAAAGGGCTTGCACAGCAGGTGAAGAGCAAATGTAACTGTTACCCTGTTGACTTCTTAACGCTGCATTCTGTTTGCAGGAGCCTAGCAGTCTACACAAGCTGCAGTATAAGTGATGAAGAAAAAGTCCACTGGTCCGCAAAGGCTCCATGATCTCAGTCCTACTTAGCATTGTAATTCTTACCTAAGGTTTCCTCTGGTTTATTCTGCAACAGTCACCAGAGACCAAAAGATGGTCCAGGTTTAGCATAATTTGGGCGAGTAGATAGCTGCACTACTCTTCCCTTGTTATAGCAGCAGCAAGGGACACACAGACAGCCTCGTCCCTTACCTTGTTCTTGCTACTACAGTATCAGGGTTTCTCTGGGATGGTCCTCACATCACTTGGGCCGACAGAAAAAATGCAAAAGAAATTCCACCCCAAGTAGAGATGTGGATGGGTTTCACAGCCTGTTAAGAGCAAGTAAAGCAGCAAAACATTCTGAAGTTCAGATGGCAGATTCTTTGGGACAGTTTCCAAGCAAATTTATGTTCATTTGTTGGCTGAATTCAACTTTAAACGGAAATTAGAATGGTGAACATGGGGAGAAATTTGTGACCAGCAGAAGCAAAACATCTGTTTTTTTTACCGGAGACAACTGAACTCCAGATGTTGTCAACATCACATAATTCTAGAAGTGCCAATCTCTTTGTGGGTTACCCTGAGAAAGGTCATGTCACTGAACTCTTGGTGACTGAATGTTTTTTGTACTGGAAAATCCACTCCCAGATGTGCAGTGCATACTAGAGTTTGATGCAATTTGCTTTGCTATCAGATTAGACGGAGGGGAAAAAGAGATCCCAAGTTGATATCTGACTTTACGAGAAGAAGCTGATCTCATAGATCCTGCATGAGCTGTACTTGTGCTCATTCCTCTTGAAAGCTGTTGAACATGCTCGCTGCTACAGGATGCTGCCTCGAGGTGTTGGCGAAACAGTGGAATACCTTTACCTCAGCTCGGTTGGTTTATAGGAAGGGCACTCATCAATATAGATATGGTTTACAAATCAGAACTGCTGCTCACCCTGACTTTATGTTCCTCTGAAGGACACCATGCTACTGAGAGAAGTACTAACCTAAGTTCGTGCTACAGTGTTCTTTGCCAGCAAACTGTGTAGGCAGCAGGCAAATACTTCAATCTTCTTTCATGACAGAGCTCTTTTCTCAGTTTAGGGCAGTAACAACTGGACTCCTTAGTTCCAGTATCACTTCTTTTGCCTCTTAACCTTTGAGTCCCTGACACCAATAAAATGCTGACAATCGATTTTAGAAGCACTCTAATTCTCACATCACATGTCATCTCTTTCCCTTCTCTGTTTTACACATAGAGACTGTAGGCCGTGTTTGTGCATGTGACAGAGGGAGGGGAAAGAGATGACACATGATCTGAGGCTTACAGTAAGACTACGTGCATCTGCTTTGGAATGCAATGGTATGGCACAAATGACTGCAGTGAGTTTGTATGACACGGGGTCACATGACTATGCATTCCACTGGTTGCTCTATGAAGATGTCAGTGGAATTGATTTTCTTCTGTAAAAGCTGCTCTCCCTGCCAGAAGTTGGGGTTTTTTTCTGTTGTTTTGGGGTTTTTTTTGGTTTTATTTTTTCAATCACAACTCGGATATTACTTTGTGACATGAAAACCTTCTTAATGAAACCTGTTTTTTTTTTGACACTGTAGGTATATACTAGGAATGCTTAAGAATTTTCTGTGTACCATTTGATCCAAAGTCAAAATGTGCAGCAGTGATATGCAGTGCACATTATACACTAAACTGATTAGAAAATGGGTATAAGCAATGGAATAATATAACTTGCATCCATTTGCCATTCAAGAAGGGATGCACAAAAGAGTCTGTCACTTAATTCAGTAGGGTCATCAGTGGGTCTGCCTGGGAATGTATTTACAAAAGGGCACATTATGGCTTTAGGGCTTATTGGAGTGAAATGGGCTTAAATATGAGCATGCATATGAATTGTTCTATTTTATAACTTCTAAATTGCTCTTTCTGATACACCCCACCCTCCAGTGACCTTCTGCTGAGAAATTAACTTAATCCACGCACAAACTGAGCTTCCCAAGCAGCGATGAAGCACATCGCTATCACCAGGGGCTGTTTTCTGCCTATTTGCACCTAATGCAAAACTTTAGTTACTTTTTCATTTTTATAACAACTGAAGTCAGTTTATGAAGAGTTTTACCAGTTGCTCACACCAGGCTGCAGTACCTACATTTAGTATATCATATGCTCCAGTATGAAGTTTAAAAAGATTCTGCATCAAGAAACAAATGGTAAAAAATTCCAGAAAGCAATTTGAGCAGAGGACTGGATTTCTGCTGAGACCTTTGACAGTAGATTCTTTGGCTTCCAGCTGATCAGACAGACTTTCAGCTCCTTGCCGGCTTTATTCTCGCGTGATCTGAAGGCATTTGGATAGCACATTTTAAACCAACTGGTTGTTTTCTCAGAGTCTACATAGGGGTCGGGGAGAAAGGGGAGTATCTTTCTTGCTAATGTTAGCCAGACAATGGCAGCTTAACTGTAAAGCCCCCTAAAAGAGAATAAGCCTATTGTGTCCCCAGTGTGTTTCCCACATTTCAAAGGCCACTAAGTAGCACCAGCATCTTTGCCTCTGGGTTACTGAGAAGACAGACTCTTATGCTTATTAAATGATGGCTTTCCCTAATGATTTGAAACAAAAAAGGCACACACATACAATGCTAGAGATGTGCACATTTAAGGCTTCCCCTGCCACAAGGTCAAACACATGAAAAGACGCAACAAAAAGTTTGGCCCCCGAGATAGCAGAGTAGACCCACTTGCCCATCTCTCCCACACCAGCCCCTACTCTCTTTTCTGCTGCCAGAGTCCCCGATTCCTGCACAATTAAGCGCGGCACCAATGGCATTTCTGCTGCCTCTCCTTCCACTTGGCTTCACTGCTGAGAAAGGAGCTTGTTCGGCAGGGAGGCGGGCACTGCTGCCTGAATAGTCTCTGAAGCATTCATTATCTCCCGCCTAATTACATGGCCGGCATAGTGGTGTTGTTGTGGGAACACTGCATCACATTAATCAGCAAGGGGATGTGCCAAGATGAAAGGGTCCCCTTGTGTCTGCTCTCTGCTGTGGAAAATGGGCAGGAGGGTGGGGGAAAGAGCGGGGTATTTATCAAGTGGCGAGGGAGGGAAGGCACAGCGGGTGCACCCGAGCTCAGCCTGACTAAGCCACCATCTTCCCAGGCCAGCGCTCCCGTAGCAAATACACTTCTTCTGTTCATGCGTGGTGATGGACCAGCAGCTCCAGTGCCTGCATGAAATCCTTTAGCACAGCACAGGTATCAGCAAGAGCGGTGAGGCGGCACGCTGCTCAACTGCTCCAGGAGGGAGTGGGAGCTGATCTTCACCCATCCTGCTCTCAGCCCTCTCTGATCAGAAATGGGACCACCTGTTTGAACAGGCTGGGATTTAGCTGCAGCCTGGACGTGAGGCTTCACAGGAAGGCCCTGTCCCTCATAACACCCTCCAAACACACTCTCCTCCAACAGTCTCCAAGCCAAGTGTTAAGTAGTAGATGTGATGAGCCTCCTGGATAAAAGTCAAACTAGTACCCAAAACCAAAAGTTTCATTTCCTAAGGCCTGCTGGTAAGAACTCCAGTTCACCCGCACAGTATAATTTTTAAATGGACTCTGGAAATGTAAGAAGAGATCTCACTTCCTTCTATCTTTGTCCCACTTGCAGGGCATCTGAAAGCTTTGTAAGGCTTTGCATAGATGCTTCTCTGTGTGTTGGGACTGGGGGGAGGGTTGAGGCATCTACACTGTGACTGCTTGGCACCCTGCAAAATACTGGGTCAGACTGGAATACCAAATGACAGTCCTTGGCTGAGCTGCTTATTGCTGTGAGATGCAACAACAGCACTCTAGAGGGAATAAGGAAAGGTAACAGAAAAATGAAGACATGGCAAATGCAGTTCCTTGGATTGGTTAGCCTCTCTCATTCACTTTTGATTCAACCAATTCAGGTCAGCCCTTTTTAAAATCCTCCAAGGACTGGGAGCAGCTCATGCTCAACTCTATTCCAGTTTCATTTCCTGCAGGCCTCCTGTCCATCACAACTTTTCTGCCCTTGGGCTGTGCTGCAGGTTGACTTCAATTGCTTCCAATTGAAGTGTCTTGCCTCCAAACCCCATTGTTTCAGCAATGCGTCTGGCTTATTAATGCAGGCTATTAAAGCCACTTTGGAAGCAGATTTACTGAGATGCAGATAAGTTTATCTGCCACAAAGTAGGTGTGAATGCCAGTTCCTCCTGCAGCAACTGTTGCCAAGTCCTCCCGCTGGTATCCCATGCTGTTCTGCAGACAATTGGGGCAGCTTGCTTATCTGTGTGCCACCTGTTGTGCTGGAGTCACCCTGACCCAGTGCCACCTTTCTATTCAAATACTGTTGCCTGGTCAGGTGGTGCTCTTTGGGTTTCAGCACAGAGGCAGCATTGCTTATATCGACACCGTCCTATCCTAAGAGACTTGCCTTCGTTGCCCTCTGGTGAGAGGAGTATATACAACAGGGCCTATCAACATTTTCTGTTTTTCTGAGGGAGACCAAGTGGGACCTGCCTAGGTTACAAGTGGCAACCAAACCAAGGAAGGGCAAACTTACAGTTAATCTTGTTGCACATAACATAAATTAAGTGTATGAAGCAGGAGGGAACATTTAATATAGCTTAACTTCAGATATCACCTCTCCATCCTGGGCTTTTAGTGCCTGCAGTGTTGCTCTGGTTTACCTCCACTTTGTGATCTTTGGGCACAAGAAGAATCTCCACTGTGATACAGAGGTTGTTTAAATCCAGCATGGCGATTGCAAGGCCAAGCAGATCTCTTAGTCCCACTACCACAATCCCTGGTTTGTTTTAACTCTTGTTCGAGTGCTAGAGATTCACACCAGCAAAAAGCATCTCAGCTTAGTTTCCACATTTGCCAGGTTTGAACAGAATCCTTCCTCTGTCTGTTGGGCACACACATCTTTTCAATAAAGTAGCTTTGAGAGCTGTATATGCACTTCCTAGGTCCTGTCTCCTTAGTCTTTAGCTGACCATCATGCCTTAAACACAGGCCCCTTATTACTTTATTAACCTTTCCTTCAAGCCATCAGGACAGTGGTGCTCTAGCCATCCCTTTCCCAACACAGTCCCAGGAATTCCAAAAGATGGAGAGTATTTTGCCAGGCCCACGCTCATTAAAGACTGGGAAAAGCCCATGGGACTGGAAGCCCAACCCCAAACAAAGCACAGTGTTACCCCCAGCAGTATTAAAGTTATTATCTAAGCAATAACTAACTGATCTTTTCATCTCACATTTGCCTGACAAAAGGGAGATACTGAACTTCGATCACTGCAATGTATCCTGTGCTAAAACTGGCCAGTTCACACTGGAGGAAAAAAGTCTGAGAGATAACATACTAGTTAAAACTCTAGTCTCTAATCTACCAGAAAGATAAAAAGACAGAAGCACAAGGAAGATGTCCTACAGCATGATGCAGGGGAGATAATGACAGGGAAATGTGTCAGACTTTATAATTACTGCTAATGAGGTTAATCTAAGGGCAACTAATCCTGTGGGAGAACGTGGTGGTTCTGTGATCAAGGCCTTTTCTGAAATACAGGAGTCTTCTGCAGCCCTCAGCCCCTAAATGCCTCTCCTCCTTCTGTGACATCTGCTGCCTGCCCCTCAATGCAGAAAAGTCTCCTGTTTTCACAGAGCCACCCCAGCAGCATGCAATCAGATGTTCCTACCCCGACAAAGCCAGTGGCTTATCTGCTGGCAGCCCGCACCCTAAGCAAAGCACAGGCTTGCCTCCTGCTTGCACTGCCTCCTGACCGCAGAGGCACAAGCTTATGGGCACACTGCAGCGCGGCTGGGAAAGGGCCTACTGACTTATGCTTTGCCACCACTGCCCAAACCCACCTGGACTTGTTCCTATGTGACCTGCTCCAGGTGGCCCTGCTCTGGCAGGGGGGTTGGACTAGATGATCTTTCGAGGTCCCTTCCAACCCTTATCATTCTGTGATTCTGGGATTCCAGGGCTTGAGCTTCATTTTGGCCCATGAGTCAAGGCACTGGGAGGACTAAATGTAGATGTGGCCAATGAAGAGCTCTAGGAAGAAGCCTAGAGTAAAAGCCAGTTCCAGTTGCCACCTCCTCTTCTTTTTCACGTGTCCCTCTCACTGCCACACTTATGGTGGCTACACAAGACACTTCTGCAGCAACCTTTCTGTAGTAAATGCTTTGCAAATCACAGTGTTTCTTCAAGTTTTGGGAACGTAACTTCGAAAGTGATTTTTTTTTTTCAGACACAGCAGAAAAGCAATGGTACAAAACAATCATGGGAATTTCTTGTTTTGGCACAAAATTTCATTGCTTCTGAAGAGGAAAACTGACATTGCAAATATTCCCCTCCCAGCAGAGGGAAGGAGAATGGGGCAAGTGGTTGCCACACCCAAAGCTCTCCAGCCCTGGAATGGAAGCATCTGGAAAGGCCTCTGTGCTGCCGAGGCACATCTGCAAAGCCCACAACAAATCCCAAGCACAGATAAGTTCTGTTTCACAGTTTCGGTCCCACTCTTCTTCTGACAGCTTTCTTTAAAGTCCCACAGTACCCCTTTCTCACCTGGAAACATCATCTCTGGCTCTTCTTCCTCCTTGTCTTAGCTTCTGGTTTCCAAAGGACTGTTAACTGAGAACCTCTCTTCTCCCATGCCTCTATGCTTCTGTTAACCCTGTTTTACAGATTCTGTTACAAAAAGTAAAAATCAAACTTCAACTTTCATGAAAAAAGAACTCAAGCCATTTGACGGTAACTGCAGCATTCGTGTCTATCTCTTACTGGTGCCAAAGGTGAGAGGAATTTTAGTAATTCAATAGATAGATAAGATAGGGGAGGTTATTTGACCTAGTATTTGGCTGTACCATGTTTCTGAAATCCTGTGCAGCTAAAAAAATGCTAACGGTCACATGATACATTTCTTTAGGTAAATGAAATAACTTTTTCTAAAGTGATATGCTCATTCCAGGTATAATTAACATATTTGTAACACTTTACTGTAAGTTCCCCTTTAAAGGAAGCTCTTACCCAGTGGCGATTTTTAAGTAAGTTATTTCCCTCCCTCCACATTCCCCACACTAACACCAACGGGGCTCACAAGGAAATCCCAACAGGCCGACTGTTATTCAGTCCATTTCTGCATTTCTAAGGCTCATCGACCTTTCTTTTGTCAGATAAAAGCTTCCCATCTCTTTAAGCCCTTCATTCTCGGAATAGTCCCACAGAAAAGTTGACATCCTTGGCAAGGAGAGTGAAAAGCAGCTTGTCTGCCCTTCCCAATAGGCCAGGCTGTGGTTGGTTTAGCCTGTTTAAATCTCTCTCCTATTTATATGCTAATGTTCTGGTATCAGCAGAAAGTATAAACAGTGTTGTTTACAGCTCCCTATAGTCTGTGAGCACCAAGCTGCCAGGAGAATAGTGTGTACTGTGCAAAGAGATGTATTTACTGACAATGAAAATGGCCACTTCTAAGACTATGAGAAACAAAACTGAACTGTAAAAATGCAGTGTCAGCCAACAATATAACCATGCAAAACAGCACTGGCAAAAACCCCTTAGCCAGGGGGTCAGACATGGGCCCTAGGGAGCTACAAGATTTCGTATTTAACAGCGAGAGATCTGGGGAGACCTTCAGCACAGAGAACTCTGAGAAAAGAGAGCATCAAGTTCTTTGGCAAGGCAGCTTACATGCTCCATTTGCTATTACTGCAGATTTTTGTTAGTGGATAATGGCTCATAGCTTGGCTCGTAGCTCTCCTGGATCCTGAAGTGAATTAAACTCTCCAAAGAAAAACAGCATGGTCTAAAGGAGCAAGCACAGGAATTCTTAAGTTCAGATCTTGTCTCTCCAGTTTGCTATGTGACTTTCTTCACCAGTAGAGCACTAGGTCTTAAAAATAAGAGTAACAGCAAAAAAAAAAACCTAAACCCAACACACAACAGTAACAGTAGGTAGCAGTGAGGATGTACATCAAAGATACAGATGCAATGTCAAGCTCTTTGGAAATACTAGGGGACAGAGCTCGTCTCTTCTTTACATCAGTTGACAAAATGTTGACAACTGCAATGGATCAAACCAGGGGAAATACCCACTCACATTAGCAATGTGTTATCTTCCAGTAAATAAATACTAAAAAGCTTTAAAAAATCCCTGTCTACCATAGTGCAATTCTCTCACAAACACAAGCACTGACAAAAGATGCTGGACTGGCTGAGATGGCAATCCTTACAGTATGGTGTTCTACTGAAAAAGGCTGGAACAATTTAACTCAGATTCTCCTACTGTTATATACGTTTCAGCTTTCCCCACATGAGATTCTCCTCTCTGCTTCCAGGAGGGAAAGTGCCAGAGACTTCAATGGGGGCTGAAACCTCTTGTGAGCCCAGGCCACCCTAGCTGCATCTGACTGCACTGACAATACCGCACTCTGCTTTCTGTGGAGGGGGATTTCAGTGGCTGGATGACCAGTCCAGCCTGTCTCCTCAGTGGTCTAAAGCCACATCACACCCACCAGTACTGCTGCTTCTCCTGCTGGGCAGCCTCAGATAAGGTGCCAAGAAGAACCGAGTCTTTTTCTAGAACTCACAGCCCCGCAAAACCAGTGCAGAGGCGGCCGGGTAGGACAATGTGAACTTGCTTGGCTGTTACTGAAGAATTTTTTATATATATATACTGTAAATAAAAGGAAGTCATCTCCTCAGCAACTTTTTATAAGCAGTAAACACATGAAAGGGTAAAATGCCAAGAGGACCACTTGCAATGATATTGTGCCTTGTCAGAGCAGCATAGTCACAGAAAGAGTTCAAGGCGGTGAACAATGAGAGTATTATATTGGCAAAGATGTGCTTTTCTTCCAGTGGGAATTCAGTTGCTAAGTGCATCAAGAGGATTTACAGCAACCCTTTGCTGTAATAACTAGACATAGGCCTGCATGAAAATCCCACATTTGGCTGTGGCACACTGGCTAAGACTACTCTGTCTCCTTCTAGTAGTGTGTTCCCAGAGAAGGAAACAGCTTATTTCTGCTACTACAGTACATCTGAAATCAAGTAGTAGTCTGGTGGTGCCATGCCAAATTTTCCAAGGCAGAAAGTGCCTCTGTCTCCCAAGTTAAAGCAATTTGCATGTGGTCTTGCACATATTACTTACATCATCTTTTAAAGAAACTTAATCTAGCCAGTTTTGAGCTTTGGTGTCAGTATGAAAGGGTTAAGTCTATCCAGCCTGCATCGGGTGCCCCACACGCACTGTGCCATGTATTTTGTGGGATTACAAGTGCTTATCAACAGTGCAAATAAACCAGCCCAGTGCATTTATTCCACTCAAGACTGTCTGAAACTTGTTCATTTCTAATAATTGTCAGCTAAAGCACTAAGCCAGGTGGGGATGATGCCTGTTGGAGCTGTTTTGTGCTCTACCAGCAGTTTCTACATCTCCTTCCATTGCTTATTATTAATTAGTGTTCATTAAGCACCAGCAGTAAGAGACACATAAAGGCAGCTCCATAGCAAGGGGTTAACCTTTAAGCACAAAGCTTATCAATTAAGACCACAGTGCGAACAGTGAGAGACATCTTGAATCTGAAGCCAGAAGGTCAGATTCTAGGGTTTGTATTTTTGTCATCTGTATCTGCGAGAGGATGAAAAGGCATGTAAGAGTTTTTAAGGGTAGGTGGGTGTTTCGGTCAAAGAGAAAGCCGACATACCTAAAACTGTGAGAGAGAACTGTAGATGTACTTCTTAGAGATGTGCCTACAGAAGTATTAATAAAGAAAAGGCTAGAATGTAGTCTTACATAATTCATTGCTGCTGGGACACGGGCCAGGAGGGAAGAATGGAAAAAACAGTCCATAAAGATGCCAATAGTTTCTAAGCAAAAACATCTGTTAAAGTCTTAAAAACAGTCAGGCCTGTAGCAAGCTCAGCAACAGGAAAGCCTGCAGTTGATCACTCCTACCCTCACCAGCCCCATGAGCTCCTACCCCTGGGATCAGCGGAGCTTGGAAGATAACTGACACCATGAATCAAACACAGCTCCTTTCTTAAAGGGGAAAAGGGGAGGAACAGAGAGCCAGGATGGGCGTCCGGGGAAGACAAACGATTATTTGGAATGGGGGTATTCAGGAAGAGTTACAAAAGAGTAAGGGAACACGCAAAGGGAGACCCAGTGGCCTAGCCACTCTGTCCCAAGGGGGCCTGTATGCTGAATTTCCATAGCTCTGTCCAGTCTAATTTTAAATGTCTCAAGAAAAGGCCTTGCTCCCCTTGGGAGGCTGTTACAAAATCTCACAAATCATCTTTGCCTTTTACATGACTGCCTCTTCCTTTGTGATAGTTCATTTAATTCTCTTTGTTTTCTCTTGATATTCAAGTGCCCCTAGACATATCGGTTCCAAACAGCTATTTCTTCTTCCTGAAAGCATTTGTTCCCCTCTGCTGTCTTCTCTCAAGAAAGGAGATATCTTAGAAATATCTGTGGAGGTTTTATTTTATTCATCTCTGCAGGATCTGCACCTGCCAGCAGGAAGGGAGCATGATTCTGCTGGATCTTACATGGATCAGTGAAAGGGGGGCCTCAGCTCCTATATTACAAGAGAAGCATAAACTGGCAAAAGTTCTTACAAAGCAGGGTTTGGAGACTTGCCTTCCCCATCTCGAATCATTTCAGGTGCCAATTTTGACTAATTGCTCATGTTAAAGTTTCTTTATGTAAAGCTTTATCCACCAAGAAAGCCAAACTTCAATCAATGACAATAAAAATTTTAACTACTAGTCCTTGGTTGGAGATTCCATATTTGTTTCAAATCCAAGACTCCAGCAGCCTGCATTATCCATGGGAGTAGGCAGCAGTCTAGCAGTGAATTTCTGAGTTTATAAAGGATTCTATTTTAGAGTTAGTGGTGACTGAAATACCATGAGAACTGTACTTCAGTTCTCAAAAAAGGGTAATATTTGAGTGCTTGGACTTCAAAAGTATTTACCCTGCGCTTTTGAAAATCTAAGCAAAATCCATCCCCTCCCTTAAACTAATCACTAACATTTTCCTAGCAAGAGTTGTGTTATATAAAGTCAGGCTTAAGGGTCAACATATGGCTTAGATTGGAACTCTTGCTGTGAAATTATCCATGCAGTCCACAAGCAGCACCTCCGTAACAATAACAGAAGTGAGCATAGTAGTGGTTAAAGTGATCAGATGTTCAAAAACAAACTCTGCAGTTTTCAGTATTCATCACTTTTCAGATTTTGACCTGCTCTTGGTCTGCAATCCAAACTGGCATGTAGTGATTTGCTTCCTGGCCCAAACGCCCCCAGCCCTCAGCAGTGAACATCAAAGGAACCTTGCTGCTGGAGTCAACCTCTTCCAGCCTGCCTGGCTCTCTGCTCTTCTTCCTCACCTTTTGCTTTTTTCATTAGATCAGCAGATTTGAACAAGAAACTACAGCTCTATCTGTAGTTCCAAGGATCCATTTATCAATCTTCTCCACCTTCATGCTTGCTTTCTGACTATCTCTATAAGCACTGTTTCAGGGGAGGGTTTCTTGATAGTGAACTTGTTCATGTTTCTAGCTGTGGAGTCATTTACCCTCACTTAATGTTGACGGTGGTACAAATGACATTACTAGAAGTAGTGATACTAGACATAGCTTCTTCGTGTCACACAGCTCAAAATGACTAGCCAAAAGGCCTTATCAGTATCTTGCTTTTCCTTTCAGGTGTGGAGCAAAGTTTTCACACTGCATGTGAGGCACTGGATGACTTCATCAAAGACTGAGAAACACAAAAAGGCTTAGGAAGCTTCTTGCGTCCCACTAGTCCTCCTGCAGATTTCTAACCAGTCTCAACCAGCTGCCTACATCCAATTTGGGCTCATGAAGCCCCAATTCCCTGCAGGTCCTCTGGCAGCACACAAGAAGGGAATGGTCTCCAACAAAGCAGGAGTAAAGGGAACTTTTAACTCAATGTTAAGCCTCTTAAAAAATGAGCTGAGGTTCCTGGGAGATTTTATTAAATCTGCCAGCCTGTGAAATACTGCCCAGTGGATCAAAGACACAATGCACCCTTTCTTAGCTTCTGTTGAGCTCTTCATGGATCTCCAAAGGGCAGTAGGGCTGTAATGTCTCGTTAGGTCAGTCATTAAATACAAGGCACCCAAAAATTCACCAGAGACCAACAGTCAGGATGGGACTCTGCCATCCCTTCAGGAGCATGACGTCTGACCCTTTTAATTCATCTTCACTCCCTTCTCCCCCAGTACACTGAGAACCACTCTCTGCTGCTGATGTATAAAACCCTGCCACGACAAATACTAAAAAGGGCAGCTCCATGCTGGCATTGATCCTGCCTTCATCTCACTGCATTCATTGTCTAAGAGAACAGAGGCAGGATTAGAGGGGGTTTAGAGTGCAACCAGGCAGTAAGATTAATAACTGCTCTTAGCTGCATTCATGATCAATTGAGTGTGTGTGAATCTACAGAGGACCTTCTCCAAACAACCAGTAGGGATGGTAGTGGCAGTCGTGGAACCAGAAATCCAGTAAAGCAATGTTCAGTTACACAGCATTTCTTGTAGGGAAAAATTAAATGTTTTGCTATCTCTTGATCAGCAAATACCGTGCTGCTTGTGTAGATCTGTGGTACTTACCCCCAAACCCATATGCACCCTGCCTCACTCCCTGGGAAGTCCACTGACTCTAGTGGGCATACAGGCAAGACTTATAAGAAGGGAAGTTTGCTGTCAGGAAAGCTTTCAGCTGCACATTTTAAATGTGCCAGCTTCTTTTTAAATAAATCAAACACCCTGAAGCCTACAGGATAGTATGTTTCATCAGATTTACCCCAACTTCATCTCCCTCAAGTAAACGTACATACATCACACAGTCTGGTTCCTTTTTCCTGGAGGGGTTAGCACTTCCTTTATGAGTTCTGGTATACATGAATACAAGATACAGCACACAGAGAGTTCGCAGAGCTGACCATCAAATGGGTTTCCTATTGACCAGCGCGTTGGTAAGATCTGACTGGTCAAAATTCTGTAGTTGCTAGTGTAAAAGTGAAAAATGCAGTTTCCTGTGAATGAAAACTGTCCATGTTTTACATGCATCACCTAATTCTGTTAGCGTCACAGAACAAAGCATTTCGGTAACACTTGGACTGGGTGCTTGATAAGACAGGCAGTACAAGGAGTGACCCCAGTGGGCACACTCATGCAAGGATTTCAGGACAACACTCTTTTGCATTTGAACATCACTTTTTCTCCTAGAAAATGTCAAAGAAAAGAAGACCAAGCTACACGAAGGAACGCCTATATCCACAACTGACATGGAGCTGGGGCAGCAGTTTGTCTACTACAAAACAGCTAAGGAAAAAGGTGAAAAATAAGTTTCCCTTTATAATGGTCAACAATACCTTGCAGGCACATCTGTGCAGCCTTGGAATGCCTGAAGACAGGTTTCAAAAATGTTGAGCCTTCCAGGCATTTTGCTTGGCCTGACAAAGGCAGGAAGGAGGGCACATGGTGGCTTTGTCTTTACCACACTCCCTAACAAGTCCTTTAACGTGTCCTGCAGGACCGAAGTTCTGACTTCAAATAATGAAGCGTTACCTGAATAGTCAGCCCACAGTCTGCACACAGCAGCTGGCTCTATTCCCAAGCATTTAGAAATTGGCCATCCCTATTTAATTGAAACAGCGGGAGAATTTATGGAAGCAAAATTGAATTCCCCTAACTGATAATTGAAAGATTAACTTCTGGAGGGAATGCCTTGAGATTTTTAATGACCACACATGATCAGGACCTTAGTTTAATATCTCATTATCTACATAGTACTGACTAAAATAGTGCCAATGGTAGAAAAAAGGAGAAAATGAAAAAGAAGAACATATAGGCCTCTGCCATCTGAAATACAGTATAAAGAGGTCACTGCAGCAGCCCCACAAAATCCGTCTGCCCGAGGAATTTCTTATTGATTAACAATTCATACTGGCATCAGTGAGGAGTCCAGGAAAAACAGAGCTGCTCCAGTGTGTTTTAAAACAAAGCAAAACAGAAAATCCCACAAAACCCCCACAGGCTCTTGTTTTCATTAAGCCAAGTGCCACTGGCTTCTGCAGACCTTAACCAAGGTCGTTAATGGTCGAACTTGGACTGCCTTTATGAGACCACCATATGAGACTCATATTCACTCTTCATAGTAATTTCAAATTCTGTTTCCAATTCATGCGAACCTCTTACCTCCCCAAAAGCATGCATAAAAAATACATACTGGAGAATGTAGCCCTTCACATCCAAGGGACAGGGGATGGGTGAAACTCAAGAGTGGGAGCGCAGCAAGGCACTGTTTCTGCAGGTCCTCCTGATCAACCTAGAGGCCCAAGGTAGCTCACTAACTTCAAAGGGTTGCTTTTCCATGACAGGGTATATGACTCAATTGGATTATTTTGATTTAGACCTTGTTAAATGCTGCCTCTTTAGCAGTTTTAGCCAAGAACTGACCACGGAAATATCCTTTTTTTGCTGATATGAAAGGACTCTGCTTTAGGATTGGGGCACACTAGCCAGCGCAATAAGAATACAGAGCAAGCAGCAAACATCAGGCTCCAAGGCTTACCAACATTAAATTCACTTGAAAAAAACAATTGAGAGAGACAGATGGTAAGATATCTAAGAATGCTGATACTTCTGAGGAGGGGAGCAAGACATGGGTCATTTGTAAAAATAGCAGAAACCCTGTCTGTAACTGCAGCAGAGTTCAATTTCTGTATTTAAAAGGGTCCTCCGAGGCTGGAGCTTTCACGCACATACCCCGGCTTTCACAGGGAGCATGGGAAAATAAGCTCATTGTGTCGGAAGGCCTTGAAAGGGAAAGGAGGCTAGCAGCAGGATGGGAGGAGGGGAAGAGCTAGAGCCCAGCTTGAAAACGCATGGAGAGAAATCAAAAACAAACACGCACCTACCCCCAACATGCACGCGCGCGCACATGCAGGCCCTAAACTCTGCCTGAACTCCGGAATCAGAGAACGAGCTGGTCTGAGAGCCGCTGCTCGCTCCTCAGCTTCTCTTTTTTTTTTAAGTTTGTTGTTTTGTTTTCAATTACCTCCTCCTTTATAAGAAGGAAAAGAAAATCAGCAAAGTTGTGTGAGTTGTGCGCATACACACGTGTGTGTGTGTGTGTGTCGCAGGCAGCTCAGGAAGAGCAAGCTGTCAAAAGCCCAGCCCATCATCTGACTTTCTTGTTCCTGGTGAGGATTTTATAAATATTTGGGAGGTTGCATGGGGCGGGGGGTAGGGGGAGAAGGCTGCAGGAGGGAGGCTAGATAACTCTTGGGCCCACACAGCACAGAAGTTTTGAAAGCCTGCTTTTCATTAGCATTGCCTAGCAACCAACTCATCTGCTGCAAATCTCATCACGCCCCAGCAAAGCATCCACGGCATGCTAATCTTTTCATTTAATAGAAAAGCTGCTGTAATCTTTCTTCCTTTTCCTTTCTAAAAGAGAAGAAAATAATAATAATAATGATAAAAAAAGAATCCGGCCCTGCTCCTCCTGCTGCCCTGCACCCCTCCAGAGCTCTCACAGATCCAACGTCTTGCCAAGTTCCCATGGATGACCTACATGTGTGTGTTCTGGCTGATAAGTCCCAGCTGCAAAGGCAAACTTTGGTCGGTTTTTGCTTTTTCTGCTGTGCGTGCTGGAGGGGGAGGGAGGTGAGGGGGAGGATTTTTCTGGCTGAGCGCTGAGAAAGGAAGGAGGCAGGCAGGGCTACAGTGCTCGGAGTCCGAATGGCTTAAATGAAATCTCTGGCTTCAGATACTGTAACTGAAGCCTCCCCAGCAGACAGGAGAGAACTGGTTTGTTCTGGTGCGTGCACATGCATGCGTGTGCATGCTTCTGTATGCGTGCACAAGTCCAAGCTCTCGCTATATCCGCAGGAGAAGACTGAGCCTTGCTTTGCTGCTGATGAATTCCATGTCCAGCCAGCTGCAAAACAAACCATGCTCTGGAATCTCCCTGGGCTTTGCCCATCCCTTTACTCTGAAAATATCATGCCTAAGGGCAGGGGAAGTGGTTTGGACAAAATAAGACTTGACCTGAGCATCTGCCCAGAACTGAAACCAAGCGTCTGTCTCCCTGAATTTTTGGCTTTTAATAAAGCTCAGATAATTTCTGTTGCCACCTGCCCATCTTCAAGCATGTCTGCGCTTTACGGTTCCACACGGCAACACTAATCTATCATGAAACAGGCCATGCATGCAGCTTCTGAGCTGGTGAGAAGCTGGAACCTGAAAACCTGTAGAAAAACACATTTTCACATACTCAGCCCCATTTTTATGGACAGACATCCCAATAAGCGAGGTCTGCCCTACCTTGCCCTCTGCACTTTCCTTAAGTCTCCTGCCTTTTTTTCTAGTCTCCGTATTTCTTCTACCTTTTTCATACTTTCAAGTACTCCAGAGGATGTCTTCTCCTCCCCACTCAAAAAGAAGTTAACTCCTCCAAAGTGCAATCCTGGGGGCTGTTTCACATTCTGCTTAACACCGTATCCTATTTCCTGCTCCTTGAACCTCTGAACCTTGAACATAATACACCTCACTCCTACCCCCACGTGATGATTGAGAGCAGACTCCTTTACAAAGATGTTTCCTTTTCCCTTCTCCAGCATAATGCTGGAAGCATTCCCATTAGTGAGGTGCTATAAAGATGACTGCAAGATCACAAGACCCTAAAGCAAATATTAAGTCGCTCTGGACAATAACGTTGTTATCATACCTAAGGAAATGATAATGGGGCCATTGTGTAACAGATCAGGTAGAAATACTATGAATTTCCTAAGAAATCCAGATGAAAACTGGAGCAATATGATGCCCGGGAAGCTGCAAATGTTATGTAACATTGGAAAGGATACTGAGATTGTGGAAGATGTTTCAATGTCACGCTGCTTTGCCTTCTTCAGCAATATCAGGGTGAACAATTCATTTTCAGGCCTACTCCTATCAAGTCCTACTGGGTGGCCTCGACAACAAAACCTTTGGCAGCCCAGCTGAAAGAATGGCTGTAGGGCCAGGGAAAAGGACTCTGAGGAAGTTCAACCAATCTCAGCTACATCCTCTGGCAACCACTTCAAAAGGTTTCATAGAGCAGAGTGCCCACAAGCAGATGAAATGAGACCCTTCATGCACCATTTACTGCACTTGACAGGGAAGAATCGCCAGGTTTTCAAAAACATATCCACCTTCTCTCTCTTTTCTTCTAAACAACTTCAGTGCTACCAGTTTCGGCACTCCATGCTGCAAATGCTTTCAGAGCCATCAATCAGGCGAAAACCCTTTTCTCTATGCACACACTGGGCTTGAAACCATTATGGGCTGGCTCTGCTCCCACAGCCAGCTGGAGACAGAGGTGCTTCAAATGCATTCTACGGGAAAGGAAACACAAGCCCCACCTTTGCTGGTTTTTAATTAAAAAAAAATCTCAAGCCTCATTGGTTCTCAGGAAAACACAGAGTTGGCTCATGTTTAAAGTGATAGTGTGGAAATAAAATTAGTATTTTAACAAATTCTCTTCCGTATGTTGCTAAAAGCTCTAACAAAAGGGCCGTTCACCAGACAAGTAAGACTTTCTGGTCACTGGAAGGCAGGTATTTTGGACTCAAAAGATGACTGAATTCAGCTACGAATTGGCTCCTTTTGCTAGGAACTTGCACCTATCTTTTCACAGACCTGCATGTCTTTGAAATCAATCCTAGGCCATGCCAGGGACAGTCAGCTCTGTTAGGCTTGATAAGAAGTAACAGATAGCAAAGCAACTGCACCAGATGGCAGAGAGTAGCAAGTGAGGAACTGAATGCCACTTACCCACATGGCAGATCATTTGCTGTGAACTATCATCACTGTAGAGACAGAAAAGGTTCTGTTCTTGCAAGTGGAAAATAAACTGGAATGGAGACAAGATTCCTTGTTGGGGGTGCAAACTGTAATTTTTCTGTAGTGTCCCAGGGAATAGAAATTAAATATGTGACAAGTCTCAGTCCTCTGTAGTCCTTGGTGAATTTATATACAGGTTTCAAATACCCCAGCCTAACTGTCATTCCCACTACCAGAATGAGCTGAGAAGCCAAAAACTGAATGAACATCCCTTGGGCTCTCAGAGGATGGGAAAGGACTTAAAGGTTGTGAAACAACTGCAAGCTCCTCTTGTTAATACTGAATTCCAGTCTATGGATGTACATTCTTCACAGCCTCTACTGGAAAAAAAAAAATTTCTTAATCAAAGAGCAGCAGCAAATTATCTGTAATGATCCACGCTTGGGAAAGGCTAAGAGCTAAGCAAACAATAGATCCTTAAATGCATTGACCCTTTTGGGTTTTTGGTGGTTTTTTTTAGCAAGTTGTAACAGCTTCTTTGTAAGATTTAGTCTTGTTTGATAGTAGGCATGTTCTTAATGGTATTAGTAATATGACAGCTCCCAACGAACAGCGCATAGAAGACATCTGCATTATTGGACAAGGCTGAGAAATACCAGCTTGCACGGTGTTCTGCCGTTCAAAGATAGGAAAGTTTGTCACATTGGCAGAATATTAGCTGAGGGAAAGAAAATGTGTGAAGGCAGTTAAATAAGGTTACACAGGTGCTGCTACTTCAAACTGTGGAAAAAAAAGTAAATTATAATACATGTGAAAGAAAATAATCTCTCTAATGTTTGAGTCTTCTTACTGCAGGGATAAAACCACAAGCCTGCTTTAGGAGCACTGCCCTCCTTTACCCAGCCAAACATCACACTGACATTCTTTAGTGACTTGTGGTTTGGAGAGAGGGCCATATGCAAAACTGAGGTCTGCGTGCTTCTTAGAACTAGAAACTATTTGTGTATGTTCTGGTAAACTTCAAGACGCAATCAAGCCAAAGAAAATTTTACATGCTAATAGGTCTCCGTCTCATGATAAAATTTTATAGTCTCCTAAGATGATTTTATCTTTTCAGGGCATTCCTTACTCCTCACAAATCAACAGATAGTTTCCAGTTTTAGAGGAAAGATGAGAGGGGTTTAAATGCTGCCAATATCAAAACAGAGCATTTCAGAACAGAGTTTGAAGCAGGTTCTGTGACTGATAGAAGTAGGTCAAACTCAGATGACATATAGGAGCACTCCAAAAGTTTAAAGAACCTTAGGGAAAGAAACAATAGTAGCTATTACCAAAGTAAAAGGATGCCCTTACCATAAACTCACTTGTAATGAAGAAGTAGATACAATTTTATCAGACAGCTCTTTAAAACTTAATTCTCATTTTGACAGAATTCTTGCCCTATAGTTCACCAAAAGGCCTCCCTTGCTCTGAACTACTGAACTGCTTTTTTCAGAGAATTCATAAATGAGATGCCTTTACTATTTCCACAGAATGGGCTCATCAGTGAAAAGACATCAGAGTCTGGACTTGTCGCTGTACATGGCATTTTTTTTTCAAAATTTACTGAGTTCCAGTTGTTTAGATGGACAACCCTAAAGCCAAAATACCAGGGTTTGGTTTAAGTGTTGTCAAACACTTAATAATTTTAAAATGTCATATTGTATTACCCCCCAACATTCCATCACAGAAAAATGCTGGTATTTTTAGGGTTCGGAGAGATTTACATCTAAGATTTAATTTCTAACTTCTCGCACAAACAGGAACCACACTGTCCTTTCTAAAGGCAAGAGAGGAATGAAGGAAGTATCTTGTCAGCCAATTGCTATGTAACAGAGAAACAGCAACATTCAAAAACCTCAGCATACATTTAAGTCTTGAGATGAGGCCCTTTAAGCTATATCCTCCCATGTGGATCCCTTTCCTATCCCACCCCAATCTTAAACCTCATTGTGGCTGTCACTCCCACACTCTTTTGCTTCAACAGTTTCCCAGTCCACCACTGTTGTAGTTCTACTCCTCACCGCTTCCATCCTGGTTCCTTCAAGATGCCTGGAGGAGTACTGTGAATGAGGGGATACAGCTTAACTTCCCATTCCCTAATACTGACTTCCAGTGACCCAACAGTTCCTAGAGGCTAGAAAAAGAAATTTCAAAAGAAAATGGACTTGACCTTATGCTGGAGCATGCTCAGAGTATCACTATTTTTGTACATTTTAATGTAAAAATAAAATTTCTTCCCCATTTTTTCTTCTTACATCCCATTCACCCATCAATAACGTGCATTCTGCACTCAGAAATGGAGGCCATAGAACTTCTTAAAAAAAGAAGAGTTGCTTTAAATCATTTATAAGACAACCACTCTTTTTCCTAACTCGATACAAACTTTTTGAAGAAGCTTTGCTTCAAAACCCTCCAGAAGCAAGTCCCTTATATAAGGCTTTATGGCTCAAATGCTATGGTAAATTGTAATTAGATGAAAACAAGATTTTTTAAAGGAAGGCATAAGACAACTTCAACAGTCATTGTCTGACTAACTTTGCCTGTCCATCAAGGATAAGGTGACAGCAATTCCAAATGCCCAAACACATCCAAAAGAACTTTAAACTCCTTAACAGATCAGTTAGGACACCCAGACACTCCCTGCTCCCTGGATATAGGGGCAGTTCCTTGCCTACATGTGCATTGGTCTTAACCTGTGGGCTTCCTTTGGTGGTCACTGCCTGGGCTTTCATGTGTCTCCAATGCCTTTGTTGCAGATTCTTTTTGGTATTGCAGGTCTAGCGATACATGCTTCTGTGCTTACAAACACAGCCATCCACTAACTCCTTATAACCCTCCTTCGGCCAGGGATTACTCAGTAGATGGAGAAAACATAGCAAAAACAAACCAGGATTGCCTGATCAAAGCTTTCTCATCCTGTTCTGTCTGCAAACTAGTTTAGTGTTGCTAAAAAATAAAAAGCCCTAAAACTGCTGGGATCAGGATCTCTCTAACTGCAAAACACATGTGATGGATGAGCAGCAGCACAAGCTTCCCCGCTGTCTGCCAGTGCATGGCCACTCAATCAGGTAGAGGAAGGTGAAGAAAAGGCTCTGACTATTCAGTCCGGAACTTACCTGCTGACACTAATGACAAATCTTCCAGGCCTGACTGTGGTCTTTCCCTAGTTAACTGCAAGGAGGACGTTTGACTCTTATGAGAAGGACTAAAGATGAGAAGCAGGACTGAAGTTCTGGGTCTCATCCTGGATGTGTATGCTGATCTGCAGTCCTGTATGTCAACATGGTGCGAGGATCCTTTATGGAGAAGCAATCAAGGAGATTAACAGCTCTCTGCTGGGAAGGGAAATAAACAGGCTACAGCAAACAGAGCTCTAACCCCTACTCCTGCTACAGACTTCCTTCTAAAAGGCAAATGTCTTCAAACTGTTAGTTTACTGTTAGTAACTATTAGAGACAAAGCAGGCCCAATCTTACAGAGCAAAATGTTTAACAGAAGTCTGCAGACTTGTACTGTCCCACTGAAATCAAGTTCTTCATGATGTTAAACAGCTGATAGAGCAATTAACTTAGGAGGCTCTTTAAATTGCTTGTAAGAATGTATGCTGCTTCATCTTTATGGAGAATTACATTTGTAAGTCAGCTCTGAAACACAGGCTACCAAATTCCAAAACTGTCCTGGAAACAGCACCAGCCAGAGCTCTCTTATGTAATGGAAAGGCTCAGAGGAACTGATGAACAATTAGCCAAAGATGCAGTTCCACGGCACCTTCAACCAGTCTCAGCTGAGTGGCCTAAAAAAATCCACCAGGATTGTTTTTCATCCAGTTTAAGCCAGTTCATACAACTATTCAGGTCATTAAAGTGCCGGTGCCAGTGCGAGAGAAGGAGAGTGTAACATACAGCTGGGAGCTGAATCAGTAGGAGCAGACCGAGCAGTTTAAACTGCTATAGAGCTGAACCCTGGGGAAATGCAGAAAGAAACTCTTTGATCCACTTTTCAATAGCTACTGAATGTAGCCCATGAGGTCCTACATGTTCGCCCCTTAATGCTAAAGTGCTTTTTCAGATATTTATAAAAGATCTTCCCTGGTTACAACAGAGGCAACTGGACCCTGCCCCACTTACTTCCACTGAAGGCAGTGGAAAGAAAACACTGCTTTTGGTTGGCAATGGCAAACAAAGCAAAACCAAATGAAAAGTGAAATGGAAAAGTAGCTGTGCAAAGGTATTCCAAAATTTGAATTACAGACAGTAAACTACCCTGAAGAGAAATGGCAAGTGTAGTCCCCTTGGATTTTGAAGTGAAATGTGCTCTCTTGAATATTCTGCCCTAACTGGGAAATGGAAATGATTTAGAGTAGACAAATCTCCTGACGTCTGACAGATTGAATATTGGCACAGTAGCAGATAGACGTTGATGCTCCTTGACTTGTAAATTAAATCAACTTTGAATTCTTTAGGAAGGGGTAAAGTGTGAATAAACTGGTTGAAAGGAACCTAGCTTGTGTGCAGATTACATGATGGGCACTCTGCACGCTCCCTCTGCAAAGAGCCCTCCTAGGTCCTAGTCTGTGATATTGCTGCCCTCCAGCTACCTCCCTGCCCAGGGTCGCTGCCTCCCCAGCAGCTGGCAGAGCTCTCCCTAATACACTCCAGGCAGGATCTGGCCCATCAGTTTAAATGAGTGGTTTCAGCTAACACACCTTTACCCTCCAGCCTGAAACATACTGGGGAGCATACACACAAACTCCCTCCATGGCTGAGCAGTTGGAGGTGGCTGACAAAAGATTGTGGTTAAGTAACTGGGCTCAGTGACGCCTTCCAGCTGGGTCTGGAGGAAAGGGGTTGTCCATAGGTTTTGCCTTCATTCTTGTTTATGTAGGAAAATGACACTGCTTTAAGTAAATGTACGGTTTATATCCAATTTACTTAAACTATTGTAAACCCTTGTGTAAGCACTTACTGAAATGTAGCTTAAACGGGGAGGAACATGGGTGTGGCATGAGTTTCAGTAAATCTGTTAAACTGATTTAAATTAAACTGCTGGGATTTCCATGTGTTAACAAATCCTTTGCAACTCCACGAGAGCGAATTTGCCCATTATATCCATACCCACACAGGAGTAAACATGCATGCAGTAGGACTAAATCACTTCAGAATTTGGCTCCGTGCTAAGCCCAGACCAAGTTTTAAATTGTAACCGATCCCAAGCCCCAAGTCACTGCAAACCTTGTACTCCTTTACTATTACTCCTAGGGCAAACACATTACCTGAAATGTGGGAAATATGAAGGCTTACATCCTCACGATCCCTGAACCTATTTTCCTTAGGCTGTGTAAAGAAATGTGAAAGTACCATGGTCTCTCAGTACTTCAAAGGGTGGAGGTCTTGTAAATCTCAGTATCCTGCCCAGTGCAAAGAATGGAGCAGAGCTGGCTTTAGGTATGGGGGAAGGGAAAGGAAGTGCTCATAGGCCTGAACACAACCAGCACATAGAGTAGGTCTAATTCTTGTCCTATCAGCCTTGACGCAATGTGTCCTTTTCCTTCAGCTACTTTAGATAAACAGGAAAGGAAAAGAAAAAAAAAAATCAGTGCTGGAAAAAATACAAGCAAGTTAGGAAAGAAAACGTTATTGTCAAGTGTTCGAATAGCGACTTCAAACAATAGTGAGTACAGTATGTCATATGAAAAACAGGGCTATTGCTGTGATAGCCAATCACACCAAAACTAGAAAAAAGGAGAGACTTAAAAGAAAAAATCATACTACGATGGGAACTGCTAGTGATTCAGAGCATTAAGGTTCTGCAAACAGCTTATGAGTAACAAAGCCTGCAAAGTGGGAACAGGGAAGGGAAGGTGCTTTACAGACAGTTAAAGTGGTTTGCTGTGGTTTGCAAACAATCCCTGAGTGTACCTAAGCTACTGCCTAGCAAAGCCTTGAATTGCACTACCTTCCTCTAACCATTAAATCATTCCAAGAAGTATTCTTCGTTAATGCCTTCATACACAAAACCAGGTGAAAACTGGTTACACAGTAGGAGTAACCTGCTTTGGCACTCAGTACAACTTCCAGAAGCCAAGTCAACTTTCTAATGTGAAAGTAGAAGAATTAATACCACTGAAATGGCTCATTCTACAGCTGAGGACTATAAAATAGACTCTTTAACAACTATTTTTGTACGTCTGGTGCAAAAATCCCTAAAGAAAATAGACATAGGTTAAGACAGGAGACCCTCTCACTCGATAAAATTTGTATTTATAAGTTTTGTTTATAAACGCATTGGACACAGTAAGCCAAATCATTAACGAAGGGCACAGCTTCATATAAATCAGTGCAATTCAGTGATGTGATTAGAATACTCAATTCATTCGATTTAATCTTTTATCTGTCAGCTTCTATCATTTGTAGCCTGGACATGAGGGGATCTGAGGAGACGCATTCATCTGTTTAGTTACTTTAACAGATCTCTTTTACACCACGCAGTGTAATGCACTGTGACAAATTAGCAGAAATATGGAAATTGGTATCTTCCAAACATTTTGCAGATGCTAATAATTATCCCACACATTTTCACAAAGTAGTTCAATACTATTAACTACTATCTGAAAGTGTTTACTCATGTTATCCATTGTCACTCAACAAGTCCAGAGCTCAGCGAACATTAGAACTAAAGGAGGTCCTTGTTTCCATCAACATCTACCCATTAGACTGTGCTGTTTATTCTCATTCTACAGGGGTTAACTGTGATTAAGAATAGATGACTATTTTTATCTCAGTTACTGTCGTGATTTAGGCCCATCTGGCAACTAATCACCACATGGGTGCTCGCTCATGCTTCCCACCCCTCTCCAGTGGGATGGGGAGGACAATCAGAGAAAAAGGTAAAAGCTTATGAGTTGAGACAAGTACAGTTACTCATTCAGACCCTCTCTATTCACTGAACTGTATGGAACGGGCTTCCATTCCAATTCATAGAGAATGTCTTCATATCACAAAAGAAAAAACAACAGTCTTCCTAAAATTGACATTAAATGAGTCTCTGGAAGTGTTATAGATGGAGTGAACCATACTGACAGTACTCTCATAGAATCATCCTGGTTGGAAAAGACCTTTAAGATCATCAAGTCCAACCACTTACCCTACTCTACCAAGTCCACCACTAAGCCATATCCCCATGCAACACAACTTTTAAACACATCCAGGGATGGTGACTCAACCACCTCCCCGGGCAGCCTGTTCCACTGCCTGACAACCCTTTCACTGAAATTATTTTTTTCTCCTAATGTCCAGTTTAAACCTCCCGTGATGCAGCTTAAGGCCACTCCCTCTTGTTCTATCATTAGTTTCTTGTGAGAAGAGACAAACACCTGCCTCTCTACAATCTCCTTTCAGGCAGCTGTAGAGAGCAATAAGGTCTCCCCTCAGCCTCCTTTCTTCAGATTAAATAGCTAGAGTTCCCTCAGCCACTCTTCCTAAGACTTGTTCTCCAGACCCTTCACCAGCTTAGCTGCTCTCCTCTTGACCTGCTCCAGCACCTCAATGTCTTTCTTGTATTGAGGTGCTCAAAACTCAACACAGTACTTGAGGTGCAGCCTCACCAATGCTGAGTACAGAGGGACAATCATATCCCCTCGTCCTGCTGGCCACACTATTTCTAATACAAGCCAGGATGCCATTGGCCTTCTTGGCCACCTGGGCTCCTTTAATCCTATTCCAGTTGTTCTACAGAAAGGACTGTAACTGGGAGACATCTTGGAGGATGAAGAGTAGTTCTCCACTCATGCAGTCCTTCCACTCCCAGTGCTGCTGTACCTGCCCCAAGCATGCTCTGCAACTGCCTGGGGTTGTTTGCTCATTGCTCATTCATCTGTTCATAAGACAAGAGTCCATCAACAGTTTAATCTCCCTCATGCTCCATGAACAGCAGGACATTTGCTCCATATAGCAGGGCATGATAGCTGAATTTCTCTACTTGACATTTTTCTCTTGCCCTTCCCTTCCCTTCCTTTCTTTCCTTAAACCCAGTTGATAGCACTGCCTTTCTGGGCTGTGCCCTTTGGCTGCAGGGGTAGTGAACCCTGTTCCCAAGAGGAAGCCTGATGCCCTAAAATTCAGGTCAAATAAGTTAGCACTTCTGTGAACTAAGTATTTTCTTTTAAAAATATTTAAAACCAGAACTTGTTCACCAAAGAACAAAAGACCAGAAAGGTTTGTAACTCCTAACACAAACCATCTGCTTGAACATAAAGCTGGTAATGTTTCTGTATTTTCAACTCAGGCCTGGGAGAGTCAGGAGCAAGAATACCAGCCTGCAGGCTGTTGCTCAGACTTATCTTTTTGTTAATGAAACAGTTTATCAAGAAAAGTGTTATCACATCATTAAAACGTGTACAAAATACTGCCAGAAACCCCCAGCATACTCTTTTATGAAGTTGAACATTTCCCCCTCATACTCCAGAGTAAAAGGACAGGCTGCAACTCCACATGAAATATTTCTTGCCATTGTGAATCAGAGGGAAGAGAAGAGCTCATTCTGTAGTTGCTCTGCATTAATAATTTTAACCTAAAGTTATACACTGAAATATCTACCACTGATTTGGTTAAAAAAAAACCCAACCAAACCAACCAAACCCCAGACCTGTGAATTTTGACCATTATGGGAATTTTTGCTTCTCCTCTCTTGGAAATAACTTGACCCATGCCCCATTTTTCAAGCCAGATTTCAATCCTCTCCAGCCAGCTGTCAGGAAACCACAGAAGGTGCTTGAAAGAGCACAAGAAATGGCTGGTTCTAATCTGAAGGGGGAAAAAAAAAAAAAAAAAAAAGTTGAGGAACAAGGCAGCTACTTGTGGCAGAATGTTATTTTTTCTCCAGTCTCTGCCTGCATATTTTCACAACATGTGTACTCTGTTACCCCGTCACTTCCCTCTTTTCCTTGGGTAAATATCTCTGCTTTGGAATAAAAGAAGGCCCAGGGGTGCTACTTGTAAGGACTGCACTCGCCTTGATATGTTGTTTTTGAACTGAACACATACAATGGACACATTTCAAACTTGGACCTTTGCCACGGTAGATGTTGCTTTTAGTTTAACCTTCTCAGATGATCGGGGGGAGGCTGGAGGTAAGGAAGAGGCTGGGAGTGGGGTCATACACTCTATCCTTTACCAGATGTGGGATCTCATGGGAGCCAAGTGTGATAGCCCACACAAACCCCTCTAAGCACACAACATAATGGAGAGAGAGGAGAATGCAAACTGACCCCCTCCAAGTGCTGAGTGTTTGCAAAATCAAATACAAGCCCGAGGGAGAAATGAATGACTAGGCCACACCTTTGCCATCCAGCTGCTTAGATTTAAAAAAAAAGTGGCATATTTAATACTTTATTTTTTTTTTAAGAAATAATTTGTTTACAACTTATTTGTGAGGAAGGGAATCAATTTGAATGAGTTTTCCCCCATCTTTTCCCTATGAACTGCATGCCCTGTTAACTGCGCTGTGCTTCATGTACGTGATTTAACCTGCCATTTGCAACCCAACAGATGGACTGGACTAGATTAGACATCTGTTCTCTGGAAGAATTAGATACAGAATTGGGACCCTGGAAATTCTGGATTAAACTGGCTCAGATACTAACTCACACTCAGATACTAACCCAGTTAAGGACACTGGTAAGACACTTTTCAATGTCATTCTCATGCTTCAAATGGTGACGCAGCAACAGGTAGGGGAAGGTCAAAAATTGGCAATGGGCTCAACCCTGTGAAGTTCCATGCCAGGCTACTTCCAAGTGCCAGGTGAATGGGGCCTGAAGCCCTGAAAACTGCCATGCGTACGAAGCAACTCAGAGCTGGGAAGAGCTGCCAGTGGGGCTGAGGGTGGTCCTCAAGCAAAATGAACTTAGGAACAAACCACAGCCTAGAGTGGTTCCTGAAAGGCACTAGGAAGGTCATGAAGAGTTGAGAATTCTCTGCACTAAACAGTATTGAGCCCAGCTCTGCAAAGTATTTTGAACATGTGTTTTACATGCGTGTGCTCACTTAAATTGATAATATAGCCAACTTATTTGATCTCAAACATGGCAACAGATCACCTGAAGAGTCATACTTAAATACTCGGTCCTTACTGCACATCTCGTCCTCCCTGATGTCTCTGATTATCCTAATCTGATCCCTTCTCCTTCTTTCAAAAATAATACAGCTACTAAGGTCATATCTTCCCCATTATTATGTTGTAATTTCTTTCCCAGAATGCCCCTTTTTTATTAATTCTTTTCTAGTTGATCTCCCTTACATCCTCTGCTAACCCTACACATCTTTTCCCTTCCTACTTACTCACAACAAGGCTATCCTGTCCTCAGCCCTACAGCTCTGAGGGGTAACCAACCACTTGCACAGAGCACAGATGGCCTGCAAACCTTGTGGCTGCATACATGGGTACCCTTCCTCTTCTCCTGGCAAATCCCGTCCAAAGGATCATTTCTCCTCAACGCCAGCAAGTGTTTTGCCAGCATACAATGGAAAAGATCGACCAGATGATATTTAATTATCTTCTTACATCTTATAAGTGTGCTTCCATAACCTAAATATTAGGTAGGTATAACTTTGATAAGCACTAGAACTCCCTGAGAACTACATTAGCACACCGTGATTCTCATGTCATACATGTTACACTCCCTTTCCCACCAGCACACCTCACCTAGAGCACAAACAGTGACAGTCGAGGGAGAAGGTGCTGTTGGAGAAATGCTATAAATGGGCATATACTGGAGCAACCACTACCATGTGTTACGTGTACAGAGACTGAGCCAGTCCCTTGGATAGCCCTGAGACAAGCAGAATTAAAATCATCTTTATCTTTTGCTTTTTGCAGTGTAGAGAGATTTAGAGGACATATTCCGTATCTAGTTTTTGTGTATCAAACAGAAGTAAAAATAGAAAACTCCGTCACCGTTCAGTTATTTGAGAAATCACTGTTTTTCTTGCTGCTCTCTCAGAAAAGATACAGTAATGAAAATAGCCTGTAATTGGGAAGCTATCAAGCTCTGGGGCATTTTACAGCCCAAAACCCTGGAAGTCAGAAATAGCTCCACAATGGACCGTATTTTCCAGAAGTAGTGAATTGATTTATACACAGAGACCTATCTGTGCAAACTCCAGGAAACATTAGGAATACAATAACCTCTCATTTCTGTGTCTCCTTTGCTAACTGACCGAACTAACTACACTATTTAAATCGATGTCAGGTTTTAATCCACTACTAGGATGCAAACAGCTCTGGAGTAAAACACAGCAGTACTTTGTAGGAGCCAAGCAGTGTTACGCAGTGGCAAAAACCATACAAAGAAATCTAATAACATTATAGGAAGAGAATTCATGTCCCATGTAAGGTAAATGAACATCAGGTATATTTTGGCACGGAAGGTCTAACAGGATTTTCACCTATAGGATATGTGCCACGCTCCCAGTGCTACAGGAGCCAGCTCTGTGCCATGACAAATGGCTTCTTTTCTTGGTCTAGGGCTGAAGAAGTCCTCTGTCCCACTGGGTACTCTCAGAAAAAGAAGAGAGTTACTACGGAAAGGTGCAGAAAGCCGCCCAGTGCTCGGGCAATTCAGTCAGTACCCCTGGCACACCTGCCATCCTCTGGCACACTGGGCAGCTTATCAGCTGAAGTGACAGCAGGAGAAAGGCTCCGTTTCAGACACTGCTGCCACTGAGGTCAGAAGCTGGGCAGAAGTCCTCACCACACTAACTTTGCACTGGAAGACTTAACCTAAGAAGATAGGTAAGAAATAAAAAGGTGCAATACCTGTCAGGTTGCAAAACATGGTAACGTGATACCGGCAACGGCACGTAGTTGTGCAAGAAAACGGCAACATCACAGACAGCTAACAAAAGAGGTGTTGCCATGACCATAACTTCAGATAAAGCAATACAGGCCCTGCTGCTGCATGCCCTGTGAAGAACACAGGGACTCATATACGCAACTCTTCACTAGCCCCTTTTGCTCTTTTACAGTGTCTCAGATTCAACTTGAATAGTTACCCTGTGAAGTAGCAGAACTCCAGAGTCATTGAATGAACCTCTGAAATCCACTGCTCGGAAATCTGAAATCCAGAAGGACAAGATTTCAGGATATAAAAGGTAAAATAATTCCCAATAGGTCTCCTACAAACATGTTAATGTGTCTGTACTGAGCCATATTTGCACACCATTCCCCTCCTATCTTCTTTGACTGCATAAGGAGCTAGGAGGGAAAAAAAAGTACCTATGAATACTGATGCGCAGGGAACCCTCATAAATTCACTTCCTGTCAGTCCAACAAATGAGTCTCCCCTGGGAGGCCGTGAGAGAGAGCCTTCTCACAGCACCCTGATTATCAAAAGCCAGTTCTCTCATGAAATGCTTTAACCTCGCAGGGACAAGTATCGTAATGATATAAAAGTATCATAATAGCTTGAGCGCTGTAAATTACTTTTGTAACTTGGGACATGTGGGGCGCATTTCCGGCAGGCGGGTTCCTAGTGATGCTGTTTGCATCTCTGTATCACTTGAGAATTACCCTGAGCCTGAAAGATTCATGTGCTGTGCAAATTTAATTTCAGAATAGAAATGTGACTCTCCAGACATCAGATTTCAGGCACTCGCTGCATCCCATCATAATCTTAGCAAGCTAGCTTTATCACTGTTCTATTCTCCCCATAAATATAATACATATTACCTGTTACAGTCCTCCCCAGTATTTCCAAAATGTTCTAGACATAATGTGCTCATTGATTTTTTTTTTTTTGTTGTTGTTCAGGCATTGCCATAAGTCTACAGTATTTCAGTACTGATGGTATTTCTGTCAAACTCCAGGTCTGCCTTTCACAGCCCTCTCTCTGTCCTGGCCCTTGTCCATTTTTGCAGTTTTCAGACCCATCCGCATTTCACAGCTATCTGTGTGTGAAGGCATCCCATATAACAACCTGAGAAGGCACCTCCTGCTCATGTTTTATTTCTTTCCAGTCTCCCTACAGTTTCTGGGGCCGCACTTTTACACGTCAGTATGCAAAGCTAACCTCACATTTATCCCTTTCCTAACCCTAAAAAAGAAACTGCCCTTAAAACCCATGTTTCATTTCATCTGTATCCTTAAAACCCCAAACTCTGTGAAACTAGAATGAACTAGCATAAATCAAACAGTGCTCTTACCACTTAGACCCACCCTGCAACCCTTTCCAATCAGGGAATCTAAAATTACCATATTTACAGCATCTGCAGCAGAGCCAAGTACAAAACAAGATGAATAGCTGTGACGCACAAGGCAGAGTGTGGAAGTATGCAGCTGGGCCTGCAAACAATATAGGCACTCGGCGCTGAAGTCCATCTAATGCTTTTCACAGACCAGAGTGACTAAAAGGGGAAGGGGGGGGGGAGGGAGGAGAAGAGAAATTCCAGGAAGATGAGTGAAAACACAGCAGAAATCCCAGGCTGCTTCACTAATGGGTAATTGAAATGACTCACAAAAGGTCTAGTAGGGAATTCAATTAATTAGGGACGTGACTGCGCCTAGGGGAGGAGGGAAAGAAAAGAATGCCGGCAATACAAGAAAATCACTCCTCTCCATTCACTTAAAAGTGGGCCTGGAATAAAATCTCAAGGGAAGAAAAAGACAAGGTTTTCAAGGCAAGGCTTCTATCCCTTCTTCTGCATAGAAAAAGGACACAGTCGAACTGCCCTGGCTTCATGGGAGGAGAAAAGAACAAATAAGCACATCCCTCTTGCCTCCTCTGCCTCCAGATTTCTAATGAAAAGGAAGGAAAAGAATAAAATTTGATACATTAACTACATCACCATTAAGGCAACTGGTAACAAGAAACTACAAGGATGAGAGAGAGGAATGATGCAGGATAGATTAATACAGTGCTGCTAATGGCATCCTCCCCTTCCTAACACTGCTGCCTATTCCATGTGACAACGAGGGGAGGGTGATGGGCAGCAGCAGGAAGAGGAACAAATGAAAAAAATGTGGGGACAGATGAAGGAAAAAAATATGATGCAAGGAAGGGAGAGCAGCAGAAACAGGGACATGCACAAGGACTTGAGCTGACAAGAGAAGGGAGAAAAAAATGGAAAAGGAGTGGATGGAGAGAAGGGGAAGGAAAATGGGGAAGGGCAAGGATGAGAGCAACGGAATGGAGGAGGAGAAGAGCAGATGCGGGAAGGGTCAGGGAAAGAACATGAAGTTTCACAATCAGTCAGCAATTAGGACTTGCTGTGACAGGTACACAGCAACCGTCTATTGACAAATACCACTTCTAACCAAACCTCAGAGACAAATTTTACACTAGTGCTAGTTTAGAAATCTTGAACAGTGTGTGACCTAAACTGCAGGCCCACAACTAGTCATTCCTGTAGTGGAACAGCAAGGAGAAAGACAATGACTGGGGGGGCAAGTGCTCACTCCTGGGATGGAAGTGGGATCTGCAGCCTTTCAGGATAAAGTTACTGTAGCTTGAAATGTAGCTCTTGTTAATTCTGACGTGGAGCCATTATTGCCAGGCTGGCTGTTCAATTGCTTTACACAAAAGAAACTCCTGGTCATTGTTTACTTTGGTGAATCATGAAGAGATCTAACAAAAAGTACTTCTTGGGCCCTATCGGGTTCAGCACTGAATGCGTCTGAAGGCTTAGATGTGCTCTCACACTCAAGGATCAAGATACTATCACTGTGAAAGGTTGGCAAAGTTTGCAATATGCTGCATGTTTGAGCCATTAGCTGAGTATTTTTGTTCCCAGGGCTGTCAATCTGACATCTTAGCAAGAAAACATATAAATCAAACCATATTCCTCTGCCACTGAACTGACCATTAAAGTCACCTCCGTTGTCAAATATCTTTCACAAGAGCAAAGGATTTTTTATAAGCTTTATACTTGCTGTAATAGAACAAAGAAAATATGACACTGCAAAGAAAATAATTCTTAGGTAGCCAAGGCATACTGGACCAGAAGGAAAAATACAGTATTTAGGTAACAAGAACCTGTATGATACAAATATCTTTATACTAGTGTGAATACACTAGTGTCTAGACACAGAGATTGCACTACTGTGACTATACCTGGGCTTTCACAATGTTTTAAGTTAGATTCATGCAGAAATGAGTATACAGAAATGCCCAGCTGATTCTGCATCGACCTTCCAAGGAGACACTAAGGAGCACTGTGCCACTGCAGGAATAATCTTTCAGAGGAGGTATAAAGTTGAGATCCAAATTCCTATGGGCTGGTTTAAGACAATAGCTCCTAGAAATTTTGCAAAGACATTATTGTTGGTGCTCTGGACAAATGTAAATGTATTCTAGTTTTGACCAGCTGGGCTGGTAGTTTCTATGGAAAAGGACTACAAACAGTGGGCATTCAGTGCCTAGGTGCCCATGCAACAATGCAATTGCCATGTAAGAATTACAACACAGCTATAAAATGTCAGTTAAGTCAGGCAGCCCCAATAGCAAATTGAAGCTGGGCAGCCAAAGCACCACTCGACACAGTACTTTATTCGTCTCCAAAGCTCCATTCTTTTCAAATTGTCTAACATGTCTAACATCTAGTGCAATGTGCTCAGAAGGCCATCAGCTTCTAACTGGAGCACCTCCAAAATTTAACGGGGCCTTGATTCCATTGCCTTTCTATTTCTATTCCATTTTGTCCTTTCTACTAGGTCTTTATCAAGTTATACTCCTGAGAACTGCAGGCTACATTGACATGTACCTCAAGGATATCTGGATTCTGTTAAGCCAGGCTTATACTTTTTTGTCTAGATCCACCTCTACCCCTCTTCCAAAACACTCAACAGAAAATTAAAAAAACAAACAAACAAAAACCCCACCCTCTCTTCTATAAAATCAAAATACTTAAAATAAATTCCTTTTATCTCTCTAATTAACTACCATCCTGTATTTAGTCAGTTGACAGCACCAAAGAATGATTTTTCTATATTCCACAATGTCATCTCTCCTCCCTGGATCTATTCAAAGCCTCTTGTACATATTTAATCACTCCTAGCCAGGCCTAGCTAATGAAATGCAGGGCCTTGCCCTGACCTGACCTTGCTATTTCTATTTTGGCTCAGCACATCCTCTGCTAGTTGGTTAAAAAAAGTTGTTTCTCTCTTGGACTTAAAGGTTCTGTTACTGGCAGGGGGTATGGTCAAGGACACTGCTGAAAACAGAATGAATGACTGTGAACACTGTTTTGCAAAACTACTGCAAGTCCTAAAGGAGCACAGCAACTTAAGTGCAAAGTTTTTTGCTCCCTTTTCCCTTTGGCTGGTAAAGTCTGGTGGGCACTGTTCATCTACTGAGAATGTCTTATGGCTAGATAATTCTGTAAGAAAAATGAACTGCTCAAATTGTTTGCAGCACTCTTTCATAAAGCACTGGTATTTGTTCTATGGTTTTGAGCACTTACTGCAACTAAATATGTTGATCTTGGTTTTCCCCATCTGCCCTTCCTATTTGCCAATACAACAATTTAAAAATAGATTTTTCCCTTTCTGAGAACTCATAAAGAAGTGTGATCTCGTTTATGACCACTTAGGAAATGCTGGATGTTGGGTTAGCCCTTTTGTCACATGATGTTGGTTGCAGGAATTTAACAGCATGCCAATCAGAAGTCAGAAACATTTCCAGTGTGCAACAAGACAACATTTACATGGTGATTCTTGTGGACTTTTCCAGATGAGTTTGTTTTCAAATGGTTTATGATCTGTTGGCCATGAGTTTTGGGGTTCAGTTTGACATACTGAGTTGCCGGGTGAATCATAAGCCATATTTCAAGTCAGCAAGGGCAAGGGACATCTTTCTATTCTTTGCCTGTACACAGTGCCTTACACTGTGGAGCTCCAGGTACTGAATAGGGGTCACAGATGCTATCGCAAAACATCAGTAACAGCACAAGGGTCTTTAGGTACTTGGACTGTCAGAAAAATCAGGCTGCGTGGCTCAATTCACCATTGTTCCTTCAATTATCTCTCAACTCAGGCAGGCCAGAGAAAATGGTGCTGAATAAGATGAAGATGCCTTTAGCTGGCTGCCCAAAACTAATGTCCTACATCCCATGGAGGACTGCGAGCCTCAATAGCTGTTGAAGAACCAGGGATATAGACCTTTTCTGCATGTGCTGGACCTGAGATAGAAAGAGATGATGAGTATTTACAAGTCCAGTCTTAGCTCAACTCAAACAAACAGGTTCAAATTGCAACATTCTGTTGAATAGAAGCAGCAGGACATTACACATTGCTTGAAGGAAGAAATGTTTAAATCACGTCTGCAATCACTGAATTCAAACAACACAGTTGTGTCATTTTCCTCCTAATACTGTTTATTGGGTTCTTTTTTAGTCTGTTTTTCCACACAGAGAACGCTTTTGCAATCACAATTTGTATCCTAATCTATAAATTTTTCAACCAAGTCTGACAAAGGATAGGGGTACTCTGTGGTAGTGTGTGAGGTTACAGAAATTCAGTGAAAAGAGATGACCAAGTAGAGGAGAGAGCTCCTGTAAATGTCCCTGGCTGGCTTATTAAGTTACCCATTATAAGATTCCACGACATACGCAAAGAGGACTTCTAAGCATGCCAACTGCAGGAAAAACATATAGATGCAGTCAACCAACCACAAGGTACCAAGCCACGTTTTATTAGTTTATTACACTTACAGGTTTGTTAGAGCTTCCAAAAAACCCTGAAGTTGTCTGTTTTGAAGGAAAAAAGTAGAAACCTACAGCTTTTCTTGGGATCGTGCTACCAGTCTTTTCCACCGCTGTGACACCTGCAGCTGAGTGTACGCTGTCCTGAAACAAGCAGCTTTACTTCACCGTCCCACATGGTTTGACATTGAAGCCAAATCACTGTAACTGTGAATGGCTAGCAAAAGACATGGTGCCGTGCTGTCCTCTGTCTCTCTTTCATCCAGCCTCGCTGATTCGCTTGTGTTAGTGCTCATCTTACTCTGAAAGAAGTCAGTTAGAGAGCAAAAGTGCCAAAAGGCTCACCCACAAGCACAAAGTGAACAGATTCCCGATCTCCCTTAGACAACTCACTGAGGGGTTTGATGAGCACCAGAACTGATGCAGAAGTTGGCCTTCGGCTGGTCACCTGCTGGTGACCATTCCTTGAGAGATCACTTGAAACCTGACTATGGTTTTAGATGGCCACAATAAAATGGATCCACCTGGTGATCCTCACCAAGCAAAATGGCACTGTAGGAAGACACACCAGGCAGCGGCATTTAGACCAGCTCCAAGTGAGTAACAAACCAAAGACAAAGGTGATATTCAGCCACTTTCGCCCCCCTCTTTAAGCTGATCTCTGATCCACCTTGGGCCCAAGCCCTACTGCAGATGTACAAAACAGAGCCAAACACGTTGTGGAACATGCATGTTCATGCTAATTGTCCTTGTCCTCAGTGTCTCTGTGTTACAGCCTGCTGCAGGCATTTTTGTCCCGATTTTATACGGCAGACATCAAGACCATTGAGTACTGAATCTCCCTTGCTTATGCCGTTCCTGATGTTTGGCAAAGCTAGAGAATGCTACCTCGGGGTGCTCCTTCCCTGGGAGCTCTGGCAGGATGTTGCAGTTAAGCCACATCCACACAGCTAAAACCACAGAATTGAAAAACAGCTGTGAAACCCAACTGTGTCTGATCTGACTTGGTGCTTGGCCGGCCTTTATGGGGACAAATTATTTTGACTCAAAGTAAAAATATGATTTAGCACAATTCACCAGACTGGGCAAAATAATTTCTGGAAGGTTTTTTTTTTCAACCTACTTGTAACAAACAAATTTGGGTCGCTATCTATACATGCCAGAAAAAATGTTTATCTAGCTTAGCCAAAATTGAGCAAAATAGATTTTTTGGCAGCACGGACAAAGCTTTAGGCTTGGCTTTTTTTAAGGTCCCCTACTAATTCCAGTTTTCCATTCCCCACCCTTTGGAGTTTCTCAGATGATCCTCTCTCCCCAATGGCTTTTTGGTTTGGGTACTGTCCTTCAGTTTCTACTCCCTTACGGTTCTTTCCTTTAGTCCTCTTTTGCATTTGCTTTCTTTCTACCCTGTCTCATGGAAACATATTAAAAGAACTCCTATCTCTAACAATTCTTACCTTATGTTTGCCAGAGTATTTTCCCCTGGCCAAATGTATATCCTTTGATACTCCTTGATTAAACTTCCAATGTATTAAGTGATTGGGAAGCAGGAATAGTGGCCTAACACCACTATTCAAAAAACATATGGAATTTTTTATTTACATGTGTCTCGGTAATAGAGAGATATATTGATACATATATTTTAATACTCTTGTCACTTCCTCAAAAAGTAGCAGAGAAAAGATACATGTAAGGAAAAATGGACTATCCTGGGACTTTTAAGCAAGACAACTTCAAAAAGAGAGGACAATAGACAAATTCAATAGCTTAACAAGGAAAACTGGAATCTGTGATTTCCAGACACACTGGTCTTCCTTCTGATATTAAAGACTTCATACGTTTTCCATGCGATGTACCTCAAAACCCCTACCGATTTAGCATTAAATGCATGAACAATTTATAAGATGGCCCACACTCGTTAAAAAGTCAACAAGAAAATTTTCAGCATTCCAGCTAGAGCTTTCTGAAACTTTATTTGAATTTTTAAAAGTCAAAGCCAGACTGAGTCTCATGCTGATCACAGTAAGCACCGTATAGTTTTGTGTGTGTTCCCAAGGCTAATCAGACTAACCTACGTAAAGGGCTGAGTAGTATTTATTTTCTGCTGGATATGTTTCCTAAAAATTGTCTCACTATCTCCAGAGATTTTTAATCATAGTGGTAACCAGTTGTCTTTGGGATGACAAGAAGCAATTCTGCACAAGCAGTTGTTCAAGAGAGTCTCCCCAGTGAATTCTTCTAAGAGTTGGTATCAGGATGTTTTAGTAAGAGCCTCCAACCATTGCCTCAGACTCACTTTCATGGAATATATGAGGACTTGAAATTAGTTCATGATAAACTTGTCAAGGGCTCATTTTATCACTTTTTAATTGAAAGCAGGTCACTAGAAAAAAAATTTGTCTATATTGAAAATGCAGAAGCATTTGGGAGGGTTATGACATTCATTCAAACAACACTGAGTGTTCAAATGATGCTTAAAAGCTCAATACATAATTCTGCCCAGAAGAGAAGAAACTGCATAGGCAACCTCTATGAAAACTCCACAGTCACTGCATGACTGGCTCTCAAATATAAAATATGTGCACATATCATGCTAGTAACTGATCAATAGTTATTGTTACTCATCACAGCCTCAGAAAATATCAGTAAAAGCTAAAATACATCTAAGATATGTTAACTCTCATTGTCAATTTATAAACAGGTTAAGAAAGAAGGCTTTGTTTCATTTTGTTTAGGAGTTCCACTGGAACACTGATGGCTTCTTCAGCAATGGCATCACTACTGCTCTGATTTGCTTCCACGGTGGCTCTCAGCAGGTTCACATAAG
Organism: Todiramphus chloris collaris; assembly: GCA_025345505.1. Taxonomy (NCBI): domain Eukaryota; kingdom Metazoa; phylum Chordata; class Aves; order Coraciiformes; family Alcedinidae; genus Todiramphus; species Todiramphus chloris. The sequence continues at coordinate 16,755,350 of JANVCC010000033.1, read as the reverse complement.
AAATGGCTGAGATCACTTTCTTGCTGTATCTGTTACTGTGAGGTCCAAGTCCTTGCTGGGTCAGAAATCACATGGTATATTAAGGGCTTAAGATTAATTCTGGAGATTTAAACCCCTGTTTTGACTGTAAGACATGAATGCAAAAGGGCTACAGAAAAAATAAGTTTGATGAATCGGGGCCATGGAGTAATAGAACTTCTTAATCAAGGAAAAAAGAATGAGTTAATTTAAGTGATAGATGTGCTTTTAGCATCCTGCCAAGTACATCACACTATTAGCTTGTTTTGGGAATCTGATGAGAAATTACAATATTAGGTATATTATGTCAGAGGAGAGTCTTTGCAGTGGTCCATGTAACTCCATATTGGCAGTTTCTATGTAAAGAGTCCAGGAATAATCTGCTCTATTAAAGAATGGAATGAAATCCATTCTCTTCATGCTGGTTAGCAAAGTCCCTTTTTCTGCTTTCTGATATAGCACAAAGTTAAATGTAAACGGAGTATTAGGTGAGAACTCTGGTGTCCATTACCAATTCCTGAAAACTGCAGCATGTTTTTATCTCTTTACAGCTAACACCAACATTTTTTTTCTACTGAGGATAAAAAGTAGTAAAAGCAAAAGTAATATCCAAGCTAATCCACAATTTTTGGAAGACTACACAACAGGCAGATGGCACCTTATACTTGGGTAATATATTTCACTAGACAATAGATGAAGAGAGATTTCATACGGTATGTAAGGATGTAACATGAACATCAAATACATTCCAACTCCCTTGTCTAATCTAATGAACATTTAACAGTTGATCTAACAGGTCAAGTCTTTGAACCCGTTTAGTGCCATGGGACTAAAAGATGCCCAATATTTAAAGAATCATCTTTTTGACAAAGGTGAAGTTGATCAGTAATAAAGATTGTTTCCAATCAACAATCTTCAAAAGGTCCCTTCTGTTTCTTTCCAGATGACTACACAAAATATGACAGTACATAAAATACCTTGGTCTAGTCCACTGCCACTTGTTTTCCTCTTTGCCATTATTTCTTGAGCTTTATATAGTACTTTTGTAACTGTTTTGGACTTAGAGAAGGCATGCTCTTGCTTTCATATGGAAACAGTAAGCACTTTCATCCTTCCACTGCCAGAACACACAGACACACACAAGCTGGCACATTCTTCTAATCATAAAAGTGTGGTGGTGGTAAATAATCACAGCTGCAATATTAATAGCAAATATATTCTGGTTCATGTCTGGTTACACTCAGGTGAACACTGATAAGTCATGTGTGAGGTTCTCATACGCAGCTCTGCCACTGCAACACCAATCCTAACATGCCTCAGCCTCTTTTTAACATTGTCATACAGCTCAGCCCTGAACGGCTTCTCGATGATCCACTTCTGTCCAGTATTAATAATATACAAGGTTTATTATAGTTTGCCACAGTTGGTAGTTGCTTTTTACAGAAAAATAAATACATGGGCCTTCATCTTCCCCTAGAATCTGAGACTTCAGTGCAGATAAGCAAGTATGCCAGATTCTGCAGCAATGCTTCCTCCAAATGATAACTTTCAGATGTCATTCCTGAATATCTGAAAAAATACATGATGAAAAAAGCTGTCCTAGTTAAGCTGTTTTGTGTGTCTTTCCAAAGGCTGCACAGGTGATTCCACAACACACATTAAATTAAAAAAAAATAAACCTAAGTACCACATTAAACAAAACTGTGTATATTACAACCATGTCCCAAATTAAAGTAGTGAACTCTGTAAGCACCATCTTGGCCTTCTTAGGTGGTACATATGCTGCCTGATTTTTGGCTGATCTGTGTGGTGTTTACAGCACAGGGAAATTGCTGTGGACGCAACCCTAGCACCATTTTTCAAGAGCAGACTAAGGTTAGACTTCAAAGCAATCATGCTTAGGCAAATCATAGCATATTCCCTCCCAGCAGTCCTAGAACAGCAGTTCTTCACTACTTGCTACACTCAGGCAGTGTTTATGGAAAGTCACTGAGTATCTTGAAGAAGCAAGTGTCTGACCTACCCATAGCACTCACCTCCCAGTGCAGAATATTCCTAGCACAAAACTAAACAGTGGGGACTAGCGTGCCATGGATTCATAGCAGGGCTTTACTCAGTTACACTCAGTTACAGTATATTCAGCAAAACAACATATCAAGAACGAAACATTTGAGTAAGAAACACAGAAGAACACTGAGCGAATGGCATGGTATCTTTGGACCGCTACCAAAGCACCAGGTCGTCACAGTACAAGGTAATATGCAAAAATAGAGCTTAACATAAATAGTGGGAATGGAAAAGCATTGCCAGACATTAATGAAATGCTAACTTTACTAGCTTGGGAAAACTCATTCATCACTTACAAAGCCATTGCTTTGTAGCTTGATTCAACAGCAGAGAAGGATTCCTAAAGAATCCTTTATAGGTAGTAAGAATTTTATAGGTTCTTTATTAAAAAAAAAAACCAACCCAAAACCAAAAATATTTAAGTAGTTTTTTTAAACATACCAGGTTCAGATCTAATGTGCAATCCTATGAATGTCTAATTAGTTTTGCTTTCTTCCTCTTCTCACTTTCAAATTCTGGTCTCCTGGACAACCACATAGCAACAGAAGAAATTTCCAGTAGTTCAAGACATTTTTGCAATTACTAAACCCGTTTGAAATGACCTTATGCTACTAGGCATTATCATGTGTAATAATCAGCTACAGGGGAAAAAGCTTTGGCCTACATGATCAATACTCTTTCAAACAGAATGATGAAGACTGCTGTCTTAAAATGCCATCACTGCACAGACCTGTTTTAACTTTCTCCTCTGCAGCCTGGAACGGACTACGTGAGACAAAGGGACTCTGCTCCAAGATCTGCATCATGGTCTGCAACTTGGTTTCTGTGTTCATAGCTTAAAAGGGAAAGGCTCAAAAAGGAAGCAACAGACAGAAGTGGGAAAGCTATGCTATGCAACTGCCGATTTGTAAGTCAAATTGAATTGTATAGATGGAATTGCAAACACTCAAGGTTCCCCCTAACCTGGGGTTTGCTCTTCTTGTAGTACCACGTTAATGTCTTGAAGGAAAGCAGCTGCCTTTCCATGTGCCATTCTGGGCCAAAATAAGCTGCCCGTCCCAACATGAGCAACCAGACTCAAGGACTTGGCCTCTGTTCCAAGCCCCTGTAATGCGAGCAAGCTACAGGGGGACTGGGCACCACGCTGGATGCTGCACTCGAAATGCCTGTCCTCTCCTTCTGGCACAGAGAGCGCCACTGTTCCTTTTTAAAAATCCCCTGCTCTTAGCAAGGTTTGTTTTTCTAACTGGTTCCCAGAAACCTCTTGGGGGTTCCAAGCCCAGAAAAGTAATTACTGCATTACTTTGGCCACAGACACAATATCAACCTTGTTAGACTTGGACTGTGGAGACAGCCAAACACCTGCTGCTGCAGTATTTATTTGATAAGCTTCATGGTTCGCTAACATAAACCTGATCCTGCTGACCTGCAGGAGGATGAAAAGGAGCCGGGGGGAAAGGGTGGAGCAGGTAGGCGATCTCACGGCCCTCTGGCCCAGCAGCTTACAGCCCTCTCTCCCAGCGAGCTCCCATTTCTCTTTGCTTTCTTGTTCCCTGGTGAGAGCTTCAGAGAATTGGTTTTCCCCCTGCAGTTATGCAGGCAGATGTGGAAGGGGCTAGGATTCCCATGCCTTATGACGGATTAACTGACAAGTGCAGGATCAATACGGGAATTGTTCTAGCTCTGGCTGCATCTGTAGCCTTCCAAAGCAGAGAGAATAGCTGCACACACTCTCGTTGGCATGGTGGTGTGTGCACTGAAAGGCTGGCTTAATACCAAAGTCCATTAGTTAACAGCAAGGGGGGAAGGAAGGGCTGCAAATCAGTCAAATCAACAGATAAAAGGTGCGGGAGAAAAGCAGATGTAGAAATACACTCGAGTTTTATTCCTCAAATGACACAGTTTTCTTGTCTAGTACAAAAAAAATAGAAGGTGGGGGTAGGGAGAAATAAGTAGGGTTTTGTCCCAAACAGGACCATCTCTTCCAGTGGATACTGCCAACTAATATTTGAGGAAAAACCAGAAGAGCTAGGGGCTTAGCAGGAAGGGGGAGAAAATCTTCCCAACTATGGTGCGCATTATCAGGAAAGAAGCTTATTCTTCCGAGAGGCAAGCTTGCCTCCTTCTCAGACTCACCTTTTTCTGGGCAGAGGGAATCAAAAGTCTAGAAAACCAGGAAAGAACACTTCCATGTATCTGCTAGTTGTCACTTACATGGAAAGGGTCTGCAGTCAGGACAGTATGTTTCCTAGTGTACCTCTGTCTGTGTATGTTGATAGAGCATCTTGGAGATACACAGTGTGATTCACCCATTTGGGAGGCAGCAAGAAGAAGCAGATGAGTCACTTGATGACATTGGAGCCAGAACAAACTTTTACGTAGAACCTTGCAATAATTTGAAGACTAAACCCAGATCTGAACATGTGTGAAATTGTCTACACAAGCATCTTCTTTCTTATTTCACCTTCTTCTACCGGCTTAGAACTTCAGGAATTTTTTTTCCTGATGGAGAGAAAAAACTGCAAAAATTCATATAATACATCAGAAGACATTTTCTGGATAGATCCAACCAAAATCAAAGCAAAAACCTCTAAAGAAAACTTCTCTTCTGGAACCTCAAGCCCAGTTTTGCAGGTATGTGAAATTCAGATAATGAATGATAAGCATCTGAAATTTTGGACTAGTACCAACATTCTGCTTTTGTATTCACCCTTCACCGTACAGGACTCACAGCATCAAAGTGAAATGCTAAGTAAGCTCAAAAAACCAGCATGACTGGATTCTCTGAGCTCTACTAACACAGCCAACCAACTGCTCTTCAATCTCTGCCTTTATTGACTAGCCCATTTCTCTCTGAACAGCAAGAGACAGATTTTTTTAGAACTAGTAATTAAATATGAGAAACAATTAACCCTATACTATTAGGAGATTCTTGTGGAAGGTGCTACAAGCAACAAGACAGAGAGTGTAAGTGAATTTGACCCACACTGGGAAGCTTATATTGCTTGGAAGCCTGTGGGTACAACATAGCCACAAAGCAAGTGCTGCCCAGCATGAAAAACTTGAGAGCGATGCACAATACACCTAACTCCTGGAAAATGCACCAGACTTAGCCATCTTAGTTTCCTTGATAACTGCTGATGACTGAAGCCAATAACTTCATTCCTCCCCCACCATTTTACTTTAGGCTCTATGCCAGTGTTCACCAACAGCCCAAAGGCAAACTGAAATAATTCCAAATGCGTTGCTCACCCACCAGGCAGCAGTGATAAGGAAGAACTCATGTCCTGTTCCCCAACAGCTGCGAGAGGGAGCAGCAGCAAAACTCCCAGGCTAAGGACAATTTTACTGCTTCATGTTCTCTAAATAATAAAACAATCTAATTTCAGAAAGTGTTAGGAAGCATCAGAGGTAAAGTATTGCAAATACATCCTAATGGCATTTCAGTGAAAAATCTATCATATTAAAGGACGTTCTTCTATATCATTCTGCCTTTTATTCTTAAACATAGTTTCAAACTGTGAGCAAATGTGCATCTTGTACATCAGCTTCTGCCCATAGTTGCCCCAGAGCTCCATACATGCAGAAGCACCATGAAGGTTTTTTCTTTCATGGTGAAATACTGGTAGACTGTTACACTAGCAGGAGCACTTTTCAAGAAAGCTGAACAGGTTTGACAGCATCCAGAGCAAACTACTGCTGGTTACAATTTGAGAAGCAGCAGCCAAGGAGCTTGACCTGACAGATCAGCAGAGAACTCTGAAATCACACCAAGTTTGGAGCACAGCAAGGCAAGTGAGAACCAACAATGACAGCCATACAGCTCACTCAAAGCATCCCCAAGAGAGCAGCCATATGCTGACAATGAACACCACAGCCAAAAGGAACCAAAATTGTACAACAGCTTCTTAAAATAAATTCTCCCAACAGGCCCTGCTTCCTGTTCTGTTAACAGCCACCAGATCAGAGGAGTGGAATTTACTTCGAGTGACGTAAAGCTCAGGGTGCCCAGGCACGTGTGGCCGCACATGCTCTTCTGAGGCCAGCTACAGGACCATGAGAAGAACATGAAAGCAGGAGATCGCTCTCTCCATTTTCTTCCTCTCTGCAGAGAACTTTATGCAGTTGAAAACTGAAAAAATGGTGATTTTTTTCCTCTCTACAGGTAAAATGTGAGCAAGCATTGCAGACCTTTAATAGTTCATGGGTAATCAGAGCTCAGCCTGGTTCAGGTGCTCAGAGGTAACACATCACCTCTGCTGTCTCACATCCCTGGGTATCTCCAGGATCAAGACCTTACCACTGTGCCATTTTGTATGACAATTGGACAGGGTCAGTGCGGAGTATCACGATAAAACCTCCTTCACGGTAACCAAGTACTGTGCTCTCAGATCTTTTCTCTCCTTTTCAAAAGTGCATACCCAGTGAAGACAACTTTTACATTGTGAACTGAGAGTAAGCGATACAGTAAGTTGCCCCCGAGTTTGCAAACACACTAAAATAGGTTTCTCAAAAATGAGTTCCACATCATAGCTTGGTGCCTTGAAATGACTGTCTGAACCCCATCCTCCTCCCCAGAGCTTTTTCTCTGAATATATCTAGTTCCTTCAGGTTTGAATCAATAGAAGACTGCGGCTTTTTGTTATGTCTTGGGTTAAAATGTATTGAAACTGGTAGATCTATCACTACATTTCCTTTCAAGCTAAATAAGGCTTCAGTTAAATACCTCTTTTTTTAGTAATTGCTAAAAACAAAAGATTGCAAAAACCCACAGGCCGTGCAGGGGCTGGATGTCACAGGACAAAGGCAATCATGGGAATAAATGCCCCAAACATGGGCAATGAGCAGCATAGTGCTGCTTGTCAAAGAGTTGGGATCAACATGGTGTCTTTGTTGACATATGAAGAAGACCCTAACATAATGAGGCTTACTGTAAGCTAATGTTAAGTAGATAATTTTTACTACATCAAACTAATCTAATTATTTCTTTGGTATTTTGCTAACTGTCACTCAAAACATGTGAAATAGTAAAGGCAAAAAACTTGACTGTTTTTCTAAAGAACATCAAGAACATAAATAAAGCCATCCAAAATTTGTTTACTCTCTCAGAATACTGATAGCTACTGGTAGTTACTGATAGTTACTTTAGGCCTTAAAATAAAACTCTGAAACTCATCAAATAGTTGAAAAGGACTTCAGTTTCATCCTTTAACTTTACCTTTGGCCAAGTCCTAAATGGCTAATTACTTCCAGTTATTTCTGAATAAATTTTTTATCACCTCTGTTGAAGTCATCAGTATCTAGTGTACTGTGGAGACGGGAGGAAGTGATCTGTCTGAACATTAGACAAATAACAGATTTACTGACAGAAGAAAAAAACCCAAAAGAACAAAACAAAGTAACTTAAAAAGACCAATTTGTTTATAACAGCATTTGAGGAAGGCCTAGAAAAAAGTGGGACACCTAGCAGTTTCCAAAGGCCATTGGGTCACTATTTCAGCTGCATCATGCCCTCAATTTTGGCAAGAATAAACAGGGCCAGGAAATGCTACAATTTCCAGTCCTTCACCTCGATATTCAGATAATCTTTCTCACAGCACCTGTACCTCAAATGAAACTTAATTTATCATCAAAAACAACCAGTCTAATTCCCAAAAGCTCTGCAGCACTGCTGGCCCATTTTCAGAGCACTGTGGCACACGGGAGGTGGACTGGGTGCTGAGGGGGAAGTACAGCCTGTGTTTGGGAGAAGGACATGGGAAAACCCCATGGAAAAAACACCTCCTGCTCAACCTAGTCTCCAGGTGATGTTACAAACGTGAGAAATTATTTAAGTCAAGCAAAGTATAAGGGATTATGTATCTAAACCTTTGCTTGAATTTACTCATAAAGCGGGAAAGCCATGAAAATGCAAAATTCACTTTGGAAAAATATGCCCAGATAAGAACATATAAGGGTTTCTGAGTAACTGTGCAATACCTGGATTATCTGTGTGGCCTTTAACACTGTCAAAATGGAGTAGCCTTCATATAATGTTGAACCTTTGAGTATCTCTGTAAATTAGAGAAGAAGATGGAAAATAGGCCACAGAGAAATTCTTTTGTCCACTATTACACAAAAGTGGCAAGAATTAGCAGATGCAGACAGATATCTTTAGATCTCAATCTTAAAACCATATTTCCTTTGACACTATGCATTGCTAGGGCACATTTAAAAAGGCAGTGAACAATTGATGCTGATTGTTGTGGTTCGTCAGACAGTGAGTGATAGATGTGTGCCCTGCATATACTTTTACTGGAACAAATATGTTTGCACATGGGATTGAAGCACTGGGAAACCATACACCCACAGATATTGCCTCAGTCAACCCTTCCTTTCAAGACCCAGTTCCACTCCCTCCTCCATCTCAGTCCCTCCATTAATCTCCCCATTTGCCTTTTAGTTTTGCTTAGATTACAATTTACCATCACTAAGTACATGAAAACTGTAACCAAAGACTGACTGTGCATAACATAATCACTCAAATAATTTCCAGCTAATGATTTACTATTTGCTTCATTTCTCCACCCACTGTCTGGCTTTTTTAAGGCAAAGACATAATTTCTTCCATGTTGCTACAGGACTACACACACCAATGGGGCTAAGAATGCAATAAAAAAGATTTAATGGCAAAGAGGATGTGACTAGAACATTTGAGTATTTTCCCTTTAGCAGAAACCACTATGTTGCTGCTTTGGTGGCATAGGCTCCTATGCCCCGAGGAACCTAAGAACTGCCTTCTGAGAGCGCCACGCTGTCAGTGGAAGGACTTCAGGCTCAACATGCCCATGTGTCCGCGGATCTGATTCTTCAATGAGACTATTCACTGTCTGTTTCGGGGGGAGAGGATGAATGGAGGAGTTAGATCAATTATCCAAGAGTCTTCAGGATACACTCTGACAGATGATGAAAGGGTCTAATATGGAATTGAAATTCCCTGTACCAAAATACTCACATTAAACCTTGGCTGATTACACACAGGTCTATCTCAGACCTTCAGAACAGGAATTGAGTTGTTTATCAGTGAAAGCCAAACTTCTAAAAAGCTGGCTGCCCACTACAGAGCCTTTGTATTGGGTAAATTAGTTTCAGGAAGAGAATCAAAATGAATTAAAACCACATGGAGATCCTCTCCCTTTACCCCCCCTTTTCCCCTTTCCTTTTGGTATATGAATCCCCTCACCAGGAGACAGAGGCCAGTTCAGTCTAATTTAGTCCAGTGTTTTTGTTTCCTAAAGTCTCAGTCTTGGGCTGAGTCCATTAATAGGCTGCAGCTGATTTTAATCTAGATGAACTCAAGACTTCTCTCTCCTTTGGTTTTAAAAAGATTACAAATTGTGTGTTATATAAATAGAGGGGAAAAGGGAAAAAAGGAACCAGAATGAGTAAAAAATCTGCTCTCCATTAGCTGACCTGCTGAACAAGCCTGTGATTCAAATAAAGATGAGAAATGAGAGTTGGGGGGGAAGTACACAACTAAAAGCTCTAGTGATACTGCAACCCAGACACACTGGTAAGAGGAGATGCAGTAATGTCTGATAGCTACCATTACCATCGTATGAACACAGAGGAATATTAGTGAGACCCCAAAAGTGGCAAACAAGATGCCTCCAAGACTGTTCTGGTAGTTTGAAGCACCCCTTCCCATTTAAAATCACCTTGGTTAGAAAACATCACCTCTTTTCATCTTGTGTGTCTCTGGTAGCTAAAGTGGAGTAAGTTGGTCTTGCACTAGCTCCTTGACTTGTGAGTATGAAAGAATGCCACGGTACCCACATGGACTGATTTCATACTGAAGTATAAAAAAGAAAAGGCAAACAAGTCTGCTACAAAAGGTAAATGGGAGAATTATTTTTTGTATGATACAGCAGCTCGGAGGCTTTAACACAACAGTCTTCTCATCATGGTAAAGGATGACAGAAGAAAAATTCCTTCCGTGTAGTGCTGTTTCTCATGAGCACAGCCGTAGATCGCTCTCAGTAAGGTGTCAGTACTGCTGTACGCAAGTACTAACATGATTATGGTCAAAATGCTTGTGTCTTATCGGTATCACACCACTCCACATAGACATCTTTGTTTCTTCTCCTTGTGTCACGCAGAAGGAAGGAGAGTTGAATGCCATAATCCTCACCCATCTCAGAAAGGGCCATCTCTTCATCAACTTCCTGAACTACCTCGACTTACTCCTGTTCACTCGGTACAATGTGGTTTTCATGTACTTCACCCCAAACTAAAGTTATATGCTCTCAGTCTCAGATCTCTCAGCACTGGTTTGCTTTATTAATTTCCTGTGTGCTGACTTTTTAAAATATCACATTTAAATAGTGAATGCTATCACATGACACTGCTAAGGATCTGAAAAATGGGAACACCAATCTTATTTTAATTTTGGGTGGGAAGGGGCTGGCCTTTTGGTTTATTTTACACCAGCTTGAATTCTCTGTCTGCTTTACATCACTATGGAACTCTACAAACAGCCATAGAACACCTGATGGCTCAAGACTGAATGAAACCATGATTTTTAAAGTAATTGCAATACAATGAAAATGTGACACTTTTTTTTTTTCGTGATGCTCAACCTGATGATTGAAAATTTCACTTTATAGGAATCTTATGAATGGCTCATACACAACTGCTCTATTTAAAAATGGCCACTGCCACTGAGGAGCAAAGTCAAACATGACACACCAAGTGAGTAGAGTGTAACTACTTGAAGTACCCTGAAGTCATGGCCCTGGTAGAGAGCAGCATGATAGCAGCCATTTAGAAGAAAGGAGACTTATTGAGATGGCTGTAACAGACTTTTGTTCTTTAACTCCAGCTGAAAAATATAGGTAAAAAAATGCTTTCAGTCCAAGAGAAAGAAAAAGGAGTTTAATAACCTATGAGCAACATTTTAAGTGAGCTGCACTCACAAAAGACTCCAAGAAGCTTGAGTCTTGATGTCATTATGATAACTTTAAAAGTCTCAAAATAGCATTTGATTCCTCAGAGAATTCACTCCAGAAGTCCAAAAATATTTTTCTCTGCCTGCTAATGCTGTCATTTTGGGAACTGCACACACATGTTTTACACAAAGAGCCTATATACCTGCATAAAGTAGAAATCACAGCTTTGCCTTAAGAAGGAAATACAACAGACATAGTAAAAGTGCAAGTAATCAATAATAAACAGTAGATATGCAGAGAAACAGACAGACAGACGTAAGAGGAACTACACGATTCTATCAGCTTTACCTGAATTCAATCCCTCATATTAAGTCTCAAATGCAATGATAAACGTGCCTCGATTAAATGCAGCGTTTTTTCATTCTTCATTAATGGGGCAAATGTAACTTGGAAGGGGGTCTGTATGCAATCACTGGAGCTTTTATTTGTATAACTTTTTTTGGAGTTTGACTATGACTATATTCGATTGCATGTGGGTGGCTGGGGGACGGGCGGACAGCTGGGTGAAAAACTATGACAAAAGGAATCTTGTCCCATTTCCTGCCTGTGCTTCATTCACTAATGAGCACTGCTCTGGGTCATTCTCAAGATTTCTTCATCTGTTGTTGTCTCGTCTGCAAAAGGGGCACCCCAGCAGTGGAGCTGTTGTCAGCTTGTCTTGAGAGTTTATTCTGCTGCCTCTCACTCCTGCAGCTGTGTGGGATTGTAAGTGCCTGGCTGTAAACAACGCCATATTTCGTCCTTTTTGGATGACTTGAAGGCCAGTCTGAGGCCAGATGTGTTTGCTGGTGTAATCTGTTTCCCATTTCTTGTAATAAATGCATATCTCAACAACTAATAATAAAGTGAAATCAGGATTTATCTGTTGTCTTCTTCAGTGTGATTTATGTTGGAAAGAGAATGTTAATAAAACATAGTGAAGTCCTCAGTCTCTCTTCCTGGAGTGCTTGAAATGTTCAGTGAATCCATCCCTACAAGTAAACAACCGGGCTGGTGAATCTGATGCCATTAGACTCCTGTTGTAGCAACCGATATCTCTCTTGCTAGTTTGCAGAAACAAAGCCGTTTTGCTTCTTTAAGAAACACTGTTTTGCAGTAACACTGCTTCATTTATTCTTGTTTCTTTTGCCAGACCAGCTCATATAAAAAAGTTTCCCCCTACTAACAGGTTCAGTCTTTTTACTAGGATTCTTTTTATAAAAGGCTTCTACCTTTTTGCCAAGCAGATAGAAAGGTTAAGCAGTGGGAAGAGGAATGCTGCAAGGACTTAGCCCACCCTCATCCACTAATGGCCCACAAGACATGCACTGTTGCAGTGTAGCACAAAGCTCTGTTCCTCACAATCCTTCCTCTCTTCTTTCATGGTCATAGACCACGGCCATATCCACCCTCACTCCTCCTATCTACTACAGTGGGACCCTCAGTCTCTATTAAAACCTCTGCTCAAGTCTGTCAGCGATACTCCACCAAAGAGAAGCAATTCCATTAGGCATGACTGATACCAGACTTCCAATCTTCTAGTATCTGCTACGTGGTCTTTTATGTCCTCTGCAAGTTGAAATAATGAAAGAAAGAGAGAGAGAGAGAGAGAGAGAGAGAAAGAGAGAGAGAGAGAGAGAGAGTGTGAGTGTAAAACAACCAGTTTCTATAAAGTCATAGGATGCTCATTTCCCCAAGAAGCCTTTCAGAGAGAATGGTCTGAAGTTGCACCCCAAAGGAGGTTTTGCCAAGCCCTCTGCCCCTGGGAGGGAAAGAAAATCCCTTGCACAGTGCTAGACAGCTCTAATTATACATGCATCAAACCAGCACCTAAATTTATTCAAGATAATTGTTCCCTGATGGTACTTAGAATCTCATCTATTGTCTTCAATTGCACTAATATTAGTCAGCCTTGCTAGCTCTGTTCAGCAAATGATCCACTAAGAACCTCTGTAAATTCTATTTCTTCTGTGCCTTTTCAGTTTTTAACACCCAAGTACAAAAACTGTAACTGCATACTGTAAACTTCCATGACTGGCATAACTGAAGACAACTGTTTTATCTGGCATGGAAGACACAATTTATTAAAACCACTCATGATGATATGTGAGAAGGAAAGAAGCCCTTTTTGCTTTTAGGAAACAAATAATTTCTAGGGTTGGCAATTAGGAAAAGAAAACAAACACAAAACCATTTGTATTTGTAAACTGAAAATATTTGCTGTGACTTGACTGAGATGTGCTAAACAAAATCATGGATTTTTCTTAAAGAACCACCACACTTCAAGATGATAGTAATGTAAAAAACCTAAGCATGGGCAGAATAATTTCCCACTGCTCCATCTGGGTTTTCAGCATTCTACTGCACTTTCACATACACTATGTGAAGTAAAGGTCAATCTGTTTCCAGAAGGCTACACTTTGGTAGGTGGTCCGAGTTAATTCTATTTCTTAAATTTACTTCCTAGGACATTCAGAGTTTTCTTTACATTTTCTGTGCTGAACTTAATGGTTTTACAGAGCCATAATACCAATAACATGACACGGAATATTTGTTTTATTTTGCCCTGTATCAAGCATGGTTTTACACACAAGCTGATCACCTCAGAAGCACAAGAAGCATATCTAATGTGAACATGGCCCTAATTCTCCTGCCTTCATCAGTTTTGTATACAGCTGTCATACTATGACCCCTTGAAGAATATTCCTTACACTTGACCCTCTCCCTAGTTTCATGAGATTCTGCCCATTCTCTTTGTATTCTTATCAAATGCTTTCACTCTGCCAAATCAGCATGCTCTCAGAATACTTGCTCTAAACAAAACAAGGCTATTTTTTCTAATAAAAGTTGTTTCTCTATCTACGGTAATGTCAGTAGAGCCTTCACAAGACATATAACCTATGAAGCTGCTGTATTATAAAAAGGTTGCCAGCAGTCTTATAAAACTCACGTCTTACTGGAGAAAGTAAATCCCTTATCCGAGCTAACCAGTAGAATAGAGTTGCGAGGCCAATGAACATTCTGGAATTATGGGAACAGACTATCATAGGTGTGTGTGAAAGTCTCATCATGCAACACAGTAATCCATGAATTAACAAGAAATCAACGCAGGGGTGCACACTGAATGTGAAGACAAAACTCCTAAGTGGGCTGCTTTCATCTTGTATCCAGAAATTTCAAAGCATCGTATACAAGGGTACGAACTCTTTACATCAGAATCAAAACAGACCCCCTACTTTTTTCAAACACAGTAACAACACAACATTGCCTCTAATGGGGTCTAAATCTGTTTCTCTAGTGTCTCTTGATATTTAGAGATGGTACATGGACTAGACAAAGACAGAGTAAGGCTAAAGCACAGGCAGGTTAAGTGAACTTTCATGATTGCAAGGAGTATCTTTAAATCACAACCTGATCTTAGCTGATGACACAATCACTGCCTGAGTCATCTGAAAACCTGAAACAATGATGCTGGGCATGATAAACTTTGTCATTAATCTGGCAGTGTGTCAGCCTCATGATGGGAGAGGGACAGCAGGGATTCTGCCACTTCAGCAGACAATTCCATGGGTGGAGCAGGAGCAGAAAAGTACAGTAAGCCTGACTCAGTCTCCAGCAGATATATTCCTGATGCTTCAGCAACATGACTGAACTTTACACTCGGGACACCCGGTGCCTGTCACACTCAATAAGACAATGGCATCTCTTACTGTTCCTGATGGTGAGCAGCAATGCAGAGGAGGAATCACATGGCAGAGAAGCAGCAAAGCAGAGGAACCAGGGCTTAAAAACCTCACATGACCTTAATAAGTACTAGCACTGACATACCTGATTTGGGGTTGTCATGCAAGGGAAGCCTCATCTTTAGATAAGCAGAGTGTCCGCCCTTAACCTCTCCAACTATCAGTTTTCCCTGTCTAATACTGAAAGGTTATGCTGCAGTGCCCTGTGCTTCCTCACATTTAAAGTTAGGGTAGCCAAGGGCAACAAAGACTCCTTCCTCTCTAGCCTGATAGCAGAGTTCTTCCTTCCTTTTGTTCACATGAAGAACAAACACCGAGCTGAACAATAACAGTGGATCTTCATTATGATGCTCTCCTGGGCACCCAGCCCTGGTTAGCATTATCTTACCACTTGGTTTTGTTTTGAAGGAAACCGTAAATGGTGCTTTCAACTGCTGGTGTTTCAAGATGAACCAACATTACCTCTGCTTCCTCTGTTTTCAAGTCTCCTTATTTTACCAACAATATGTGGTGCTAAAAGAAGTGACACAAAACCAATGAACTAGGAAAACTGCCAGTCTAAGATGCAAGTGATAACAGAAGGCCATTTAAACTACCTTTCTCTGAAGCACTTAAGCTACAGATTCTATGCATTAGGAAAAAAACCCCACAAAACTAAAACCAAAGAAAGCCAAAACAATTAACCCTTGGCAACTATTGAAGGAAGTGCATGAGGAACACAATTTAGGCTTTGGATATACTGTATTTGAGAACATCCAGGCATCTGATCACACTTCCTGAAACCAACATCAGCAGCTTCAACAGAATCAACAGAAATCAACATCAGCAGCAGGAGACCCCTCCCTGCCACAGCTCCTACTTTATGGACAAAGAAGCCTTTAGCCATTCAACAAAATCCATACCCTCTGATCCATAACAGACAGGTGACAAACCCAATTTACCACAGACTTATCACTTGTGCATTCCTGCAGACTTTTACTGTTCTTAGATAAGTAATTGTTTTGGACAAGTTACTAAATTATCATTCACTTTTCACACTATGGGAAGGACCGGTGAACAAATTTAATGACCCAGACATAGTCAAGAAGCTACACTGAAAAGAAGTGTCTGTGGATGCAGTTGCTCAAGTGGTGACTGGGAAGGGGAGCAAAGAGGGGCAGACAGCTTCATCCTCAGTCAAGGCTCTTTTTCTGCAAAGATCTGTCCACAAAAGACAAACTCTTGAATGGAGCATGAGGTGAGCTGGCCTCAATTAGTGCCACACTGTCGGCTGCAGCTCTCAGGTGGGCCAGCTCATTTACCCCCTCTGCCAGAAAAGCACTTGAGTTTGCAGATTCAGTTTGTTGATGATGCTTCCTGTGCCCTTGAGTGATACAGCAGTGATTGGTGTGCTTCCTGAGCCCAGACAGCTGGGACCAGCTGGAGGGAAGCCTTCCTCGCGTTGTGTTCAGATGTGACAGTGGAATTTGGTTCACTGTATGCTGGAGAAATCTCGACTGGCCCTGACTTCTGGCCACTGCTTAGGAATCTTACAAAAGAAAATCAAACAGTGTCTTGGGTGGCTACTTGGGTGCTACAGTAGGTGGGAGTCTACAGGCCCATTGTGTGACAGCTTATTCCACTGTTTGGCCTAATGCATATTTCAGAGAAAAAAAGAGAGCCAATCTGTTTCTCAAAGAGAATGAAGTATTCTGGATGAATAAAAGTTAACTGTTAAACTCCAGTAGAGTCCTATTCAGTATTAGTCATCTGGAAGGACTGATGTAATGAAGCAAGGCCACGAAGTTCTACGGGAAGCAGGGCTGCAAGGCAGAGAAGAAACAACATACCTTTGAGCTCTGGTGTGCACAGTATGAGGCTTTGCCTCTGTATCAGGTGATATGAAGGTGTCTGGGATCACATTACAGAACTATCAGAGTTATGCTTTAACCACCTTAATTTAGCGGTTTTGGCTTTTGCTATCACATTAGGAATACATTGGCTTGGTTTTCAAAGGTAACAAGCACCTACATCTCCCACTGACTTCAGTGACAGCTGCAGCTCTAAAAATCAATTTAAGATAGTTTGCATATCGAGCAGAACTGAAGGAAAATAAAAGGTCCATTGTGTGGGTACTAAGAGTTTAAACACTACTGATGGGTGGTATATGAGTCCCTTCCCTTTTCAAATGAATTTCACTTCATGTTTTGTTTGGTTTTCCTGTTGATGCATCCTGCACCCTCCAGTGCTAAGCTGGTGGGATCCCACATACTTTTCCTGGCATGTGGTGTTTAAAATAAGAGACCTCAGCAATCGGATATCCTCAGCATTTCCAGCTATTGAATACCATCAGAAGTACTGTGATCCAATTTCAGAGCAGAAAAGAAAAGATATATAGGAATATTCTCCCTGTGCTGGTACAGGGCAGACAAAAGAAAACTAAGCAAACAGGATGTTCTGCTCCTCTGTGAACTTCAGCAAATGGCCATTGCAGACAGGATACAGTCTACAAACTCACAGCTGCAATGTATGTGCCTGGCTGCCCAATACCTTGCAGCACAAATACAGCATGAAGAAAGTAAAAGGTGTAGTGTGCAGTTCTCACCTAACATGCATCAAGACTGAAGTCCTTCATCAATGCTGCCTGACAAAGGAATGAGATATTTTCTGTATGATGCTAAGCAAGAGTCTCATCTCTAAACTCACTCAGAACATCTTCAGGACTTCAGTGCTTGGTGTGCATGACATCATCCTGCTCATTCTAAGCTTATTCATTCAGTAGTAAGGCATATCCCAACTGAGGTCTTCACAACAGCACACAGCCCTCATAAATCACCCTACTGCAGACTGCTTGATAGCACTCTAATAGTCCCACAACATTTGCTAGAAATGTCACTCTTCACATCTCTGCTGCTGCTTCTAGAAGGCGTGCCTTCAATTAGCACTGGACTACAGAGGAGATTGTTTCTGAAATGGAAAAGCTAGAAAGTTTAAATGAAAATGAGATTCAGAGGACAAAAAATAAAATCTTTTCATCAACAATGACACTTGTTGAAATGGTTACTTGTAGCATCCTCTGCCTGTGCTTCCTCTTCAGCCATGCAGTAAGTGCACTGCCTTGCCACAGTTGAGCCCTAAGGCAGACCCCTCTAGGGTTACTGAGGTGGCCAGCCAAGGAACAGCTGGGGCTGACACACCATGCTCTAACAAACTGCTGACTAAAACTTGTTGCCTCTCATCTCTGTAACCCTTGGTTAACTCAATCTGGCACAGAAATTTCATCTCACGAATTTTTCAAGGGTCTTCACAGAATCAAATGACAAAGGACTAGATTCTTGTTTCATTACAACATAAACAATGAGAAGGACTACAGCAGTCATTAACACTATGTTAAAAGTTCAAACGAATATGACAGAAAATACTTCACAGCAACAGCCCAATGCTATTAATTTGAGGGCACGACTGTAATGAGGAAAACCTTTTGAAGCCAAAACCCGTTTGCTGGGAGGGTTTATCACATGTGCGTCTGTTTCTATGGCAGTGCTATATATTCCTGTTCCAGCTTATCAAGACAGATTTAAGCTTACATGGTAATATAATTTAAATTTGTGAGTAGTCCAGTTTTCAAGACAGGGCAAGTCTACACATCAGAAGCAGAGAGAAATACCCGAGGTTGTTCTAGGTCTCTTAATTCTGGAAACATAGTTTCAAAGAAAAATGGCACTGAGGCCAAAGCATCCGGAGCCCTATTTACAAAGCTTTATCCCTGTGCTAATAAGCTCCTCCCTCAGGCAAAGTTTTCTAATTTAGATTAAAGTGCTATTCAAATGTGCCTTGCTAGACAAGACTGCACTCCGGAAACTTCCAGGTGTAGACTGTAGCTAACTATTGGATCTCCACACCACTCTCCCCTCCGCAGCACAGGGGACAATAATGCGTTCAACGTTTCTCTTTGGCAATCAGGCTCTGCACTCAGAGATTTTACAAGATTTTCGTATGGAGAATACATAAAATCCTATAGCTAAAGAAGAGTTAAATCATTTGTGTCATAGTCCTCTACCGCTATCTTTTACAGGATAAAAGGACAGTAGTGATGGTTTCACCAAACATGCCAGTGGTGGAGCCAGAACAGGCACAACCTTTGAGGACAGCAAAAGAAACCTAGTTGTGCTTACACGAGAAAGGGCTAAATTACAGTGAGACTTAAATGCCTTTTCTTTCATAAGCTGCACACAAAAGACTTTACTCTGGCTGAAAAACATGGGTTTGGGCAGACATTTTTTGGCTTCCTATTCATGAATGTGTTTGCTTAAGAACATAAAGTCCATTTTAAGCATATTTGACCTTATTCTACAAATCTCTAGCCTGAAAGATGTAACACCTTCTACGTTAAATCCAGGCAATTAATGGTAGAGTCTTGGTCTTCTACAACAACACTGAGTTCCCAGAACAATATACTGTCACAAATCACAGATAGTACCTCTAATCAACAGACAACTTCACTCCTTATGTTAAAAGCCTTTCGGAAAAGAGGCCATTTGCTTTAGCACTGTGCTGAAAACACAGGGGAGCAGCCCACTTTGATCAGGAATTCATTACAGAGACATTGGTAAGGAGAAGATTTCTCTGAAGTTAAACCATTTTGGCCAGGAAGCCCATGCCAGCCTTGAAAAGAGGGGAACATTTTTGCAAATACAGACTTAACACTCTTCAGCTTATTGTTTTAACAACAGTAGATTAAAAAAAAATCAGTTCTGACACTTGGGTCTGACACTTTACACTTGGGTAAATTAGAATAGGCTTGGCACACTACTTGCACCATGCTGTTGCTGGTTTTTTAATGATTTGATTATTACATTCAGTAAAACATAAGAAAAAAATAAATGCTGGCACTTCAGTTGCAAAGCATTTAGGGGCACGTCTGCCCCTAAATGTCAGTGTCTTTATATATGCGTTCAGAAATAAGCAGGTAATTCAATACTTTGTGCTAAAATGGATTTATCCAGCATAGTATCATCCCACAAGTTAAGCTCACAGCAGAAAGTGTGGTCAGAAACTTTACTGATCTGTTGTCTATCTACTACATGATGATGGGAGTCTTATTTTCTTCACATTCCTGACAGCCAGGATAAACCTCACCTACAAGCTGATCCTGCTTTTTTGCTCTCATTATTACAACCCTGTTAGAAATAGCATGAGGCTTTCAGTGTCCTGTGGGGAATACAGCAAAAACGGTTCCACCCCACAGAGATCTCAACAATGATCAGTTCATCTTTATCCCTCCAATAGGGATGGAAGTCACCAATGGCACTGCAAATCTGTTACCATCTCAATAGCGATGCACAACTTTACTCCCATTAATCTGTCTTCTATCCATTCACACATCAAGTACAACCCTGCTTCATTTTACAGATTATATCCATGTTGCTCCAGACAAAGGTCACTTTATAGTTACAGTTCTTCAAATGAATAAAAGCTTTTGATGCAGTAAATCATTGTCTCTCACTGTTCAAACTCACACAATACAATACAAATAATGGTGCCCTTTCTTTCAGAATTCCCTTTCTACCTCACTACTTGTTTCTTTACAAAATAAAATGAGGCACTTTTCACTTGCTTCAGCCATATAAATTAGTTATAGCACTTTGGAGACAGTTTGCCATGCTGCACTACAAACCCAGGCCCTATGCTATTTTGAGTTCAAAACGAGTCTCCTTCATTACATTAGTGACAAATGAAACTTAATGTACCAAGTTTGCCATAGATTTAGTCGTTCCTAGATTTTTTTTCCCTCTTAATACTGTGAAACTTAAAACCTAAGATACTCTTTTCTGAGTGCCCTATATCTTTTATTTCTACTTACCAGATGTTACCTGCCTCAATAAGACATTACAGACAAGGTGAGTGTGGTTGTGCACAGCAGACACATGTGCAGTGGAAAAGAGGGCAGGAGAAAGGGTGGATTAATCAACTAACCAACCACCCAGTCCTGTTGGCACAAAAATCAAACTTTTCCCTTTAGCAATACAAGGTATTCTGTCATTTCTTTGGGTAGTGAGGGGAGCCAGTCAGCAGGAGACACAAAGTTTTAAGGTTAAATTTGCAGATAGTTATAACTTTCTATCAAAAGGAAGAATAAAAGACAGCAGGATAAATCTTAATGTCAAGCACACTCATGCAAAACAGCAATCACTTACCAGCAGCAGTGCTTTATTTTTAGCACTGAAGGTCATAACAAGAGCTGAGGGCAAAAGCTGAAGGCAGACAAATTCTAGTCTGAAATACAGAACAAGTATATAGCAGCAAGGTAGCTAAAACTTGAAAACACTGTCCAGGCAAACCAGGAACTTGCATTTCTTGATGTCTTCAAATAAAAGTGAATACCTTTCTAGAAGACATGATCCAGTGTAACCTGATTTATCAGGTACCTGAAGCAAACCTGTGTGATATATGGGAGGTCAGTTTGGATGATTGGCTGATTCCACCCATCTTTAAACCCTATGAAATGGAAAATAAATGATTACTCAAAAGCAAGTCCTAGCTCACTTAGTAGCCGTATGTTTTCAGTGCTTCTGAGCTCTTTCAGCAGAGAGCAACTTTAATCACTTGATTAAAGCATTCAGTGAAAAGTCCCAACGGACTCTCCAGTTGGCAACCAGCCACCACGTTTCCCTGTCTTCTTCTGCAGCACCATCCTCTATGTAACAGAGGGCATTTACTTAGGTGAGATGCAATGAGACTTCCACAAACAGGTGAGCTATCAGCTGCTAATAGCTAGGCGCTGTTGCTAGCTTGTGTTTATGCCCGAGAATGCTGCTGCTGCTAAAGCTAGATTCAGCCCACAGAATACAGCTTAAAATTGACGCCAGTTTGTTTAGCCTATCTTCTGCACATGTGTGCACATGGCTAAGGGGAATCTTCTAGTTCAGCTGACCTGAACCAGTACGTGCTACATTCAGCTTCAGAGAAATTACAACTAGGCAAGAACATCCCAGAATCTGTTCTGACTGATACACCAGGGACAAAATTAGCAGCTAACAATTCCCAATCCAACACAGAAACTATATCACTGCCAATGAGAAAAATAATCTTCTGACTTGCACAATTAATCAAGTAGATCTGGAGGCTTTTTTCTGTTCTTCTTAACAGTATCACTTGAATCTCTTTAACTAGCATATTGAATTGAGGAAGGAACAGCAAGTCCTTAAACAGAATACACAAGCAGACGGTAAAGCTTACAGTATTTTGCAGTGCTTAGAGCCAGGCTTCTGCCCTCCTGCAAAATAGAGATCTGCTGTCAGACTGGATTTTGAACCCATAATTCAGGTTGATCACAGAGTGACACCGTACAGCAGGGCAGCACATTACATGAGATTGTATCGCAATGCAAAGGCAACTGCGGCTTTTGGGGGGGCTTGCGCTCCACCCCCAGCACAGCATGAAGCATACTGAAGCAATGAGAGTGAATAAATCTTTGACTGGCCAATCTTGCTTTCCAATCATCCAATTTCATTCCTCTAGTCTGCAAGTGGAAATAAAAGAATGAGCGAATAAATGGATTATTTTCATCCCTGGACATTTCAAGTTCATAAAAGCAAAGAAGTTCTCTCCGTGGCACCCTTGGGCAGCCTGGTGCTCTCCTCTTGACAATAAAAGAGAAGCAGTTCTGCCTTCACTAGGGTCTCCTCTGAACACTTCTGTGCTTGCAGTGAGGCCAGGAGATGCAAAGATACCAGGGAAACAGAGCAGCGATTTACATTGACAAAGAGGATTTTGATACACTCCTCCAAATGGGGCAGCATTACCATCTTAATAGCCTTTTGCTCTCAGCCCTCTTCCTGAGGACGCTGGAGATTTTTGCGAATGGAGAACAGTTCCGCTTCCCATTTTAACTGCAACAATAGCAGAAGGGCTCCTTAAACTGCATCAAATAGCAGCCTGTGAAATCCCTAACTAGCCGCACTGCCTCTCCTGCCGTTTTATTATCCTTCGGCCCACAGAACAAAAGCGGGGGGGGGGGGGCTCCTCCTCATTTTTAGCCTATTCCACACATCCTAATCCCTCAGAGGTGGCAATGGAAATTGCTTGTGGAACTGTTAAATCACACTTTCACTTTGTCTTTCATTCCCCATTCACCCTCACTAATCAAGGAGTTTCCAGCCACATTTTCCAATATCAATTTGTTTATGGCCTATTGGTTAATGGTCCTGGGATGGGACCCCCTGAGTAAAAAGAAAGAATCCTGGGCACTTCAGCCAGCTGCTGCTTCTCGCCAGTTCCCACACCCATCCCACTTGTTCCCATCAGCCACCCTGAATGTGCTCACCTCCTGACACCAACTGAATTAAACAACAAAGCCTGAATGGGAAAGCTGCCTTTGCAATGAGGCTGTGGGACAGATTCCACTTGTTGGTGCCATACGATGTCCCTTGAGCAGCAACACAGGGACACTCCGTCACCGGCTGACCCGTGGCCAGTTGCCTTACTGACATCTTACCTTGCATCCAGCTTCCTGCGGGAAAGAAGTGCTAGCTACAACCCTCAAAAAAACTCCAGTTACTCTTGCATGAGGCAGCCTGGTGCCACTTTCTGCATCTTATCCAAAACAGCCATTTCCAGGTGGTTTGCTCACTTCCTCTTTCCATAGAAATAACGATCATTGAAATGTGGGATAAGACGACGCAATATTTACTTTGTACAACTCACTGAGATGGTTTGTGTGTAACTGCTTACAAGTCTCTGTAAAATAGTCTGGGGCACATTATCAGGGGAACCATGCCCTTCCTTACTACCCATCTTAAAGAAAAATATCTACAGTGGAAACGTAATGGTGTAGTCAGAAAGTAAGGAAAGGCTCACACAAAGAAATGCTTCAAGCTGCCCTCCAAAATATACAAAGAACGCCTGATACTGGGTCAGAATTCATTTAGAGAAATACAAACTGATGTCTCTCTTGTTTTTATAAAAATGGTGAATGATGTTTTAAACGTGCACCCCAGAAAGAATATGGATACAAGAGCATTTGCCATACCCCTAATACAGTACTACCCTTCTATCAGAGAGTCCAGCTCCATCATCATTACATGTTACCAGGCCCATTTGTTCTTTTGAAAGTAGGGTTCAGTCCTTGGAAAGGTTACATTCCTGGCTCACAGATAAGAACTGAAATGAATAAAGAACCTCTCTGAACAAATGTTTCCTGTTTCTGAAATGGGAAATCTTTCTTTCCATAGGTTCCACTGCATTAGTGTCCGAGGATAGAGCAGAAAACTGTCTTTTTTGTTAAAATGACCAAAATCATCTCTGTAACTCAGAAGGTATTTGAGACAGAAAAGTAGCTTGTCTTTTGCACTACACTGAACCAAAACATGTCTAGACCAACTTTTGCAAGCCATCTCAGTTTAAACTAATAAAAAACTGCTTCTAGTTCCTGTAGCCTTTTAAATTACTGGTACCAAACAAAGCAGATCAAATTCCCAAAATACTGTCTAAGAAAACACTGAGTATAGTATCCAAACACTTAGGAAACACCGGATGGACCCCTGCATTATCATTATTTAGATGTATCAAATGCAAGCAAAAATGCACCGAAAAAAATTCTGTATCATTTTCCTACATTATGTATCACCAGAGATGTAAGCATATTTGGTCATCAGTAAATGTAACTATGTCATTGGTCTGGTTCAGCCTATGCGGAAGTGAGAAATGGGTAATTAGAAGGAAGAGAACTGTTCAGATACCTTTAGATGTTCATAGTGCTTTATGGGATCAGTGATTCTCAATCACTGGAACCTGAGAAAAAGCAATACTCACTTTTCTTAATGCCATGGCTGCATATCAGAGTGCACCCTCTGCACAAAAAGTGACAGGCACTTACTAGTTTTACTTAGTCTGATAAACCGATACAGCAATTAGGAGCCAGGCTGCGTACCAGTAGACAGCAACTCAACAAAATTGGTCTATGAATGTCTCTCAAAAAGTAAGGGCATTAAAGGAAGATTTACTGGGATAAATGGAGGAAAAAAGGGAAGAGTTGAACTTTCCTTTTTGCTGTCACCTGAAAGTACATGACTTAGGACATGACCATAAGCAGCAGTATTTCTCTGCCCTCATGATATCCAGCTTTTCAGTACACAACCTCATATCCTAGAGGATCTGAGAATTATTCAAGATCATGGGACGTTAGCTTTAAAATGCTCACAAAATTAGAGAGCAGATATTAATTTCCCATATTTTTACTGATGTCAAGCCATTTGCTAAACAAGAAGCATTTATTAGGGCAGGTTACTAATGACGGATAGGTATGCTTCTCCTGGAGAAACCTATCCCATAGGATCAGTGTTGCCACAATCATGCCACTTTACCTTGAAGGAAAACAGGTAGCCTTGATTAATAGTTTCAGGGCCTTGATTAATAATTTCATTCTTAGATCCACGGGACTATGCAACAACTAACAGTACGATCCAAGACAAAACGTTGAATGCAGCAGAAGGCTGTCCATGTCAATCAGACTGTTTAAATGTGTGGGGTTTTAATTAGGTATAAACAGCACTGTTTTCAACAATAGCTGCTCTTATCTAGAGCTTGAAATACTAACTGAAAAGGCAAAACAATCAATATATTGGTCTTACCTTGAAGAACCAAGCCTGATTTCTCAATGGTGTAGAAAAAAGCAGAGAACGGAGCAACAGGGGATTTGGCAACAAGGAGCTGCAAAACAAACAAATAATACACATCTTTATAACGTACTGGTCAGAGCTCAAATCCGTAGAGTAATCTCATTGGATTTAACTTCCAGAAGCAGTAAAGCATACTGTAGAAATAACGAGATAGTTATTCTACTTCTTCGCTTCTAAGTGGTTGAGGTCTTCTCATACTCATGTACAGGTCATGCTGCAATTTAAAAATGATTCACACGTCCAAAAAACCCACGGTCATGAAAGCAGCAACTTTTGCATGTTTTATTGGCACCCTGTGAATCTTAATGACTTCTGCTAGCTCAGTTAGTTGCACTCAGAGACAATTTTGAGCAAAACTGTGATTGTGTAAGGCAATTTTAATCGCCATTAGCTGTTCCACAGATGCACCCCACAGCTTCTCCAAGAATTCCATCCATTGTCTTCCTCCAGCCCCTGGAAGCAGCGTGGTCCACCCATAGGTCACCATGTACTGGGGACAGTAACATGCCATTGCAAGTATCCAGATGTTCTCTTTTGCAAATGGCACAATGACTGAGTCAAGCTTTATTCAAAGATCTTGTCCTTGGAGTATCAAAATAGGAGCTGGAATTCCCCTTTAGGGTGCTTAGGACAATGGAATTCAGGTCAGCATTCAGGTGGGCTGGCTCACCCTGGTCAGGTCAGAAATGTCCCAAGTTCTCTGGCTGCACTATGGAGGAACCAATCTCTGTGGAAAATGAGTTGCAGCAGAGCTCTGGAGACAAAGAAATGTTGGCAGGGTGGGGGAAGTGAGCTTAACATGAACATTGATCTAATGGTGCTCATGAGGGCCCTGCAGAAGACACTGACAGCAGTGGCTGAAGGAGAGACTGTGCTGCTGCTCTACCCCCAGCACAGAGCTGCCGAACAAAGGTGAAACATGTTTCTCTGCTCACCTCTTCAACAGCTAGAAAAGGCCAGGAACTGGAAACCAGCCCTCCTGGGGTTGGCCATACACCCTGAAAGAGCCTTCCCACTCTCCAGACCCCTGAGGACATGGTTTGGGACAGTGGTTCCCTCTCAGCTCGTGCTGATCCTCTGCAGGGATCTGCTCCAAGAAGAGCAGTACCACAGAGCCCAAGCCCTGACTGCTCAGGACACAGAGCAGGCCTACCAACGTCCTTTCCTTCAACGCACTCATTTCATCTGACCCATCTATGAGGCCTGCCTAGCAGCGTGCTGTGGAACCATCACACACCTTGGTGCCTAAATTTCCAAACCCCTGTCAGATACTACGTCCTCTCAGCCTGAGACACGCAGCCCTCTGTAAGGTATATCCAAATACAAATTGCTTAGAACTACAGACAGTAACAGTCTTATTTTTAGAGGTTTGGGTCACAACAGACCCTGCTGATTTCAAATAGAGTAAAAAAACCCCATTATTTCCAAAGGTCATGCCCCAGTTCTGTCAAACATTCAAGCGCTCATAAGGGTCACTGCATGTGAATTTTGGTTAGTGGTGCCTAACAAATCAGCAGAGAAACAGTGAGCAGGTTTTACAAAAGGCAAGAAAGGCTACAGAAAAACAAGGAAATTCACGGTCACCAAAACTGCTCCCATTTCACTGAAAACTGAGACAGTATTGAATCACTTCATAGACACACAGCACTGGTACCTTTATTCCTAAGTGTAAGATTAACAGTATCTTGCACCAGAAATTTGAGCTCTGCACTGTCCTCATGTAACCAGAGCATTTGGAAGCAAATTCTACTGCAATATCAAGGCTCATGTGACTGTCCTGTAGCACTTCAGATGCTGAAGGTGTCTGTATAGTTGGTAGGTTTCATTTGTATTTGTATGTAGTCTGCAGACAGGGCCATATTTAGACGTCTTGCAGCTCTTTCTCATCTGATTCAGACACAGGCTGAAGAAACAAAACCCTCCTATCTGGTTCATGTTTTATAACCATTATTACCCACAGGTAGTTAATGTTTTTATGGTTCTCAGAATTTAAACCAAACACAGTATACTTCTTCAGACAGTAAAAAATAAAGGCAGATACATAAAGACCACAAATACAGCCGGAGAACACCACAGCAGTCTGAATGTCAGTGTTTTCCTTTCAGTCATGTGAAGCTGGCAAAACCACCTCAGGATGCAATGCAACCTCTGTGAACTACCTGAAGTAGGAAAATGTCTGTGGCAGCACTTTCCCCTCTTCTATGTTCATTACCATTCTCTCTGGAATGAACTTCTGGAGAAAGGAGGGGCAGGTCACATCCCCTGTCCATGACATATCTTGACAGAACCCGAATTCCCTTGCCCATTGTTATCCCCAGAGACAGCACTTCCCACTGACAGGACAGGAGGGGGACTTTGCCCAGAGGAATGCAGAGTGCCTCCTGGGACTTCGCACACTCCCACAGCTCTGAGAACATGAGGGAGAGGATGGGCTGGAAAAACTGCAAACGCTCAGCTATGGAGTCTCCCACAACAGCTGGATGCTTAATCGGAATGGCCCAAAGTGAAACAGTTACAAACCTGATGTCTAAGGTCAAATTTCTGGCATTCTGTGCAGTACTATGTACATAAATACTAACCCATATATCCACGTGCACTAGGCACTGTTGTACATGCAAATGGATAGACATTCAAATAACCCTACGTAGTTTCTCTTATGGCATTTTTATGCACTTACACTATCTGTGTAACTAAGTATAGCAATGAAAAAATATAATAAATCTGATCCTTTCAGCAGCACATGCCAGGATCCCTCTGAAAGGCTGCTGCAGTTCATAGAACAGAATTGCCATGGTTGGAAAAGACCTTTAAGATCATCAAGTCCAACCATTATCTACCAGTGCCATTACTACACCATATCCTTCAGCGCCATATCTAGACAGCTTTTAAATACCTCCAGGGATGGCAATTCAGCCACTTCCCTGGGCAGTCTGTTCCAGTCTTTGATAAACCTTTTGGTATAGAAGTTTTTCCTCTTAGGAAAGCTTAGGTTTTTCCAACCTAAGCTTTCCCTGGAGCAACTTGAGGCCATTTCCTCTTGTCCTTTTGCTTGTTACTTAGCAGTAGAGAAGAAACCAACACCCACCTCTCTACAACCTCCTTTCAGGTAGTGGGAGAGAGCTGTAAGGTCTCCCCTCAGCCTCCTTTTCTCCAGGCTAAACAACCCCAGCTCCCTCTGCCACTCCTCATAAGACTTATTCTCCAGACCCTTCACCATCTTTGTTGCCTTTCTCTGGACCCGCTCCAGCACCTCACTGTCTTTCTTATACTGCGGCGCCCAAAACTGAACACGGTATTCAAGGCGCAGTCTCACCAGTGCTGAGTGCAGTAGGACAATCGCTTCTCTAGTCCTCCTGGACACACTATTTCTATTTCTGAGACAGGCCAGCATGCCCTTGGCCTTCTTGGACACCTGGGCACACCGCTGGCTCATACTCAGCTGGCTGTTGCTCAACATCGCCAGGTCCCTTTCTGCTGAGCAGCTTCCCAGTGACTCTTCCCCAAGCCTGTAGTGTTGCCTGGGGTTGTTGTGGCCTAAGCACAGGACTCAGCACTTGGCCTTGTTGAACCTCATACCATTAGCCTCTGCCCATGGATCCAGCCTGTCCAAATCACTCTGCAGAGCCTCCCTACCTTCAAGCAAATCAACACTTCCACCTAACTGGGTGTTGTCTGCAAACTTCCTGAGGGTGCTCTCAATCTTCTTGTCAAGGTCATTGATAAAGATATTAAACAGGAGTGGCCCCAGCACTGAGCCCCAGGGAATACCACTTGTGACTGGCTGCCAACTGGTTTTAATTCCATTCAGTACCATTCTCCGGGCCTGGACAATCAGCCAGTGTTTGATCAAGCAGAGCATGCACTCATCTAGGCCTAGGGCAGTCATTTTTTTCATGAGGATGCTGTGGGTAATAGTATCAAAGTCTTTGCTGAAGTCCAGGTAAACAACATCCACAGCCTTTCCCACATCCACCAAGTGGGTCACCTTGTCACCGAAGGAGATGAGGTTCATTAGGCAGGACCTGCCCTTCATGAATCTGTGCTGACTGGGCCTGATTAACTGCTTGTCCTTTAAATGGTGTGTTATGGCACTTAAGATGATTTGTTCCATGACCTTCCCTGGCACCAAGATCAGACTGACAGGTCTGTAGTTCCCCAGATCCTCCTCCTGGCCCTTCTTGTAGATGAGTGTCACATTTGCTAATCTCCAGTCTGTTGGGACCTCCCTGGTGAGTCAGGACTGCTGATAAATCATGAAGAGAGGCTTGGTGAGCACATCCGCCAACGCCAACTCTTCAGCACTGTTGGGTGTAACCCATCTGTCCCCATAGACTTGTGCATGTCTAGGTGGTGCAGCAGGTCACTAACCATTACCTCTTGGATTATGGAGGCCTCCTCCTGTTCCTCATCCCTGTCTTCCAGCTTCAAGGGGCTGGCTACCCAGTAAACAATTAGTCCTGCTATTAAAGACTGAGCACTACCTGCGTTCCTGATCCTTCAACCAACTGCTCCAGTGCCCTAAGGTCTTTTTTAATTGCTTTTAAACTTCTGTCCACAACCTCATCATTGCCAACCTGTGTAACCAGTAGCGGGTAATAATCAGAGGACTGTGCCAGATCAGGGAGTTTCCTGGTGACATCTCTGACTCGGGCCCAGGGAGGCAGCACTGCCCTGGGGATGGATCCAGTCGCACATGGGGCCTCTCTTCCCCTCAGAAGGGAACCAACCACCTACCACAATGACCCTCCGTTTTTTCTTAACACAAGCAGCCCTAATGTGTGGGGCTGGCTGACTCACCCCAGGCAACCCCCTGCATGGACCTTCATCTGCATTCTCATTTACCCGGCCCTCAAGTCCCAGAGCCCCAAACCAGCTGTGTAAGGGCAGCTGGGAAGGTGAGGTGGGCCAAGACGGGATTCACCTGCCTTCCCATGCAGGGACCTGTTTCCATTGCCCCCAGTCTCTTAGGTCCCCTCCTTCTGTCTGGTGACAAGAGGGGAGGGGATCCTCTGCTTCCTGGGGAGCCTCCATCTGCTGCCTTGGCATCAGGTGGTGGCCTCACCGATCTGTGTCCCTCTCACACTCCCTGATGCTCCTTAACCTTTCCGGTTGCTCTCTCTGCTCTGCCCCTAGAGCGAGCAGATCATTCCCTGGTCAGCCCACACTCAGGGGTTGTCTCTGCTCCCCCAGTACCAGTGCCAGGCTCAGCATGGCCGCAGGTTTGTGTGGCACCTCCCTATGTGTTTGTGTGGGATCCCTATGTTCCCTCTGGCAGTGGCTTTCTGCTAAGCAGTGGCCATAGCTGGGTCCTCTTTGGGAAGGGCAATGACCACCAGTTGAGTTCACCTCTCAAGCCAGGAGCGGGGACCGGTTCCTCCCAGCTGAACTCACCTCTGGCACTGGTGGCGCTCCCAGTGCCCGGCCTGCACCTCCTCCTGCCCGAACCGCCTTGCTAGCCCTTGTCGCCCCGATTCACTTCCCCAGACCAGCACTGATGCGGATCTTCTCGGCGAGTTACATCTAAGGCTCATAATTAGCTTCCTTTTTAGTGAAATGGGAACAGCTCAGGATATCCAAAGGTATTGCTTTGTTTTAAATGTTTGCTTACTGAGAAAAATAACCATTAAAGGATGTTTGCGTATTTCACAAATAGATAAGAGTACACAGAATTCTTTTTTATAACTCCAACCTCCACACTAAAATTACTACTTTTTTTTTTAAAGTTAATACATATTTAAATTTGTGTTTCAACCAAACAGAAAAAAAAAGCTGTTAAAAGGTCATTGCAAACCATCCTCTGGCTGGAAAAGCAAACACAGAGTAGGTTCTGATGTATACAAAAGGAGCTTATAAAACATAAAGGAAACACATATCAAAAAAAAAAGGAAAATTATGCTTTGTAGACCAAGAAGTAGACACATAAATTGAGCTTTACCAAAAATCAAGGTGATATTAACCCTGGAAAGATTATTACAAATACCAAAAAGGAAATAAAAATTGTAGTTATAAATGAAATGCCATTGAGATAGCGATTAAGCATTTTGTAAGTATGAGTGAAGAAATAATCAGTTTTCAACAAGCAGAACGATGTTGAAAGAGAGGAAAAGGCGAATAATGGGAATTATCTGTATTACTTATTTGGATCTCTGTAAAGCTCTTTATGCTACTAAATAGGAACTGATAATGAAGAAAACGAGGACAAGCACAGAAGCTGTTAAGACAAGAGGGGAAACAGGCAGTGATTGAAAAGAAAACACTTCCCAGATCTGTTAGTACCTTACAAGATTGCTGACCCACAAGGTGATGTAGCCAGGACAATGGCAGATCCAATAGCACAGCACACCTGGAAAAACCAGGTGTTTCGGTTTTTTTGGTGTTTCTGTAGAAGTCAATAACAAGATTTAATCCGGAGTACCACATACAGTACATGAATTCAAACCGCAAGAGATGGGCCTTATGCTGGTGAGGAAATGGAGTGCTCATCTGAGAGGCCACTAGAAAAAATGAGCTCAGTGACTCTAGCAGAAATGGAGGCTGGCTACTGTCTATGCATGTAAGTGAATGGGGAGAGGGGAAATGAGAGAATGGAGCAGGGAGAATTTCTTCTCAAACTGACAACATTGCCACATGTGCAGCTACAAAGACATTTTGGCTGGAAATTTTAAAGTTTATAACCATCAGTAAAGTGAAATTCTGGAAGAGCTTTCAACTCAGGCAAGGCTAAAAAAAAAAAAAAAATCAATCTTTGGTTTTAGGATTCAGATTAAAATATTTATGAAAGGGATATGAAGCAGTGCCTGGGATGCATTTCACGACCTATGAAGTCTCTTCAAGTCCCATGGGCATCCTGAGAAGCACTGAAGCCCTGCCAGCTCATCTTTTATGGTGATAGAACTGACAAGAGTTGGAACAACACATACTAACAATGTCCCTTGATGGTCCATATGCAACTAAGAATCTTTGTGGACAATAAACCAAGAAAAAAGTTGTTGGGTTTAAAATACAGAATTTATAATTTAATGTCGTCTTTATCTTCTGGTGAGCATGTGATCCTCTCCTTAAATTCCACAAAGCCACCTGAGGATGTGGAGAAGACAGAGGTCTTCCAGGGTAACTCAGAAGCAGACAGCTCAGGCAGAACATGCATTTCTAAAACTCACATATATCTTGTTCCAATTCTAAATCAGTTCTGGCCAAAAACTGGAGAGAGTACAGAAAGGTTTATGATCTGAACCTGGATCTGAATCAGAATTCTTTATTAACAAGCTGAAACAGAAACCTCTTTCCACAGTCTTACTTTCCCAAATTTAAGATTAAGAAACTAAATTTTTCAGTCCAGCATGAGAGATTTCCTTCACTTCAGGAAATGAAAGGAATATACAATTCCAACTAATGGTCTTGACGTATGTAAAGGAATTTATTGCCTTGTTTCCTAACCAGATAATTGAAAGACACACCTTTTATGATAAGCACTTTGATTAACCAAGGAATCAAAGATGAAATTCAGGCCTTACCAGATTTTTTTCCTATTGACACTTCAGTGCAAAGTTGCACCAAAAAGAGTATGCATTTTTAGATGAGTAAAAGGTAATTGTAAATAATAGTCTAAAGACATAAAGAGGCATTTTGATTACAAAAATTATTCTTTTAACTGATGAAATTAATAGTAAATAGATATAGAAAAATGGTAAAACAGTACCAAGTCTTCTAATTCATCTTATCCATGATGCTTCTGGAATGCTATCCATAAGCTTCTGGAACGGAATATAAAATTCAACTGCAGTTATGCTGCTGTCATACTGAAGTGTGAATATTAGACATGGATTAAAGAAGTAAAAGTCAAAGCTATTTTAAGTTTTGCAAATGACAATGTAGAATAAACATTAAACAACTGAAAAATTATTTCTGCTGTGAAGCATGTTAAGAACACAAAGGTACTATGGAAGAGGAAATACATCACCTTGATGAAAAATGAATAGAAACTGGATAGATGCCATTAGATTAGATAAAGGAAGATAAATGGAAGACAGGCAGGGCAGTTGACAAACAAAAGGCTTAGAAAGAATTGATGATGACAGCAGAAAAATGGTACATTAAAGTTTGTTTTTTAATTAGGGAAAGCATTTTTATTAATAAAGTTTGTTGTTTATAAGCTTTATGGAAGAGATGAATCACAGAAACTGACTGCAGAAGCCCATCAGAAAGTACTAATTATTGGGACAACATTCCCTGTCAATAACAAGGAAAGTGATGAATTGGAAAATGCATTGGATGGACTTTCAGAAGCAGTCTGATAACCAGAAATCAAGCCAGTGCCTTGGGAAAAAAAAAAAAAAAAAAAAAAAAAAAAAAGAAAGGGAAAAAAAAAAAAAAAAAAAAAAGTAAAGATGATGAAGGGGACAGAGTCTTATATCAAATTAGTTATCAAAATGTCAGGATGATAAACTACCAAACAGTGAAATAAGATGATTTTGACTGAACTATGAACTCTCCAATGGTAAAAAAAAAATGATTTCATAATGGAAAACTGCTTATTTTAACAGAAGTAATGGACTAAGATAGTTCAATGAAGTATTTGAAAAAAACAGCTGTATTAGTATTTAGTACCTCATTTCCGTTTAGACTGGGAAGACATACAGTTTCTCCTCCTTTTTTTTTTTTTTACTGACACTATTACCAGAAATTAGTTCTTAGCAATGACTGAGGAACCTGAGTGGGCCCATTTGAAGCCTCTTTTAAAGTATGTCAGCTTTTTATTGGCAAACAGATTCTTCTTTTTTTTTTTTTTAATTTTGTTCTGTGTTAAGTTTTTCCTTAGATTTCCCTTTCTGCTAGATTTGCCTTATCCTATGTACTGATAAAACATATATACGTGCACTAAAGATCGAATGAATAACAAAACCACATTTATGGTCAATACATATTTTGGAATTCAGACCTACCAATGAAATACGTGAGATCTGTGAAAGGAATCTGCCTCTCACTACACTTGCTGCCCCCTTACTTCAGTAACAACACCGGCTTGCTGGGATGTTTCGCTAATGCATATTGTTGTCCTATTGCAGTAAAGCAATTGTTGCTAATAGCTGGTGCATTTCGAAACTCTTCAATTACACCACATTTGCTTGGAAGAGCGTAGCTGAGACTTGAGAAGGAAACCTATACCATCAACACTGTCACTCAACGGGGAAAAGACTATCTCTAAAGGTTCAGTCAGACTCACGTACTAATAAAATCAGTGCTAAGCTAAACAAATCTTTCCCCTAATTGTGCCAAATTGTCTGGGTGGACAATCTTCATGCCAGAATTTCCCTTCTTATTGTAGATTAGAAGGGTTGTTTTTTCAGCTGCAACAGAGCCCAGGAAAAAGCCAGTAAGGAAAACAACTAAGTTGATTTTGCATCAGATATCCCAGCAGACCTCATAACTGTTTTTTCTGCCCCCCCTTCTAGTTCTTCTTGGGCCCTATGTGCAGGAATTTGATATATTCTAGAAATGAAAGCAGCAGTCCTTATTCTGCAGATCATTTACTTTCGAGCAGCAGCTGTGACCCAGTTCCCAGGGCTAGCTCACTTTCCCAATCCCATAGGTCACACTGCCCGCAGCCCACCAGAAAGGCACCCGAGGAGAGAACCAAGAGTTTCCTAACAGGCACTAACACCACAGTGGCATCAAGGCTTCACACAGCAGTATACCAGTTGCTGCCTGCTCCCTCTTCACAATGAAGCATCCTCCAGGGCAATGGGATGGCTTTTTACATGGTAGGAGAAAAAACGGTTGTGCTTTCTGCCAAGCTTCACCAAACACTAATGCTTGTTAGACGCTGGTGCTCTCTGAGGCTTCAGGCTTGCAATGGATTCTGATTTGCCCTGGAAGATAACTGCTCCTTGTTGCAGAAACAAAGGTGACCCTAGTATGCTTCCAGTGTTCTAGTGAAAAGCGATGTAGTTTAGATATCCTGCAATCATTTATTAAGCTTGCAGGATATACCTATAAACAATTTACTGATCTCCCACCAGAAATGATTCTTAGGATAAGGACATTTTGCTTGCATATGGTACTTAATCTTTAGATTTTAAAAAGGCTTTACAAGAGCGAGGAAAAAAATAACCCCATTATGCATTGGGGTAAATTGTTCAGAAATTAAGTACATTAAAAACACTGTATAGCTGTATCAACATCTGAACAAGACATTATCAAATCACATTGCCTTCACAAGCAAATCACTTTAGAGTTTGTTTGATATTATCAGGGACTTGTGTTTTCTTATGGAAATTATTATCCCCTGCTTTGTATCTTCCTCCAAATCCCATTGCAAGGAAAAGCTCTCTAAGCAGAGATTTTCCCCTCTCAGGCAGAAGAAAGCTCAGCCACCCCAGCAGTACTATCCACACCTGTATGCTTGTTGTCAGCAGAAAAGGCTACAGGCTGTGCAACGATCAGGAAGGAATGAAGAGGAACAACAGACAGGTGGAGGGAAAAGAGATATATGCAGTCATCTTTCAGTCTTCCTCATCATCTAGACCTCAGACATATATTCTCCCTGGTAAAAATAAACCTGGTGGATTGACACAGGAAAAGCTTAAGCTGTCTTGAGCACGAGAGCACAAAAAATGAGAAGTGTGGTTCAAACATGCCCAAATCCTGGGAGTCAATGTGGAGTCCCTACCACTTCTGTACATGTAAGAAATGGTTTCTTAGGAAACTACCGTTTCATTTCTGCCATGCACAGCACCTGAGTGATGATGTGGCTCCCTGAAGTCCAGTTGTTTGAAAAGACTTTCATCAAGGCCAGGATAATGCACCACAACTCAACAAACTCTTTATAGAGCAATTTAAATGGATTGTATCTCTCCTTCCCCTACAAGAAAATCCTGTCCAGAGGAAACTGTTTAAGTTTCCTTGCTACTACTTTATAGAAAAGGAACAATGGCAGCTAGAGACACTTTATGAGAGGCATTCCATAAATCCAAACCAATTAGTGCAGAAAAGTAGAGAAGCAGAGTTTGCGTGGACATCCTAAAAATATCAATTAGCACACACCTGGAAACAACAGGAAAATGAACAGACTCAAACAGCAGCTTTACCATCCTGCTGCTGTCTCACCCCAAAAATGCAACAGCACATCTGTTTATTTTCTCGAACTGCAATGCATACAAATTCCAAATATTAAAAACCACTGCTAAGACTGCAAAGCCCCAAAGTCCCTGTCTCTCATCTTAAGAAAAAGGGAGGGAGAAATGCACATGCATTTCAGAGAGTTTTGTGGAGGAAACAGCAACAGTGGACACTGGTATGAGTAAGAAAATTAATGAAGGGAAAGCCCTCAAAAGCCTGAGGGAAAACATGACATGGATTCAGGATAAAGAATTCAAAGCGATCTGAATCCTGAATTATCAGCATGACACATATTAACAAATGTAAATTAATAAGAAAGAGATCAAACCTTCTCAGCAAAATTCTGACAGATTACCTTTGATTTTAAGGGTCAGTGCTAGTGGGAAGCAGGGATTCTGAAATATTTAAAACAAATCTCTAGAAATCACAAACCTGCGCGGTATTAGACAAATTTCATATAAATCACTTCTTGTCTGTTTGTTTTATCCTAGCATTAACTTTTAGGTCTTATGTTGTTTTGGATACACCTAGGCAAATCACACACCTTTCTTTACTGTGCTCCACTCTCACCTCAGAAGTGTTTAATTATGTTCATTGACTTTATGTTGCTGCGTTTCTTATATGAAATTATTTAGGCTGCTTACATCTCTAAGCTCTGACTTACATTTATGCTAAGCACATGCTCCTAATTTAACTACAAATACTTTATATATGCCACAGATTCATCTTGAAGAAGTGCCAGGAATTCCTTACATGACCTCAAAGATGGGAGATGGTGGTCTTCTTCATGGCGACACAGAAACGTTTGATAACTTGAGAACAAAAGTAAGGAAATTAGGTTGCTGATTACTTATCCAGTGTCAGGACTAGAAGTGCAAGTGAGATAAAAGCATTTTCTGCTACTTTTGACTTGCCTCTTCTGAATTGGCCATGTCATCCCAGGCATGCCTTGTTTGGTGGTGTTCTGGCTGCACCCTTTAATATGATAAAAGGCTTTATCAGTTGTCAGAGACTGCACTAGCTTTCTGCAGCCACAAATTCTTCCCCAAGAAGAAGCCAACTGAATTGCTTGGGTAGCAGAGAAGTGGACAGATGGTTGAAAAGCTGACCTAAAAGATGGTTGAAAAGCTGACCTAAAGAGACAACATGCAAGAAAGCCGAGAGAAGCTGAGATTCTGCTTTGCAACACCAGATACAACAGGACATTCAGGAGGCAGTACAGTGTCCAAGCTCCAAACTCTTGATGTCTTAATGATGGCAGTAGATACTCTATGGTCAAAACAGGGCTTTCTACAACGGAAAAAATAGAGCTCTCAGAGCAGTTTGTTAGTGCAGTTCTTCCTATAGTAATGAATAACAGTCACGGGCAATGACTCCAATAAAAATAAACCATCACTGCACACACATGTGGCTAGGCTTACTCCCAGAAGAGACATTCAATACTCGCAAAGGAAAGAAATGGAAGGAAAACAAACAAAAGGAGGAGATAGAAATGAAAACCAAGAATCTTTTAAGAATAGAGGAAAAACAGGGGAGTGGACAAATCCAGGGAAGAGGACATTCTCCAAATCTCCAGCCCAGCTGTACCTGGCTGGCTTCAGATCTTGCTTCTAAGGAGCAATACATACATAAAGGACTTTTCACAGTGCATAATACCAGGACCTGGCAATCAGGATTCATGAATTTTCTTCCTAAGTTTGTCATCGGTTTATTGAGCAATTACATGAAAATCATGTACCATTCCTTTGCTTCAGTCCAAAATCAGGCATGGAGATAGACATTTGTAGCAACCTCACTGTACTAATTTTCTGTCAGGTAGGCACAGCTCCAGAGGTACCCTGCTTTCCCCCTACCCAGAGGGTACAGCAGAAGGATCAAGAAGCAACAGCTCTGCTGTTTGCCCAAATATTCAGTGGGGTCAACTCCTTCCTCTCTCATAAAACCAGAACAAAGGCATGTGCTCTTGCTGTGCCTATCCAGGCAGTCACCAGCAATAAACGACCAGTCTGCAAACTGTCTCAGTCCTTGTGGAATGCCAAACACTGAGTTTCAAGTGAGAGAGCTCAGCATGTAATATGTATTGCTACTTGGACATGGTTTTAGCTTCAGGCACTATAATGAGGAGCTCCGAATACCCTTGGACAGATCAAACATAACTTCAGTGGAAGGAAACTATCAAAACCTCAAACAAGTATCAAAGACAATCACAGACAACAAAAGCAAAACTTTCCAAGGTGAACTGCCCTCATGTGCTCCAGAGCAACAACTGTCTCAAATGTAATAGGCCAAGTCTGACAAA
This sequence comes from Todiramphus chloris collaris, assembly GCA_025345505.1. Classification (NCBI taxonomy): domain Eukaryota; kingdom Metazoa; phylum Chordata; class Aves; order Coraciiformes; family Alcedinidae; genus Todiramphus; species Todiramphus chloris. Next base: position 16,716,481 of record JANVCC010000033.1, on the reverse strand, counting down.
ATGCTGCTTTTGCTTAGCTGAGAGGACAGCAAGGAAACCCCTGAACCCTCTAACCCAGAGTGCCTGATATAGATGACTTAAAAATTAACTTCAGTGGCAGGAAACTGCACTGCCCAGGCAAACCTTGGGCATCTTTAACTTTTAATTGGAAAAGAATAAGCAATCCAAGATGTTTATCCAAATTATTCCTGAACTGCAGCAACCTTACCCGAGAACTGCACAAAAACAGGCTGCCTTCAGTATACTTCTGGTGCAAGTTCCCCAGTGTGAAATATAGGGTATGCAGGACAGGTCAACACCCTTCCGCTCATGTAACACCAAACCCTGCAAAGTTCCTCTTCCCAGAAGAGTTTTCTGTCTCCTTGCCACGTGCCTTATTCCCTACTTTGTAAAATGCATTTTTTTTCTCTTTTCTGTTTCCGAGTCTCTCCTAACTTTCCCAGTGGAGAGTCCTCTAGAGGCCAGGAAACTTCACAAGAGCTTGGCTATGATGATTTTCTACGCTATAATACTTTTGAGGTCCAAAGCCCTGGTGACTGTCCAACGTGAAGGGTAATTCAGGAGAAAATGCTTGTAGCTTTTACTAAGCAGGAAGGCAGACAGCCAGTCTGGTGACCACAATGAAACAATACTGAGAAAAGGGATCTGAGGATGGTGCAGTGGCTGGATAAAGCATTTGGGTAGCTCAAACACAGCCTCCAAGGGGAATTCTCCTATATGGCAGCTTGTGGACACTCATCAGACATAAAGCACATTGGTAGTGAGAACAGAAAATAAAGTTTACATAGCTTTTCAGAGATTTCCATACTGTTCTGTTCGACTTTGGTTCTGGAAATAAAAATTCTGAAGGATACAATTCTTATTTATGACACATATTGGAACACTGCCTTATCCCCAGGGGCATCACGTGCCCCAGATCAGGAAGGACTCCTAAAGAAATACCAGTACAATAGCACCAGAGCAGTTCTCAGAATACAAGGCTGCTTCCACCTAGCCTGCCTGTCTTGCCCAGAGGAGATGGGACCAGCAGGGAGGACAGCAGGGAAGCCCAGCAGCTGTGCACTTTCTTCTCCACAGAACCACAGAGATGCTGTTGGCTCCTCTGCCCAGGTAGCTCCAGAGGCAGGGATTCAAAAAGCATCCAGCCCTCGTCACTGCATGGAGCAAATCAGCTTGATATAATTCATCAGCATAACATAAGGAATATACTTTCTTCAGTAGGTAATTAGCATATTCATTGCCATCATGATTTATTACTTTTACTATTTGTTAGATGCCTACGAAGCCTCCTTATGAGAGTTTTAGCAACTAGTTTTAGTTTTTATTTATCTTCTACAGATAAAAAAGTATCTGTTGCAAATTCAACCCCAATGCCTGTTTCTAATGTGCCTCGATTTTTATTTAGCTAATACTAAATTTTTCTTTCTCTTTCTTTTGGCTTTCTAAATGATGGAAAAGCTCAACATTATTGTTTATAAATTAAAAGAAAACTAATCCGTTGTAAAAGAGCATTACAAGCGTGCTTTCCCCATCCTGCCTTCACTGGTTTTGGACATCAGCAAAAACAACAGTGTCCTTCATACTTCCCTGATGTAAAGTCATAATCCTAAATTCACGGACTTGAGACAAAACGATGGGAATTCAACCAAGTCCTAGACCACAACATAAATATTTTTCACCCACACTAGTGGCTGCAAAATGCTTTTGACATGAAACAAACAAAAACCCTTTCCAATTTTTTTGTGCGTTCACTTTGTTCTGTTCCTAAAAGTCAAGTTCCTGGAGACAAGCTAACACAACACTGCTAAATTCGCATGTGAGAGACAGCAATACTGTCTTACATAAAGCCTCCGTAGAGTGTATTTTAGATTCCACTGGGCATCACATAACGAGGACAAGAAAAAAAAACCCCAAAACTATGAGCTAATATATACAAAGGCAATGCTTTTGGAGTACTCTCATGCATTATGAGTGTTGAGAAAAGGTGACAGATTCAACTTAAAACTTAATTTCAGTCTTTCTACACAACTCAGATTTTCTCTAGCAAGAACATTATTGGGAGAGAGGTTACCAAGGTAGTGGGAAACAATGTGTTCCTAGAAAGTGTAATGGTCTTTTAAACATCATCTGTATTGCTGGATGTACAACCACTGAATAACAAAACTAGAAAATCTTTTCCCTAAGAAACAGGAAGTGTTTCAAGAGACTTCATTTACATTACTAGAGGGTAGTGGATCCCCACCAATCCTCACCAGGTAAAGGTAAAAGGCCTGTTCCAGCACATGGCATAGATGCACTAAAGGCAAGACAGGCCTTGAGGACCTGAAACATTGCTTTACAACCCATCAGGTATGAATTTTTTGATGACAACAACATGCCCCAAATAACAATCAGTAGGTTAAATCCTTTTATGTTGGAGAAGAAACAGAAGCAAAGATCAGACACAATGGTCATTCTTTTCACAAAATTATCAGGAGCAGCATTTAGGGCTGTTAGATATTCTCTTGCATGTGGATTGTACTTAAGAAATTCAGATTGGTCTGTGTGCATTAGGTATCTTAACTACACGTGAACTTTTCAGAAGTTATTTTGTATGTTCAAAGGACAAAAACATAGCCATAGCAAAGAACATGCAAAACTGTAGGAAAACAAAAAAGATGAAAAAAGTCTTTCAACTTCTTTCTTTGCAATGGCACCCAAACGTCAACCTTTATTACATTTCTTACAGGAAGTTGTTTGGCTTTTTTTCCTATTTTTAATACTAATTAATTTAGATGAGTAAGGAACTCCTTGAGAGGGTTTTTTTTTAATTTACACTTTTTTTTTTTTTTTTTGCTTGCTCTGTTATTTCAAATGAAGACTGAGATGGGCATTATAAGATCACAAGTGAGAGGACAAAAGTATGAAAAAAGGATAAAAAAAGGTCATTTCCTCTTGTTTTTTATAGGAGATGTACCACATCCAGCTGGAAACATTAACAGAAGTTCACAGGGGATTAGGTGACCTTCTGTCTGTAGCTTGAGATGACTGTGTGTACAGAGTTTTATATTGTCGTTAGACAAACAGTGACAAGAAGAGAAAGAACTTCACTGACATACAGTGAAGAACCAACACATAACTTGGACCAGAAGCATCACTTTGCTGAGTCAAACAGCATGGCAGGCTCAGGCCTGATAAGGGTTTATTGGCTCAGACTCCAAACCACCTGGACTGCTGTCAGCTCCCTATAAGGCCAACTCAGGTGTCTTTGCAACCTAAACCCCAGAGCTTCCAGTTCAGTGCTCTGGGGTATGTAACACCCTGAACTGGAGAGACATTTTCACAGCCAAATTAAGCCAAATGGTGGAAAAAAACAAGGTTGCTTGTTCACTTAGGACTAGTACAAGAACTTCCACCAGAGACTCAGGGCTCACATATAGAAAATGACTGATAAGGGAGACCATGAACCATCACTGTGACGCAAATGTAAAAGGGCCTTGGAAAATCCAAGATAAAATGAAAAGAGCTCTTTTCAGAGGAGAACAACCTCAGTAGTGCCTCATGCACTACACTGCAACCTAGGTCTGTCACTTTTTTTTGATGAGATGGGCATTTATTGTCAAGTGACTGGTTACTTATTTACAGTTTAGCATTGCTCCAATATGAATACTCCAGGACAAAGCCATTCATTAAATGAGCTGCACTTTACAGTACTTCCTACCTGTCCTGGTTTGAGTGAGAACAGAACTAATTCTGTTCAGTGATTTTACTTTTCAGCTCAGTTCTTCAGACTAACTGCACTGTCTGAAGTCAGCAGCCTGTTCTCACAGACAGTGTCTGCTCCTAGCAGTGATAACACCCCATGGTTAGAGTTACTACCAAGGGTTGGTGTGCAGACCAAGGCCACTGCTGGGTCTTGTGTACCACATTGGGGGGTGCAGAAGGTAAAAGGCCACACCTGCAGGGAGGGCCAGACAGGACAGGTGACTCCAAACTGACCAGCAAGGGATTCCATCCCATACATGTCATATTGGGTATAAAGCTGAGGGAGCATGAGGGTCTTGCCCCTCTCTTTTTGCCCTCTTGGCCTGCTTTGCTGGCTTTGCTCAACTTGGCTCAGGTCCTCTTCTGGTTTCTTCCTCAGAGCATCTGAGGAGGACTCTGTCCATCCTTCCTTCAACCCCAACTGGTGTGTTCCTGAATCCAGTATCAGGATCCAGATTCTGAACACAGGTCTAATGGTGATGGTGACATAATTAACATTGGGGGGGATGGGTTTGACAGTGGTTTTGCATATATTTGTAAATAATCCATTTTTATAATTATTATTTTCATTTTCATTAAAGCTGTTCTAGTTTCCTTTTCTAATTGCTAAGTCTCTCTCTCTTATTCCCTTTCTCTTCCCTTTTTGGGGAGGGAGAGGGGTTAACAGAGAGCATCTGTTATAGGTCTAGCATGCTGCCCTGACCCTAAACTGTGACACTACCAGTGTCTAAAAAGTTGCAGTTATCCATCAATCGCAAGCCTGTCAGGAACACTGAACATCAACATGGCTTCAGAAATTTACTGTTTTCTGCTAATATGTGTACAGAGGACATACCTCTCCCTAATCAAAGTACAGCATAAGTACTACAAGTGCGACCTGTAAGCAGGATGACTCAGGTGGCTACTCATTCACTTTCAGTCACAAGTATCTTCCAATGCTTCCACAATGTGGGTATAATACACTACTATCTCCTCGACACGCCTTTTCCATTTCTGATTGAATGGATGTCCTAAAATCTCATCTTATTTTTCCAACAATTAAACAATCAGTTCAGAGGAAGGTAATATTGCGAAAATTTCATTATCTTCTTGATACAATATCATGGCTAGACAGCTCCCAAGAGGTCACCAACATTGGAGACCATCAAAAATCCCTCCCTTTTAAGGTGCAGTCCATCTCAGGCAGTGGTATGTCAAAGCTGTTTTTTATTCCTTAAAGTGGGTCAGTAGTCTGTATTCAGTTTCTAAGCAGTTCAGAAGGTTTCTTCTTTTTCAGACTGCTTTTAGATCACAGCTACGGGCACTGATACCATAGACAGGAATTACAGAGATCAAAGATCGAAAAGTCTACGTAGAGCAAACTCCTCTAGATGAATTCATCCTACCTAGGGTAGATATACTGATAAGGCTCAACCGAAGAAAACACTGTTTCCTGTACAGCAGATTCTGAATGCCACACACTGGCTGTCATTCTCCTGTGCTATCAATCTAGGACAGCTAAATGACATTCACAAAACAAGCAAAAATTCAAGTTCAAAGTATAATATCCTAGATGTACAAATGCCTGAAATTATTCTCTCTTAGTATGTTTAGAGCATCATAAAAGTTGTAATGCCTGAACATGGGGATCATGTCTTGCTCCCGCTTTTCATAAAAGATGCAATACATTTTGGCCACTGAAGGCAGTATGTCAAAGTTTGTTTAAAGCTTTATCTGAGGTTTATTTTTTTACCAGTGACAGCTCAAACTTGTTGCTATGTCAAGAAATATATTCTGTCTGGCACAGACCTTATGTGGGAAGAAAGTAAGTAGAGAAGAAAGAAGAAAGTAGCTTGAACATAAATGTCGAGGCCACATAGGGTATTCCAGTTGTCCCTAGAGCCCTTACACAATGGTACAAAATGCTCTTCTCTTTCCTTTGAAAATACCTTTCCTGATCTATTCTAGGATAGCAGAAGCCCTTTTCAAGATTGCATTACACTGCTGAATTAGCTTTTCATATTAACTTCACTTTGAACTTGCAAGCTCCATGTATGTAAAGCAGAAACGAATTTGGAACGTCCACTATTATTTTAGATATTATTTCTATTACCACTCTTATATTCTACTGCATTTTCACTACTTAAGATTGTCTTGTTCCTTCATGATATTCTGATCTTTTTCACTATTAAGAATGCCACCAAGCTTTAAGCATACTATATTCAAAGGATAAAAAGGATAAACAACTTTGGTCATTGCTACCCTGATGTTAGGAACAATGACACTTCAGATATTGATGAGAGAATCTGCTCTAGGTTAATTCCACTCTGTTTTGAGGGGAATTCTCATACTGAAGTCAAGTCAAAATCAGAAAAGTGATTCTGTATAAACAGGATGGGAGTTTGCGTTCATTCTCTCTCTGCAACAGGGTTTAAGATTACAAACAGAGCATTCTTCAGACAAGTCAGACCAGAGGCTGAAAGTCATATCTGGTTCTTTCTCTCTCCCATTTTTATGCTGTTTTAGTGAACTGTAAATATAGCATTTGTAAAGGGCGTTGGATTAACAGCGTCACAGACTGAAGTTCTCTGTTTATATTCAGAACAGATTTTGTTATAGTAATCTTACCCCTCCTATCCTGACCTTTAAGTGGCTCCCAATAAAGAACAGGAGACATAGCCCCAATTTCTGAGAATTAGCTATCTGATTAACATGAAGGTACACAATTATCAATTAGACTAGGGCAAAAGGCCATTCTTCTAGTTATAAAACTGAGAAAATATATAAAAATGAAAACAGTAATGTTACTGTGACTAAGTAGGTCTCACTATTTTCTGTGGCACATTTGGAAGAAGAAGAAAAAAAAAATGGGGTCGATAATACTAGAAATAAAGATGTTGCATTAACCAATATAGAAGATAAGATGCTGGACAAGCATTTTAATAATCTAAAATCTTAAGCGTTAGCCACTCACTTTGTTGTGAACTTGCAACTTGGAACAGTTTTGATGTCTGCACAGACAGAGGAGAGACACAGGAATGCAAAGTGACTTCTAGAGCTGAGGCTCAGAAAAATCAGTTATGGTATCAACAGAAGCTGGAAACAAGAAAGCACAGGGAGAGTTCTGACATAAAGCTCAAGCCACAGTCTCAGTTTCATTAACTTTTTATTAACAGTGAACACTGATGAAGAAAAGTTTATGCCATGCTAAGGAGAGAGATTCAGAAGAGAAGTCAGTCACCACAGTTAAAACCAGTTTAGTGGGTGAGTTAATCTACAGAGAAAACTGGAGAGGGAAGCAGGAGGAGTACCTTCTGGTACAGCTGAGGAACTACATAGAATCAGAGAATGTCAAGGGCTGGAAGGGACCTCGAGAGATCATCTAGTCCAACCTCCCTGCCAGAGCAGGATCACCTAGACCAGGTCACACAGGAACGCGTCCAGGAAGGTCTTGAATGTCTCCAGAGAAGGAGACTCCACAGCCCCCCCGGGCAGCCTGTTCCAGTGCTCCGTCACCCTCACAGTGAAAAAATTTTTCCTTATGTTTCCATGAAATTTCCTGTGCCTCAGCTTCAACCCATTGCCCCTTGTCCTGTCATTGGGCATCATCAAGAAGAGCCTGGCTCCATCTTCCCGGCACTCACCCTTCATATATTTATAAACATTGTTTAAATCACCCCTTAGTCTTCTCTAAGCTAAAAAGCCCCAGCTCCCTCAGTCTATCCTCATAAGATAGATGTTCCACTCCCTTAATCAGAGAGAGCAGTCTTGTGGAGAAAGACTTGGGAGTCCTGGTGGACAACAAGTTCTCCATGGAGCAGCAATGTGCCCTTGTGGCCAAGAAGGCCAATGGTATCCTGGGGTGTATCAAGAGGAGCGTGTCCAGCAGGCCGAGGGAGGTTCTCCTCCCCCTCTACTCTGCACTGGTGAGACCTCACCTGGAGTATTGTGTCCAGTTCTGGGCTCCCCAGTTCAAGAGAGACAGGGATCTGCTTGAGAGAGTCCAACGGAGGGCCACAGGGATGATTAAGGGACTGGAGCACATGCCTTATGAGGAGAGGCTGAGACACCTGGGGCTCTTTAGTCTGGAAAAGAGAAGACTGAGAGGGGATTTGATAAATGTTTATAAATATATGAGGGCTAAGTGTCAAGGGGAAAGAGACAGCCTCTTCTCACTCGTGCCTTGTGATAGGACTAGGGGGAATGGATATAAGCTGGAGCACAAGAGGTTCCACCTTAACATGAGGAGGAACTTCTTTACAGTAAGGGTCACAGAGCACTGGAACAGGCTGCCCAGAGAGGTTGTGGAGTCTCCTTCTCTGGAGATTTTCAAAACTCGCCTGGATGCGTTCCTGAGTGACCTGTGTTAGGGTAGATTAGGTTGGAGGGTACATTATATGATCCTGCCCTGGCAGGGGGGTTGAACTCGAAGATCTCCAAGGTCCCTTTCAACCCGTAACACTCTGTGATTCTGTGTGATTCTGACCTTTGTAGCCTTGCGCTGGACCCTCTCCAGCAGTTCCATGTCCTTCTTAAACTGGGGGGGCCCAGAACTGGACACAGTATCCCAGATGTGGCCTCACTAGGGCAGAGTAGAGGGGCAGGAGAACCTCTCTCAACCTACTAGCTACACCCCTTCTAATACACCCCAGGATGGCATACCGCAAGGATGTACAAAGACTTAAGTGTGCCTGAAACGGAAGCAGTAAAGATTGAGCAAGATCAAGCTCAGTGACACGTAAGTGGCAGTGAAGAGATTCCAGCTCTGCTCTCAGTTTCAAAGGATTTACTCTGGCCAGTTACTTATTTATGACTCAGTTTCCTCAGTTATGAGCACCTGGCACAGGCATTGCAGAGATCACTCAGCAAATGCTTGCACAGTAATTAGAAAATATAACATAATATGAGCTCGTTAACTCACAACCGGTGTGGGTTAGCACCAGTCAAAGAGGTGTCTCCTCTGAAAGCTGACTGGCCTATCAGCTAAAGATATCTAACAAAGTACTCACTTCTGCCACCAGCCTTGGCAGAACTTACTGAGTCTGCCTCTCTGCCCTAGAGTTGTTCTTGCTTCTCTGCTCAAACTACAGAGCTATGAGTTTGACGTTTGCACAGCTGCTGCTATATTTTGTCAATCTGACATTAGAATAATCTTCATTAAGAAAACTTGCAATGCTGATTAAGGACAGAGAAAAAGATGAACTATGTGAAAGTTTTCTTCTGTTCTTTTCCATTTTATCTAGGGTCCTTCCATTTCTATTTAGAGTCTGAGATAACAAATTCATTAGTGTTATATAAGCACCTGAGTAAATGAATTCTTGTTCAAGAATGATGGAAACATTTTTCTCTATATCAAAGTGTCCTGTTAAGGGAGGGCCATAAATACAGTCCCATTTAACGAAGGCAGGGCTACGGCAAAGTTTATATTGTATGACCACCCCCAACTAGTCCCTTAAAAAGGAAGCTTACTGCAAACAGAGATGTGAACAAACACACAAGTCAGGGAAGTAAGTGACCTAGTGACGTTTAAGCTTCAAGTACTTCTTAACGAACCGTCTCTGTTTTTATGGCATCCTTTCATTTGGCAATTTTGCTGGATTAAGTTAATACTGTACTGTGTCAAGAATCATCTGTTTATGGTACAGCTGTGCATTGTGTCCAGCTTCATCACGTGCAACTCAAGTTCATATTGCTGCTTATGCTTGTATATGATCTATGGATAAGCAAAAGATTTCTGTCAGAAGCGTTATCAGTCTAGCATCTTTCTAATCAGTAAAAATACATAAGCATTTAAGTATTTTAAAGGATGTGCTTTGTATACATGTGTGGACATTTGAGGCCACAACAAGCTTTCATTATGTCTCAATTCAAGCTATTCAGACAATAGCAGAGGTGAGGCAGAAGCCTCTGAAGTAAACTGGGTATCCTAGAAAAAAACATTTCTTTAAATGGACGGGCTCGCAGAATTCAAATAGTGCTCCTGCAGTCTTTCCATGACTATTTCTTCAAAGGCAGCACACTTTGTAATGAAGAACCATAACAAAAATCAGTATTAGCTGAAAAAAAGCAATTTCTTGCAAAATTTCCTATCCCTTGCATGACTCCATACCATCATTCTTATCTTGAAAACAAAAATACATTAGAAAATCTCTTCCTGTTTTCAGAGCTGATTTTCCATATGATAAGCACATTATGTAATAAGATGGCTTAGAACAGATACACACTTTACATCACTTCCATATTAAAACAATCCAATAGGCACAACCCTTTGCTATCACTACTTACTGGACCTCATTATCCACTGCCATCTGCAGATTTTGTCATATTTAAACACTTGAAAAAAATAAATATTGTACTAGGTACACAATCTGCATTACTGTACAATGCACATGATTCACATAGCATATAGAGACAGGTTTTCCCAACATGGATCGCAGCTGCTGAATGGCACTTCATTTGTCTTAATACTTCTGCTAAAAACCCATATGCAGAGCTTTCTTCTGTACTTGTTAAGGGTACAGGGAATTATTTTTCTGAGTCTCCCCAAATTCTAGCTCAGTAGAAGACAATGTAAGGAGTAATACTTCTTGCGTCACACATAATGGTGGGCAACCTTCACACATCCTCAGTCACTTCCTTTGGCAAAACACTGATTTCACTGCCCTATGGGCTCTTTCTTGCCCCACTCTGTCAAAGACTGAACTTGCTTCTCCTCTGCTCCCACTGAAGCAGGTGAAAAGCCTTCTGTCTGCATTTCTCAGTACCAGCGGCCACCTCCATCCTCCTCATATGACTCCAGACTCCACATCCATGTTTAAGACTATTAAAAATATATTTTTTCATTGTATTTTCTTCTACATTTGCTTTAGAAGGTAGCTATAAACCTATTAGAAGAAAACACATCTATGCTGTTTGTATTTTATTTGTATTAGACCTTATTCCCTCCACCTCAGAAGGATCTCAGTACACGTTCTGCCTGATTACATCTCACTGCCTCTTCTTTCTCCACAACAAATATTAGCATCTCACCAAAGCAATAAGAACCCTTTACAGTACAAGGATACAATTTTCTGTTATGTTCTGACACATAAAAGTTGGATACGATTTCCAAAATTCATTATTGTAATTGCTATCCTCCAGATAATTGAGGCAAAATTTAGAAAGTGTCAACCCCAGACAGTGTACTTGGTGTATGCTTCTGCTCCACAGCCCTATTTTGAAATTGGTTTATTCTCTGTGGTTTATTTGCTTCTCTTATTGATGGATGAAAAGCTTACCTGGAGTTGTCTTTAAAATGGAATCTATCAAGCTATCGAATAGCTACAGAGCTGCTGTAACAACCACCTCCAATGTTTTACAGGGAGAAATACATCTATTCTCAGTTATGCTCTGAAACCATTGTGAAAGCAACAAGTTACTTTATTTCTATTTTTCATATATTTTCTCAATGACTGGTAAAATTACAGCCAAACATCTGCACAATTTGAAAGAAATGCTTCACTAAAAATATAACAAATTTAAGGTAAAGAATCATGGCAGCTGGCCTCAGCAAGTCACATAAAATTAGAACTTCATCTACACTCCCCCTGCACTCTCCCAGGCCTTCCCCGCCCCGGTAAGTACCATGGTTACTTCACCATCGCAATTTTGGAATGCTTATTCAGGGCTCATTCATACAATAGTAAGCAGAGCAAGACAAAACAGCTGGTCTGTGACCAAGGACACACCAAAAGCTATGCCTGGCATTAGACTGAATGAGAGAAGGGCTTTGTTCAGTTTTGTTTAAGAATGAATCACCATATACTTAATGTATTTGAAACACTTTACCTGAAGCAGGAAAATTGCTGTACCTGGCACAGCTTGAAAGCTCCAGCCCGTATCTCAATCCCAAAACCAGTTGTTCTCCAGGTACCCAGCCCTGAGCTGGAAGATAGGGGCAGGAAGCAGAATGAAGACTCAATAATCCAAGGGGAAATGGTTAGCAACCTGCTACACCACTTAGACACACACGAGCCTATAGGGCTGGATGGGATTGACCCAAGGGTACTGAAGGAGTGCTCACCAAGCCACTTGCCATTATTTATGAGCAGTCCTGGCTAACGAGAGAGGTCCCAGTTAGCTGTAGGTTAGCAAATGTTACACCTATCCTATTGGAAGGAGGATCTGGGCAACTACAGGACTGTGAAGTTTGACCTCGGTGCCAGGGAAGGTTAAGGAGCAGATCATCTTGAGTGCCATCAAGCAGCACACACAGGACAACCAGGTAATCAGGCCCAGTCAGCTGACTAACTTGATCTCAGTCTATGACAAAGTGGCTTGCTGGTGGATGAAGGAAAGGCTGTGGATGTTGTTTATCTGGACTTTAGTAAAGCCTTTGTCAGCATTTCCCACAGCCTTCCCCTGGAAAAACTGTCTGCTCACACCTTGGACAGGTGGTACACTTCACTGGGTTAAAATACTGTCTGGATGGTTTGGCTCAGTGGAGTTAAATCCAGTTGGTGGGTGTTCACAAGTGGTGTTCCCTGGGGCTCAGTGCTGGGGGCAGCTCTCTTTAATATCTTTATCAACAATCTGGATGAGGGGATCAATGGCACCCTCAGGAAGTTTGCAGACGACACCCAGTTAGGTGGAAGTGTTGATTTGCTTGAAGGTAGGGAGGCTCTGCAGAGTGATTTGGACAGGCTGGATCCATGGGCAGAGGCTAATGGTATGAGGTTCAACAAGGCCAAGTGCTGAGTCCTGTGCTTAGGCCACAACAACCCCAGGCAACACTACAGGCTTGGGGAAGAGTCACTGGGAAGCTGCTCAGCAGAAAGGGACCTGGCGATGTTGAGCAACAGCCAGCTGAGTATGAGCCAGCGGTGTGCCCAGGTGTCCAAGAAGGCCAAGGGCATGCTGGCCTGTCTCAGAAATAGAAATAGTGTGTCCAGGAGGACTAGAGAAGCGATTGTCCTACTGCACTCAGCACTGGTGAGACTGCGCCTTGAATACCGTGTTCAGTTTTGGGCGCCGCAGTATAAGAAAGACAGTGAGGTGCTGGAGCGGGTCCAGAGAAAGGCAACAAAGATGGTGAAGGGTCTGGAGAGTAAGTCTTATGAGGAGTGGCAGAGGGAGCTGGGGTTGTTTAACCTGGAGAAAAGGAGGCTGAGGGGAGACCTTACAGCTCTCTCCCACTACCTGAAAGGAGGTTGTAGAGAGGTGGGTGTTGGTTTCTTCTCTACTGCTAAGTAACAAGCAAAAGAACAAGAGGAAATGGCCTCAAGTTGCACCAGGGAAGGTTTAGGTTGGAGACTAGGAGAAATTTCTTCACCAAAAGGTTTATCAAAGACTGGAACAGACTGCCCAGGGAAGTGGTTGAGTCACCATCCCTGGTGACCTGAGTACCTGGAGGTATTTAAAAGATGTGCAGGTGTGGCTCTTGGGGAGATGGTTTAGTGGTGGATTTGGCAGTGCTGGGTTAACAATTGTACTTGATGATCTTAAAGGTCCTTTCCAACCTGAATGATTCTATGATTCTAAATATTCTTTCTTGAAAATACCACAGGAAAGCACTGATTTATTAAAATAACACTTCTCCACGCACTTTCCATCTGAGAATTTCAAAACACATTACAGATATTAACATAATACTATGAGTCTCAGAAATCCCTTGAAACCTGTAAAATAAACCAGGCCCATAGAAGTTGCCATACCAGATCTGGCCAGTGTCTCACTTAATCCAGTACCCTGTCTCCAACAGACAAGAATAAAATGTTAAATATAGCATGTCAACGTATTAAACCCTACCATGCTGTCCCCCAAAGACAGCTGAGCACACATGAAAACAGTAACCTCGGAGCCTGCTGACTCCGGTTCAGGAAAGAAGGATAATTATACACATAGGGATAACAGAGGAGCCTGACGGTTTCTAGTGCAGCCCTGTTGGTTTTGGCCCAAACTCAAAGGGTCTGTGTGTTTATGTATAGATTTCAGGAAAACAAATATCATGGTTAACTACTTAAAAGAGTGCTTAGGGAGAACCAAGTATCAGTATCCATAAAGATAATAGCAAATTGCCTCATTCGTGCGCAACAATTAACTTTCCCTGTGTTTTCCCAAGCTCTTATGCCACTGCTGCACTGTGGAAGTTGTGCAGCTCAGTCCCACCTCAGCAGTTAAGAGACTCCTAACTCTTATCCATGCTTGTGGGTTTTGGTGGCTTAACGAATTTAAACACAGTTAAGAAACCTCCTTTAACCCTCCCCCAGCAGTGCTGCTACTGTCCTGGAGGAAACAAAACTCAGAACATTGGCTTCTAGAAGGGGGCAAAAGAGGAAAGTTCATCTGTTTGTTCAGAAAACTGTTCCTATCCAAGCAATAAAGCAAACTTAATTGATTTTTAAGGCAGGCAGGATGTCCCAGAATTTCATTACTTTGCTGAATTGGCTGCTGCCTTATTAATGTTCACCAGACATACGGAGGGTGGGGTGGAAAAAGGGATAGTTGGCCAAAAAAATATCTGCTGGACAAACAAAATGAAGGAATCTTATTTAATATACTAAAAAAAAAAAACCAGCCAAACTTGTGTAGGAATTCTATGCCTAATTTCCCTAGGTTTATTGAATATTCGTTCTGCCACCTGCTGCCTTGGAATTCCCCAAAGTTTCAGGAACAGGGACTATGTCCTTAAGCTTTCCCAGAAACAAATACTGCATGACTAAGAACAGGCATCTATCAGCCTGACCTGTCCAGAAGATACTATGGTTCTGAAAAACTGTTTGCTTGAATCCTTCTTAACGATTACATTATCATCTTGTGCTTTGAAGATTACCACCCTTGGGCCTCACATTCCAGTGCATCTCAAGAGGCATTTTCTCTATGGATGTGCAGGATTTCCCAGTGAAGATAGCACACTGGCTCGACTACCGTGGAAGCTGGATGTAAGGGAAGACCCCTCAGACTGTTACCACTGCCCCAGCTCTTCCAGGGAAAGGAGAGAAAGTAGAGCCAGGAAGAGCATCTTCAGGAGGTCAAGTGACTGAAGAAAGAATGAATTTCAGCTTTTGAAAGAAAAAGTTGTGTATGCCATGCAAGTCAGAAGAAAACACAAGCTATTCCTTGAACAGTATCGATTCTACAGGGTTCCAAATTTGAAAAGCAGGGAAAACTTGAGTTCCAGGATTTTTCACCTAAATCTCCAAAACAACTGTGTGCTTTCAAATAATTTCCTGGCACAGAATGTCACTTTAAAATCAAGAAAACACAAATAATCACAGGCTTCCTTATTTATTTATTTAAATATAGTAATATGGTAATTTGTAAAAGTGATTACTGGAATTTTTGGACCTCCAAGTGAAGCTTCCTTAAAACGTGCTGATTTTCAAAGCACTGATATCCAATACCTCCTGGCAAAACCACCTTATGTTGACTGAAATAGCATCTCAAAAATGGATGCACCTTTATTTACAATTGATTTCTGAAAGTGGGTATAAAGCAATTATAAAAGAACATATGTGTGTAAAACTACAGTAATTTAATCAATAGAGTGCTGCTATGGGTAGGGTAATTTGAGATCATAGAAAAATAGAATGGCTTAGGCTGGAAGGAACCTCAGAGATCATCTAATCCAACCTCCTCACCATGGGCAGGGGCACCTCTCAACTAGACTGGGTTGCTTAAGGCCTCACCCAACCTGGCCTTGAACACTACCAGGGAGGGACATCCACAGCCCCTCTGGGCTCACCACCCTTGTACTGAAGAACTTCTTCCTGAGATCCAATCTAAACCTATTCTCCTTCAGTTTAAAACGATTTCTCCATGTCCTATCGCTGGACACTGTTGTGAAGAGTCCCTCTTCAGCCATCCTGTAGGGTTCCCTTCAGGTATTGGAGGGCAGTTAAAAGGGCCCCCCAGAGTCGTCTCCTCTCCGGGCTGAACAATCCCAGCTCCCTCAGCTTATCCTCATAGCAGAGGTGCTCCAGCCCCTGGATCATCTTTGTGGCTCTCCTCTGGACTCGTTCCAATAGATCTACATCCCTCTTATGGTGGGGACACCAGAACTGGATGCAATAATTGAGGTGAGGTAACGCGTTCCTCAACTGGAAACTGCATGTCTAGCTGAAAGAATTCTATGAGTTTAAGAAAGCAAATTGATTTAAAAAAAGGACACAGATATCAGCAACAGGAAAATACTTATAGGACATCATGGACATATCCCATTTCGTTCATGGACTTCAGAGACATATCACTATTTATATCATACTTTTGCTTCAAATTACCTTGCTTTTAATAAAATATATTAATGTTTTAAGGTTGATTTTCCTCACTGTAGATTTAGTTCTTTTGCTTAACTAAAACGGAACGAGCCCACGGCTTCACATGAAAGCAAGGTGATGCACCTGATAAACTCAGCTAGTAACACAGTAAAACTCTGGGTTTTTGTTTTTTTTTTTTAAGCAG
Source organism: Todiramphus chloris collaris (assembly GCA_025345505.1). Lineage (NCBI taxonomy): Eukaryota > Metazoa > Chordata > Aves > Coraciiformes > Alcedinidae > Todiramphus > Todiramphus chloris. Next base: position 16,700,320 of record JANVCC010000033.1, on the reverse strand, counting down.
GTCACAATATATTTGTTATAGTGGAATTTTAAAAGTCTGAAAACAACATTTCATATGCTTCTGATCTATTACTTCTCAAAATCAGGAAAAATCTACATTTAATATCTGAATGTTCTTTAGGAAAACTGCTCCCTCTTTCCAGAAAAAATGAGGAATGTTCTTAATCCTTTTTAGCTGACTTTGTGCATCATGAAGTAGCACAGAGCCTAGTTTCTGCCCTTTTCCCTTTGCCAACTCCACTTCTCATGTTACCTCCAAAGCGATCCAGGAAATTTGTGAACAGCTTTGTATTTTGCACATGCATGTAGAAAAGGATAATTCCTTATAGACTAGAATAAGGAGCAGAACATAACAGAACTTACTGAAAGCAGCAGCAGTAAATTTCTATACAACTGTGCACAGTCTTTAGAAGCGAGTCCAGATGTCTTTCCTAGCTGGATTTGACACACTTAACCTGCTCCCTGAGAGTACAGAGGACTACCACTGCTTCACAGTGCCCACCACTCACAGGAACAGAAGTGCCAGCATTGTAATTTTACTTTGAACGAGCAGAGTAAACCAGAATGGTTTCTTTTCCTCTGCAACTGAAAAGTGAGAAACCTTGTTTTGTGGCAGCAAAACTAGGACCACCAATTTGAACACATGGGATGTAACGCTATAGGAGTAAGGTGGCACAAAGTTTGTGTAGCAATTTTTCTGACAGCTTTCTACTTTAACGGGCAGAAAATCAATAACATTAAGACTGAGTGTCACAGCCTTTGGAAAGAGTTACATCAATGCAAAAACAGAATAGACAAAGCCAAAAGAGATTATAACCGCAGATATCCCAAGGGACAGATGAAATCATGGGTTATAATATTTTTAAAAACAACAAAAAAAAAGTGACTCCCACAATAAAACCCCAAATGTCTTGCCTCCTAGTTTTTCACAGTTTTTTTTTAATTAAGAGGTGAAGACTGCAGTCAAAAATGCTACTACACTTCACACAAAAGCATGAAGTCTCACAGTGAAAACGGTACGTGTTCTCCTTTTTGCAAGCATATATCTGGAAAACTGGTACCAAACTTACTGCTCAAAGCTAACCTCACTGGTGGAAGCAGAAAGCTTCCACTTGCAAACAGTAGCTGCAGAAGATAAAATGTTCCCTGTCCTAAACTCACGGGCGAAATTTGGGACAAAGAGTGGAAAGGATGACAGCAAAACAAATCATGAGAGTGAGAGGACTAGCCTCCTTACTGCTGCTCAAAAATCTCTGCGCGGGAAAGCACTTTAAGGATTACCCTTCATCTCTGCAACACGAAATGCATTAAAAGATCAAGGAACTTGTATGCCTGTGCCAACAGGTAAATGCTAGGCTCTGTGACTCAGGTAAGCCCATCCTAAAAAGGGCACAGGAGGACTGGCCATCCCTGAAAAGCCAAGGACATTGACTGCCCCCCTGCCCCAAATAAGCAAATGGCTGTAGAGTGCCAGGTTCTCACACATGGCATAACCACAGAGGCTGAAAGACACATGTGACTGAGCACTGCTGGTGTAGCTTCTCTCTTTGTTGCTAGGTTCTCACCTGTCTTGTCAGCAAGTCATGATACTGTAGTATGAGTCTTGTGTTAACGCTGTGACTCCATGTGTTGCCAAGGGCTGCTGTCACACAACCAGATTCCTTCTTCACATTCCCAGAAGCTCCTAAAGATAAATAGGAAAGAAACTGCATCAGGACTGTGCTACAGAGAGGGGTTCAACATGAAAACTCTAATCAATCATCTCAGATCATTCCCTAAGCTATGTAATCACAATTGGTACTTAATAGATGGCACTATCTCATGAATTTCCTACCTTTCTGATTTATTTACACAACTGCAGTGTGAGTTCTCCATCTCACTCTCTTATACCTAGACTAAGTGCCAAGAATTACAGATATGTTGCATACTGCTACCTACCTTCTTGGAGAGACCAGTACATTTTATAAATATCCAGAGGTGCACCATGCATGGAGGACACTTTCCTTTTCCTCTTTAGATATTCTAGCCCCAAGCAAACTAGTTTTCTATGAGCACAGAGGAGAGGGAAGCAGGCCAGCAGAGTGACAGCGTATAACGACGGAACAAAAAGGGAAGTTTAAAGAGCAGAATGTGGTGCCATAACAGCCCCATCTAAAACACAGAATACTGCTTCATGCCATCAGGCATCCTGCACATTTTCTGAGACTGGAGAAGGGAGGCCCTTAGCAGTAAATACCATCCTGCTGTCTCTGAAATCTTAAGACCTTTATAGAACCCTGAAGGTAAGCGCACTTTGATGCAATCAGCAATGACAACATAAAGAAATGCTTCAATAATGCCATATGATCCAGCTTGCTGAACTGCCGCTGCACCTGAGCTTCCTCCTATTGAAACCAGAGACCCCTACATACACACATACATATATGCAGGCAGGTGGGTGCCTGGCACTTTCATCTTTGCTTACCACAAGTTCCGTGTAAGGGGAAAAGAGAGATGGGTGACTTGTTTGTATTTCAAATAATGCTTCAAAAACAGTGTAAGACAGACAAACCAAAGAAATTCAGAAATAAAATCACAATTGTTATTTGCTTTTAAGTGATCATGCACAAGTTGAACATTTAACTGTTTGAGACACGTTGATAAAAAGCTATGGGTGAATGGAAGAAAGTTAAAGTAAGGGAATTTTCTGTAATCTATGATACAACAACAAAATTGCTTGCCCAGGACAGTCATGAAATCCTTGTCAAGTCAGTTAAAGTCAGACCAGACACTCTGCATTATGAACTTCATAACAGCCATATGCTTCTGTCAAAATGATCAGCAATGCAACAGTTAATCATAGAATCACAGAATTGTCAGGGTTGGAAGGGACCTTAAAGATCATCTAGTTCCAACCCCCCTGCCATGGGCAGGGACACCTCCCACTAGAGCAGGTTGCTCAGAACCCCATCCAGCCTGGTCATCCATCCTTCCAAGGATGGGGCTTCCACCACCTCTCTGGGCAACCTGTTCCAGGGTCTCACCACCCTCATGGGGAAGAAATTCTTCCTAATGTCCAACCTGAATCGATCTATCTCTAGTTTTAATCCATTCCCTCTAGTCCTGTCACTGCCTGACAGCCTAAAAAGTCCCTCCCCAGCTTTCTTGTAGGCTTAAATTATAAGTACTAAGTTTTGAAAGCAATTCTGTACTAAGATGATAAAGACAATTCATGGCCCAACAGAATTTCTAGAAGATTCAGGTTTAAAACCCTTTATTGCTTTTACATTTGCAAGTTTGTAGGTTTTATTACTTTTTTTCCACAAAACACAAAATTCATGTGAGGCAGCTACGTGTGAGTTCTGGTGGGTGTGGAGGTGTTCCCCTCACAGCTGGTGTTAGCTGCACCCCTGTATGCAAGCTGGAAGCCACCACTGCACATCACCGAGAAGCAATGCGCCCATCACTACTTGGGAGCCTCTGACTACAGACTAAAAGCCCAGACATTTCAGAAGTAGCTATTGTTGGCATAAAACAGCCACAAAATTCACATCCAAACTTCTCTCAAATTATGTATCTCTGCTATTAGCTAACAGAAGGAGGAAGATCTTGCTTGAGCCAGGCAGTTAAGTGGTTAAATGTCTGGAGCCTGCTGATGTTACAAAGACATCACTCCATAGCAATTCCTAATTCCGCATTCCTTCCAGGACTAAAACCTGTCTCAAAGTGAACAGACGTGCTAGAGGTGTAAGGCTTGTGGCAGAACAGGCGAGCTAATTGCTGTCATTTATTTTATTTTATTATACAAACGAAAGCCCACTGTACCATGCCGTGTCAGCCCCTGTCTGAAGAGGGCTGTTTGTGTGACCCACTTTCAGGCAAATCCTCTTCTGTGAAGTTATTCAAATTTATGACTCTGGTGCAAAGTGGTTAGTAAGCCTGGAGCAAATTTACAGCGAGGACTTTTTACAGGGTGGAAAGGAATGCCTCACAGGAAAGGTTTCCGTTTTATAGGAGATCCTACTGCAAGCTGATGCATTAGGCAGATAGAGAGGCAAACCAACAAGAAGTGAAGTGAATCGAGGGGAAAGCAGCGCCGGTTTTGTAAAGAAGTTCAAGGGCAGCGACAGCACATGCTTTGTTCCTTCTCCTTGCTCTGAACGCAGAAAGATAGCAAATGTCTCTGAGGAAGGAAAGAGGATATGTTAAGAAAACAGATTTATATTACAACATGGCCTTAAAAAAACCTCAGACTTATCTTTTCTGTTATTTCAACCACTACTTAGTCATTAATGAACTGGACAAAGGAAGTGGATAAATAATAATTTTCAAAGAGAGAGTGATATTTTTCAGCACGCATTGTGTTGCTCGTTCCAACCCTGATATTTTCATACTTAAAGATGGAAGTATCAGACCAGCCTTGGCCCAAGAAGAAGACAGGCTCATAAGGGAATTTGCTCTCTGCTCAGAGGTCCCCGGACTGTCTAACTTGAACCACTTCAGAGTGGTACAGAGCAGCAGTTGCCAGCTGTGACATGAAGGTGCTTATCTGCTGCGACATGGATGCTTCTCCAGAGACAGAGATGTGATGTCAGCTGACAGGTTCCCATCTCTCCAGCCTGCTTAGGGCACAGCTCTCACCCCAGTCACTGCTGGTGTGATGGTTTCTGCTCAGGACATGGGTGATACAGGGAGTACAGGGACCAGGGAGAGTAGTAAGAAAACAGGGCTGACAGATGAGAGAAAGGTGGCATGCCTCGCTTTATGGATGCAGTATGTGGGAAAAGGGAGCGGGTGTCCAGAAACATGGAGATGGGATCCTAGTATGGGGATGTGAAGGTGCATGCTGGAAGGGTGGGAGAAGATCTCTGAACAATCCCCTGCTTTGTATAGTCAGATCCATCTCAAATAAAATGAAGTGGTGATTTCAATTCCTGTAAACACTCCTTCCCTCCTCATATAAAAAGAACCAGCATTAAAGTGATCTTCAAAGGGCACAACAGCAGACAGTCCTTGGATTGCACAATGTACCTGTTCTACCATCTCCTGTGAAATTGAGTTCTTCAGGGCACCAGCAGAGACAGTATCTGTTCTGGACTGCAAGCATAAAGGAGGAACTGGCTGCTTCACTCTCACTGAACAGCTGTCATAAGTGAAAATAAAGCTTTCTGTGGTCTGAGTCAAATGCAAAATAAGTGTTTCTCCACAACTGGGAAAAAACTAATCAAAGAAGAAAGGGTGATGATTCTCTAACAGAGGCCTGCAGTGCTGCTTCCAAACAGAAGAGGTGGTTCACACTGGGTTCCACTGCCCTGGAACTTGTTGGTAGAATTGGGCAACAGCACTTGGCCCTACTTATACACAAGGGCTAGATTAATTTTGTTTGTTTACCCCCATTGATGAAATTGAAACAAACCTTCCATAAGTACCTTCCTTATCTCTGAGATGAATGCTACATATTGTCAGCATAGAAAAGTGGGTTTATTCCACATTCCATTTTTCACCGGAGGAAACAAGAAGATTGAAGTTAGTCAACTCAATATGGATTCTGGGATTATTCCATTATGTCCAATCAGAGAATTACAAGTACAGATGTGGTCGCAAAGACCTTCTCATACTCTCTGTATAAGGAGGTACCATTTTAAAGACTAAATCCTCATGTAACCAACTCCCAATTGTTGCAAATATGGTTGAAGGGGATTTAATTATAAAGGAATTTCAGTTTCATTAGTGTCTCATCCTATGAAAATCAGGATAACTAGACCACTGTCTTGAATCAAATAAAACAGACTTCTTAAAACAAGACTTTCAAATGCAAAGAGTCCTTGCAGGTAGAATGTGATTATTCTCTTGATTAAAAAAATATACCCTATTCCTTGTTGGCATTACTGCATAGAGCAATAAATTCCACCCTTTCCACATTCTCATATATATTTTTGTCTTTCCAGATGAAAGAGTCATTGCCCGGCAGGTTCATTCCCATCACTTGCCCCCTTTACAGTCTCTTATCAATTTGATAATTCAAAAACCTTTCCCCTTCAAATGCAAAAAAGGGATCAATGAACAATATTACAGTGAAATAACAAAATAGAGACAGGAAAGTAACAAAATAGAGAAGCAACCAATCCCCAAATCTTTCAAATCTTAAATCAGATCATCTTGATAAAAGCATGATTTATCAAAAAGGAGGAAAATGCTCTCCAAAAGTATAGAGAAAATATTTATGAAGAATTAAACTAGTATGCTCAATGAAAATGGCACACCATGCAATAAGAATGAAAGTACTTTCCCTCTTGCTCAGGCTGTGTAGCTTTCTGGTTCACTTACAGAGCTCATAAAGATCACTGCTTTTCACCTGCATTGCATTTAATCTGCATTTTTGGTGCAGATCTCTAACAATGACCCCAGAAGGGAGAGGAAAAATAAAAATAAAAGAAGAAAAACCCTCAATCTGTTTTTCCATCTTCACCTACTCAGAAAGTACAAGTACAAAAATATCCAATGGTGGAAAAACCCATCACACGGTAAAAAACAACCCACAGGACAAACTTATCTGTGAAGTAACAAACCACAGCACCCTCCAAACTCCCACATGCTGACTTCTGCCATTTTCAGCCCTTCACAGCTTTTTCTTCAGACAACGGGTGACTCTGATTCTTCTACCCCACAGTGGCAGTGGTGACCATCTCACTCTCGGCACTGTTCAGCCAAGGTACAACCCAAACCCTTCCTATCATATCCTCTACCTCCACAAAACTAACGGAAAGTGAATGAGGATGAAAAAACTGGGTCCTTTACATTAAAGCCATGGCCCTAGCAGTAGACAGCTACTTAGACCACCATTTGATATCACCCACTTGAGACAAAGCACAGACTAAAACACACATATACATACACCTAGATAATTACCAAACACAAATTATGAATTCCCACAGACACTACAGTAAATGTTGCTCTCTGTTCCAACTGTACAGATCTTTTTCAGCTAATGGATTCTGCAGGCACATCAACAGCCCAGTCCAGTTCGTCTTAGGAGAAAAATCAAAACTTCCTTCCTAGAGCACAATATTGCCTTCATACAGTCTTTTATTATTTAGGACATACGGCAGGAAAACCAGTTGCTGCTGTAAGAAATCCAGCTTGGCCACAAAATCAGCCATGTAAAAATTCCAACTTTTAAACCGCTTATTCTTCTCCATTTATTAACAGAAAGAATCAGGCAATTTTACTCCCTCAAACCACCTATCTCTACATCTGTGCAATCCCCCCCCCCCCCCCCCCCAAGTATTCCAGCTTACTTAAATTTTAATTAAAAATAAGTAGAAATATTTTAGCTGGAAGGTGTAACTGTTTAGTAATCAATGATGTGCAATTTAGTTTTCCTTTTTTTTTCCTAAATAGTATAGTCATCAAAATATACTTAGCAAATGAAGCAATTAAATGCAAAGCCCTACTAATCCCCAGTTAAAAAACCAGTTTCAATGGAAATTTTTCTGACCACCCGAGTTTGTAGCTATGCTACTGCTGCAGCACTGAAGTGCCTACTAGAGATTACACTGAAAAGATCGTACCAATTCAGTCATCATCAGCAAGAGACTGAAAATTACCACTTCTAGACTCCAGCTGCAAAGTTCTGAAGGACACAGCAGTGAATGTGACAGAAAGGGAATGAGCTCACTTCTCTTTTTGGACAACATGGTTTATTTATCTCATGTGCCCCAAACAGGTGAGTTTTCACACTTTTTTCCTCATTCTTATATTTATGTTCGTCTGCACACACATTCTGGGTGACTTTTAGTGCTAACCTGATATTAGATCAAGAATAAGGTCCTTTCTGCTGTCTTTTTTGCAGCCATTCATTATTTCTATTGTGACAACTACTAGAGCTCTCATCTGCAATATGCAAACCACTATACAAACAGCGAACAAAAAGACAGTTCCTGACCTAAAGACCTCCTTTTCATGAGAACTGCAGTTTAAGAGTCTCTTAGCTGCTGCTGATTATTCCCCACTTACAAGAAATCTTCCCTAAGGGATGAGGGAAAATAAACCAAAACAAATGGCAGGCCAGCAAAACTCTATATAAATAAGGCCTATCAGTATTCTCCATGAAACATTAGAAGCTTTTTCAAATAAGTAATATTAACCATTATTCTACCTGTAAAAAATCATCTGGGACCTCTATCCAGGTCAAGATGTAGGAAGGGTCCTCCAAAGAACTGGACAGATGCTGGTTTGCTTTTAATCCCACACCAGCATGCCCACTGTTACCTGTGCGTTTTGCACCAAAGGACCTCATTCAGCAACATCAGTGAATTCATGTTGATCCTGGTTTGAGCTGAGAAACAGAGAGTCAGACAGAGAGAGAGGTACACATGCTAGTACTGAGACTCCTGTCTGCTGACCTAAAAAAGGAACTGACATTAAGAAACAAGAAAATCCAGCTGGTCTGAGTTCTTGCCAGACAATCTACCAGCCATGACCAAAATGGTCAGGTCTCAGGAGATCTGTGGAGGTGGGAAGACAGCTGGTGGTTTACAGCACCTGAAACAGGGCCCAAATCAGGGAATTGTGGAGTTGAGATCCTTGGGAACATATACTTTTTTTTTACTGGTGTAAATCTTCTGACTCTGTGGCCAGACAACACACCACAAAGTGATGAGCTTCCGGCATTCTATTGTTGCTGCACTGCCACTGTGAGTGATCAAGTGAGTAGGGCTTTGGTGGGAGGGATGGTGAAGACCAAGTAGAAGACAGCAGTTAAGTCGACTTTCTGTAATCAAGGATAAATTCTTTAGCCCTCAGCTCACCCTCCTTCCCTTTCTAATGGTGCTTTTTGAGAAATTCCCTCCTCTTCTAAAAATCTAGAATTGTACTACTTTATTCTCTTGGTATCCAGAGGTCTTTCTCACGTTGCTCACCACTAAAACTTCTTCTTCCATCTAACTAAAGCATCTTCTTCCATCTAACCTCTCCTATGAAGTCACTTCCTGTCTCTTCAAGACAAGAAAATAAAATCCCAAGCTGTTGACCTAAGGGCAGGGAGGGGGAAATCACCAAACAACCCAGAGCTGGAATTTTGCCTGCCTGCACATATAAAGGATGCAGAGGTTGAAAAACAAAGCTTGTCCAATCATGGCATCTGGCAATGCTAGGGCCCTGTGAACCAGAAAATGCTTTTAATTATCACCTCACCAATCATGCTACAAGTTATTGCTGTATTTTTTTGGTTAAGTTCCCTCAGGGAATTAAAGAGATCATGATATTAATCAGAAGGCATGTAGGAGGGAGGGGGCAGAACGCTAGAATTACATGTGTATAGGTCTCTTAAGGCTTGAATAAAGAACTGAGATTTAGAATCTTGCTGTCAAAGCAACTGAAGCCTTGCATGCTGCAAGCCTTGGCCCTCTGACCTACACAGCCATGGCATTATCATATCTGATTTTCCCAGGCTGGTTAATCTCAGCTGCTAAAGTTCATCAGTCTCTGCTAGTGTTTACCCATCATCTGGATTTGCCACTTCCGAACTTTCCAGGCTAGAACCAAATGAGCCAGCTGTCACACTCCTCCTTGACAGGGACAAAAAAACCCCAACATAACAGTCTGAAGTCTGGAAGCCTAAATGGCTGAGTCCCAGAAAGGCAGAACAAAATGTAATACATCTGGGGGGAGGAGAGGCAGATGTAGCTCTGAAACTGCGTCGAGTTTCAGAATGCAGCTCACAGCAGCATGGTTACGTTAGGATGCTGCGGTCCAAGACACAGACTGTACTCCCATAGTCGTCTACGTTTTTTCCCATAAAATATGTTCTGATAAAGAAACAGTGTCTTGACAGCTTAGCTCTCATACTCGCAAAACTGACACAGTGCTGGCAAGAGCAGCAGTACTGCAGGCAAGGTAGGAGCCAGTCTGCAAATGAACCCTGAATTACATTTGAGAGTCAGGGCGCGGAAGGGTGACGGGGTAGGAGGGAAAGAGTCGAGTTTCTGTCGCACCTTGAGTTCTCCGTTGAAGTGGCCAATAAAAGCACCAATTAGTGCTAACATACCCAGGGTGTTTCTGACACGCTGTCCATTTCCCGGGGAGCAGGCTGATGGTACATGCCTACACGGCAGGCGGAAAAGGACAGTGGGTGTACGCAAGCTCGTTTTAAACAAGCACTGAGGTCTCCCATGGTAAATATATTCCACTAAGAAGCCAGAGAGATCTTCGTGCCGTTACAGACAGATCACTGACAGCAACTGAGTTTGCTCAATTAAAACTAGCACTGACATTCAGCTTACACTGCAGTGGACTTTTCTTAATATATTCAGCCTGAAAAGCCTTAGCAAATAACAATTTCTGATCACAGCCTAGTTCCACTGATTTGCACTAGTGAATTAAGTTATCTGTCCTTTTCACTCTTGAGCACAGGGAGTATTGCAGTAGCAGACCTCTATCCAAATCATTTTTTAATTCAGTGAGCGAAGATTTCTTGATACAGAAGGTTGAAATATGCGATAATTAAAAGTCCAGAGTGGGGCTGTTAACCACAAGGACTATGTTTAATAATCAGTGTTAAACTGATTCAGGCTGAGATTTTCTTTATTTCTTTATTTTAATGCAAACTGAGCAAACTGCTTTGCTTTACTGCATGATGGCCACCGTCATTTCTTTGAAAATTTAGCATTTGGGGTTCTTAACACTGGCCCCATAGATTACATAGTCAGAACAACTCCCTCTAGGTGTAAATAAAAACAACAATCATAGAGCTGTAAAGCTTGGATTGTGAGGCAGAATTATCAAAACTGAAATTCCAGGATGAAACAATTCTCCTTCAACATGGAAACAGAGGTCAGCCAAACAACTGGGGGCTAGAGATGACTGTTTGCAGATTACAGCTGTTCACATCTGGAGTTCAGATTTGGCCAAACTCTTAATCCTATCCATCACAAAAACTAAACTGAAAGAATGTTTTGGTTGTATGATTAGGAACATAAAAGAAACATTAAATGTAAAAAACGCTATGTGAGACTTTAACTATCAAACAAGGGACTCAGCTATTTCTCGTAACGAGTATCATCAGGGTTGACCGTGGCATTTCTAACTGGTATTTAACCACAAATCTGATTTGCCAACATAGGTCTGCACTGGCTGCACCTATTTCTCAGAGCAGAGGGCCTGTGACACAAGCTGAAGGATGCAAACTCTTCTCTGAAGAAGTGCCTTTTGGGCTGGCCTGGTCTGGCAAACCCTATGCATACACCTAGCAGATGCATCTGAGTCCTTCAAAATCAGAGCTTAAACTTCACAATGTATGTTAAATTGGGCACCTTAACTTTTTTTTTTTTTAATTGCACAGCCAACATATCCACATATATAAAATGTCTTCCCTTTCATTACACCATGAATGACAAAACGTTTTGGTACACGCGGACACCATAGTGGCTTACTGTTCAGAACTGACACATTTACAAAGCTGAAAATACATATATGTTTATGTATTTAGGTACACACACGCAGTATAGAACTTGGAGGATGTTAAAATGACCAAGGATTACAAGGATCTGGCTTCACTCCCTGACTGACACAGACTTTCCAGGAGGTTCTCAGCAAGTCAGGCCCCCCCTTCACAGCACAGTCCCCCATACTGAAGAGGAGGAGGTATATGCTTTTTTTTTCATCTCATTCTTAAAAAGGAGTGACCCACTTTATCTGAAACTAAGCAAATAAATTCAATTCTGGACAACAACCAAGACTGGAAAATTTCATCCTGATAAGCTTTTCTGACTGAAGACAGAGGGTTAGAAGGAAAACAGTTATACAGCCTTAACTATAGGAGGTTCCTTCCGTTCCTGCTATAACACAAAATATTCCAAGATGTGCCAAGTTTTCACTCTAGTCTGAATCAGGCAGTGACAGGACACCAAAGTGCTCTGTGGAGAGCAAAGCATAAATCCAAAAAGATCTTTTGACTGAAGTGACTATTCTCTCCTGAGATGTATTACATTTTTTAAAGACGGTAAAAAAAAAAAAATTGCAAAATATCACTTTTAATCCTTGGACTACAAAACGGTTGAATCCTCTAGAGGCCAATGAGGGCCAGAAGCAACTTTTTTTCCCCTTTTTCCCAGATTTGGAGGGGCAGGGGGGAGGGCAAGGGGAAAGGGAGAGAGCAAAGAGTGGCTGGTTTCAAATAGCAACATTGTCCAAAAGGGTGAAAGGGAACAGATGGCCATAGAGAATGCAGCCTCAAAGCCCTAAAGAAAAGGGCTATTTTGACAGATCTTGCTGTTTCCTATTCAAGCATGAACACTCTGGCATGGGGAGTTAAGACGATACAAGGAACAACCTCTGTTCCCAGCAACTGACTATGGGCAACTGGCCTCTGAAGCTCTCTGAGAAAAACAACATGAGACAGACAAACGGATAGGGCAGAAAGCTGAGATCTCAGCCACCAGGAAAGGGAAAATAAAAAATAAAATAAAATAATAAAAAAAAACCCAAGCCCAAACCAAACAAACCACAACCAGAAAGGCTAGAAACAGCTGCCTTTTCCTGGCTCCAGTGCAGAGCATTAGAAAGAGCCTGTCCAGCCTTTCTCATCTTCCTTTTCAGTGAAACTTCTTGAAGGGGTCACCCTCAAGCTGTTGGTCTTTGCCCTGAGGGGAGGTGAAAAAGAGGACAGAACAGAGCTCGCCTGGCTCAATGAAACCTGCTTCCTTTAATGACAAAGACCTCCCTCCAGCTAACGAAGAGGAACTCTAAATGTAAAAAAGCATAATTAATGCTGGATTTTTGCATGCAAAAGGGTTGAGAAATTTAAAGTTGTGGCTCCCACAGTACGTGTAATTTGTTTGCATAGTATACAGCAGAGAGCCATTATATCCGAGGGCAGGGAGAATTGTACTCGCTGTGGGAAACACTGCTAATGTGTGTCCTGACTTTTTCTATCATTCCTACTCAAGAGAATGCCCCAACAGCTGCCTTATTCACCAACTCTGGGCATGTACTGTCAGAGAGAGACTGCAGTTTTGAAGGGCAGCTTCACATCCATACCTCAAATTTAGAGAGAAACCTAATCCATTAAGTTTATTTCCAGAGTCCACACAGGGAGGGATGAATCCGAGTTTCTGAATTTCTGATTTACGTACCATTTTTATTTTTCAGGGTGAAGCCTGATGCACCGTTTCCCAGCCGACTGTTGCCTATGGACAGAAGCACTGTGCAATAGCCTCCCTTTGCACAGCAACCTGGACCGAAGCAGTGGTACTTTCACACAACAGTTACAGGGAGGAAAAGGGGGCAACTGGTGTAAACATTAACTATCTTCACAAAACCTCCCCGAGGCAGGGAAGTATCTATCATCTCTATTTTAATACCCTCCTTTTAAAAAAATCATTGAAGGAAAAAGATAATAAAGAATTGTGGGTGCTCACATGCCAGAACTCCAAATGAAGAAATGCAAATGCTACATACTGATCCTATCTGTGCCTTTGTTCCCTCATCCGTGAAACAACACTTGTTAACTTTAGCCAATAAATAGTAAACCTGTAGAAAAACAGACACCAGCAACAAATCACCTCAAATCCTCAGCCTCTAATGGAATCCAAATTATTATCAAAACTTTCTGAAATATGTAAATGGTTTGGGTTTTTTTGTTTGTTTTCACAAAGGATAGATAGTGTAGTAATTACTAGCTGTAATTGTTAATTTGTAACTAAATAGATAGGATCTGACTAGCAGTAGTAGTCGAACAATAAACAAAATACATTATTTAGGCTAAATCAGATAAAATCTGTTTCTTTTCTTCTTAACCATGAGCTTCCTGAGACTGAGTAACTGCTCCAGGCTATACTTACTAAGCGAATCTCAACTGTGGATTATTGGCTAAGTATCAATGGGCATTGAACTTGTTGATTCACCTTTCCTCCCTATGTTTCCATGAGTAAAGTCAACCTAGTATAGTCACCGCATAGGTTTCATTCTGCTTTGCTTTTAGCGTACAACTCCTCCCGCTCACTGCCAGTGTCATGAGCAGCGCTCACAAACTGATTCTGTCTTTGGCGTTGCAGGACAGGTGGTCCCGCAGCATATTCCCACACATTCCAAATATTTTAAGTGTTCCACATCTGTTGTCTACAACATTTTTAGTTCCCTGCAAGAACAGTAGGAGATGAAAACAAAAAGTTATATATAACATAGTAACTGACCTTTCATGCCACATGCCACTCTGTCATTTCAACAAGATGATAAATTTCAAAAAAGAGCTCAACCTTCATTTGTTATACTATATAGCTATTAAAAATTCTTTCAGAGAAGATAACTTGAGAATTAACTTATGACAGCTGTAATAGCCCAGATGATAAACCTGAATGTGGATGTGTCTTCCCCGCCCCAGTGTCTGCCTACCTATGGGAAATTTTTAAAAGTTAAAAAATTAAGGTTATTTACACTTTTTCTGGACATACAAATGACTCTATCTGCTTAAAACAAAAAAGTCAAAACATCTCCTGTGTATGTATAAACAGTCTGGGTGGGATTCTTATAAGTGCTCAGTGCTGGCCTGCAGTAGGTAGGGAAAAAGCTAAATGCTCCCCCCCCCCCCCCCCCCCCCCACAAGAATGAACCTGATCAGATGTACTTTTAAACATATGATTGCAAGCAATTCTTCTCACTGACAAAACAGAGCCGCTGGTCAAGATCTGAGGTCAGGAAATTAAAAGTGTTGATTGCATCTCAACTACTAAGCTACTCTTATAAGGCAGAAAACTACTGCCAGGGATGTAACTGGGGTGGGCGGTGAGGGTTGGCATTTCTGCTCTCGCTTAAAGTGTTGTGAGGTGGCAGCAGCTACCAGCAGTTGGGAGTCTGGTTTGCCTGTCAGTGCAGAAGTTGGCACATCTCGCTTTACCAGCGCTACAGCTCCACTGGGTACTGGCTTGTTAGGGACTGTGACAGGAGACTGTCCCCTGCTGCACGACCAACGTCATTTCCAACAAGATAATGGCATTCCCTCAAGTGCTTTGCCAGCGTGACAACACACTTCAGCCAGGAGAGCTGATGCTTCATCCTAGGAGATATTAGAGGGACAAACGTGGCCTCCGTAGCTATGCAATAAAAACAAACACGGTCCTTTTGGTGGTGGTGTTGGTTTGTTTATTTTTTTTTTTAATGAAAAAGAAACCTTCTATTCTGAACGACAGGGAAACGTTCTGTGGGATCTCTGTGCGGCAGACCCAAGACTATGCCTCAGGGAAAATGATGCCACTGTGTGACCATGTTCAAACAAAGCACTGCTAAAACACACAGTAAATGGCTTGGTATTTCCCATGGGGTCAGGACTGAAATTTAGGCATTTAAGCAAACTTGCCTCAATTAATTTTGGAAGACAACTGCCTTTGTCCAGCCCTAAAACAATGCTGACTGCCAGGCACAGAACCTCATCAGTGCACAGTGGCAACATGATGCTGGATACGAATGAGGATGTAGACAACTTCACTGAAAACACAACTGGATATATAGTGGAACAGACCCACAAAGAGTTGGATTTTAACTTTCTAATACTGCAAAAATAATTCCCCTTACCAGAAACTCCAGGAGACCTGCAACACCCTTGTACTACAGTGAGAAGTGGACAGAGAAGGGGTAGGAGGGAGGGACAGCTGCACTGAAGTGCATCAGTAGGCACCACAGTGGGAGCCTGAGAGATGAGAACTGTGGGAGCTTCACTTGACCTGCCAATCCTACCTTCTAAAACCAACTCTGAATCGCAGATGTTAGCATGCTTCACTCTGTAAAGCAAGAGGCTGCCAAGGTCTGAAAGAACACTGAAAAGTTACAATAAAAATTACTTGCAATTACGTGCAAAGACTTATTTTCCATTTTTGTTGCAGAAAGAATTTCTCCAGTCAAGAGGATCATTTCAGAAGAAAATTCAGCATGTTCAAAGGGACTCATCCAGTGGATTTCAGGGAAATGCCTGCTAACAAGGCCTTGTACTTGTACATATGCTTTCTAACTTTTAAACTATACTGAATTCTGCTAAAGAAAAATATAATCAAGTAAAGGTTAATAATTTTCACTGGTATTACGGAAGAGAAAGTACCCTTTTGGATCCTGTTCTCACCAGAATCTGAAAAGGCCTGGACTGTATTCCAGTATGCCCATAAAGCATTCATGTGTCAGAGGATGACCTTACACAAAGAAAAATGCTAGCCCCTCAAACTACCTTATTCTCTCTGCAGTCCATAAAAAAAAAAAAAAAATTTTTTTTGAGATCTCTCTAGACTCCAACTACTTCAGGCAGTCTAACAAACACGTGGGCAGCAAGCACTTGTATGCAATTATATGATTACAGTAAATGTGGCATGTTCTCTAATGAACAGCACAGTGCTCCGCAAGTAAGCTCCAGCTGGCTTCAGAGCAAGGGGAATGCAGCTGGCACTGACAAGTCATTTCTGACACCTGAGAGATCGGCTGGGTTCCCTCACAAAGTCCTGGGCATTACTACCTTCTGGCTAGGGTTTCCTTAGCTCTTCCATGCTCAACCAGTTATGTTTTCACTCCCATGGCAAACTCTGCTGAAACGTCCAGTGGTGCAGAGAGCAGCAGCGGTTACTAAGCAAGGAACAGTCCTTCCCCAGAAAACTAGGGTTGATCCTGTTCCTTCGCATGCTGCTGCCACAGTGATGTTATTTCATGAGAGACAAAAGAAAATATTTTTAAGTCACTGATGATCCCATAGCAACATCAAGAGTGCTAAACTGGAATCTGAACAGTGGGGGGGAGATGGAGAAGGAATTGGGCAGGGTTTGCCTCTCAGATTTGCTCTGCAGTCCTGGCAATCTCCAAAACTTGCCAAAGAAACTATATGAGAAAATATCCAAGCTGTACAAATATACTTCAAAACGTCACATACTGTCATTACTCAACCACACCTTGCAATATTTGGTGTTTTTAAAACTTCAACTTCTGGAGTCAAGTGATTATGGAAAAAAACCCCATGGTTTCCTATGCAGCCTTCTCCTCTCTCCTGCACCCAGCATATACCCATTTCTCTGTCATGACAAGTCTGAAAGTGGTTTGCAAACAGTCATGACTGCATCCCCAAGTTTAGAGTCAAGGCAAAAAAAAAAAAAAAAAAAAATCTCTGAAATATATACCTTTTAAAACTCAATTTTATGAGCCCAATATGGAAGGCCAATCCTAATATTCAAGTCTGTCAATATTGTTGCAGTTCTAGCAAACTCAAGATTTGTCAAACTTCTTTTGCTATTTCAATTTAAAATATGTGACATAAACATTGCACAGATTATCATTTGACTATCAGTAGTCATCTGAGGTTGCTATGTATTTTGAATCTGTCTAGCTGCAGCACAACAGATACACAAATCCTTTTTATCTGCAATGAATTCCTGTAAATCTTCTGTTTTCTCTGTGTTTCAGATGAGACCAGATAAGACCACAGATAACTCCAGGCAGAGCACTCCATGCTCGTGTCTTATTGCCCATGCTAGAAATCAACAGGTCTTTCAAAATGTATTATTGTAAAGTAGAAGCAAATCAATCAAGCTGTAAAAATAGTCAAGACATCAATTCCTCAACCCCCTGCAACTCTAGAATAAGCTGCCTATGCTCTTACAATTTTAATTTCTATTTGGATTCTCAAAACAGAAAGCAGACATCATCTTGCATAGTAACTCTACCAAGTTCTTTCCTAACACTGTCTCTGGAAGGACAAACGGCATTTACAAATAGTAAGGATCACTTTTCCCACTGTATTAGCATAACAAGCATATTATTATTCATATAAGATGGTCTGGGGTCTACAGTACCTTCAATCAACTTAGTTTGACACACTGTCCTTTCATGCAGGTCTTTAAGGAAAACATTAAAGTGCATCGGCCCCAGTAGTGACTACTAAGGAAGGCCACCAGCTGCCAGGTGGAATTTAAATAACTGATGACTATTCTTTGAGCACAGAGGTCTTGTAAATTTTCCACTACCTTGTAGTTCATCTTTCTAGTCTACTTCTCTCAAACTTCACTACAAGGACACTGTAGCAGATTGTGCCAAAAAGACTTCCTAAAATGAAGATTAAACCACATCAGCTGCTATGAAAAAAACCCAACAAAACCAACCCAAACCATATATACTTCAAACCACTATACTCCAGCTAAACTTAAAAATCTGTTTAAAATGGGGATAGGTTTGATAGGTGTTTACCTAAATAGCATCAGTCCTCTACCTTTCAAGCTCAAATTGGCAACATTCACAAGAAAAAGAGCGAGCTGCAGACAGGATTTAGAAAAAAAAAAAGAAACAAGAGAAATACTGGACAGTTCATTATGAAAAAGTTTACTCTAACACAGAATATCATGACAATGTTTAGGATGACTGGTTAGATTCAACTGACTGCCCATACAGTCACAGGAGAAATCCACATGCTTATTCTCCTTCAACAATCCTCTTGGTCTCTTCATGGATTTGCCATGGGATGTAACCGTAACCTTATTCATGACTTTCACTGTGAATAGTGTACTTAAGAAAAAATAAATAAATTTGGGAAGCATGGGAAGATTGAGAGTGATGATCAGGTGTGTGAATTTTTGCACTCTCATGTGCCAGAAACTTGGCTCTGCTTTGAGGCACCAAGTACTTTTTACACACTGGTCCAGATGTTAAGCAGACAGCTCTGATGCAGGTTTTCTTCTGCTCATCCTGCCAAGGACTTTGTGGCCTCTGAAGACATTCAGGAGCTGTGATGGGATTGAGTTTCTGTGCTTAGGTCAGTTCCTGGCACCGGCAGATCCAACAAATGATGTGACAAACTGCATATGATGTTTTGGTGAGGATTTAGACTTTCAGCTTATACCTTATAATATGGTCTGCAATGCTCAGAATCTCCTACATTTCACTAGAGGCCTCTCCTTTTAAAAAAGAGCATGGAGGGAAGAGTCACAGAAGCACAAAGCAATAGCAATTATTTTGTGTTTTCCAACCCCACACAGAAACTGGACAATGTAGGCAGTGAGCAAAAAGGACTAAATCTTAACACCATCTCCTCACACAGAGAAGAACTGCTTTTCCTAGTGGGAGGACAGCACTCACAGTTTAAAACATTATTTTAAGGATGTACATAATGTCTTCTGGAGTTTCAATGGCATTCTCATCCCCCACTTCTAGGGACAGAGTCTACAGGGCAGCAGCAGGGAACTTGGAGAGATACATTTGACTCCAGAGAGGAAGGGACAGCAGTCAGCAAGTTCTGCCACTAATGGAGCATGTTCCCCAATATGGATTTTATTGCCAGTGCTCCATGAAAGTGAACCCTGGACTTGAAATCCCACCTCTCCAACCATGGTGGTTTGCCCCTCCAGTTCTTTGCAGACTGAGAAAGATTTTGCTAAATTAATTATATGACAAAAGCTCAAAAGAACACACTTTTCTGAGCTGGAGGCATTGATGGCACATTTGTTTACGGTGTTTCTGTCCTAATCCTAACAAGCAGAATCTGTGGTTTCTTTTGTGCTATCCACAGGTTAGGAAAGCATTTTGATTTCACTGATGCTTAGCCCCCAAGAGCAGGCTCCACACGTATTACTTTCATCATTTCTGCTGAGATCAGCTCCCCACAAGATTGCAATACTTGCCTTTGCCACTTTCTGCCCAGCTGGCAGCAATGCAGTATAGCCTGGGTATCAAGTCACTTGGGCACACAGAGTCCTGCAGAACTTCTCCGTAGCAGTGCAGCCTACTGACAGCTTCCACACTCGCTGCACTGGCCTTCCAGTAAAACATTTATGTTCTTTGTCCTTATTTTCAAGTAGGCCTATATCCATAATCCAGGGTGTCTGAAACACCTTCTAAGGTCCATAATGGGAAGAAACAGTAAGCTGCAAAAAAACCCAGATGCTATCTAACACCTAACTGGGAGCTGGACCAGTCCTACAATGATAAGTGTCACATAAAATCTTCAAAAGCTGCAACTTGAGTTGAAAAGTAGCTGTGTTCATGAAAATGAATGATGGTGGAAAAGATTTGCAGAAAGCAGTATGTCACACCATCCTAACCTGGTAATAAATGGTACTATTCGACACATTAAAATAGTACTGGGTGACATGAAAAAAACAATACACTGTTTTACTTTCTTACTTTCACCAGGGCAATGGCTGCTTGGCTGATGTCTATGTCAGTAGCACCCTGCAAGGACTGTTCCCTAGGTCATGACATATCTCTATCCTTTCTACACTAGTGTTGCACTGGAACTTCTAAAGATTCAACCACAGAAGTAGAGGTCACTGGCTAAGCTGCACATCCAATGACCTGAAGCATGTGGCAGTTTTCCAGCATAACAAAATCTCCAGAAAGTAAAGCAAGTTTAGTCATTGACCAATGATGTAACTTCAGGCATTCCTGCTTAATACATACATTTAACTTATTGTCTCCAAAAAGCAGCACTGTAACTTTGCTATCTATCTTGGCATCAATGGACCCAACTGACTTCTGCTTCTAGAACGCAACACCATGGGCAAGTTCATTCTGCCTGATGTGGCAAAAAAAAAAAATACAATAGGAAGACCATCTATCCCACACAGCAAAAAGAGGTAACTGCTGCTTTTCCACCTCTTCTGGAGCTACCTAGCCTACCTTAGGCATACACTCCAAGACCTGATTACACTATGCTTTGAAACAATTCAAATCTCTTCACACACAAGTTAGGAGTATGTTAAACAAATAATTTGAATGCTATAATGGAGTACAATCCCTGGGGAATTCCATGTATGCCTCTCAAGCAGAACTTGTACCATGGTTCTGAGCCCTTGACTTTGAAAAGTGAATGAACAAGAACAGAGATTAAAAAGTAGAACAATTATGATATTAACTTTCTTATCAAGTAACGGTATGATTAAAGATATCATCAACTTGATATACATAAGAAAGGACTAAATATGGACTAAGTAGAGTCTTAGTGTATGTGGCTAAACAGCTCGATTTTCTTCCATGTGAAACCAACTTCAAATTTTGCCCTTATACAAACTTTCAGAAAAACTCTACACTGATAGAAAGTTTCTGTAACTTAAAGGCTGACAGGTGGCCTAAGTGAGCTAAGTGTGAGATTCAGAGCTAACCCACAATAGCACAGAGCCACCTCACAGAAGCTTACATCCAATCTCATGCATGAAGTAAATTGTCAACAAAAAGCTGAAGGCCTAAATAAGATTAATTTCCCCTGTAAAACAGGCTCTGAGGAAATGGAAAGGTATATTTATCTGCATGCTTCCAACCCAGGAGAAAAATACAAAATCATAGAATTGCTCTTTGAGGATGCTGCATGAAGGAGGATGACTAACCTGACAGCAAGCCACAGGACACTTGCAAAGCACGGAGTTTAGTAGCAGTGATCCTGTGTGGAGCTTCCAAAATAACAACACTGGAGAAAGCAGGCATTTTCCCTAAAGGCAATGCCTGTGAAAATATTAGAGATGCTGGATCTCAGGTTAGTGATTGTTTAACGAGGCTGGTTTGATTCATTCAGATATGAAGCAAATGTGCTCTACATGTACACATCAATAAATATGCTCAAGACATACACATCTACTATAATTTTAAATTACACAACATTCTTCATTTAATTATCATGCTATAAACATGATTAAAAGAAAACTGTTTACAAAGTAGTAGTCAGTGCAGGTGCACAGGATGAGAATCTTTTTGCATGTTAGTATCTATTTAGACAATCAAATCTTCAGCCAGAAATAAGGAATATGCAGATAAGTGGTACCCACTGCAGGCCAATGACTCTTGAAAGTCTTTCATGTCGGTTCTAGTGGATGAGCTTTAATTCTCCCAGCCAAAGAAATTACTCAAGGAGAGTTAGAATTTCTCCAACTAGATAACCAGAATGGATTGTTCTAACATATTTTTAAGGAGGAAAACTAATCGTCAAAACCATTTGTAAAAAATATTAAATAAAAATTAATCATAGGAAATAAATTAACTGGTCCTGCAAATGAGCAATAGGATTTATGTAATTTACTTTGTAACAACAAATATGCAGGTTTAAATTTTGACGCCACTAGTATCATCAACATAGGTAAAACAAAGCACATAATATGTGGTCAAAATGTGGTCAAAAATGCGGCCCTGTGACTATTTCACCATGCGCTTTACAAATCACACAGTCAAAAATATCAAGCCACTACAGAAACACACAGCAGAATTTGTTAAAAGCTCAAGAAATGCACCTTTACAACTTAATTAAACACAATTTGTTGTTAAAGCAACAAGCTTTCTTGTACTTGTCACTTTACAAAAGTAAGGTATTTGGATTCAAAGCTTTGCTGCTAACTGCAAACTTGTATTACAGCTTTCTCATTTCTACCTGCCCATGGGTACTGTTCCAGCAGGCAGTAGGATTTGTACAGATGTCTTTGGTGTCAGATTTGGATCCTATTCGATGAAAGAGTTTTACATCTGTAGTTTCCAGACATTTCTGGTGAACAGAAGAATATCAACAGCTTGCCTAACCTACAGTCATACCCCCTGAACCAAATGAATTAACCTGTATACTTTGCAATCCAACACTGGCTATGCTGATAGCATTTCCCAACCAAAGCTAGTAAAAAAAAAACCCCAAACACTCTGATTTTTAAAATAAATACTTAAATCTTCTAATTACCTTGTGTTTTGTGGAAACACACGAAAGCATATCTTCTGCCAGACACAGGCCAGGCTGATACATGCCAAGCAGATCTCCTGATGAACCCTGCTGCCTTCCTGCCCACCCTCTGGCAGCCTGCCCACCGGACAGCTTTGGACTGAGGACCCAGGACTTCCAAGGGAACAGCTCAAGAGATGTAAGAATGGGGGAGGGCATCCACATCCACATTTTTTTCAAACAATATGTTGCAACTCTAAGCAGACACTTAAATTCTTGCCTTTCCATTCCAATTACAAAGGTTTTCTGAAAACTCAGGAATTATTGCACAACAGAAGTATAATTTACCAGCCACTCCTATTACAAAGAACCACAGGCTTAATCCTTTGCTGGAAAGATGATCAACTGCCTCTCAATTGCTTCTTCCCTTTTCCCTCCCTTCTCCCCACTATGAAATTTTCATTCTTACCTGGAGTTGTGCTGTAATTTTTGGTCTGGGAAACAATCACATAACTGTCTTCCAGGTCATCTGACCAGTCTCCCTCCTCTAACATCTGATTGTTGTTGGCTAGGACAGTGCACCAAGGCCTCTAACACTATAACCAAATGACTTTCAAGAAGAGGCAATTTGCAAGACCAATTTACATTATCAAAGATCTGACAGGAACTGGGGAACAGTCGTATTGCATCTCTGACAAAGTTATCAATCCTTACATTTGCTTACAGACACAAGGTACCTCTAGAGTGCCTTAGAAAGAACTAGTAATTGCTAATAACCCCCGTGGTACTTGACCCTACGTGTGTGTGGACATACTTTGCGCATGTATACATGCAATGTATACATACAATACAGCTATTGCTCAGACACATTAGGCGCCATTCAAAGGTTACAGTGGCAAAGACAACATAATGCCTAGGAAGAGATGCCCAAATTCTGTAGGGATGCTAATAAACTTTAACACATCCAGAACTTTACCTGGAATCTCACAAGGCAAGGTTAATATAATCCTTATTTAAAGGCAAGCACTGACAAAGAAAAACAGATGACTTGACCTATGCTAAAATAAAGGCTGGGCTTGTGGGATCAGGTTTTTTAATTTCACCAAGATGTGTTATATCCTATCTCTTGTGAGAAGCACCACAGGAATTTAAAGGAGTTCAAATAGTGAAAGGAACAGACTCCTGCTTCATGTGAAAGAAACTATTTCAACTACAGTGCCTGTTTATGTCACTCCCAGTGACTGTTCTCAATGCTAACCTAGCAGGAAATAAGATGCTTACTAAATAACCAGTGCTATTCTGTGCCCAACACAAGTTTATCATGCTGGTTTAAACCCAATCCTACCTTATTTACAAGATACAGGAAGAGGCACCATGGTCATCTGTCTGTTAACACTCACGGCTGATTCTAGCAAAAACACTCATGAAAAATTTCAATTAATCATTCTCCATTGGCTTCTCTAGAAGTAGTGACTTATTTAAGCAATAAGCATTGCATCTTTGATGAAATTACAGAAGTTACGACAGCGATACATCTAATGGTATTAGTGTGCTCTCCAAAGGCATTACTGGGGTGGTTAAACCTAGCATAATACAGCGTATTTTGCTTTGAGTTTGTAAGCGCAGTCACTGTCAGACTCTTGTTTACAGCGTGGAGACTGGTATGAAAGCCACAGTCAGTGCTCACCAGCATCTCCTACGTCCTCGTGTTAAGGCAGCTAGCTGATGCAGCCTTGTATCAGGACACCGGCATTAGGCAACTTATGCCAACTTTAGTCTTCTGCTTGACAACATACAGCAGTAGTGGCAAGTTTGGTTAACACAGCTGTACGGTATCTTCTCAGTGCAGAGAGGGAGGAGTAAATAAGGTACTGTAAAGGATTTTGCCAGACCACAAGTGTGTTATCATATCCAAAGCAAAAGGCATTTAGTTTACAAATCAATTTGAACTATAACATTGGAGACTAAGTTACCTATTGGCTGCAAAAGATCCAGAGCATTCTTATTCTAGTCATTATACTGTTTGATTATTAGTTCCTCAGAGGAAAAAAAAATTCCATGGAAAACAGAAAGGCAACAAATAGCCCGAGCATTTCTAGCAGAGCCCTGGCACTCTCAGGCTGTTGTTTCACTGCCTCCAACTGCGAGCTCACCACCTTCAGGAAGAAGCAAGGAGAAACGCGAGTCCGCTTACTGCACAGAATTCTGCAGTGAGATACATACAGAAACTTACTCCTTCTCTTGTAAAAACGAGTGCTTTCTGTGCCAAACACAGCAGCATATCAAACTCAAAACATATAAACCAGTCAGTGTTAATATTTATATTGAGTGTGGACAATAACTTCAGAACAGAAGAATTCCATTTCTTTCCATCCTAAATTTGGTGTCAGCTTTAACATCATATACATAAATGAGATACATCAATGGAAAATAGTAAATCCTGCTTGCTCCCACCACACAGCACTGCTATCCACATCAGTGTTCTTGAATTGTAAAATGATTTCCTAAAAACAATCAGCTAATAACTAGGATTCACTGTAACTGTGGTAATGTCTTACTGCTTTAAATTTCATAATTTTTTTTATCAAACCAATTTCTTTCACAGCTCCATCTTTAATCTCATCTGTAAGCAGATAAATAAATATTTCAGATTCTGTGTATCTCGAAAGTCTATTTGGAAACGAGAATGACGAACATAAAGCAAACCTGACCATATCTACAATAACAGCTCATGCATAAAGTTCCTTTACACACTCTCTGCAGCACACAATTCACTTTCTCTGATTGCTGTACCTTCAGGCCAGAATGCAATGCCTGCTCAGCAGCTCTACAGCTGCACTGTTCAGCAGCTTGGGGTAAAAAGTGCATCAAACTGTATTCAACATCTAGCTACCCAGCAGAAGAAAACCCACAATATATGTATGCAGAACAACCCAGGGAACTGTCTCCCAAGACTGCCTTGCTACATTGAGTAACTACCCTGAGAATCAGCAAAAACTTGGTTACAGCAACACATTTACAACAATATAGCATGATTATCAGCCATCTGTTACAACAGTCAGAAGTTTGGAGGGTTTGGGGGGTGGGTTAGGTTTGGGTTCTTGGTTGTTCAGGGGGGTTGTTTTTCTTTATTTGTGTAACTACAAGTCAGGCACTTGTGCTGTGTTGCTGCTGTTTCTGGATTTATCTTTCAAAGTTACGGATGCAAAAACATCCTGGAAAGCCTAAAACTGAGTTCTTTTGAAAAATGCAGAGCTTCATCCAAATAGAATCACAAGCAAATAAAGCCATAAAATCAGAGACTGCTGTACATAGACTGTAATGAACCCTCAAATTAACTGAGTTTGCAATGAATTCTAACACACAAATAAATTATGTGCGCCCTTTTGGGTTCTCTGGCAAACACATCGCACTGTCTCGGTTATTACCCATGTGGGAGTTTTGCCACATTAATGGAATTAACATGCTGCCTTTCTTTTGCTAGCATGAGTTCTTAAACGATTTTAAAGGTTCTTGTATCTCAGTTCTGCTTTCCACATTAAAGCTGGTGTCTCTAGCAGCAGCGGCTCACTGTGGAGGACACGCACCATTTCGACATTGGCTCAGAAGAAAGCATTGCTTGGGATGCACATGTTCTCCATTTGAGCAAACCACTGAAATAAATACCATTGAAATAAATATTTATCAACTCAGCTATAATAATTTCTCTTTCATAGTGGACAGTGCTGGACCACAGACAGGAATGTTAATGACTTGACTATTCATTCTTTTTATATGCCTCATTTAATTGATTAACATCACATCAAATATACATGTGTGGGACTTGTAAATCCCACCTGCTCCAGTACAGTAGGGAAATCTGTTGCGTATCTTGATTTTCCCACCAGAAAGCTACACCCTACTCTGCAAGGTAAAGAGCTACATTACTTTGAAAAACGACAATTTCAACTCTTCTTACAGAGCTGGTTCCCAGAGGTAAAGAAACTGCAGTCTCAAGGGATCTGACGTGTGACTCTGGATTTTCAGACACTTACACTTTGACTTTTCTGCTGTAGCTCTCCCACTCCCACCCAGGACAAGACTACTTTTTATTGGCTACAGTGAGGTTCCATGCCAAAGCAATGCTTCTCAGCATCTACTGTGCCTGCTGCCTTGTCTAAACTAGCTTCAAATAAATTGACTTCAGCATTACTCAACAGCAAAAATTCTGTTACTTTCCATGCCATAACATGGTGGATGTTCCCCTTAAAAGATTTTATCAGTGATGTAATTTCCTAGTACAAAACTGCTTCACACATTCAGGGACACACACACACACAAGGACAAAATAAATTGTCTGAGATCAGCACCAAACTTTGCCTCATCTCCCAGGGGTGATGAATCATGGACCCTGCTCAGAATAAACATGTCCTCAGTGAAGAGGACTGCTGGATGGATTAGATGGAAAATACTAACTGGAGGATTTTGTTTGTCCGTAGATGCCAGTCCAATGCATAAAGAGAAAAAGGAAATTAAGTTGCTGCTCTGTGATTAAGTTGCTGTCCCAAGTAAATCTCAAGCCCTCTCACTAAAAACAAGTTAGGTTTTCCCCCTTTGTAATCTGTTTTTTTTTTCAAGTATTCAGATTACCATTTATGTTTGCAGTGTGAACATCTGATTGCTTTCCATGATATAGATAATAGACAGTTACTACCTGGGAATGCACATTTTGCACAAACGTCCACTTTATTTTTGGACGGATTAAGGAAGAAGATACGCCAATGGCAAGGGAGGGGAGGAGAGAGAAAAAAACTGAAAAGTGGAGCCAAGATTGAAATGGGGTCAGTGGCAGGAAACAGAGTGGGATGGGGAGAGCTGAGCTCTTGTGACAGCAGGGAACAGCAAACGGGCTGGAGCTGGCAAAGCATCACGAGAAGGAGACAAGACAGAATAAAGCATTGAGCACACTGCGCTTTGAGTCGTGTGAGGAAAGCACAGGACAGACTTCATAGTGCCATTAAAACAGTGCATTTCGAATATGTGAAAATTGGACTGCGATGGAATAATAATACTGTCAAAATTATTCTAGCACCAATCCACAAGGCATCACATCTCTTACCTCTCACCTGCTCAAAGAAAAGTCCAACGGTCTCTCCGATGAGACTACACAATTTATTGACAGCTCTAAGCAACTCTTAGGATTTCCTCCTGGGGAAAAGACACTAGCATGCCAGCTGAAAACCACAACAAGTAAAGACCCCTTGAAACTCCAGAGAGCAAAGAACAGTTACATGTTTATGTACTACTGCACCTGTACTCCATCAACTACTATAAACTAGTTTTTTAACAAGTTTCTGATAATTTTTTATTACACTGTGTTCTGTAAAATCCACCGTGGAAGTTTTTTTACTCTTTTATCAGCTCTGAATCTCAGAAAAGGATCTTTTTCTGCTTTAACAGGGCTGTGTAGATGAATTGGAAATGCTAACACACCATCACTAACTACCTATCCATAAAGACAAATGTTCTCACAGGAGATCGTCCAGTTTGCATCTGCTAGTTGCCAAAGCAATGTATGGGCCAACAGAATCAACTAAACATTGCTCTGAGGGCAATTTAACACTTGCCTGCTCTATCTCATGTATTTGAAAGCTCAAAGAAAGTATTTCATTCTCATCTAGAAAGTGGGTTTGTGTACTGGCCCCTCAACTGTCTAGCATGTAATTGCCAAGAAATCTCTAACTGTTCATTTGCATTGCCTGGAATAATCTGATTGCCTGCTCAGGTTCTTTGCCTTGTATTACTGAGAAAACGGTCTCTTACCTTTGCCCAAAATTGCTCAGTCAGAGGCAGAGTCAGTGAAATTCCCATTGTAATGTAACATTTCCAACAGGTAGAAGAATATCCTATGGTGAAAAATGCAGTAGAGCATAGTGGACATCTGATTCTGTCAGTTTTGCATAACTATTTCTTAATGTACTTTGATGTTTTTTTCAGGCTATGGTATGTTAAATGGATAAGCTATGCAAGCCAAAGGAAAGTGAGGCCAGGTCTCAAGGCTAAGCAGAAAGTTCTTGCTAGGACAAATACAGCATCCAGAGATGCTAGAGTGACACATGCGGCTGCATGATGCTGAAGTAGCTGAGAACAGCAATAGCCACCCAGGTAAGTGAAAAGGTGGATTTTCTTTCCCTTGCTGAAGTAATTCTGTGTACAAAAGGAACTGGCTACAGTAGTGAGGGAGAAAGGCACAAAGTCTTAGTGGAACTAGACTACCAAAGCAGTTTCCTAAGATAAGCCTGCTCTGAGATTGAAGAGGACCTCACAGTGAGCCATTTGAATCAACTGTAGCAAGAGGCAGTCCAGGCTAAACATGGTCTTTGAAAGAGGGCAAAGAGTAGGAAAAACTTCATGACCAGCATCAACCTACATTCTTACTCTGAGCCTACCAAGACAGAGGAGAACCAGTTTCATACCCTGGAACACAAACTCACTGCTGCACAGAAAGCAGCTAAAAATCTCCTATTTCGTGTAGGAAGGAAATTTCTCCAGACTTACAGGGTGGCTCAGTGAGTAAGATTTCAAAGGATCTAGGCAGAAAACACTGGTAAAAATGGTACCCCAGACTAGAAGGACCACTTCTCTGAACTCCCGCACCTTAACATTTCATCATACTGTTTATTCCCTTTCCTTTTCTGCTCATTTATAGCAAGGTAATGTAGAAGAAAAAGTTTTCAAATTGCACCTCTGCTTACAAACTCTGTGACAGGACAGTCAGTTGCTTTGCCAGGGTGGTGTTCTTACAGAGCCCTCCTGACACACTCAGTTGGCAACCATGCCCAAACACAGCACCAGGAAGAGCCTAAGTTTCACAGAGGGAACCCCAAGATAGTTGCCCTCCTCCTTGGTTTCCGAGTTTGGTGTTTCTTTCTGCTGACCGACATTGACTAGATGGACCCTCGATTTTAGTAGCTATGTGAAAAGGAGAAGGGATGTCCCCCGATGTGCTTGTGCTGAACGCAAAACCCACCTCAGGCTGGAACACGCCAAGAGTTGCCTGTTTGAAAAAGAAAACAAAAAACCTGGATGCTTTACATCAATGGAAGCTGCAGACCGGTTCACACTGGAACCGCGCGCGCGCACACACACCCCAGGCTTCACAGCGCAAGTAAAGGGGCTTATTAGAGATGAAAGAAGGCCTCACATCACCCCTTGTAAGGGACCATTGTCTCCCTTTCTGCTACAGTGGTCTGTGAAGCTGTGGGAAACAAATGACCTCGGAGCCACAGCGCTGTGTGCAACTGCAAAAGAAAAGAAAGGGGGAGGGGGAAGAGGTTTTGTGGGAGGGCCAGTGTCCTGGCTGCCCCGTCTGCCAATGACAGCCACACCATGCCATCCCTGCGCACAGCACCGAGGTGCTTCTCGTGCCTCCAGCTCCTGCTGCAGCCCAGACAGAAACAACACTGGAATCTCAGTGGAGGGATCAAGACACCCTTTCCCACCAGCACAAGGGGTTTTCTCACCTGGCTGTCCGTCTGGTTACTCGAGCTTAATGGTTGAAGGTACGCTTCAGACCTTCTGCTTCTGATTTGTACTTTTTCATACCATCAGTAAGGAACAAAAAAAATCCCTCTTCCCTTGGAAGAGAGGTAGACAAGGATCAAACAACAGAAAAAACAACAAGAAGTACATGAAGCACAGAGGAAAAGGGAGAGAATGGAGGATGTGTAGCACATGAAGGAAAATCTATAGCTGATGCTTATCCCATGTCCTCTACTGGGTTTCTGGTTATGAGAGATGCCAGGAGGATCAAAGTGAGTTAAAACAGTACCCAAGCACATGCACTTTCCAAAGCCTGCTGAGCTACTTTGAATACAAAACACTCTCATTTATTCTTTCCAGTCTTCTTTTTTTGCTTGCTCCCCATAACCATCCTTCCAATCATTTGATCAATCTCTAGTCTTTTCTACCTAAATAGAATACTGTCCTCTATTAACACTGCTCTGAAAGCCAAGACTGGTAATTACAGCCTGCAGGCTAAATTACTGATTCTACCAAGAAGCAAAGACTAGCATTTTTGTGAGGATAACAGTTCGGGAATATAAATTTATCTTAAGTCATTAACATAAAACTGTGTTTTCCACTCAGCATCTGGTCCAAAATTTTTGGACATCAGTTAACACTATGTGAATAATCATCTCTGTGAAGCACCTACTGTCAGACCAGGCTGCCAGAGGTAAAGAGGATGGTCCTGGCTGCACCAGGAAGGGAAGTCTCTCCTGGACCAAAAGAGAATAGCGTGGGTATAACCATGTTCAAAACTACAGGTAACATTCAACTCAGGTTTCTCTGAATTTTTCAGAACCTCTAACAATGACACCAGAAAGCTCATGCAGTAATCTACTTGTGTACTGAAAAAGAAGAGAGTACTATCGCTATCATTATTTCTGTATTTACGTATTTTGAAGATGCTCAGACACTTTGGTAGTACATGGAGATAATTGCATATGCAGAGTAAGGGATTTTTTTCCTTAAACAACTCTAAAATACATTATATTTGTAATTAGAAAGTATATAGCTGTGTTACTAACAGCAACATTAATTGTAACATGAAAAATTTCAGAAGATAATATACCTTTTAATGATAAATTCTGTTTAGTTATTTTCTTTAATAAATCTCAAGCTGGAGCCAGGCTTTTAAGCCCAGCACTACACTGACTTGCAAACGCATTCAGGAAATACCCAGAGCTAAACAAAAACTGTTCTCAATTATTTTAAGTTCATAAAGCAGCTCAGTATAAGGTTTTGAATCCCTTTTTAGTTAATAGAAATACCCCTACAGCTGGAACCCAGACTACAGCTCTAGCCACCTTTCTTTCCAATGTCAACAAAATTTTCCGCTTCTGTCACAAGATTTTGACAGTTCTTACAACATCAATGAATCAAGTCTTGTGGTCTCTCTAGAAAAGCTGCATTATCCCCAGTGCACATAAAAGAGGAATCTGCAGAGAAATGGCTTTAGGCTAGTTATAACCCACAGGTTACACTGCTAAGTGAAAAATGCAGATAGGGAGAGAAGCGCTGCTCCTATAGCTGTTGAAGGGATAAACACATTCAAGTCAACAAAACTTGGATTAAAGGTAGTGAAATGCTTTCCAGGACACAGAGTCAAGTAGCAAGGAAGGTGAAAAGCTGGAAGAGCCCCCAGCAGCCTTAATTCTCACAATCCATCACTGGAGAGCAGAATCCACAATGCAGCACAGATTTGGACCGACATTTGTTATTTCTCAGAACAGGATTATGTACCATCCAATGTAATTGGGTAAAAAAACCCCTAACTTTCCAACTTCACTTAAGTCTTTCAGGAAGTTGATGGTAAAGCCATGTACAAAAGCCAAGTCTCCAGATGCCTAGTCCTGTAATTTCAGAATACTTCTGAAAAGACTTGTGTGCACATGTAAGCAATATCTCTATATAATAAATGCCTAAGCGTCACTATATACATTGACTGTATCTGAAAGCTTTGGAACCCAACCACGGTAAAGAGGTTTGAGTTAGCATCTGAGAAATGGGATGTTAAACTTCTGCAATAAAACTTGGGCTTTACATACTGCTTTTTGTGTTCCCCGTTCTTGGAAAACAATAATTGCGCAACTGGTTTTCATTGTCCATTTAGAATGAAACGAACAACAAACAATGTGAACAGAAACTGGTAAACTAGTAAACAGGGTTATTCACAACCTTTTGGTTTTAGCAGAATCAGGTAGGGAACAGTCCAACATTTTTTATTTGTCATGCTGACAGTCCTTTCAATAAGCACCTACACATGACAAAGTTAACTAAAATGATCGCACAGTCTATGAAACAGTATTTGCTAAGGACAGGAGCTACACAGTAACATGGGAAAGGTAGGCAATAATCTTCAGAATACCTAGTTGCAAAGAACAATGAAAGAGATTAAATGTAAATATTGAAACCCAAGAGACCACATCCCTGAGCACAGTTATACTCTGCGGGTAGAAAAGCAAGATCATAAAAATCAACAAAACCAGTCTAAGGAGAATCACTTCAGCCCAGTAAGGCCAGCATATGGTACCCAACACCACACACCACCTCTTTTTCCCCGAACAAACGCAAACAAGGTCACTGCAAAATGGAAAATAGGCACCACTGACTGATCCTGTAAGATTCTTCTTTTTGGTTGTATTTGTAACTCCCTTCAAATATTGCTACCTGCAGTTAAGTTGCTCTTGTTCTGCCCTAAGACTGGAGGATCAGCCTGTAACTGTAACAATCAGGGCAGAGGAAGGTGAGCTAAATATACATACATTTTATTCTACATTTATTAACATCTATCTCTATTATTTTTCCAAAGAAAATATTCCCAGATAGCTGGTGAGTTATTTAAAACTGTCTGGCAGCAGAAGTACCAATCTGGCTCTCATTTTTGTGTGGTTTCAGAAAGCAGCTGTTTGTGTTTACAGTCACCAGCAAACAATTCAGCTTTTTAATCAAACAAGAGCTGCTTGGGTGCTTTTGCCCATGGCTATGAGAATCAAATAACTCTGGAAAACAGACCTTTTACAACAATACCAAGAGGCCCTCAGCGGATGCAAGGGATTAGAGAGGGATGCTTTCTGAGAAACCAGTCTATAGACTGTAGCACTTTCCATCCTGGGTCAATGTACTGGGCTCAGTAGTAAACTTCAAACTCTCAAAAGGGCCTGAGTCAGTTTTCATTCTTTTCTCTCCAAATCCTGCCTCATGTGCTTACGTCCTCTTTCTTTTTTCCTCACTGCATATGCAGAAACACACTAAAATATTAGTCCAGATCTACTATAAAGCAAAGTTAGGCGATCCAAGAGGGGACAACAATTTCTTCCTAGCAACAGACTGCCTTACTTATGAATAGAGCAACATTTTTCCAGTATGAACACTTGTGTGATAGCACTTGTGTAGAGGTCAGACAGATTGTGTGAGCTCCTCTCCATGTTTCACTTTAGCTTCGTGGAGACCTTTCCCTACTGCTAGCCCGCTTGGAGCTGCTGCTGACAATTACAAGGTGTGTAAGGTACACACAAATGTTCATTTGTCACAAGAACGAGACCAGCTGCTCATTTCTCTAGACATGAATTAAGCACTGAAGTATCAATGGTGTGCCTTATAAGGATTCAAACTGAAAGGTATACCAGCCATGGTTTCTCTGTTCTTATACTGGTATGTGGATCACCTCCTTGTCCTTTATGCTGATCTAGGCTGCAGCTCTAGACTTGAAAAGGCAAAACAGTGTATCTCAGTGAGAAGCAAGGGTCTAGTTGTTCCTCCTCCTGATCATAGCCTACTAATGACAGGATACTTACCTGTTGTACTTTGAAACATGGACCCCTGAGCCACTGTTTTGGTTTCTTTCCTTTTTGGAAAGAAATATTTACAACACACTTTGCACTCTTTGCCACTCCTGTCCACAAAGCTTCCATAACAAATGTCTATGTGAGCTATGAGAACAGGATTCCACCAGGATTTTTCCTCTTCTAGAAAAGAAACTTAGAGCTTAGAAGAGCTAATACCCTAAAAAAATCCACTAGAAGTGACCCAGCAGCAGGCATGTAAGGCTTTAACTTGACTTGAAAGGAGCACAGTCTCTTTTCTTGCAGACCAGTAACATAAGCCAGTTCAGCTAATGGTGTCCACCATGAATCCAAGGCAAACTTGAAGACTTACGTCTTTAGAAAAATTTTAGATAGTCTCACAGATGCTTTACTGAAGTAACAAAAAGCTGTTGAAGGCACCAAAAGGAACGTAAACGCTCACTTGAGCTGGTCTACAGACTGATGGAGGACATCAATCCAGTGAGTAAAAAATAAAATAATTGTACCTCCATCAGCAGCTGGGTGATTCACTATGATTGTCCCACTAAAAGGAACACAGATTCTCCATGTTCTACCATTGCAAGTGGTGCTGTAGACATTAAGAACCACTAAAAATTGGCTTTCCCACAAGTTACTTCAAGGAGATCACTGCTAAAAAAACTCTGTGAGTGGCGACCTGGGTACACTGTGCTTTGATTTTATATGGTATCTGCTTCCTCTGGGATTCCCTAGCCAAGGTAGAACATAATCCTTTTCAATAAAGCAACACTGTTCAGGCAATTCCCAAGCCAGCAGCTAAAGGAAAAAATAACAGCCCTTACCAAAGAATACACAAACAACTATCTGCAATCTAAAAGAAAATCCACTTAGATACAAACTAAACAGGAAAGTGAAGTGTCTTGAGTTTAAATGAGGGGAAGCTGCAGATGAGTTCTGGCTCTCTGGAGAATAAAAGCATTTCAGCCTTATGGCCATTGGCAGTGAGATCTTTTTTATCCTGTCTCCTCAAAACCTGAAGTCTGTGATCTCTATCCAGTGAACATGAGGGAAGATTAATTCCCTCTTCATTAAATTCTTGAGTCTTTTACCTTGAACACAAGTTCAAAATCGCACAGAGCATCCTTACACAAAAAACAGTCCCTGGGTTTCATAATCAAGGTTATACTTCCTTGGCAAATGCAGTTGATTTCACAGAGGACTGCCAAAAATTAAGTGTGCAAGTTTATACAGACACGCCACACTATTTGTATTGGATTGATTAAAAAAAAAACCAAAAAACCAGCAAGTGAAAACAATTACTCTAAAGATAAGAATCTAAGAACAGAGTGTACTTTATATATTTGTAATTTAGGTCCTTAAAAAGACACACTTACAGGAGTAGAATACATAATTATTTCCAAAACTTACAAATGACCAGTAATGAGTAAGGCAATTGGACAATTCCTTTCCAGTTGAACATTATGTACAATTTCTAGTTAATTTTAAATCCCTGCTTTTCATGAGTTTTTCAAAATTCTTTTACAGGAAAACATCACAGTTGGTACTGATTTCTACATTTCATATAATCCAACTCAAAAAGGTCTATCCTCCAAATAATCAAAAGAACTCCATTTCTGTTGAAGTGAATGTTTCAATTGTTATTGATGTAGTATGAGGAATGCATGACAACTCCCCTTGTCTGAGCCCCAGTAGATTCCACACTGAACTTTACTGTCAAAATTGCCCTTGCCTTCAAAAAAAGGAAGAAATTCAAAGACTATGAGGTACATATAACCATGCTGTGGTTTATTATAAAAGAAATTAACCAGAAGAAAATTGATTAATAAACCACAGAAAATTGATTAATAAACCAACACAGAAGCAAACAGTTCCACATTTGATTGTTAGTTATCCTTTCAAAGTTACTGAGATTCAAATTCTTCAAGAATTTTGCTCAAAGTGTTGAACTAACATCTACAAAGAAGAAACAGAAACATAGCAGAGCTGAGATAACGAGTCAGCCCTCCTCTGAATGTTATCGAAAGGATATGGGTTATGCTCAGAATTAGAAGAATTAAAGCACAGAATTAATATGAAGTAGTGGTGTTAGGAGAATTTACAGATATTTTAATGAAAAGCATCCACCTCATGGCATAAAGGCGCAAATAATATCTTCACACTGGTTTATCTCTTTGAGCAACTGAAGAAATTGAGACCCACTATCACAGTTCACAACTAGTCTTCTCCTTGTTCTGATGGAGACGTATGTGACTTCACTCACATCTTTATCTCATCAAATGTTTGTGACTGGCAGCTAGAGAAATACCTGAACTTATGCTTCCTGATCCTGTTCATACACTTGCTCACTGTGAAGCCCTGCAGCTGTGCCACCGGAGCCACGCTGACTTTCTGAGCAGCTCCCTGTTTTTCTTGTGGACATCCAGGTGAAGGTTAGGACAGAGCTGTCTGAGGTGAAAGAGAACCCCACAGCACACAACACAGCCAATAAGTGTTACAAATTACATTTAGTGAAGAAACAACAGTTGTACCGGGCACACAAAAATCAGTTTTCCACTATCAGTGGTAATTGCTGGCTTAGCACTGGTTGGAAAACCATAGTTTTCTTTTTCCCCATCACTCTGACAAAAAATAATAGTTATGCACATGAAACTACTATTCCCTTCTTCCTCCTTACTGTACCTCACTTACAGAATACTTCTGGAATCACAAAAAGAAAGACCAGATTTTACATGCTATACTCACAAGTAATCACTGTGCATAAATCAGGCAACTTCTGACCTTTATTTGTGTAAGCTAGAATCCGATCACCCCCAACCTAATTCAAGCTTCCAAAACCTCCACAATTAATAACTGCTGTGAAGACTATTTCATTTCTTCTAGCCGTGGTTATTCATAATGAGCTAAAACTTCCAAGGCTTTTTAAGACAGTCAGAAATCCAGTGATGCAAACCCCTTGCTTTCAGAAAATTAGTGTATGAGCGAGACAGGGAAATTTTAATCAATACAGATTTTGAACTGTCTGTGAATTGTAACTTTGTTCTGTTCTTTTTTGCCTTTAAGCATATGCACCATTGGTGTAATAATCTGGGATGTACCAAAGGGGTGATTGATTGTTCTTACGATGTTTGCAGCTTAATATTTTAGATATAATATTAAGACAAGTTTACGCAACAAAAGCATTCACCTACAATAAATCTCTAACTCTTCCGAATGCATCCTGTAATTATAAATGAATAACTGGTATCATTCTCAGTAAGAGTACTGGTACAACTGACTAGGATGACACACTGACAGACAGGAACGAGTGCCTTTCAAGCCAGGCTACCACCAGCCCCTGCCTCTTGGATCCCAGCATAAGCATGGTCAGTCTGGCTTGCCACTACAATACAAGCTGTTGGTCAGAGAGTGAATGAAGAGCAGGTAAAGATGAATGGGTCGACTCTTGGCTCCCAGCCATACTATTCATTAAGCTATTGTCTGAAGCAATGAAGGAATGGTAATTCATCACTAAATTAAGCCAGTGCTACACTGTTACATCATCATTCTCTTGCCAAAGCATAAGAGAAGAAAAATTTTACCTTAGTGATCTGACTCCAACTTTCAGTGCTATCTGTGTCTATTTCTCAAACACAGCTTAGAAGTTGACCTTAGGGCTGTTCCAGAACTTATAATTATGCAAAATAAGATGATGCTAGGTCTAAAATAAAATAAAATAAAAATAATAAAAAACCCCAAACAAACAACAACAATCAAAACCAACACACAAACAAAAACAAAAAAAATCAAACAAAAAAACAAACAAACCCAAAACTAACCAATCAAAAAAAACTCCCACAATCCCAGGTTTCTCAAAGGCTGCCCAGCAAGAGTTCCTAACCTAGAAACCTACAATTACACTGGGTATCATCAGACTTATTAACCTTCAGAAACTTGGCCTTCCTAAAGGGAAACCAGATGCACGTCTGTGATTATCAGCACAACCCTGACGTTGGGTACACTATAAAATGATTCCAGTGCTGGCTAGAACATGAAACTGCCCATCGTTCCATATTCGGGAATATCAGCATGCAATTTGTTGGATAGATTCTATAATCCACAGATGAAGGTAGTTGTACATTTTGACTTTATCCAGCATTAACAGCCCTCTAAATAGCCTAGTTCGGCACAGACATAACAAATAGAAATGGCTTTAAATTATCCTTCCCCTGAGACGTAATTTCATAAGAGAACAAACTCTATATGCACAAAGAGAGATTTCCAATGTAAACATGTGGTGGGAGCTAAAAGCTGCAGCCAGATTTAGGGCAAAGCAAGGGATACAATTTCAAAGGCACCACTTTCTTTCCAGTTCATAATATATATGTTCGTTTCTGCTGACTTTTCTGCCCTTTGTGCTCAGAAGACCATGTATATTAAAGAAGTCACTTTTTAACTTTTTGAGACCTTAATGGGCTTTGTCTCATTTTTCCTCTCACACAACTCTGGATGGGATGCGGAATCTACAATCGTTATGATGGGTTAATCATAAGCAGTACCAGAGTCATTACCACCATATTTGACTGTCAGCATTTTAAATTATTCTTAACATTTTCAGAAAATAGACCCTAGTCTTTTGACTTAACTTATTAGCTAATTTGAAATTCTTAAAACTGCAAAAAAAAAAAAAAAGAAAAAGTTAATGCATAATAACTCCAGTATGGAGGATTCTTTGGGTTTTGGGGTTTTTTTTCCTTTCTCAGGATTAAGGCAATGATTTTCTATTTGATGAGATGCCAAGCAGAGTCAGAGGGAAAAGTGTTTTACAGAGAGAAATCCAATGCCAGTGCTACAAAAACCTGTACTTATGAACTCTAATATTTTTACCCTCTGACTTCTTAGTACTCTGAAAAACATAGCTATGAAGACATTATATAGCAACCATTATTATTTGGAGGTTTGGCCTCTTCACCTCTCATGAAAACACAATACCACGTCTAAGTTCAACAGAAAACTTCCAGTCATTTTGTACACTACACGGACTTATTTCAAAACTGAAGTTTAGATCCTGAAAGGTTTGTCTTTTCAGCAGAAATGTTTTTTAAACATTGCTATCATTCAGTGCTGAATCAGCACCCTAGAAGATTAGACAAATTATCTATTTGAAGATACAGTGGGTTCTGTGATTGGAGACATCAAGTCTATTATATTGCTGCAGAACAAAAATGTTCTCCATCACCTGAGGTCTATGATTTCAGACCATTGTGCTGAAATAGAAACAATCTCTATTTAAATACCTGCTGTAATGAATGAAATTAAGGATGCAAAACTAAAAAGTAGGCAGAAAAAAGAGAGATGAAAATGTCAAATCTGTGAAGAAAAGAGAGCTTAGACAAGCTAACATTTGTTTGCAAATATTATGTACTGTAAAGAAGGGCTACAATCACCAACATTTATAATCTAACAAAGCAAAACAATAGCCTGCATGTACAAAGGATTAATTCTGCTCCAGTGATAAATGCTTGTATGGGATGCAGCTTTGTATCTCGTACTGTAAAATTTGTGTGCTGATGTTATACTAGCTTTGTCACTAGCCCGTATAGTCTATGGGCTAGTAAAAACAGACGCAATGACGTTAGGAAGTTCCTTTAGAAAGGTTATTTTGATTGATTTATCGTCTAATATTATTTCTATTTTGAAGGTTCCTCCCCAGGCCTCATATAATAAGGGAAATCATCCAATGCTTTCATGTTCTTCAGGATATACAAGTCACTCCTTCAGCAGTATCTACCACATATAATTTACCATCAACCCCAACCCTAATCTGTCACTATCTTGTGTTTGAGAAGGATGCTGTTTCTGACATTTAATCTATAAAAAGAAATTTTGAAGTCATCACACTTTTTGAGAGCCCATGACACAGGCCACTTTGGCCTAGGAAGCTTTTTTACTATCTCATTAAAAAGCTTTGTTTCAATGCTAAAACTGCAAATATCACAAGAGGCAAGATGTGAAGTAGCTAATGTGTTCAACAATTAATAATGGCTGTTTCTTCAAATTCTGCCCTGGGCAAATGCATTTAAAGAAAAAGCCAAAAGCTGGGTACCAGTAAAGACCATTGGGGTTGTTTGTTGGGTTTTGTTTGTTTGTTAGGGGGGTGTGTGTGTTTGGGTTTTTTGTTTGTTTGTTGGGGGTTTTGTTTGTTTTTGTTAGTGAGTATTTTGAAATTTTTTTTTTTTAATAAATTTAATGAATGGTTGACCAAAACCAAAAAAAGTCTGATAATCATAACAACTCCAATGAAAAACATAAAAGAATGACCATTCACCTGAGTTGCGCCAATAGAGGAATTGTAAAAAAACTTCTGAGTATGTGGTTATCAATAAATCCACCCTCATGTATACACATATGCACAGGAACATAGATACCTATCTCTCCTATTAGATACTGCATTGTCTCTGTTTAGTTAGGAGAGAGAGGTGGAATGTGAGAGCTACAGCTGTTTCATTCTTGGTTTTCATCCCCCAGAGAAGATGTATTTTGAAAGGAATCTGTGCACTAGAATTTGATACTCCTGTCTTTTGAGGAAATCTAACTTAAGCAAGTATGGAAATGGAATTGAAAACATTTTTTAGATCAGCTGCAGCAACTAACTAAAAGGGCTTTACAAATGTCAGCTTAGAGTTTCTTTAATTTTACTGAAAAACTTCCTTGATTTTTTTTTTCCATTCTTCAACAGCACAAGATCCAAAGAATCCATATATGGAGAAGCTACCTATACTAAGCATGTTCTTTGACAGTATATAAATCATTCAATATGGTACAGGGCTTTGTCCTCTGCAACTTCACCTGCTTGTCTTCCAGACAAAAATCTCTCAGGACAAGAATGAGAGTTCTATATGGAATTGTTTACAGCACAATCAAGTATAAACAATGATGAAGTAATAATCAAGCTTGCATTGAACACAGTCTATAACACAGCAAAGCCAGGAACCAAATATTTGAAATTATCCTCCTAGACATGGAGGAGACCATTGCATGCATGGGGAAATAAATCCACTTTCTGCAATTTCAGTAATAAAAAATTATGAAGATGAGCAGGGACAGCAGCAACCAAATAGAACAGAAATACTCATTATCCTTTAAGTTGGAACTCACTCAGAAGAAAGTTGAAACCACCACTTCACTATGAGATACTCAGGAAAGACAGTTATTTCTGGAGGAACTGAAGTTACACAAGAGAGTTTTGACAGATAGCAGGAAACCAAATCCAAAAAGGAGATGCTAATTCACAGAAAGACACAAGCAACAGCCACCGTTTGCTGACTCTCCCACCTTTTTGCCAGATGTAGCAAGAATGTGCCATTTGCAAGACAGGTAACTTCTTCCTTCTGAAGGCACAAAAGTCACAGAGAAAGGTCACTTTTCATCTGAATCCCGCTTCCAAACATAGCAGAACTTGGGCATGTTGGGGGAAAAAAAAAGTTGAATTCTTAAGAGGACAGAGGAGGATCCCTTCAACTCTTCTTATTTGTGATACCTCGCTTCCTCGTGCTGAGTAAGCTTGACCTGTCTTTTATTATGAGGCACTTACTGGAAAAAATACTCCACAATACAATGCCAGATTAATAAGAAACTTACCTCCCCACGATAGACATCTTCATTCACAGAATATTTCAAAGGTTAACAGCATTGTAGTTGGTATTTAATTTTGATTGAGAAAGTAAAAAAATACTCAAGCAGAAAGCTGATCTTAAACAAGTCAGAATGTATTAATGCTTGTGCTGAGACCATAAGGACTGCACTGTACTTTCTCAAAGTGAACTGCGTGAAGCAGCATCAAAAATTTCCTCTCTTCTAGTACCTTTTCTTAGGCTTCATCTCATTAACCCAAAACAAATAAAATTGGGTTACCCAAAGGAAAGACAAATCCAGAGAGACTCACCTGTGGTTTATGCTTGCCATGTTTGGATTTAATGACTTCACGGCTTCATTTCTAGTCTTATCAAAAGTCTTTATGTGATCCATGGATCACCAAGTGAGATCCTGAGTACTTCTTTAGCTGACTAGCAAGATTCAAGGCTCATTTCTGTTGACTTCAGTGGTAGTTCCATGGTAAAAACATTCCTTGTTCTAACATGACATGACATAATATTGGAGAATACACAGATTTCTATTATACACCTCCAAATTCTATCAAATATCTTAACACAGGAACCAACCTAACATTCCACTTACAAATAACCGGAGCCAACTCCTAAATAGAGATTTCAAGACATATACCAATTTGTGAACTGTATCACAACATGTTCATCTGTAGACTTACCTGTTCTGAAAGATGTTTGTGCATTTTGGCCACATTCTTTGACTAGGTCTTCTTCTAGCCCTAAAGCTCTTAACCTTAATAAGGTGGGTACCTGCTGTCTTTTGAGTACATACTGCTCCAGCTGCTGTCACTTCTTTACCAGTTTTGAGTGTAGTTTCTCTGTAGCCTATAGAGAGAGCTTGTCCACCCCAGCCATTTCCACAAACCACTGTTCCTGTCTCATCAACATATCCTCATTCTATCCTCTGTTTAATAGAAGCTTGATGCTAATTTACTACGTTAAAAAACAAATCCCTCTTTTTCCATGAAGATCACCTTCTAGGCTGCCAGCCCAGTCCTACTGATTCGACTGCCAGTCAACCACACTAGGGTATCAGGGACTCAACTGGCAAATATTTCAAGAGCCATGGTTACAGCAGCAGTTTTCATCATCACCACTCTTATTGTCAAGTATTTACAGTGGCCACCTTTTCTGCAAGGAGAAAATTCCAAAGCTTTCTACAGGGAAAGCCCAACCACCCATTCTTTGTTCTCCTCCTCCGGTAACTAATCAGGCTCTTCAGACCGATGAGAAATACTGGGCCAAGCTCATTATTCACATGATACTGAGTGACATATCGTAATGTATATAACAGTATTCTGCTTGTGATACTGACAAATGTGTCCTGCAAGATCTCTTCAGCCAATCAGTAGTATAAACTTTTTGGTTTCATGCCTCTACTTGATGAGTTTCCTTTGTTCACTGATTGTGCTGTTCTATTGTCATGGTCTTCAAAAAC
The DNA here is from genome assembly GCA_025345505.1 of Todiramphus chloris collaris. NCBI lineage: Eukaryota > Metazoa > Chordata > Aves > Coraciiformes > Alcedinidae > Todiramphus > Todiramphus chloris. The sequence goes on along the minus strand of JANVCC010000033.1, from coordinate 16,657,271 downwards.
CCTGAACTGTCAAAGGACACACAACACTCTGGGCACCACCTCTGTGTGCCATTTGGAGACCTCCACATACTTACATTCTCAAATTCCCAAGCTGAGGAAGTTTGAGAGGCTTAAGAAACTTTGCTCATGTATCTCAGCACTTCCTAAATACCAAGTAATTTAAATCTCTTATAATATTATAGCTTTTTCTCTTCCCCACCTTCCCTCCTCACCAGGATATAGCAAGGCAGTCACATATAGGCAATTGACAGTGTCAGCATTTGAGGATTTTGGAGACAGTGACATCGTACTTTCACTGTTTCAAAGGTTTATTCTATCTCAACTATGCCCCTGCTTAAAAGATAACTGAACTTTTCCCTCAAAAAGAGTGACTTTTTATAACCCATTGGTAGTCACATAACTAGAAAGGAGTAAGATCCCACTTATGTAAGTGGCTAATCTCAACAGGACCTTGTTCTGTACTGGATCAGTTCCTTTTGCACCTATGATCTAAGTCCATCAAACTAGACAGAAGTGGAGAGCACTGGTTAGTTAACACAATTACCGACTGCTGTGGAAGACACTGATGGCCTCAGCACAATACGGAAATCTCACGCATTTGGAGGCAGGAATTATTTTTGATGCCTGTGAATCACAAGTGAACAGCCTGCATAATGACACTGACACCAATCAACACTTTGGATATTCTCCACAGAACAGGGCAGCAGTTGCACCATACCCCACATCTTTCAAACCCGACCTGTAGTCTTCATCTCAGCCCTCTGAATCCAGCACACTTGTAAGCAGGCAGAGCTTCCCAAGCCATCCAGTGTCTTGGTGAATGATTGCTTTTTTTGGTAAATATTACTGGCCACAGCTCAAAGGAGCTTTTTCCTGCACTTTTGATCTCCACTACAAACACAAAGGACTGAGCAGCATGTGGCCAGGAAAAGCTGCATCCAGCAAGAAGCTTTGAAAACTTCTGCCTGTAGGGCAGTGAAAAAGGAAGGTAAGCTCTTCTACAACACAGTACAAAACTATTTCTATGAGAATTCTGCTTTTTATATTTTGAAACTGTAATTTTCAACCATCCATCCCTGTTCTCAAGTTCCAAGAAGTTCCACGAGGGCATGTTCCAAAAGAAAGCATAGATACACAAGGCTGGCTTGTACACCTCACCAAGTTTACATGTCACTGCACACATAAACTAACAGTACATACACATGCTATGAACATGAAGTTAATCCTTAGGCATAATGCCTAGAAAAATGAAAGAAGAGTTTTCCGAGAAAGCTTCTATAGAAACTCATAGAAATGTTGGTAGTGTAGCAGAGAGTTATAAGTATGCACTTTTTCTCATGACTTAGGATGACTTCATATCTTAATTTCTTTCACAGATGCACTTCTTTGCCAGGTTCTGACAAGGCTGTTAAGAAACCCAATGATTACAGTGCAAAAAAAGTTTTGTGTCTTCATCTATAAAAGATACAAATGGACTGAGTTTAGCTGACCTTTCATTTTCCAGTCTCATTTTCCCTTACAGTAAAATCATGGCAGTCCATATAGCCCATAAGAGTTTCCTGGGAGCATCTACTCTGGTCTGCATGCCAAGAAGCTAGGTTAAATGTTGTTTCTATACAGATGTTTCGTGTTGTCATAAGTGTATCAATAATTAGCATTTCAGCTTCACCGATGAGTTGCCCCAAAGTTGACATCCATACTGCTAGTAAGCTATACCTTCTGATATTGAAGTCTTACCATTTCTTCTTCAAGTCACTACACTCTCTTATGTGTTTACCCACACAACTGAGAAGAATCAACTGCCAAATAACAATTCCAAGCCTAAGTACCTCTGCAATCTCACATTTTCACTGAACTCCTGGAACGTTACATGGAAAAGCCCTTCTACAACATGGACTGGTTTTGGACTGGTTTTCGTGGTCCTCTTCTGAACTCTCCCTCAGTATTTCCATATTTTCCCCAACCTCTGAGAATCAGAATTGGACACAAATTCCAGCAGAAGTTTACCAGTCCTGGGTACAGTAATAATAAACAGCATTCCTCTTTTCTACTGCTAGAGCATATCAGGGTCGCATCAAGAGGTTCATTGCCAGAGCTGATTAGCAAGACCACTTCTTCTGAAGAAGCTGCAACTACTTTCCCACCCGAGGATAATCTCTGGATCATGGTTTAAGTCTGTTTCTTACGCTGTATGCACAAAACTTGCATTCTTCCCTCTCATTTACATTGCCTTTATTTGGCTGTAGTAGAACTACACAGCAGTATGGCTAATCTTTAAAAAGGAGCTAAAAAACAGACGAGAAAATAAACAGAAGCAGCCACTAAGATTCCCCATAAAAGTTGTGTGCAAGTGCTGTTGAGTCAAAAAGGGGAAAGCCTTCAGGCCTGCTGTTCATCTTGGAATTGCCCAGGAAACCATCACATTGATAGAATGGATCTGGCACCACTCCACAGCAATTCACAAGCAAAAATTAATCTTCAATAAAAGTTAGTAGCTGCTGTTAGTATTTAGAAGGAAAGAGTCCCTTCGTTCCAGCATCCCAGCATTCTTGTGTGTGCTACTAGTTTAACTAATTTGGAAATTTTGGGGGTATACACACCCATTTTATTAATAGAATTTAGTCACAAACCTTTACAGTCATCCTCAGTACAGCCCGGAACTTTCTTTTTAGGGGAACTGATTGTATCTCAGAAATGAAAACACAGTCAGGAGGAGTGTAACGCATGGACTTACCCTGTCTACCAAGTCCATCAGATATTTATCTGTAAAAGCCAAAGGACAGATATATTTTTAAAACTATGTTACATTATCTTTCGCAACATCAGTTGCACAAGCACGGAAGTGTAAAAAGCATGATTCTCCCTTATCAGAGACCTGTCTCCTCCAAGATTTATTCAGAGCCCAGAAGCAGGATCCCCAGCATCATCTCTAACTTCACAGACACTGGATTACCCTATCAGTAAGGCTGCTGGGAGAACAGTCTGGACAGAGAGCAAAAGCCTTTGTTTACACACACATTCCTTCTTCACTAAGAAGGAAATAACTCAAACTCATATAAGTAACAAAATAGCTTGGTATAAACACATACACACATATGTATGTATTATATTAGGGCCTTAAGTCTAGAACCACAGGTAACCTGCAGGTGGGAACTGCTAGTAAGAGATGGTCAGAGAAACAAGCACGTATGCCAGGTTTTGGGTGCAACTTCTTCAAACATTTTCTGCCCTGGCGCATTAAAGCTCAAAAAAACAGAGGTCTATTGATTGCAGTTACTTGCAGTCTCTGACTCAGTCTTCGGCCATGCAATAAGACACAGTTTTCACTGCTGGATCACTAGATTGGCCCAAGACAAGAAACTGACTGGCTCTAGGAGAAACCACATTTTAACTTTAGGTCACTGGTTTGAAGCCACTGCAGGTCAATAGTAGCTGAATGTCACTGCCACCAAACAGTTGTTTACAGTCTGGTGCAAAATGAATTTGCCAATTTATAAGTTTCATTACATATTGCAGTATCTACATCATCTATGACCTTCACAATAGCTTTAAAATTCAGGAAGGGACTAAATGGGAGCCTGAGCTTCCATGCTGATTGACTGGATGTGGAATCTCCGATCAAAGCTGAAATACAAGGATAAGCCAGTAGAACAGCTTGTGCCACTACTGCTTGTGGTTAATGGACCAAGAAGAAGAGGAAAGAGACTATGGTTTGCAGAGCTCTCAGTCTGGTGCCTTACAATAACACTAAAATCTATTAAAAAGTACAGTTTGTTTTTAGCAAATATTTTCCTAACTACAGATGCAAGTAGAAGGCACAGTTGTTTGTGTCAAAACTCTGAAAGTACCAAAATTCTTTTCATCTACCCTGTATTAGGTGTTAGGAAAACATTACTGTTGACCATGAGGTGGGATTTAAAACACTCTCTTTAAACATACCTTGGTTACATCTGGTTCGTTACAGTAAGTTCATCACTGACATGACACCCAGTTACTTTTTCAAGGAATGTCAACATCTGAGGGCTATAACTTACTGGTTGTTTAATGTTACCCTGGGACTAATATGAGAGGAGAGAAGTGGGCTGTGAGTTACAAGGGGATGTCTACTGCAAGAGATTTGGCAGGCCAGGCTTCTCATCAGGCCAAAATTCAGGATGTCCTAGGTCTGTATGTATGCTATTAATCACCAGCTGAGGTATACCAACAAAAGTAGGTTATTTCATTAAAAAATTCATTGCTCATTTCAAGAGGAACAGAATTATCCTATCTGCAGAGTTCAGATCTTGGGGGGAAACAAAAAACCAAACAAAACCAAACAAACAAAAAAAAAAGAGTTATTCAAGTTCTGTTGAAAACAATCTAAAATCAGCCAGAGGGCTCAAGAAGAGAAAATATTTTTCTCCTCCTGCCATCATGCAGGACTATTCCATCTCAAAATTTATTAAGCATTTACTAACCTGAGCTGGCAGAAAAAATAACCTTCAAACCCTCAGCACATTTAAAAGCAACAAAATAAACTGATGTATAATTAAGGAATTAGCTATTATGAGAATAAGATCCCTGTGTCTTGAAAGAGCCGCCAGGTAAAAAATTAAGCACATATTAGATTAATCAAAATGTGTGAACTTGCATACAGATTAATGAATAAGCATAACAAGCATGTCATAACAAAGAAGAGTATATATAGGAAATGATAGTAAGAAAGCAGAAGTACAAAACAGACTTAAAACTAGAATCATAGGCTCCCAGGATATTTCAAGCTGGAAAAGGGACCTCAGGAGGTGTCTAGTCCTACCTTCTGCCCTAAGTTGGAACAGCTACAATGTCAGACCAGGTTACTCAGGTCTTCATCCAGCCAGGTTTTGAAAACTGCTGATGATATAGACAGCACAACCTCTCTGGGCAATCGGTAGTGTTCAGCGTGTAGGTGAAAAGAAAGCAACAGGCAGACAGAAAAATGCAGAAGGAAATATAAAAGAACCTCGAAGTGATATTAATGACTGTCACCAAAAGAAAAAGGATAAAGGAAGACAGTAAAAGTCTTTTTAAATTAAAAAGCAAAAGAGTACAGGAAAACATTTTTAGTATATCAATTTATCCAGGAACCTAACATGAAGGGTCTGATTCTTAAAGGCTTGATTTTGTAAAATAAAAAACCAACCCAAAACCAAAACAAAACAGAAAACCTTAAGGGCTTTTAAGTCATCTCAACGCAGACTCCAGAACCCGAGGTAACCAAAATTACCAGATACTTTCAAACAGGTAGGCTGCAGATGAGTCTTTTAAGCAGCGTTTGACACATTTCTGATAAAATTTTGAGGATAAACAATGAATGACACTATTTTGTATGCTGAACTCTGTAGCTCTATCAGATAAGATGAGAGCCTTCCAACTAAATGCATCTACCATATGTCTGCTTTAATGCTTTCCTTTGCAAGGATTTGGGAAGTAGCAGGAAAGCATGGCAGAGGCCTATTTAGTGGCTGTGGATTAAGAGATTTGGATAAACATTTTAAGTTTTGTTTCCTGGCCTATTTGTTCTGTTACAACCATTCTGCCTGCAGAACCTGCAAGCCCAGGACCTCTCCACCATCACCGGAGACAAGACAGAGGAAGGATATTGCATTAACATCCATTCTATTGCCACTACTTGCTCAAGTGAGACAAAAGAAGATAAAAATTGACCAGCAAAATTAACATCATTTGGTTTATTAGCTAATAAGTAGCAGGATGCCCAGGGCCACAAAAGCTTAGAGAGTGAAGGAACAAGTCCCTTCCTAAGGAGTTTATATTGACCACTACCAGGTCAGAGCACTGCAAGATTCTACAGGAATAAAGGGTAAAAAAAGACTTTTTCTTTTGGGCTCTCCAGTGTTTTTTTTTCCTGCCATGACTTGGTATCACAAGGCCTTGGTTTAATGCTTGAAATGCCTGTTTGTCAACAAGAGCATGACTGCCTCAATAATTCAATCAATATGGAATTGTGTCCCTAGAGATGGAGAGACGACTGGAAAGGCGGCAGAAGCGGCCAAGAAAACAAATAAGAGACTTTCTCCTGAGGTTAACTATGAGGGAGTGTGGCATGTATTACTTTGATCATCCCTGTGCTCACTCCGCAACAGGCAGAACACAGAGGTAACATTAAAATCTATGCTTGTCTTCCTCTAAAGCTTAAGAGACAACATGATACTGAAGTTAGCAAGATCATTTTAGCATTCAGGGTAAGTTAGTCAGGTGATGACAGGAAGCCACATCTGAGCATCTGAACTAAGAAAACCCCACAGAGCTTTCAAGTGCCTGTGACGCAGTCTTTTCCAACCAAGTGTAAATAGGACACGTCACCTCACCCAACACCCTGGACCACAATGTTTTGAAGGTACCAAAGGAGGAAACCACACTGCAAAGAGGAAGCAACAAATTCAGTTTTAAAAAGCTTGCAGCTTTAAACCAACTTTATCATAACCAGAAACAGCTATTAAATTCTGAAGCAATAACACATCATTAGCAATTACACTACTGAACCTGGGCAGCAAGCTCTCTAACATTTTCTATGGCATCACTGAGCACAGGGATTGCTCACCACTGTGTGAGCAAAAAGGCGACCACTGGCAGGCAATTGTGTATCAGAAGGATTAGAATATGGCATGTCACTACCACAGGTACCTCTGCAAAGTGCAAGACAAACACTACATAATTTCATATGGAGCTAAAAAGTAGGGACGATTGGTAAATATTTTTCATTTTATTTTTCACTGGCTTAGCAAAAGCAAGACCTTGCAAACCAACATATTTTTGGGTGGGAGGGTGCAGAACAGTGAGAGATGGGGGAAAAAGAAAGAAACACCCGATGTTCTTTTGTGTAGCGTGTCTCTAGTTCTCACCAAGAACCTCAGTCTCATCTCCTCTCGTCTTCAAGATTTTCATTTTATCAGCACAAACACATCTTGACAGAACACATCATTTCTGATAAAACACTGTGTTTTTTTCATGGAAACCACAGCTGTCACAAAAATTTCAGGCATGGCACGTTATACTCATATATTTATGTTTGAAATGCATATGATTCAAAACTGTACTACACCAAACTGCTACTGAATTTCTACCACCTTAAGTACTCATGCAAAACAACCACCACCAAATCCTGAGGTGAAGCTGTAATAAACTCCAAATTGCCCTAAACTGCATGGGCAATCCGTGCCATTTGACTTGCTCACAATTACTATTCAGCCTGCTGGACACAAATACCTTGTTCTAACAAGAGAGGAAAGCAAAGTATCCCTACCTAAGGGAAATCCCAACTCATTAAAGTAAGTTTTCTGAGTCCTTTACATAGTCAGAATGGCATGAGGGTGATACAGCCTCCTCTCAACCATAGGATCCTCCCTTCTAGACAAAAGACATCTCATTTTAAGAGACAGGTTCATCTCAGGATATATCTACCCTGTGCATGGTGAATTCTAGAAAGATTAGCCAGTGGTGACCTCTCTGCCTCTATGACTCATCTGCTGCTGGAACTCTCTGGATCCCAACAACTCATTTCACGCTAGCTCACATGACCGTCACAGCGGTGACTAAGAAGCAGATGCACCCTCAGGAAAAGGAGTACTGGGCAGCTGTTGACAGTAAGCCAAGACAATGAACTCTAGGGATATAAAGCACTTGAAACGTTGATACCATGCTGTTCAGAGTTACCTCATGCTAACCTGGAGGAAAATAATGTGACTAATCTTTGCTAGTTTGCGTTATTCTGGTTGAACGGTCAACAGAACAAACTACAGGCTCCAAGGATCATGAGGTTTTTGGCATCTAACCTAAATCCACCATGAACTTTTCCTCTTGAGATTCAGATTCGGTCACTGACAGGCACTATATTGGCTTGAAGGCACTGAAGTTTATCCTAGACTTCATTCCTACTGAATACTAAGAGGAAAAGGTTTAGAGACCTCCAAAGCTTCGAAAAAAAATGCAGGCCCATCTTCACAGTCACTTGCCTTTCAGTGAGCAGCAGTTTTCAGTGGGTAACAACTAAACATTTACTCTCAAATAATGACAGCCACTGTTTCAACTCTTAGAACATCAACATTATCAGTTTAAAGATAAAAACAGAGAGAACAATAAGGAAAAAGGGACTTGGATGGGACTTTTGAAAGATCATTCAGCAGCAGATGCTGAGGATGACTGGACCCAGGAATTTGGTACTCAGGGCATACACTGCCTGCAGCTGAGATGTGACTGTAGACTGAGGGCAGGTAGAATATCACATTTCATAGCACAAACAACAGTAAATTAAAGACACGGCAGTTCAGGCTTTATCATAAATGAGCTTGTCAAATCCTACCAGCTAGAATTTGAGCTGGTACCCTGCTGAAATGTATCCTGTCATTTCCTATGACCAAGCATTACCTGAGCTTAGTAACCACAAGTTACCACAGTCAGGCAACAGGCATTACAGCTTATTACTCCTACTGATCTTGGGAAGTGTTGTGGATTGCCTGACTTACACAAAAACATGCAAGAGGAAACATTCCATATGTTTATTTACGAAGCAAGTCTACACTAGTAATTTGTCACAACAACATCAGCCGGACAAAACGTTGGCATTCATCCCTCTACAGCCACCCTGTACGTGCATCATTGTTCTGTTCCCAACTGGCCACCTGCCCTGGTTCCCTGGTGAGAACGTCTGTCCCTGCTCTGGCTGTGGCCTAGGGACCAGCCATTGGCTTTACTCCTTCTGCCTCCACAAAGGTTTTGAGCACATCTGGCTAGCATGGAGGGGAACTTCTGGTTTACTTTCCTACAGAAGTTCTGTACTTGATGCACACCAAAACCACTCCACATGACGAACAAACATGCAGAAAGCAAAGATCACTGAGGACTTGCTTCAAAACCATGTTACTGATCTCAATGAAAACACCACTGCAGATGCAGAGAAGATATTTGGGCACAGAATGAATCTTACTGGAGGGATGATGTAGGATATGGGAATTTATGTACCTCTACTCTCAATGTATTTGAAAAAACAGCAGTCGGCTCCTGTACAGCATACATTCCCAGAAAGTCCTAGAGCCTTCAACCACTTAAAGGACAATTCTGTGTTCAGATTGGCAATTTGTAATTTTAATTAAGAACTACATTGCACCATTTACAGTTATCCCCTAGATCCAGATGACAAAAAGAGGCCACTGGTTCACTATGCAAAACCACCAAACAGTGATATCAAGTAAGAAGTTGGAAATCTACTGTATTAAAAGAAGGAACTAAAATTAAAAGATAACCAAGGGAAGCAAAAAACTGGATGAAATTGGATATTTTAAGAACTCATTAATTTATTTTGTGTGTAAGACATCATGATTTTTTTTTTCCCTTCCTTCAAAGCTATAGGGGCATAGCTGTTGAAGTCTGAAATTGTAGTTCCATACCCTTTTGCTTTTAAATTAAACAAATGATCTCAGTTTTTGGAGTGGTTTTTGACTCCAGGGAAACTATGCCATTAAGAGAGTGCCAGAAACATACTTAATTGATGCGTGTCCCAAGAACAGCTCAAAAGAGCACAGACATACCACATATATATTTCAAGGAAATTACTGAAAAGCCACAGAACTTCAACAGAACACGATATGTGAAACATGGCATATGAAGGACTCAGTATCAAAAGAGTAAATTCAGTTCGGGAGATATTAATCTGATTACCTAAGAGGTACTACGAATTGGATATGCTCCTTTGTGCACCATATCCAACCTGGACAGATGGAGGAGAATTTATGCTCCATTTTCTGACATGTAATTAGTGTTTAAGGGATGATCAAGTTACAGATAGAAAGTTTTGAAATATTTTTTCAATTGGGAGCGGTGTGTGCAGTAACCAGCCTATAAAGTAAGATTTTCTGACTTTATTTCCTTTCATGGCTTACACTCTCTACAACTTGACTTTGCCATTCTTTTTTTTCAGTTGAATGCTTTCTATGCACCTCCCTGACAGAAAACCACTTCAGCAACATCTCTGAACAATGCACTCCATATAAAGCTCTGAATTAAGACATGCACAGACTGAATTCAGGTGAATTTTATGCAATACAATTTTTTATCCAAATGATAAGCAACCGTCATATTTTTCTGCACCACCTCCTCTGTCCTTCCTGGTGCCATTGGCAATTTCCAGGATCTACTGACAAAAAAACCAAAACCAAACCAAAACAAAACCACCAGTAAAAAAAAATTATCTTCTGCTGGTTCCTCCTCTTGTCAGCTTCATGCAATAAGGTCACAACTGAACATCCACCACTAAATTATGAAGTCAGTGGCCTTGGAATATCAAGTCAATTAGCTATTAAAATGTAACTACTTTATGGTAATGAGTGCTTTCAAAAAACAAATGTGAAAACTCTTTTTGTTGTTGTTTATAAACATGATTTAAGATTACAGAAAAACAAAGCTTAAAAATCAGATCTCTAATTAGGACATCTGTACCTTGGCATTTTATATTAAAAAGGCGGTTTGAATGGCTTATTGAAGACCCTAGGCTTTGCGATCACAGCATCAATCACAAGACCACTTTGTTTATTTCTCCATTAGCATCCCATATCCGTTAAGATTGTGCTCATATCTACAGGTACATGAATTACAGGATTAGTTTTACAAAATACAGCACTGCCCTATATAGCTTTTAATGACTTTGAACATCACATCTAATTATTTCAGCAGAGAGAGACCGTCATCAACCCCTGCATCAAGGCAAGGAGTATTCAGGGAGAACCGTTTTGGAAAGGGTGGCTTGGGAGCAGCAGCAAGATGGAGAGACGGCGGGGCAGAAGTTGCAGCTGGTACACATCCAGCAGTCACGGCCAAATCAGCTGCACCGCGAGGGAGCTGGGGCTCACTGCCAGCCAACTGACGGGGAAGCAAGATGAAGAGGCGAGACCACGAAGAAAGGCTGCAGCAGCGTGGGAGGACTATGACCTTTTGATCTCCAAGATGTTCCTGATGTACCAAAGTGACATGTCAGCTCTAATAGGCTGCTCTCTCCAACTGGTGGCAGGGGCCTACAAATTACTGTGAGATCTGAAGGCATTTGTTGTGATGATCCTGGCCTGGATGGGGCATATCAGCGCTTCCCCAGCAGGGCTATCTGACAGTCTCTCCCAACGACTCCCAAACCAGGGGTCACAACCTCCAGCAGGGTCACAGCCGCACAGAGTGGAGTTGCAAGCCTGACAGAGATGCGATTGTTTACGTTAGTATTTAGGGTCGCAAGCTCGGCTGGGTGAGTTCACCATCAGAAACAGAGGCACAAACAGAAACCATTTGGGAACAGCTGGTCTAACAGATTTCACTCTCAGAAACAACTTCTTGATATTCAGCTAAAATGTGCCCAAACTACTCCCTTAAGTAGCCATGTGCCAGCCTGAAACAACAGCTCCCCTGCCAGGTATCAGACTGGCTCAAATTTCTCCCAAAGAATCATGGCTGCTTACATGGTAGTAGCATCTGCTCTGGGAGTTGTTAGGGTTTTTTGATACATTTTCCATTTTTAACAGTGCAGCTATTCATACTTGAGTCACTGCTTTTTCTACACTTCCTTAGAAGAGAGATGTACCTAGTTAAGCACCAGTTTATGAAGTCTTCTGTAGACTGCAGCTTGTCTGGGAGACTGGAGCAACAGCAGGACATTTTAAGAAAGCAGAAATTAGTATAAACAAAGCCTTCCTCCTCTAGTTAAGCTTCAGGCATGTCCTCTTTCTACCATTTCTTCACCCATCTTTCTGTACAGCACTGTGACCTCTTAGGCTGCTCTTCTCTGAATGCTTTTTTATATTTCAGCACAACTGATATTATGAAAAGACACAGAACTCAGATTAGATGAATTTTGCTCATCTGGAGCATGCAAAATCTGCTCGTACTCAAGCTGCCTATTTTCATTAAACGAAGAGATAGTATATCAACCATATACCATCTTTTTATTATCATGTTATGTTTGGGTTTAATGTGACGTTTTAGGGGCAGACCATCACTGGGAAGAAGTTCATTCACATATCAAAGAACCCAGCTTCACCCTCCAAAAAAAGGGCAATAGGTTATAAAACTTCCATCATTTAAGACAATAAATCATTATTACAATAATAAAGCAGGAAATACACACAAATTAAGCAGAAACACCAATGTGCTTTTTTTATGATTAAGGGGAATCATCAATCACAGAGGCTGCCTGAGATTAACAAGGAGCCACTTTTTCAAACATCCTGCAGTAAACCCAGAGGAAACCCAGCTGGAACTGCAACTAGAACACAGGCATAAGACTAAAATCATCCTCTGTCCCTTCGTCCTCGCCTTCCCTTTTGGCATAACACCTGCATCTAGGGTCACACTCCTAACTGGTTCCAGTTCTGCAGGCAAGCCATATGCTTACATGCTTCATGTAATGCCACAAATCAAGTATAATTCCCACAGCGATGTTTTCCTGTGTATAGAAAGCCTTCTCAGTCCCACCAAAGGAGAGATCCACTGCTGGTACTATAAAACTCTACAAGAAATGGGACTGAATGCTCTGAATGATGAAAATTCAATTAATATATTTTTCCTTAACCTCTGTTTGTACAAATTTAAGGATAACCCAAAGTAAGTTAAGACAGAATTTAATTAGTCATTGTGCATGGGGACAAATGGTTTTAGCTCTTTCCCTACCCTGAAAATTCATTTTCCACAAAGTAATTTGAAAGATAAGTTAGCTTGGAACAGTTCCGTTTACACTGGTGTACAATGTAGTGCTGCAGAAGGAATTTAGAGCAAACCATGTCTTGTGTTTCTGATTTAAACCACTGATTTGCATGACCACAGTAAAAACACTAGTCGATCTTCTCTGTTCTGCAGAGGATGGAAAAAAAGGGCAAAGGACAAGGAATTACTACCATTAAATAACCATGTCTCTTAAGTGCTACCTTTATGGTATAAACAAGTCTAAATTTCAGTGCATAAGAGAACATAGTTTCTATATTCACCCATACTGAAATATAAGTTAATCTTATTTTTAAGGAACAGGGAGATGACCAATTGCAATCCTGTTACAGTGCTTTACAGCTCTATGCCATCAACTGAAGCTTGGTGACTGACCCATGCATGCTCTCAGCTTACTGCAGTTAAACAGGAATAAAGGAGCGTGGGTAGCAGGATTCATGCAAACCCATTGTACTTTGCATAGGAAGGTGTAACTTGTACACAGTCGCACTTTGTCTCAGCTGAGGTAAGTTACGTAGCAGCTGAGAGGTGGTAACTCCTAACCACTCAGTTCTGACTGTAAGCACTTCTGTTATCATGCCTCTTATTATATAGATGAGTGATTCCCAGCAAATGTACCTGAAGGGTTTTTGGATTACAGATTGTTGATTAATGATTGTAAGTCATATCACATCTTCAGAAGGAAACCACAACAAAGCAGAAAAACTTTGTATTCTATCATCGTGGCAATTAGGAAGCAAGGAATAGAGATTCTCTTAAACTGATATACAGAGGCCTTTGACTGCTCCTGATGACAGTTTTCAACCCTTTCATAGTCTAAAACAAGTGATTATGCATATGTCATTCAGCTTGAAACTTCCATAGGCATGTACAGTCTCAGCAACACTGTTTTACTGAGAGATTTATCTTCTGATTAAAAAGCCGTTAAAATTTGGCTTGATGTTATGTCACTGCTTCCCACTTGTTGAAATATAGCATTAAAATTAGTACAGGCTGACATGACCACTGTTATCATGAAATCTAACTGCTCCATACACCACCGCAACCCTGCATCGAGCAGAAACAATCACGATATCATTTCCCCTAATGGTTAATATCAGTTGTTCCAGGCCCTGTAACGATGGTGCACTTCCTTCAGGTGTTCTCAACAGCCAGAAGGGCTTTTTTCCTTCCATTGAAGCACTGGCGTAAAGACTCCACTACTGCTAGGAACACAGAGTTACCAGAAACATGAAGACAGTGCAAGCACAAAACCAAAATCCTGTTCTTAGGAGGCTCATTTTTCCCTACAACACACATTACTGTGCTTTGCCAAGGTCCCTCCTTTTGGTGCCCACTGCTTACCTATCCTGAAGTGCATGTGCTACATACTACCCTGATTTCTAGGAGGTTAAGGAAGAGGAGATCCTTTCTCACCTTCCAGTGTATGTGGGCTCAACAATCTTTTTCATTAAGGGTGTGAAGCTGGAAAAGTCACTCAGAAATAGAATGAACTGAAGGAACAAAAGGCTTCCCACAGCACTGCTGGCTGGTGAATTACAGCTAGGATTACAGGGTCTATGCTGGGACAGTTTCTTAAAAGACAGCTGAGACAGGAAGTCCAGCGGCAAAATAATTAGAAAGAAACAACTGCAGCTGTTCCCTTACAGCTCACATGAAGAGGAACTAGTTAGCCGAGTAACTCTATCGACTCCTAATACCAAAGTCAGGGATACTCAGGGCTCAGACTTGGAGGCACTACCCTGGGGCTGATGGATTCACCAAGCTCTACTGTCCCATCACTGGAGGGTAGTTGACATTGGGCCATCAAGTGAGAAGTGGCAATTTGTATCAAAGTAAAAACAGAGGCACATCTCACTACACTTCTCTCTATCATCAAGACTGTAGAGGGCAAAAGATATATCGTAACACTTCCCTACCCTGATAAACCATAAAACAAGAAGAGAAGTCCATCACCTTTTCAGGGGGGTGTTTTAGTCTTCAGATTTTACACCTGCACACCAGTCCCAGTTGTGAAATTTACTCTTCAGTATTCATAGACATGGAATAATTGTTGGAATTCACCTTCCAAATAATCTGGCAATACCAGTAGTGACATTTGAACTCATTGTCTTTTTTGCACATCCAAAATTTACTAACCTTCACAAGGGTCACAGTCAAAAGATCTTTCTTATACCATGCCATATGGTTCTTGAGTTTCAGAAACAGATTTACTAATCTCCATGCAGATTATTCCATAATGGTAACAAATACAAGGGGTTTAGCAACTATTCACAAATATTTGGGTCTCAGAGTGGATTCATATAAAAAAGATAGGCTATTAATTTATTAACTGTCCTATTAAAAAAACAATATATATAGTTAACTAACAACAGTGATTCAATGATCCAAGACAAACCACCTCTTCTTTCAAGCAAAAGTGTGTAAACCAGCCTGCAATAGGTTTACAGAGCATTCAGCTAAAATACTAAAGAACTAAAACATGCTAAAAGTGTTATGATACTTCCTAATCTATTTAAATTTATATCGTGCTGGATAATTTCACTAGGACATGCATTATTCTGCATTAGTTTTAGAACTGCAAGGAGGAAGTGTTTTAGAGACTTGTTTAACAGCTGCTTCATTTGTAAGTTCAAAACAGGTATGTTTGTGTTCTCACAGAATATTCTTTTCTGTTTTTATTAAGTCAGGTCCAACTGCAGGTCCAACTGTAAGCATAAGTGTATATACATAAATTAATAAACAAACAAACAAACCAGAACCAACCAACAGACTCTGATCTCTGGGAGCCCCTTAGTTCTCTTATTCTGTAGTTTCAGCACCAGGACTGAAAAAGGGGGTTTGAAGGTGGAGAAGTAATATACTACAGAACTCGTCTTATTCTGGGGTGAAGAGCAGGTCAACTCATTATTTTCCCCATAGGAAAATCCTTAGATATTAAGAAAGAAAAAAAATCCAAAATAAAAATATATACTCATTAAAAAAAAAAAAAAAGAAGAAGAGGATTACAACAGAAGAGGAATAGAAGACTCATTAAGGAATAAAATGACTTAACCGTATTCTGACAGGAGATCAAGGGCAAAGCAGAGAAGAGAAGCCAAAGACTCCAGCTTCAAATCTTCTGCTCCTAAAGTAGAAAAATCCTGTGGGTGGGAGATACTATGGTAGCTTAGTTTTCTCCACGACACGAAAGCCTACTTCTGCTCAACAGCTTCAAAGCATTCAAGATCACAGCAACAAAGATGAAAAGGTCAGAATAAAGTCATTGCTCACATTGTGCAGTAAAAATATACAATGCTATGACAAATCGCTTGATGAACACAAATGGTAGAAGATTGAACGCTGGCCTCTCCAGAGCTAGCACAAGTTTACAGACAATTTTAAACACAAAATAATTCTGACTTTTCCAAACAAATATTTGAAAGTGCTAGCTGAGACTGAAGATGCCCAAGACAGCATTCCTTTTTCTGCCTGACGCTTTGTGCACGCTGGGAGGGGGATGTTGTTCTTGTTCATACCAACATGCCCCTATCCAAGAGAGATGGAGTTTGGCTTTGATGTCTGTGAGAGGAAGTCAGAGCTTGCAGCTGGCAGATACATTAACAGGATAGGCACTGGTGGACTAGAAGGGACTACAAGTAGGTCATAGTGTCCTGTCTCTTTGCAGCACACAAATGGATCACACGAATTTCACCATCCAGCTAGTGCTCAAACACACAGGCTTAGAATTAATTGCTAATGACTCTCTATATTAGGTAAAATGCAGTCATGTGAACTTGAAAGAAATAGCAAAAATAGTACAGTCACACCCACAGATAACTTGCTTAAAAGCATCCATTAACAAAATATTTTCTCATGGACATTTGTGCTATTTTTCTACTGCTCACTTAGCTTAATGCAGCTTAAATCTATTTTTGTAACTATTACAGAAATTATTTTAATTGGGTTAAGAGATACTTTTTACACATTGAAACAATAAAACATTAATTCTTCAGGCTACAACTTCAAGCCTAGTGATAGCCCTGGGCTCGTCTGACAAACTCTGCAATCTAAATAACTTTAAGGCTTCTCAAAGTTGTCTTTGACTGGAAGGGCTAAACAGAGGCTACTCCATAAAGCAAGGATGAAAATGAAATAGCAGTATTCACATCATCCTCCAGTCTATCCCCTCTGATGACAAGGTCTGATACAACTATGTAAGAATGGTGCGGCTACAAGGGAAAACTAAGTTTCCTAGTGAAGAAGTCACAGCCTTACATGCCTGAGGATTTTAGGGCTGAGGAAAAACATTATTAGTTTTAGTAACTTCAGATTATAACCTGGCAAGTACATAAAGGCTGAGTAAATGCAAAGACACAGGCCACAGGTAGAGGAACTTTTGTATTTCTTTCAACACTTTAATTTGTAGCAAACTCATCATTTATTTTTCTTGTCTTGATGCAGAAGCATGCAGATCTGGGAATTTAGATGGACATAGCCATTTCCTACAAGAAATGCCAACAAACAGTTCAAGAATTTTTTCACTAACATGTAAGTTGTAGGATCTTACAGCCAGTGCTGCTTTAATGTTGTCATCAAAATCCAACATGTTTTTAGGACACAGGTTTTCATGCACTAGATTACAATTTTGCAGAAGACAAGCTTTGAGCCTGAAACAGCTTGACAATGTCCTTTCAGCTTTTTCATCAGAATAACTTTCTGTCACACACCAGATGAACAGCTTCCTTGGTTTCTTGCCTAACCTAAGACATAACCCAAGCAATTCTGTTCTAAAGCACAATCTGAAGCAAAACCAAAAGCTACTGTAACATTCTACTTCTCTCTAGCAGCACATTGAGTTTGAAATTCTCATTCCTGCCTCTAAGAAAGATTACGCTTTTAGCAAGCCATTTACAGTGATGGGAGTCTGATTTCAGATAGGATTAAAAGAACATTAGACATACACAAACCAAGGGGTCTGAGTTGCTTACAGGACTAATAATGTGTTATGGGTCCCTTCACATCTAGGTCACTGGTTCAAACTTGGTTTTAGTTGGTGATGAATGAAAAAGAAGAATGAGGTAAAATCCCAGTCATGAATCTGGCCTCTACTCCTGCCTCTGCAACATAGCCACTTTGTGCACTTGGGCTACACGTCTAACTATTCTTTCCTGCAAATTCCACAGTTGTAAAATAGGAAGCAATATTAATTCATTTATTATAATCAAGGATTCTTAAGTATGGAGATCATCAGAAGATTCAAGTATTGGTAGTTTCAGGCTGTTCAATAGTTAACATGAAATAAATCAGGGGGGACTTCCTCAGGACAGGTCAACACCTCAATGTTAAAAAAGAAAAACATTGTCCACACCTGTATCTTTTGACAGCACGATAAGCATGAAAATCAAAAGCTGAATAGGCCTGAAATTCCACTTTTTTCTTACAGCCAGACAGCACAGGTTAAAACTAAATCAAACTGGAACTCCAGAAGCAGACATATTATGGATGTGAAAGACAAAAGGAGACAACCACATAGTGTGGAGATGGACTGAGCTCTCCCATTATACAACACAGCATCTAAATGCTACATCTGTCCATGTTAGTTGACAGAAGAGGGAAGGAAGGGAGAGAAGGGAAGTTTATCACCCCTGCATCCTTTGATAAAACTTGAATTACTGATGGTGCTTGCATGGCTGCTGTTTGTGCTGTTCTTGTTTCGAGGATAAACAAAGGTTTCCATTTTCAACAAGTGTCATGCTGGCATGTCTTACCACTTCAGACCCCTAATTAAAATCATGGAATGAGAGACAAAGGAAAACACACACAGAGCACCAAGACATTTTAAAACTCATTCTTATGTTAAAAGGTGAAAAATAATGGCAGTAGGGAGTTTAGACACAACTTCATTAATAAGCTGTAACTGCTACAAAAATCATCATACAGTCTCTTACATCATCCTGATTTCGTAATATTATTGAACTATGGCTTCTACACAGCGTATCTTTCATATTTGCAGGAAAAGTTAGAGAGATTACAGCTATCCCATGCTTTGCCCAAAGCCTCTTCAAGTATTTTAACCATAAGAACAAAATATGTTTTACTGAGAACATATTTTGTTACTACTTCCACCTCAGAGTCAGCTACACTTTTCAGAGGAAGCCTATACAGAGCAATTCTAAAGGACAAAGAAAAGCGCAAGTACTGTGATCAAGAGCATTTAATGAGACAGTGTGCAACAACTTTGTGCCAAGAAGGAAATCATAAAGATGAAAAATGATGCTTTCCTCTTCCAAATCTAGTCACCAAATTTCAACTCTTTCTAACAGAGGTAGGGAGTGATATTCAAGCAATGAACTTGAGAGGCACTTTGGCAATGGATGAAGCCAACAAAAGACACAAGCACAAATCCAAAATGATTTAATGGGCCATGCTTTGCCCAAGCTCCTATTGACATAATTATGAGGTAAACACATCAGTCAGTGCTAGAGGCATTACACTGAAGCTATTTGCTACTCTTTGACAATCTATTTAACATTTCTTCAGCGTCTTCATCTTGACCATTGAAAGGAGCTGCAGAAATAATGTCTGATTTAATCACTGCTTCATTGGTTTTGCCTCTGAGCTGTTCTCGTGTTAAGTCAGACAAGCTTGAGAGGGCTTGTCATCAGTCAGAACAAAGATAAGCTGACCAGAACTACCAAGGAGAGAAAGAGGGGAAATATCCATATTAAAGTAGGAAGACTACAAGCAATTATCATGCCTTTGCAGGAAAGATGAGAGCTGCTTAACATCATGCACTTGAGTCTACGCATGACTGAATTCTAAAAAGCAAACTTCTCTGCATCTGTCCCTGACTGAGGGTACTCTGACTATTCTTTGTAAGCAGGGAAAGATGAAATCATTATATTACTTTGCAAAACTTTGATTCAGAGTTATCATTTCTTCATAGAAAAATAAGTCCTTATTACCCTAAAAATGCGTGCTTGCCTGTAATTCTGTGGAAAAAAAGGAAACATGAAGATGTGAAGCAGTACACGACATCACATAAAACCTCACATTACACTCACACAATATTGAGAGCAGCAGTTTGAGGCACTGTACTTGAAAACCAGAGAAGCATAACACAAGGGACGGGACTGAGAATTTGCTCTCCATTTGTGACTGGCTGTTTCTCATTGGCGTGACTGGTAATCACTAGATCAAGATCAAATTGGTAGTGTAGCCTGTCTATTGACTCTAGCAGCGGCTTTAGAAGACTGACAAAATAATGCTCTAAATGCATGTGAATGGAAGTACAATGCTGAGGAACATGTTATAGAATTGAACGTGGCTTCAAAATTCATTCGCAGACTTTAGAACGTGTCATATCCTTTTAGTTAATACACTAACTTACTTTTCTTTTTTCATAAATGGATTTTCAAAGAAACTGAAAATTTTTTTTTCTCCCCTGACTGTTTTATGTTAGCCTTTGATAACCTCACTCTCACAGATCCCCATACATCAAGACAAGACTGCAGGTTATAATGTGGATTTGTGTCAGTGTAGAGTTTCAGTTCTGATAGAAGGGATCTCTTACCTTCAGACAGGGACAAATCATCAGCTGGAGACACCAGGTCTGCTTGGATCGCAAGGCCACTGCTCAACGATGTGGTAATCTGATTCGTCAAGATAACCTGCAAACAGACAGGGAGAGGGGGAAGGGAAGGGAAATTAATTTTTATAGCTACTGGAAGGCAGAGAGCAGCACAGGCAAGGACTGGAATCCTCCAGGCACAGCATCTGGACAACACTCTTACTGTAACCTTCAGCAAATTCAACACTCAGAAAATCATGAACTACCTGCAGAAACTGAAAAAGTTAAGTTCAAGAATTACAGGAAAAGCAATATTGTTAAAAAGATTAAATACTAAACAACAGTACATTGCTACATAGAGCAGTCTAAACCAAAACTACTGTTCTGAAGAGCTTCATTCTTCAATGAACAAGTCAATGCTCCTTACAAAAAGCATCATTTTCTTCATAGGCAAATAGGACATTTATTTTCCTAGTAATTTACACACAACATACACACATCCATTGCCTGAAACACAGTGCCATGGAGAAAGTTGTTGTAGGGATAGATCCCCACTGATCTGAAGCACAGGAATGCTATATTTTACAGGGCTATCTCACACAAAAGGGTTTTTCAGCATTTTTCACCACCCCAAGATTCTGATAAAGAACCAACTGTAGTACCCACACAGTGCTATCCTCTGACAGCATGAGCATTGGTCTTGCTTGCAAGAGATGAACAGCTTCTTGCACTTGTGAACATGGCCGTTTGTCTAATAACAGAAAACATTAAGGCAAACACTGCAAACATCAGAAGAGCATAGGTATAAACACAACTATCCCCTAATGCTTTGGATCTCTAAGCAGCTGCAGTTTCTGCAATGACAGTTGGTGTCCATTTCACAATCTGACAAAAAACTTCAGAAATTTTTTTTTTTTTTAAGAATGAAAATGATCCTTCTACTTGCACTGAGAGCAGACACTACTCCAAACAAACTCGCTTTGAAATTAATGGCCTGTCTTCAGCTGTATTTGACACAGGAGGAAGGAAGAAAGGAATCCTATACAGTACTCTGTGGATGCGGTTTCATAATGCTACTGGAATAAATTAACAGCTTGCCACAGCTAAAAGGAAGAGGAATTTCTCTGCTCTTCCCTCTGCTGCTCCTCCCTCCCTCTGATCATGTCTTCCTTCTGCTTTCTAACACTTTCAGTAGTATGATCTGGCACACTCTCCATTTTCTTCTTCTATTTCAAGATCCCACATAAGCTGTATCAGATCACAGACTCATAACCACAGTGGTGATGCATCACATCTTCAGGCAGCATGACGTGAGCTACCAACAATGTGATGGAGTCTGCAACCTTTACCAAGACCACAACTCTTCCTCCCTGCTTGTATCAGCCCACCCATCTCTGTGCTTGTAAACAGGCATGGGGGTGGCCAAGAGCAATACGAGCTATAGCAAGAGGACTAATTGAAAAGTTTCTAAGTCATCTACTCAGCAGGAATTCAAGAGCTTCAAAACCCTATAGTGATGTCCCTCATGCTCTTCTGCTACTGTTTGCAAGCTCTGGACAAACCTCAGCTTGTTACCAGCACCCTGCCCAGCTTAACCATAGGTTGCACCTTTTGACACTGGGTATTTATGACCACTGCAGTAAACACAGGCATGGTAAATAACAGCCTTGTTTGGTTTTACACCTAGGCTGAGGTTCTTAAGGTAGTACTTTCAATACTGCCAACAGCAAACACAAAAGAAACATATCACACCCCCTTGGTGTTTCCCCAAGAGCACCAAAAAGCAGACAGGAAAAGGCCTAGTGCAGACAACCCCTTGCAGCCGCTGATGGCTGTCCTGTTAACAATCATTACAAAGTAAAATTCACTTTAATAACAAAGAAGAAAGAGATCACTTTTTCCTTTCTTATAGCAGGGTACTTATCTTTAATTTTAGCGAGCAAGTTCACCCTTGTGATAGGATGAATATCAAAACTGGTTCAGGGCAAATAAAAGGAGTGGGCAGCCAAGAGTTCAGGAGGGAATAAGGAAAAGGATGCAAAACCTTTCCTTCTTAACACTGCTTTCACTTCATTTGCACTGTGTCACAAACCCCACAGCCTGTCTGGTCCATTGAGGCTCTTCTGGCAACCAGGAATAAGACATACCAACAATATGGCACAACACTGAAGCTCTTCCTCGATTCCTTACTAGAAAATGTGCCAAAACAGAACACGCTAACAAACTTATACACGCACACACGTACTGGTGGGGTATGAAGTTTTCATTGGCACACTTTTGCAATGATCACATTATTCACAAGTGCAAGCAATGCAGTCATCCCAGACCTGTGCCAAGATAATTTTTGCACTGTGCCATCATGTATTTTATTATTTACATACCAGATTTTAAAGAAAAGCTACCATGCTTAAGGGTCTTTTTAAAATGAGAAACAAAAAAAAAAAAAAACAGAAAAAAAAAATTAAAAATAACCTAGGCGCACCAGATTTCACAGAGCTCTCCTCCATAGGAAATGAACTTTAAAAGCTTCAAAAATCCGAAGAAAAATAAACACCAAGACTAATGCAATTGCTTTTTTTCTTTTATCTTTCAGCTTTTTAGCCTCCTCTTTAACCAGGAACTCCACAGCACTGTTCACTGGAGGACTGTAAATCTTCTCCACCCTTTATATTTAACTCAAGCTACGCCTCCGAACTTACGTTTCAGTTTCTGATGTGTCTTTCAATAACTATTCAATGCTAACAATATCCTAGACACCCTGTTATACTGCTTAAAAACACAGTTTAAAAATGCAAAGTCCTACCCAAGTAAATGTTCATCTCTGGCTTGCTCTGAGGATATGAATTCAGTGTATTCTTAGTTGCATGACTTCACTGATAGTTAAACATTTGCTTAAACACAAGTTTAAATACTATCTTGAATAAGCAGACTTCCTCTGAGATGAAGCCATATGCATATACAGAATGCTTACTTTGGAATTAACTAAAAATTATTCTTCATTTCTGCAAACCTGCAGAGCCAACACAGAGATTCAGATCTCCTATAAGTAGAAGCCAAGAGGCTGTTAGCTAAGCATTAAGTACGACATCAAATTCCCTGTCACACTTGTGCAGCTTTGCTTACTGCCAAGTTCTCCCATCAGGTTCAGGTAGTACTAGTAACAACCAACCATTATTCATCTTTGTGCACCTACCATAATACAGCTTGAACCTTGCTCTGCGGGCGTGCAGAGCCTTCCAAGCTCTCACTAGCTCACACAATCTATGGGTTGCTAACAAAAGGAAAAAAGCTGGCCTTTACTCAGCTCTAGTTCAAAAGAAAAAAGTGAAGGCACGCAGAATTAGAGAACTCCTCTGAATACATACATCTATCTTCAAAACTTCAATCACATACCCTTACTGGAAAGTGCTCAGTTTTCTCTTACTTTTCCAAGAGTAGACCTTAATTCATGAATATTCTAGCAATGGATAGTGCCATTCAAACACGGACCTGTGTTATTATTAGTTCCCAGGCCTATAGACATTCAACTTGAGGCCCTGAATGTTGATACTACATGATTCCAGTGTTACATCTAAATAATGTATTAACTTTTCCCCAAAATCTCCTTCACTAACCTGAAAGACGTGCTTGCACTCCGTTCTGCTGTCATTTGAAATGGTTCAACATATTCAGAATGGTTAAGTTTCAGTGTGATACGGAGAGAATATACAGGCAGACAAAGGAGATGGGGAGTGGAACAGTTGGGTGACTTTCTGATGATAATCACATTCGTGCACAGAAAGAATCAGCTGAGCCTCACACATTGCTTCATATATGTGTGCACCACATATAATGCTAGTTCTGATCTTAACGATGCTGTATCTTATAAATCACCAACCAGAGGGTTAGAGAACCTCCCTTTGGTCTGCTAGGTGCTACACTTGAAAGAAACCATGCTTCTCACTGCTAAACAGTGCCTGGAAACAGGCTGGGGTCACCAGTCCAAGCAGACTTACTAGAAAGAGTGCCTTGCACTGAATTAGCAATAGCACACTTCCTCAACTTTTCACTGGAGATCTGCCATTAATGTACAGATCAGATTTACCCTGTTTACTATAGGAAACCTGCCAAGTCCTCCATCTATGTAGGTAAGGAAAAGTTGCTTCTGTTGTGGTTCCTCATGACAGACACTAGATATCATTACCAGCCAAGCATAGCTTTCAGTTCAGAGGTTCAATGGCAGTTAGGAGTTTATTATCTTCCAGCAGAACACTCAACGGTGAGAATATTGCTACATGATATTTTAAGGTTTTTATACTCAAATACACAGTATTTTAAAAATACATTGTATTGTATAAAATACCAAGTATTTTAAGTTGAGCTCCTACTTCCAGCATTGACTAATGGAACAATGTATTTTCATTACCAGAGGTACTTTCATTACCAGTAAGTCTCTAAGAGTCACAAAGAACATTACACCTCTCCACACACAACTGTGTCCTGACATGTGCGACAGGTGAGGAGTTTGTGTTATTGTTTCTATGTTGTGATGAACAAAAAGCATAGGGTTCTTCAGCCAGTGATTGTGCATAAAGGAAAAGACTTTCCACTGCTACAAGTAGAGGGAGGAAAAAAAAGATGAGAAACTCAGCTAGACACCTCAGTCACACTGGGAACGTGCCCCACCCAGTCTCCACGGGAGTTCAATGAACTATTGCCTTTAACCTTTCAGCCTCTTCACTTCCAACTGGTTAAGCCAGCTCTTTAACAAGTGAAAATTTACAGTCTTTAGCCTTCCAATTCTGACAGAATTACAAACACTGTAGAAATTCACTCAGATTCAATTTTCAAAATCATTTCTGGGAAAAGGTCTACCACTAAAAATACCACACAATTGACTGACCACACAATTTCCCAATCTTAGGAAGATTTTTTGCTTCATCATAGCAACCTTAGATTGTAAAACAACTCTATTAGAAGTGTTACAACAGCAAGAAGGATCCTTCTCCTTACAGTCAGAAAGGATAAGCACAAGGAGACAATGGAACACATTTTCAAGTTCCCGATTGCAGGGGAAAAAAAAACAACCCAAAAAAAGGCTACTCTTCTGATCACTTCCCCAGTTTCTACAGATGCTGATACGTGGAAAAAACAAAAGAAGAAATTCTCAAGGAAAATAGCACTGATGTTCTAGACAGGCCATTGCTACTTCTAAGATTAATCCAGGAGTCAACACCACTGTTGATAATCTTGAAATCTTTACACGCTGTTGCAAAAATAGAATCTCCTTCTACTGCTGTATCTTAATCAGATACTAGGTTTCTGGAAGCACATTAGAAAAGTAAAAATACTTATTTAAGGTTCCTAAATTCCCAACACCCCCACATTTGTTGGGAAGAGCACAGTTCCTGCACATGCGGAAAGCCCCTGCAGGTCTCGGGAGAGACTTGGCCTAAGAACTGAAATATGACTGCTTTACACAGAAGAATAAGCAAACTATTTTTTGTTTGGTTATTTATACAAGCACAATTTTTCAAGTACTCCTTCTGCCCTTCCTAGGACCACACTGAAAGTACTAAATCTGACTTTGTCATTCTTGTAAATCCAGTTGAGTAAATAAGTCATTTTCTGTAAACTTGTGGGCTCAGCTTCCTTGTTAGTTTATTGCAAAATTAAAGGGAGCTCAGCACAAAGCTATCAATCAGTAACCAGCAAAGGTATAAAGTCTTCTGGAATGTACCAAGATGAAAAAATAACCCCACCACTTTCTCATGAAATGGCTATTTGTGAAAAGAACGGAGCAGAATTCCCTATTTCACATGCAACACTATTTAGGAAAACTCTTATTAAAGGCTTCCTATTAAACTGGGAGAGCAAGCACAAGGATACTTGCAATAATCCCAAATTACTCCGCCCTTATTAGTCCACACATGTTGTGGTTTTCACTGTGTCGCCAGAGAGCACGAAGCACAAGTGACAGTCAGCAGGGCTGGGATGCTGACTCAGCATGATGGAGGAGAAGGAGAAGAAGCTTTAGTGATCCCCAGCCATTCTTCATACCCGTCCCTGAGAAGGCACCACTCCTTTCCCCTGAAGCACAGAGCTTTTAATGAGGCATTCAAGGGGTCAAAACAACGATGACTATTGTCAAGGCACCAGTAAAAGGAAAGTGCACCCAGCGACACCACAAAGCCAGATGGGTCAGGCAGCAATGCTGTAAAGAGAAAAAGGGAACAGTGAGAAAACTGGGGTGAAGCAGCACGCTTCAAACAGCTATGAGAACCGCAGTCCTCTCCTTGGGAACCTGTTATAGCTCCTCAAGACTGGCATCGCTCTGCTCATGGAAGAACCCTAAATTACCACCATCTGTCATAGTAATACGGTGGTTGTAATCTTCATCTAAGCTACAGACTGAATTAGCTTTTTGTTCAACTCCTGTTTCTTCAGGGAGATTTTCTTCAGCATTAGTAGCCATTTGCCACGAAAGCTGTCAAAAGTTGTCAAGCACTTCCACAGGACTTGTAACCAATATTGACAAGGAAGAAATCTTCCTTAAAACTGAGCATTTTCAGAAAAATCAGGGAGTTACAGACAGAAAAAGTCTGAACTGCAATACTGAGAGCTCCTAAACAAAGTAAAGAGTTTTAAAGAGAGAATTTCAAGTGCCCACAGCTGCTGAGCACTCGACACTGGCTACTGCAGCGATGCGGTGCAGGGTCTCTCCTCGCAGGAGAGCAGCTTCTCCAGTGAAAAATCGAGACAGTTCTGGGCTCCGGCGCCAAAACAAACATATTTATATCAGAACTATTACTATAATAGGAGATTAAATATATACACAGATCTTCTTTCTTAGAAAATGTAAACTATTTTGGCTCATACAAGCCAAATACAGAAGAGAAAACCTAGCAGTTTATCATCTGAAACCCCAGCAAATCACCACACCCACCCAGTACTCATCCCAGTGGTGTCCTGTACTCCCAAGATGAGCAGCCACTGGCCCCAGCACCTCAGGTTTCTCTGCGGAAGAATGAAAATAATTTCAAGCACTATACAGAGCCCAGAATCACAAGCAAAAAGCATTATAATAAATGAAATTTCCACATTCAAAGTCAAATACCACTTCTGGTATTTAATCAAGGCCTAACCAAGATAGTCCAAAGTAGCATTGTACTGAAATTGTTGCAGCTAACGAAGAAGGCACAAAGCTCCTTTGCTTCAAGCATGAGCAACAGACAAATGTCCACATTTAACAGTTGCTGCTAATCCAAATTAGTTGAAAGCAGAAGTACCCATTACAGCCATCGTGTTTAGCCATGACAGAGGCATAGGCTGTAACGGCGACTCTCATGTTAGAGGGAACTAGATGGATGTTTTCAGACACAAAGCCATAGCAGCTGCCCTGACTGAAGGCAAAGAAGAGAGAGGCCTCTGTGCCGAGAGCTGTTGGAATTCACATCTCAACCAATGTCACCAGAATTTGGCATAATACCCCAAATAACAGATATATACGCACAAACCACTGGAAATCTATTGAGAAACACTTCCTAATCCTATAAGCAATCTAGCAATAAGTGTTGACCTTGCCTCAGAGGAATACCAGCAGTACCTATTTTTACCACATCCAGGAAAAAAATTAAAAGAAAAGCCAATTAAACAGCACAGAAACAAGAAAGTAATGATTCTCTGTAAGGTTCACAAGCACCTATTAAAACATTAGAGACCTGTTGCTCAGGACACATTGCTGCTAGCTGCAACCATATTAGAGCTCATAGGATAGGACTTCAAGCTCCTGCTTTGCCACGGTATCGCCACCCAAACTTCTCCTATTTCCTCCTTCAGTGAGGCAATTCATAGCAGCAGAGGTCATTTTATAGTCACTGGATTTCACAGGGTATAAATAGGAGTCGGAAGAAACCAAAGAATCTTTCAGTGACTGGCCACTGTATTTACATCCAATTTATTCTGCTTTGCATAGGAAAAGTACAAAGTTACGCAATTCTATTCCATAAGGCTTCTGGAGAAGTAAAGCATCTATTCACATCTCTGCCAACTGCTTAAAAATAATCACAATGAATTAATAAAACTTCCAGCAGAAGGAAAAAAAAACAAAAAACAACAAACTAAACAAAACAAAACAAAAGCATGCTGTTCTCAGGCAGCTACACGTCTTCAAGTTGAAATAGCTACCACCCAGTGATAGCCTGAGGTCTTTAGCCTTTCCTCCTCTGTGAACAAGGAACGCAGCCAACACAAACGTAACCTTCAAAATCCACGCTGCAGCATCCTTGCGCTGTGCTGCTCAGCGAGAAAGGTTTGTGTGCCTGGAAGGCCTCCATGTCCAGCAGCCTGCCCAGACCTGTTTGCAGGGACGTGCGTAAGATACCCCCCAGGGGGACTGCCACCCCCCTTCGCTCCCTGCCAGTCGCCCTGAGCTCTGGGTTAGCTTCCAGCAGACCTTCCCCCTCCTCCACCCTCCCTTCCAGCCTCGGCATAACGATGGCTTTCTGGATCGAGCTTACTCCCGTCACAGCGCGGTACTACAGCGAGAGACAGGTCTGACAGCAGCCGAGCCAAGGCCGAGCACCTCGCAGGAAATCACTGGGATCCACAGGCACTTTTACAACCAAATCCTGGTGCCATCTCAAGGAGGCAAACGCCACCACTTAAAAAGGAGGTTTCTGACAAATGCCAAATTGTCTTGTAAAATAATAAATAAGATAAAAGTATGAATTCATGGTTTGCTTTTAGATCACTGTCTGGTCGCAGCAACAAGGCTTTTGGTTGGTTTAATTTGCTTGGTTTTGAAGGATATGGAAGCAACTTGCTTGTCTGGAACATCAGCAAAGTAGTACAGAACTTCAGTTATGCTCTGGCAGGCTCCAGGCTGAGAGGAGAGCTGACTACATCTCCTACTGTTTAATAGGATTACAAGGAAGTAAAAAATTATGCTTACCTTTTTTTTTTTTTTCCTTAATGAAAAACCTAGTATAGCTTATTGGCATTTGTTAGTTTTCATTAGCAGATCAGAAAGCAGACTGAAGGGTCCTTCCTTTTACTCAATGAGTTCAGACCTTCTGCTGTGCACCTACCATTCTTCATCCAGCACTTCAGATTTACCCAGACCTACACAAATTCTGTGACATTAAATCTCACTACTTCCTGATGGAATAAATGTTATCTCCTTTGTAGAGACAGATGCTCAGATACTAAGCAAACTGACTAAAGGTACCACAAATCTACTAACACTCCCTAACCCTGATTTCAAGAACTAGAGTTGGAAGGGCTCAAACTTACCTGAGCAATCCAGGACACAATCTAATATATATCCAGCAAATTATATATTAATAATTCTGTCTATATTTGGGGTTTATTTTAGTTTAGTTTCTCTACACCTGTCCATATTTATTTTTTCCTAACAATTAAACAGCAATATAAACTAAACTAACAAAATACTTCTAACAAAGGCCTATTTAGGGCTCATGGCCTATTTCAAGATGATAATTAGTGTGCCAGCATTTTTATTTGATTTTGATGTTTTGACAAGCCTGTCAGACTGTTTACAGTAATATACACATGCAGGTCTGGGGAGGTATAGCACATAAGGCACAACAATCTCAATGTCATTAATGCCATTAATTCCTCAGATTCCTTCCAATTAATTCCTTCAAGCCTTCAAAGCAGTGGGTCACAGGAGACTTGCTGGGTCTTGGATGCAAACTGGAACAGCTGAATAGGCTACTGTAATTCACAGCATTGCCAAAGGGTTTTTAAAACACTCTCCCTAGCTCCCCCTTACCCCACAACGTGACCCTATGCCAACATTTTTAGAGGGAGGACAGTGTTAGTTCAGACTGCTCCTCAGTGCCTCATGGAAGCAGCAGAAAGTTTTAGGATGTGCTAGAAATCCCATCAACACTTTGCTGTTCAATTCCCCTGTAAACCATGGTTCCCTGCCTGTCCTGCAGCACTGGAGCCTTTCTGTTTACTTTTTAAGCTGGCAAGAGAGATCTACAGGAATACTTGCTCCCCCTTGTCTATTCATTTATCCTTTACAAGCTGGTAACTGCTAATACCACCACCAGACAGCATTGCATGGCTTTCATTGTTTTATACTCAATATACTCTATCAGCATCACAGAAGCAAATTTTTTCTAGCCTACAGTGATGTTAGAGATCACAGCACGCTTTACACAATGCTTGTTAAAGTACTTTTCTTGCTGTGTTGCAGTAGCTGCTTTCACTGAACGCATTTCAGACACGGACAGGATTTTTATACTTATCTATAATGGCAATCCTTGGAGAATCACATAGGTTTATTCCAGTGTATATAACGATCAATAGGCTTTGAGTACAGGGTAACAGGGGATTTAGATATATACCCCTATCCCCCAATTTGCCCAGGACAATTTAACAGGTCTGTAGAATATTAGGGTAGTAACTGATACTGCACAGAAGCCTGACAATCAAAACAATATACCAACATATTTTTTTTTACAGAAGAGGAGAAGGCTGTTAAGAAAGCAGGAACAAACTAGGCACTGACGGCATTATTTAGTACAACTAAGGCCCATTTAGTGAACAATGTGCCCCCAGTGATTCCAAAGTGTTCTCATGAACAAAATTCAGTTATCATCCCTTATAGATGCAATGGCAGTAAAACAGCAGAAATCATCCAGAAAACAAAACACCCAGCTGCTGAAACAAACAGCCTCTCAAGTCTCCATGACTTTCATTTCCCTGTGACCCAGGGCTCAGAAATGGATGAAAGAACAAGTGAAAATGATCAGCTGTGAATTACATGTACTACAAGCTCTAGGTATATATACTACAAGCTCTATATCTAGGTATATCAACACTACCTTTGAGACATTGCCATATACTGAACTGGATTTGCACCCTCTTCGGCCTAACCTGCAATTTAGCCAGTAATCTATTTCTACCAGAAATATTTATGAAATTTCAAACCCAACAGTAGCTTCAGTCTCCCTTAAAAATGCAATACACAATATAAATCGGGTACGCCTAAGCAGACCAGTCTGAATGATGAGTAGTATTCTTCTATGGTACCAGTGACTTTTAATAGTCAACATCTTTTAGTCTGATCAGACTGAAAGTGGAAGTTTTACTATCTAGCTTTTGAGATTTGTAATGTATCAATATACCTCCAATACAGTGAAATATTTTTAAGCAAAGGAAAATTGCTTGTGTATATCATGTCTGTCCTAAAGCTGCAAAGTTAGATGGTAAAAGCTTTAAACTTTAACATCCACTTAGAATGTTCAATAATTTTTCATAAACTAAGATATACTGAAGCAATATTTCCTAAAAAAAAAAAAAAACAAAAACCACAAAAACACCCCCACAAATGAAAAACAAAGGAGTAAACCAACCAAATAAAAAAGAAAAAAGAGAAAAAACACCCCAAAAACCCCACAAAGAGAAAAAAGCCACCTATATAAAATGCATGACGCTGCACTGTCACAAGGTTTTATTAGCACTTTTTGAAAACTTCTATAGCATTTTAAGAACCTTGCTACTCAGTACTTACACTATGCTAAATGCCTCTTCCACAAAAACATATTAAAAAATTTGTCTACAAGTTACAGATACATTGTCCATAACAAAGCATAATAAAACCAAACCAACATGTGTGTGCATACTATTTTCCAAACATATCTGATCTGATATTATCCAGAGGAGAGAAGAGGGGAGGGGACAGTCATAAGTCATCTTTCTTCTCATCAATATTTGGGGGTGTGTGTGCGCGGGAATAATCTTGTGTCTCAAGATATCCTAGAATTTCAGTGGCATTGTTTCAGTCTTTGCATCCTATTTCTTCTAAATCCTTTCACCAGGAAATATAGTTAGTCAGTATTTCCCCAATAAAATTAGCATTTATGTCACTTTGTAAAATGACAAAATTCTATTTACCTACCTAACTTGCTTAAATTGGAGTACACTTTTCTTGGAAATATGAATCATTAGAAACCTCTTTAGAAGTTGGGACTCAAGATGGAAAATCAACTCAGAAAAATGCAAGGAGTAATTTTTGTGCTGAGACCGCAGCATGACACATCCATCCTTTGGCTTTGCCTAATACAGAAAAATAGCATTTGAGATTGTCCAAACAAAATCACGGACCCATGTAACTATACTCAAGCTAATTTCTCATTTCTTGGGATAACAGCCCTGTCCCTCAAGGTCACTGCCTATATATGTACACAAGGCAGCACTGTAGAAACATGTTATCTCTCCTGTCTTGCAGGAAGATCAATCCTGCAGGGTTGGTTTGGGCAAACCTTTTCCCAATGCTAAGAGAAATCAAACTAACTAACTGATAACAGTGAAATTCCAGCAAAAGCAAAACACCCCAAAGGTGTTCCTTTTCTTTTTAAGATTTGAAATCAATTTGCTTGGGAAGTTAGTGATCCCTGAGAATAGCTCCACTTGTTCCACTGGAAATGACAGCTAGTGTACCAGCACTACTGTTCTTTGCTGTTGGCACCTCAGTTTCTATGTAAATATTTGTAAACATTTACAAAGGAAAAAGAAAAAGTAGTAGTTATTTATTCAGCTATTTGGGAACACCATTATGTTTACAGCTGTTACTAGAACTACAGAAATGTTGAGAGTTGATATCAGGGGAATAAAACCAGGCTGTGGCAACTTCAGTGATACTAAACTTCAGGAAAACCTTGGGAATGGTACAAAATTTCAGATAAGCATCTGCTCTTTCAGAATTAAACTTACCAGAGCTAAATAATTTTTGCACCTCACTCAACCCAAATGAACACAGTTGGGTCAATTCTTGTGAGATCTGCTGCACATCCTGCAAACTACGTATACAGGCAGCAGAGAAAAACAGCTAATGGCTTCTGGACAACCCATTGAAATTTTGCAGCAGCTCTAGATTAATTGCTCACTGGAGCTAGCCATTTCATTTCTTTTCATATCATCTCCTAGATTTGCTATTAAAATTCACAGGATTGTACATTTTCCTTGGACTCCATCATAACTGCTTCATCCAAAGCCTTTCTCAAGAAACAACAACCGACTCTCTACTGTGGAGTTCAGTAATAAATTGCAAAAATAGTCATGTTAGGAATGAATTTCACTAATTTAATTTAGAAATAAAACCCAAAGAAACAAAGAGGAGCAAATTATGCTTTAGTCAAGAGAACAGATGTGTGCCAGTAGGCTTTCTGCAGCCCCATGACTGAAATAGATTCTTCCCAAGAGGAGTGAGATACCTGGGTAAAAGCATGGGACACCAGGCCTAGATATGAAAAGTGTTTTTTCATAGGATTGAGGTGTATGAGCAATGATTGTGGGAAATCAGGAGTGAAAAAGCAGTAAGCTGGTTCAGGTCAGGCTGGAAGGGCATGGGGCAGGAGGGTGGGAACTGTGGGATGCTACATACCAGGATTGGCGTGCCGCAGGTGGAGCAGTGGCCTAGCAGAGACTTTCTCAGGGAAGATTCTTAGACCTCAAAGCAAGGTGCAGCAGCAGAGCATGTGACAGGTTGAAGATAATTGCTCAGTTATATCTGAATCTAGGCAAAATCTCCTTCATGTTTAGATAGATGCTAATTTGCAAAATGCTCTGTGTGCAGCTTCTGCAAGCAGAACAGCAGTTACAGCATGTAGCCCTTTAGTTATGTTGTCTGATTTCTGCAATCATCAAAACACGTATCAGTTAGAAAAGTGTTTTCAGCAGTAGTGGTATTAATATAATAAAATTCTCTTGCCACTGGCTACTCCTTGGATCTAATTAAGGTAAACTGACTATGGCTTGTTTCACAATAAATGGCTCATCAAAAATGTTATTTAAAAGAAACAAAACAAAAAACCAACAAAACAAACCCCAAACCAACCAAGCAAACAAAAAAAAAAAAAACCAAAAAAACCCTTTATCTGCTGTACCACACCTTAAAATTCCATGTTTGAAATGAATATCATGTAATGGATGGCTTATACTCCAGCTGCCTCTTAGACTTGTCTCCTCCTCCAGAACATTAGATATCCACTTCAGCACAGAAACTAGCTTGACACGGTAACATTCTCATTTTAAATTTTATTAATATTACTCAGCTTTTATTGCAGACTGTGTAAGATTTAATGCAGTTCTGGTTTTATTGACCATAAAGGAGTTACACTTAAGTGAAACATGATCATGGGACTTCTCTCTTTCCACCATCATCCTTCAGTCCCTAAATACCTTTGCAGAGAAGCAACCAGTTCAGAGTTTTAATTTTACTATTAACTCTTCTCCTCAATTCATTCTCAAGAGAGAACAGGAGGGAGCAGAAGTCCAGTCGCATGTTTTCTAATCCTGGTTCTGACACTAAGTAGCTGCAACTGCTTACTGATATAATAAATTCTTTGTGCTCCATTTTCAAAGCAGGCATAATGCCTACACCATAAGAGTGTTGTGGGATTCAGTATTTTGCTTTCCTAATGCTTTGAACTCGCTACATGAAGGGTGATTAAAACCGCTAAGTGTTCTCAGAGCATTCCAATGGCACAGCACAGCTGGGCAATGTCTAGATACAATTTAGCAGTAATAGTCCATCACTATCCATTCCATGTATGGGCTTGTAGGGTCTTTTAACAAAACACTGAAATTTTACCCCAGAAAAACCACTGACCTTTTTCTTATCACTTTAAAAAAAACAAAAAAAACAAAAAAAACCAAAAAACAAGCCTTCCCCTTTGCTTGAGTCAGGCGCTGGACTGGACGTATCACTGGTTTGCACTGCATGCTTGGGAAGGGTAAATCTGAAAAATTACTCATGGCCTAACTTGTAGTATGTTGTAGAACATTCTGTAAAGTATTAGCACCATATTTAAAACAGAAGGAAAGAAACAAATACATGCCAGCTTATTATTGGAATGTTAGCCGAGACACTCACTGTCCTTGTGAACAACTTTTTGTCTCTCTTGAGGTTACTGAGGATGTTTTAAAGAGATATTTTATAGAGCAGGGAGTGTTGAACTGTTCCAGAGCAGTGAAGACAAAAAAATAACAGCAATGCAGAATAGCTTCAAATCAGGCCTGTACTAATTTATGTTCTGAACTGGATAACTCAGATCTTTCTTGCACCAGTGAAAGGCAAATAACAGCTAATCTTCAGGGAGCGTTACAAGACCAACCTCACACTACTTTTAAAATATGAAGCTGGATATATATTGGTGTAAGCAGCATGAAAAAATATTCCACTCGCCTCTGCAAAAGCATAGTGTGAGAGACACACACACACACACACACAAAGAGCAGGTGAGTGCTGAATTAAGAAACTCCATCTCTGATGTAAAAGTTGACCTTTTTAACAGGCTGGAGGAATCATCAGCGATTACATAAACTCCATCTCAACACCTCTTCAGGCCTCTGAGAAAGAAAGGGCTGAAGAAACCACAGCCTGCAATGGCTTCACCAAGAACTGGGTCTGCACTGGAGTTTCCAACAGAAAGGGGAAGAGGCATGAATAACTATGGGGAAGGTATGATTTACAAATAACAAATACAAACCTGCCTGCAGGAACACAAACTGCCTGGATATATCAACAGCAAATATAAATGGGAGGAACAGAATTGGCATGTCTAGATCAACAAGGCACAGAGCCCTGAAAACTGCTGCTTCTGAGGCAAAGAAAAGCGCTTCAAGTTTCATGATACTTCTAGGAATGCAAGAAGCCATGCCTCACAGCAGTACAGACCAGTAAGTCTATCTGCAATGACCATGTCTAGAAAGATCCACTATTCATTTTGTCATGGTTTCTATTCTGGTTACAAACAACAAGAGCCAGCCTCAAGAACAAATACAGACCAGCTGCAAACCCACAAATCTAAAGGCTTCTCAATTTGAGAAAAGGCTGGCTATGAACTTTACGGTTCAGGACTGCCTACTCAATAGTACCTGAAGAGGTCCAAGTAGCCCAATGACCACAAACAGTACTAAACGACAAGCTTTTGCGAAGTATACTTATGATGTTCTGTCAGGCTGGCATTGGATTCAGGTGATAAAAAGATAATCTAGATAGTTGCTAATTCCACTTTCCTGGTGTGCAGCATTACCCTTTGTGGACAAAAAAAACAGAAAGGTGTTTTTGGCAAGTGAGCAAGGCCAAACAATGTCCATTTTTCATTCTTCTTTGAACTCATAATACTTTGGGGATATAAAGAAAGGGTTAAAAAGGCACTACATAGTACTATATTATTGTTTGTTTTCTGCTTTGTGTCATAAGCATTCAGATTCTCTGCAATCTTAAAGTTTTTTCTTAATCTACTACAACACTGTAAACACTACAGGAACAGGAATACATGAAAAACTAGAGAAAACCACTACTGTGAGATTCATAGTGAAATCGTGAGAACTTGTAACAGAAAGTAGGAAAAAATTAAGTAAAGATGATGGTCTGTTTGCACTATAAATCCAATTTACCAAGAAGCTTAGCCACAATGCAGTTTAGTTTTCAAGCCTGTGACCATTATATTATAAATACACAAATACATGCAGCATGTATGGGCTCAGTGCTCTTTGCCCCAGATCTGGACCATACCAGAAGGCTTGTCCAGGCACGCTACTTTAGATCGCTCCCTTCCCACCCACCCCCACTGTCCCAAGCCAAGCCAGAACTCAAAAAACATGCCTTGCAGTGTGACAGTTTATGCTGGAGAAGGGCAACACAAGTCAGCTCCATGCTAGCACAACTATTCCTTCCATCTTCCCCCTCAAATCAGGGGCACAATATTCAGACAGAGGCAGAAGAATTCAGCAGATTTATGTTTGGCCATTACTGCAAGTGTTTTGCTACCTGTGCTACCCTGCCTTCCTGGACAGCTGCTTTCTTTGCCTGCATCTAAAACTGGCTATGCAAAAAATGGAGAAGGTATTAAGTGAAACAGAAACTACCTTCAGACTGAATAAATAATCAATAATATTGTCATACTAATACCTTTGTGTAAGGAAGGAGAGTAATAGTTAAATGCAATCCACATATTCATACAAGTAGTTATTCAAATTATACATAAAGGAGACACAAATCACACACAGAGACATATATATGACAGCTTCTCAAAACAAACCAAAAATGAACATGATGAAAAAGTGCCCTTGCGTGGTACTTTCCAGAAGATGCTCTCAAAACACTAGTCAGCTCCTGAATCTCAGAAAAGATAGACAGGAACTATTTCATGCATTTTACAGACCAGAAAACAGAGATAGGAGTTTTAGAGACCTTGCCAGCCAGCCTTTTTGGCCGTCAATATCTGACAGGTCTTTATAAATGGCAATAAAAAGACAGTAAATCTGAAGAACTGAAGAAGGGTTAAGAGGAAGAACAACTGCAGGGATACACTATCTGATACTCATGGGGAATTTTGCAGGGAACTGAAAAATGTTTAAGTACATAATTTCCTAAAATCCACACAGCATCCCTCCCTTCTTCAAAATGCCACACAAGATGGAAGGAGACTCTTATCTGTGTCTCAGAATGCAAGGTGAAAGACAAGCACATCACCCCCAAAAGCTGTAGCACAGTAAAACCTAAAGTGTTAATGAGTTTGGAGGAGCTGCACACATAACCATTTACTCCCAAAACAACCTGAAATCTTTATTTTAGCGGAGCACAAAGCAAAACCTCTTAGCTCTGCCTAGGCTTTACTACTAAGCTTTCTAATTTTATTTGAACATGGAATTCAAATCATATCCAGAGGATTGAAACAAAAGGTATTTAAGAAGTGCCCACTGATCTAAAATACCTGAATTTTACAAAACATAAAACCCAGGTTTGCCATTACCTTCTCTTAGAAAGAAAACATGAAACTACAATAGTCACAAAGTGGAAAATGTGCTGAAGGAAGGCATTTTAGCTGATGGCTTTAAAATTCAAAGGATGAATTTTCAGAGGAAAGAGTTCAGAGCCAGACTGAGCTAAATTGTTTAGGCTGTTGTCTAGCAGCATCAAATTTGGGACTATGTAGCTGTGCTGGAAAGGAAGTACTTCTGGAGAAGAACGCATTCATTTACCAAAAAGACCAGGCAGAGCACAGTATACTCTTATTTAAACCTTCCAGAAGAATTTTTTCAGTAGTGTTTTCACATAATGAAATGAAAGAAAGAATAACGGCTCTGACTAAAGAATGACTTTTAGAGGCTTTTATTATTTGGCTTATCCATCGCTCAAAGAAAATGATATGTTACATGGAACTTTTGTATCTGAGTAATGTCTGAAATAATTCTCTATTAGACACCATGTGATAATGCTCAGTGTCAAACAACTTTAACACAGCAACTACAGACTGTCAAAAAACCAAGCAGGGTTATATATACTGCTAACAGTCTACATCACTGTTTCACAATAGGCACATTTTGATTACCTGTTTTTGCTCGTTATTATTACAACTGAAGGAGCACTGTGAGGCAATTAATGTAACCCCAATGGGTAATAAACAGGTTATTAATACCATGGAAATGGCTTATAGATACCTTGAAATTATGGCAGCACAGGTCTACCTTAACACTTTCAGCTGCCCAAGGCAAACAGTGGATATGGGGCTGAATAGAGAGGAGGCAATACCACCAGAGGTGGACAATGGACTTAGAAATCACCCTTAAGAGGCAAAAAGTATGAGTATGTGGTATACAGTATATAAACAGCAAATCTGACATGTCTAGGACATTGGGCACACACTGCAAAGTCTGTCATAGACAGTGCCTATGTATTTGTAAATTAGGCAGCTAAGCCACCCTGCACATCCCAGTTTCTCTCAAAGTTTAAATTAAACACCGACAGAATAATCATAAGGGAATAGTAATAAATATTTCCAGAGTTGTATTCCAAAAGAGATGTATTTGTCTTTCTATCCATCTCCTCCCCCCCGCTGAACATCACTGTTTTCCACACAGACATGCTGCCACTGTCATTTTGGCCCTTATGGACTTTGTTTCCCATCTATCATTCTTTCAACTACACCTACTTTTAGAAATACTATTGAAACAAAGATAAAACATTTGAGAACGTACAACCAGTACTGGAAGCATTCTTTTACCATAGGTTTAATTACAACTGGTAGGTCAGTAAATTATTTGTGTATCACTGTAAAGAATAACCAGACAAAGGTTACCTCCCTTCAGAAACATCAAGACAGTCTTGCAGTTTGGAAGGAGATGGTTACAACATTCACTAACAGCAGCAGAAGACAGGACAGAAAGCATCTAATAACAAACTTTTCTAAAATTTCTTCTCAGTTCACTGGAAATGGTAAAAAATGTCAGGCCCAGAAACAGTTAATACTACAGCATTCAGGGGTATTTGTGGAAAACAAAACATCAGAAGGGGACGAAATCAAAGAACAATACCAAAAAAATACTTCTACTCAAAGCTGCACTTAAGCATGTACTCAATTTTAAGTACATACTTAAAACACTAATTAAAATATGTTTAAGTGCTTTCCTGAGTTGAGGCCAAAGAATTGAATCAGATGGTAATGGAAAAAAATTTGGCAGTACCCATAGTGTTCTGCCGAATATTGCAATGCAAAAGGGTTATTAAAAGACAGAATGCTTTATGAGGCAGAGGCTCCATGTTCATTTAAGTGGCAGCTAGCTTGGCTACTGTACTACTGAATTGCACACAGTCATAAAAATTAGTACTTCAAGAGAAAAAAGAAATTATAGCTGAAGTGGAAGATGGATGGGTTGAGATCACAGAAACAAGTGTTTTCTATCAAGTTTCAAGAAAGTATATATTTTAAATATGCAATTTTTCAGAAATAAATATAAATGTACCATACGGATAAGAAGAGCTTAAAGAAAACGGTGTCAGTCTAGAGGATGCAGCAAAAGAATAGAATTTAGGTAAAGTAGATATGCTAAAAAATGGTTATTGAACAAAAATCAGTATCTGGCCACAGAGGAGAAACTTTTTACACCAAATGAATAGCAGAGAATGAACTGTACTGCTGAATCTTCATAAATGCAAACCCAAGCCATTAGAATATAAAGAGGCAGGAAGCAGAGCTATATTCTCTTCCACACTGCAAGAGAAGGGACACTGAGCACACAGAGTTGAGACTAGTAATACCAATACTACTACTACTGAAGGCAATTAATCCTATTAAGATTATTATTTTTAATGCCTTCATTTACAAACTGCAATCAAGGGTCAGCATTAAGCATTTTAGAGATACTTGGCATATCCAGGAAATATCACAAGCACGTAACTATCCGACACTAGTGCTCAAAGTTTGAAAACTTCAGAAGCTAGCCTAGTGATGCTAAATTCAGAAAAGAGAAATGAAGTTAAAAGCATTTCAGCTTGAAAGGAAATTTAAGAGCCTGCATTTTTTACAGAAGGCCTACATCTCAGAAAACACAGACAGCCATAACAATAAAGTCAAAGATTTAAACATGATTTTCAGTACACAACTAGACCTTAGAAAATTAACATACAGCTGATAGAGGAAAATGAACTACAGTAGTCAATATATAAGAATAGAATCTAGAGAGCTATGATGGAATTGGAAAAGCAAATAAACAAAGATGTAAAAACAAACACATTCCTGAACCATGTCTAAAGCAAGTAAACAAAGAATCTGCTGGGAAGAGAAAAGGGAAAGGGGGTAAGGACCACTTAGAGAAACAATATGATTGTGTTAAAGTAGTTGTCAATGAAAAAAACTTACACAAATACTTATCCCAATCCCACAGCTATTTTCAAATAACAGAGATGAGGCATTGCCAGGAATGAGGGGTTCAAAAAGAGATAAAAGCGGCAAGTTAAAGTGAAATGCATCAACAGGATTGCCTGGAATACACCTAAGGTTTTTGGCAAAACTCTCATTCAAGTGAATGAACTTAAAAATCCACTGTGAAACAGCTGCATCACCACACAAATACACTCCTTCTATGCAGACGCCATACTTTTTACCCCTCCACGCTTACTCTCCCTACCATTACTGATTTTCACAGCACAGAATAAAA
This sequence comes from Todiramphus chloris collaris, assembly GCA_025345505.1. Taxonomy (NCBI): domain Eukaryota; kingdom Metazoa; phylum Chordata; class Aves; order Coraciiformes; family Alcedinidae; genus Todiramphus; species Todiramphus chloris. The sequence goes on along the minus strand of JANVCC010000033.1, from coordinate 16,616,026 downwards.
TTCCCTCATGTGCACTGACAGAAACCACCCATCTGCAACTCCCCTGTTGTCAGGCCTTGCTAAGATTCCCACAAACTCACCATCTGACACACGAAATGTACAATGCAACGTCACTCAGGCCTAGACAGCAGATCCCAGGGAGTTACCTGCTTTCCTCCTTCTTCAGAATGTTGATTTGTGTATTACTACATGCGAACAACTTCCATTTTAATACCCACACTGTATTACAGAGGTCATCCATGGAAGTTTGAGATAGCTGTATTAACTGTTCAGGTTTTGCCATTTGCGAACGTAGGCCGTTTCCAGCCACTGCAGGTAATATCAAATGCAGTCTGAACAGGACGCAGTTTTTCCATAAAAACATTTAAACATGTTTCAAGAATAAGACAACACACTACTGGCACAACTATGCTCCTGTGTCCCACTGGGGACATCTTTATAGGTATCCACTAAGGAAAGAAAAAACCAAACTCAGCTCTACTCTTTATGTTTTCTAGTATCTATTCTACACAGAACAATCACTGTATGAGACTGCAGTTTCACCTATGCTTTAAATGGTGTAAGACAACACTGCAATGAGAAGCAGCTATCCTGCCCTCTCCCATCTCATTTTCATCCCTGAACTGCTGCCTGTTCCATGCAGGAAAATGTTTGTGTGGCCATAAACTGAACCAAAGAACTGTTGTAGTTCCCCAGACTGAATGGAGGGAGGATGGGATGACTCCTTTCAGCAACCATCCCGTGATACTGCATGTGCTCAGTGTTCGAGAACTACAGGATAAAAGAGTCTGCTCTAACGCAGAGGTCACATCAGGGCCAAAACTAACTATCCCACCACTACTATGATCTCAGACCTTTAAAGGAGAAGGAAAACTGTAATTGCCCTTACGTTAGGCTCTTTTCCACTGCTACAATGAGGGAAAATACCATTACATTCTTGTTTATGGTCCTGGCAGTTCTCAAAATTTTATATCAGTCAGCCATGACTGAAGAATTGGCTATAGCCCAATGTATACCTCAAACCATCATACTGTTTGAGAAAGGTTAAGGAAGCCATTACCTAATACGTTGTCTATTTGTCCTCTTTATTTTCAATGGTATTGCTTGGATGTATTAATGATTTTGAATATCGTAACTTTTCCCAGGGAGATGCAGTGGAGAAAGCCAAGGAGTTGCTAAATAGACCACGAGACAACAAATGCAATTCACAGCTGCACCCTCTCCATTCCCCAACATAGAAGATACATCTTTCACACAGTCTTTAGTCTTTGTTGAAGAATCCTAGTTAAGATTTACTAGTAATTTCCCAGGGAGATTATTTCTTCAAAGATGACCACAGAACTGCTCTTCAGAACAATACATTTCATAGCAATATGTTTACATAAATACTTTAAGAGGAAAGAATTATACATATGTAATGTAAACACAGATACATTTCCTCTAAAAATATCATTTGCTATACTTCAGCTGGTGACTAACACACATGCCTGTCCTGCAACAGCAAAGCACCATATACAAACTTTCTTAATAAGCATTTAACTACACTATAGAAGTAAAAAGCAAACAATCACATTAAACACTGACGAAAACCTTGCAGCATGTGTTTGGGAATTGCCTGTTACAATCTCTGTTAAGACAACTATCTAGAGTAGCATTTGGTCACCACGCACATTGATACATCTGGTTTTCTCTCTATGTTCATTGAAAAACTTGAGTGTGCCAAGAAAACAACCTCCAGTGAAGTTATTCTGCCACCTGCTGTTGCGTTTATGGATATACTACATATTTTAATTCAATCTCAATTTTAAAAAAAAAAAAATCCTAATAAAAAATCTGGGTATTTCCTTATTGCGGAAAACAAATCTGATTATCAAGTACAAACCAGTAATACATTGCAATCTTTTTGTCTCGATGCCTTCTCAAATATGTGACCCAAAAGATGGTCATTGCCAAGATGTAAGGGGCCAGGAGGTGCAAAGGAGAGCTTGGTCATTTAAAAGAAAAAAACCAAAAAAAAACAAACAAAAAAGAACTACAAAACCTCCTAAACCAGACTATTTTCACGAAATTAAGACTTTTAGTCTGAAAACTGCAATCTCAAAGACTGCTAGATTACAGCATCAAAACAATTAAAGACCATGTTAAAAGAAATACTGAAACATACCAGTCAACATTCACTGTCTAAGACTTGGGAAAGAGAAAACATGAGCAGTATCGAAAAGCTAACTCCTCTCACACCTTCAGTTCTAGCAGTAAGACAGCTGAGGAGTGAGAAAATTTGACAAATTCCTTTTCCAACAACAAGACTGCCATCCCAGCCTTGCTGCTGCAGTCCATGTCAGGCAGCATACACAACTTCTTTTCAGAACAGCAATGATATGTGGCACTGCCTTGCCTGAGGCCAAGCACAACACCTTGCAGAACTAGAGTGGCTACATCATATGGTGGGCTTACATTGCTCATTGCTTTGTGCACACTTAAATGTTTGTCTCCAGGGGGCAGGTAGCAGTAGTACCAGTAGAGTTTAGGGAAAAGACTGAAAAAGAGTGGGACACCCAATAAAACTGCAGAGGGAAGTTGGGGCAGGAGAGTGACTCACTAGAAGATGACCTACTCCCTTGAAAAATGTCTTCATATTTTTAATTATTATAATCCATGAGAAATACCATTCTAAACGTTATCCAAGCTATGGGACAAAAAAAGCTCTTCCAGGAAAAGGATACCCTCACTCTATAAAATGAACATCCATGCAAGTCTGATCCACCCCCCTACCCTGTCCTACAGAGGTTTCCTCAAATTAAAGGGCCAAAGGAGCCATAGGTGGCTTCTCAATCAAACAGTGTTGGACTAAACTTGCTTAGCTCAGGAGACTTAAGTGGATCACAAGACAAGACAGCATGGTTAACCACTCCTTGTATTAAACAGACATATTTAGCCTACTCTTCATTTAGAGCCCTACTAAAATCTTGTTCCACCTTGCAAAGTTTGGCGGCTAGCCACCACCATTTAGAATGAATATTCAGTTGTTCCTTCAGGCTCTTCAGCTCTTTGATATCCGATTGCCTGCTACACATTAGACAGGCATACACCCCCTTTTTGCCAAGCGGCACATGCATGACAGCTTCACACTCTTTCACATGAAGCCTCCCAGCAATGTTTGTTTTCCCCCTTGGTCAAGTACAGAGATTAGTTCTCAAGACAGCAGTTCTGTGCCCCACTGCTGGTGCTTCTCACGGCAGCGTGCCAGCGGCTCCCCAAATGAAAGAGCATCTTGCCTGCTGCAAGGAGCCCCACAGAGCTATTCTCGCTCTGCTATGGTGGGAAAGGGGTGAAGGATTTGCTGGCCAACTTAGACGAGCTCAGCTATATTTTGGCCCCTCGCCTCCTTGATTTCTAGTATATTTGTCTCATTGCTGAGCCTGGTGAGCAGATTGGCAACATCAACTATCACTTTTCATATAAAAATACAATTCTATTTCTAATTTGCACACTATGGCAAGGAGATTTTAACTAGATCTTGAGGTATTTATATGTACCAATCACCTCAGACCTCCATCCATATCAAATAATTTATATCTGCTAAGCATTATTAGCCCGGTATTTTGAAGCAAAATATCAAGTGATTAAAAGACAGGCGAAGAAATTCTACAGCAGAGCTAGATCCTAATACAGATCTTGGCCTGCCTTTCCTTTGTAATCAATACTAAATAAACCTGCAAAAAAGCACATGCATGCATAAAAATCGATTTTTTTACAAAAGGTGTTTTTACTAGATCTGGTTTCAGAGTTCTGTTTTCTGTACCAAAATGGAAGGTCATCCTGTACAAACTCAATATTTTCTCTGCTCCTGAATTTTGTTATCCTTTGCTGCATGCGTATATGCAGTTGTTACATTAAGAATTTATGCAGATGTTTTAGTTTTTACAGTAAGCTCATTTCCTTGTCTGTGCAATAGATGGAAGCCAATTAGCATTTCTTCCAGCCTGTCTTGTTGCATTCTAACATGATGAATTAGGTGGTTTTCCCCGATAAGGTATTTTCCCATAGGAATTCCCATAAAGAATGTTATTCCTTGCAGTGCCCTCTTCATATAATTCTTGCCCCTTTCAACGAGGCAGGTAATTAGATGCTTTTTCCCTGAAGTCAGATCATCTATTGATAAAACAAGATGTACTACCAAGGCCACACCCTATGATTTGATTAATTTGTTCTCTGACCTGTTTTTAATCACACTTGGGACTTCAGTTTTGAAAGGAAGCACACCTGGACAGTGCGTAAAAAGAGAAGTCAAGAAGACGACACAGCTCTATCAGAGATGAAGACCCCCCTCCTCAAGTGATTTAAAATCTTAATTATCTTACATTTGATAGTGAGAGAAATTACACATGACAGACTCTCATAAGATAAGAGCAAATGCATTTTTGACACAGTCCTCTCTTCAATTGAGTGTTAGTAAGAGACCGCCAAAAGCAAGATAAAAGGAAATCCAATCCAACCTTCCATTTTGGAGTCCAGTTAAAAAAAAAAAAATCCATAACACAGACACACTGGGAAGAAAATCACAATTCCCTCTCCTTCCCTTTGATTTGTTCGTGCTGGAGCTACCAGCTTCTAAGTCCAGAAGAAATGATTCTCTTAAGCTATTTTACCCATTACTTTATTCTCTTTTTTTTAACATATACAGTAGGAGATCTTAATAAAGATGAACTAGCAGACATGCTGATGTCCAGTGCATTCGAAAGTATCCAAAGACCATACCAGATCTACTGCATAATTTTGCATATACTGACAAATTGCATTATGCTGTATCAGCCACAGTACACTGTCAAGAAATTACTTATACCACCACTGAACTCCATGCATGGCTGTGACTGACTTGTTAAACTACAATACAGTGCAGCAGATATGAAGGGGAAAGCAAAAATCTTTCTGCCAAGTCAATTTTGAAGACTATTTCAGGGAAGAAAAAAAAACTTAGGCTCTTTTGAAATTTACCTGGAACATCTAGATCTCCAGGAAAAAAAAACATGGGGCGCTTTGGTGAGCATAAGATACTGAGACCATGGGTTTGCATCTCATTGATCACATACCCTTTCTGGCAGTAATCTTTTACTGCAGGACACAGGCTCAGCGGGAAGAACACCTCTAACCAAACTGCCAGCAACAGCTCCTGGAGCACAGGTTTGTTACCCACATCCCCACCCTTCACAAGGGAGTGGCTGACCATCCACTCACTGTCCAGACCCAACCTTACTTAATTTACAAATTGTGACAAAAATCACAACCTGAGGTGACGTAGCTGTGTAACTTATATGTATGTTATCCACCTTACATTACACAAAAAGTAAATGGAGTATCCGATTAATAAATACATCTTGCAGGGCCTGTAAAAATGTGAAAACAAACAAATATTTCATAATACATATAAAAAGACTCTTCAATTAACATCCTGTTTTGAATACATGGCTGACCCACAGCAGCCCCTGGCAACAGTCTGCCAACATCTCAGCCCAGCATGCTCATACACTTCTGGCAGAGCTTCCACTCCTCTACACATCAACAACAAGCCTATTTATTATCCAGCTTGCCTGATCTATAGTGCAATGTGGCCAGGACCTGAAGCTATTTCCTTAAGATTGAATGAGTCAGGACATGAAAATCAACATGAAGAGGTTTAAAAGCTGCGAGAAAACTTCTGTAAGTAAAGCCTGTGTAAAGCAAGGATTGCAACATTTGGAAAGTTGGGGCTTTCCACAGGCTCACAGTACTGAGATGCTCTGCTATTTCTCCCTCAACATTGTGGTAAGAGTGGTAGACAGACAGACAATAGCTATTTGTCTCTGACGCTAGACTCAGTCTGAGAGATCTACAGGGTACAGCTAGATGACCTTTTGAAGGCAAATACAATCTTGCCGTGCCTGTGGTCCAAGCAGAATGGAAAACATGTTAGTGCAATGTCAGAACCAAGCTAAGGCACAGTGCACCTTGTCAGGATTCAAAGCAGCAGCAAAGCGAGCCCACGTCTACCTGCAAGCCACTATTTGTGCTGGTGGCATGGAGGAAAGCAGCATGGAAATGCAGTAAATGAGACAGATTTACTTCTGCTACAGTACTTTGCATCAGCCTCCATTGCCCAGCTGAGAAGAAATACAAGCTGGGGAAGGTGATGGCACTGGACTCCTGCGCCTTCTGAAGCTTCAAGGTAATTAAAGCACAGACTTGATATTGGGAGGAAAAAAAAAAAAAGGACATTCATTGCCATTTTAGTGCTCATTCACACAAATCACATGGAACTACTATCAGCATCGATGCTCTGAGAGAGGCCTGGCACTGAAATGATGGTATATTTCACAGTTGGTTTCAGTGTTTTAAATTGCAAAGGTGCTATGGAGCATTGCATTATTTAAAGAGAAGAGAAAGTAGCAAAATCAGTAGTTGTGACGGCTGGCATTCAGATACACTAATGTAAAAACGTGGAGTACACAAAGCACCACGCTTAGGCACAAATGAATACAACTCAAAAGCATTTGCTGCCCCTCCGTTAAAAAGGTTTCCCTTGCTACAATGTTTGCAGCGGTGAGAGCTCTTACTTAAAATTCCCCTCATTTTACCTGTTGCATATTTATCTATTTTTTAATATGTATGTTAATGTTAAAAAAAACCCTAATCTACATACGTATACAGACACATATATATAATACATAGAATTCCTTCCAGTTTTTAAGGAAATGTGTTGTCTCCAAATGCTGCCATTGTTACAGCCTTAGACAACAACAGCTTCACCAGAGATTAATTACAGCAGGGACAGGGCAAAATAATCTTTTCCATGCTACCTTATCAGAGAGCTGTTAAACTACCGCTGGCCAAATTCCTTGCCCGTAAACATTACATCTTCAACTGCTGAATAAATGATTGCATTTGTAACTACTGCCAAGCTAGTAAGCTCCAAGATCTCCAACATATTTCACAGGAATATGAAAGAACAACAAGATGACAATACTTTATGGGCACCTATAACCTAGCAATAACCAGCGATCCAGAGGAGTATAGTTTACTATGTTTTGACTGAGTGAACAGTCACTGATAAGATTAGACTCTTGGTTTAAACTTAGGAAAACAAAACACTTTTCTTGCTCTCTCTTTGCTTCCTCCTTGTGTCCTTCCCATTAGCTAAATTGAGTTACACTAGTCCTGTTTACTCAGCAAACCTCCTTTCAGTGACATTTGAAATGGCCAGGGACCATCACCGTAAACGGATTCAAAGTAGTACCTCCTGCAGAATTTGCACTCTCCCTCTTTACAGCTCACAAAAGGTGAAGAAACTCAGGCTCAGAAATAGATTGGGAATATCAGTGTGTGTTTTGGTGTATGGAACCTACCATACAAAACACTGGTCAATGTGGTCACTTAAAGAAAGAGATTCTCAATCCTCATGACTTGATAAAGTCATCTACCAATGGGGAAAAAAAAAAATCAATAAGAAACCAGTGGTGATGATTTGACTTAAATTGGACCTATATCCTTCTCTTTAACAGCTGACCTTGATGAAAGAGCCTCCTTGACGACTTTAAGGGAGGCGGAATTTATAATGTAAGAGCTCCTGGCAGTTTTCATCACCTCAAATTAAGAAGTGATTTGAATCGGTGCAGAGGACCTAGAAGCATGAATTCTGCCCTGCTTTATTGTCGCCCGCTTCTCTCGCAATCTGCTCACACAGAACAACAGCAGGCCATTTCTCTTCCTCCAAGATGACCTTAAATTCAGCAAAGCACAATCCCATCTCCTATCCCTGTTTGGACACATGTACACACATACATGACTTATGTTCTGTGTTTGGGAGAGCAGGGTGATATGACTCCCTGGGTCACTTCCAGATTTTTTTCTCCAGGAACACACTTAAGACCCATAGAGAAGTTGCCGTATTTCCTGCATGCTTTGCATCTTCTGCTTAGTATCACACAATCCTCCCAGACACAAATGAAAGGCAGCTTTAGATCACAATAGAAAGGCAACACGTACAAGAAGAAATGAGATAGCCAAATCAGCTCTGCTGATTTCACCTTTTACTGAGGGTTCTTTCACTCCAGAGTAGAAGATTGCTTCCAAGCTTGTCTGGATTTAGCAACTGCAACAATACTCTCAACTGATTAAAGGCAATTTTTACAGCAACTATTCCTACCAAGTAAAGCTGTTCCAATTTTTATCTGCATTTTAAACAGCTCCAGGGGACATCACTTGAGTTGCTCCTATTTAGAAGTGAAGATGAGACTCATACAGCAGCTGTAATTATCAAATGGCCTGTTTGACAGGTAGCAAAAATTCACCACATGAATGTGCCACACGCTCCACTTCCTCCTCTGTGGAGCATTTCAAAGCTTTGCTTCCAAGTCTGTAATAATCTACATGATGACCAAGACACAGGCACGACCAGAGTGTTACAAATTATGAAGCTGTAATACAGGTAAAGATAAAGGGCAAGCTATTCTTTGCAGAGGGCTGTTGGACACAAATCTCCGGTCAGTGTGAACTTATCACAAACACTGCTCTCTCTCCTTTCACTTTTTCCAACAAACTGAAATCTTTCATTTACAATAGTTAAGACAAAATAGTAGAAAATAGGATCCTTTGGAAGAATGTCAAAATTACTTAATTACTTCCCCCCCCCCCCCCCCTTTTTTTTTAATCTGTTTTTGGCAAGTATAAGAAGAGGCTGAGAGAGTTGGGGGTTTTCAGCCTGGAGAAGAGAAGGTTCCATGGAGACCTTATTGCAGCATTCCAGTATCTGAAGGGGGCCTTCAAGAAAGCTGGGGAGGGACTTTTTACAAAGGCTCGTAGTGACAGGACATGGGGTAATGGCTTCAAACTGGAAGAGAGTAGATTCAGATCAGAAATTAGGAAGAAATTCCTCACTATAAAGGTGGCCAGAGACTGGTTGCCCAGGGAAATTGAAGTTCTGGATGCTCCATCAATGGATGTGTTCAAGACCAGGATGGAAGGGACTTCTTGCATGCTGGTCTAGTGGGAGGTGTCCCTACCCATGCCAGGGGGGTTGGAACTATATGGTTTTTAAGGTCCCTTCCAACCTGAACCATTCTATGAATCTATGATGGTTAGAAAAACATACTCAAATCTTCCCTAACAAATGTGAACTACAAGCAATAGGGTGTTGGAAATGTATAAAGTTCATAATGCATCAGTTTTGTGTTAACACTGCTTCTCAAAGTTTTCTAGATGTACAATAATAATGAAGTCTTGCCGGGGGGCATGATTTAAAAAGACTTAAAGCACAGGCTTTGACCCTATGTTAAGGCTGACTGAAGTAAAAGTGCGAGTCTTCCTGGATTAGCATTGTAGTACACTGAAAAGATTTTATCCAGCATATTTGTTTCCATTTGAACTTAGATTTCATCCTTACTTTAGGCATTTCTTTGAACTTGGAAAGAAGCAGAATGGACAGCTGTACTTTTTGATGAATTTGTATGTATTTCTAGTCAGTTCACCCTCACGCTTTACCACTAATAAAGCAATATTTGTGTGGCAAACTGTCAAGGTGCATGGCTCAAGACCACCTATTTGCAATAGAGTTTTTACACAGCCACAGAAATATTTCTTTCACTTGAGGCTGCAAAGGTTTTTGTGGGCCTTCTTGAGGATTTTTATTTGCTAGAACTCAGCTTGGGACTGAATTATAATGCAGTGTTCCTTTAGGAAAAGAGCTGATTAACTGTAACCAAAACCAACACCATATTTTGCAAACTCAGATAAGGACAATGGAATCTCATATCTCAGAATATAAACAGTTGCCACAGTTGTCATGGGAGCAGTTCCCCACTCACCACTCCATCACAAGGACAGGGTGAGCAAGGCAGGAGAGGAGGTGGTGCCGCCTTCTGAGCTAAACAGAACACAGAAGACAGACAAATCTGCTGTACTACATCTTATGTTCCTTAGTCTTTGCCATCTGGCAAGTGATCTGTGGCTCATGTGAAACGAGTGGGTGGTCATGGTCCGGTTTTGTACTAGACATTTTTGGGGATCACAGAAAACCAAACCAAAACATTGCAATTGGCACCAACCACTGCTCTCGTTAGCAGCTTTCAACAGGCAAATGACAAAACAAAACTGAAGACTAAACTTCTCCCTCCTACAGAATTGGTCACAATTTCAGGAGGAGATAAAAGCAAGCTTGTATAAAAGAGGGCAAGTTTGCAATGCCTCTGGCTCTGTCATTCTGTTCGGGATAAAGAATACAGAAGTTTCAGCCCTTAGGACAACCCGTGACTTTAGCTCCCCAGCTCTGATAATTCACCCTTTTATGTATATCAACTATAGAGCCAGGAAAGGCACACGAAATTTACAGCTCAGCTCTTTTTTGGGGTATTGCTGAGCCTAAAATCTTAATCTGACATTCTGTACAGTTATTACTAAAAAAGAAAAGAAAAGAAAAATATTTTGCCCTAGCACAGTAGGATCAACAGCGCGATGGGTAAACTACTACATGCAGGACACACATTGGGGCATTGTTGCCAGCCATAAATTTGTTTTAATAACATCTGTGGAAAGTGAAAGCTCTTTTATAAAAACTTTGTTTATAGATGAATGACAATGCTTAACAGCAGGTTTTCTACATTATGGAATTATGTTTCAAAGGTTATCCTGCTGAAAAAGAGCCAAATACTACAGCATTTATGTTGTTTTAAATTTAATACAATGCAGATTTCTCAGGCACAAATACCTTTAAAGGAAACCATATGGTAACGGCAGACTTGTTTTTCCTTAACAACCTGGAATGCTTTCATTCTGAACTCCAAGTTAAAAAGAGTTCAGGACTGGATATGTACGGTGTTCCTTTTATTTCAAAGAACGACATTCATTTAGCATATGGTGATAGTGTGAAATAGCACCATTACATATTTTTGATTTGATATACCAACTCACTGAGCAACTTTAAATTGTACTTCACCTGTGGTTGAGCAACCAAAGCAAACCCTAACTCCTGTTTGCTCAAATAGCATCAAAGCAACTACAAAGGCAAGATGGATTGTACTTTGTTTCTAGAATCAGGCAATGAATATTGAGATAATGATTATTTATTTATTTTTAAGGATTTTAGTACCTTATAATTTTGAAATAAAGGTTTTAAATAAGTAACCTTGTGAGTTCTCAACAGCTGTCCTTTCACAAACCAAAACTTATACGGTAACTCTTAAGTATCCAGACAAAAATACTCATCTGACTTAATCTGTAAGATCGACAGAAGAAAGAAAAACATTTTTTCTATAATTTCTTTAATATTTTAACCTTATATATTATTTGCAACAACTGTGGAGTAATTGTTTACAGACCACAGTTAGGATTTTGTTTACGGTCCCCCTCCAATTCTCCAGTTTCAGGGACATACCTGGCTTCTCAAGATCCCTGTGGGAGTTTGTAATAGCAGGAGAAAAATAAAGGGCATTTTCAGACTTGCTGACTACACATATCTGACACAGAAGGTCATGTGTATGGGCGGTCACAATTTTTCGTGATTGCTTTTGTTGAAAAGTGTTGGACAACCACACATTTGAAGTCGTCACAGTAAATGTATACTGAAGAATTCTAGATGTTGTAAGAAAGAACACTACTGGCACAGCAGAACAATTAAATCTACACAGAAATGTAATGTACAAATACACACTTGCCTATCATTTCATGAAAAATTAGCAAAGGCAAGGATGCATTAAGGTAAAATGACTGTGGTTTGCTTAGCTATGCTTTCTTTTGTTTGGGCATAGCAGCATACAATCTTGGATCAACAGGAAATCTCTTTCATCTGTCTGATGATACATATCAACGATGAAGCCTTTCAGAGGACATGCCATATTTCTAGGTGCTTAAAGATGTTGACATTTTAACAATATGTATTCTTAGCCTGTGTTAGTCTAGTAATATCAGACAACTAGAAGCCCTGGCAATGCTGGCTGGAACCTGTCTAGGCCAGACCAGCATCAAACCGACTCTAGCTTAGTAACATTTCCCCCCATGTTCTTTTTAGAAATGAACTTCCCAAACAAAAAGGAGGAATAACAAACACAACAGGTATATACCAGTAACCAAATTCTAAAGCTGTGTCTTCACTGCCTTCAGACTGCAGCCCAAGAGCAGGCACGCCGGTGCTAGCTGTACTCCAAAACCAGCAGAGAAGTGGGAGAGTGGCAGAGGCTGGAGGGCACACTGCTCAGGTTTGCTGGGAACACTTGGTACTTAGGTAGGTTGCTGGTTCAGGTGTGCCTACACATGCTGTGACTAAGCCTGCAGCAGTATGGTAGACATACCATAAACATACTGATCGGGAAAGCAGTCTGCTAGGGTCACGTATTTCAAAAGCAGCAGTTTTTCCTCTGAAGCTATCAGTTCTAAAGGAGGGATGAAAAATACATTGCTAGTGTCCTGAGAGATAGTATATTTATCTGAATTCAATAAAGAAGAAACAGCACTCGCAAATGCACCATTTTTTCCCTCCGCTTTCAACAAAAAAATAAAATTGGACAAGATTAGAAAATTTAATGATTGATTGGTCAAATATGAGGCCAAATATTTTTAAATAAATAACAATTTATAATGGAACACTATAGAACTCTGTACAGTGCATACAGCTTTTATGAAGTCATCAGACTTGGCTGGTATACAATTTTTAACAAGCAGGCAAAGCAGAAGCACAGCACAATTATCATAAAACTTGATAAGGTTCTGAAGAACAGAAAAATAAAAACAAACAACCAACAAATAAGCAAACAACAAAACCAATGCTCCCCCCACCAAAAAACCAAACAAACAAAAGACCCCAAACAAAAACAAAACAACAAAAAAAACCCAAAACACAAGACAAACAAAAACCAACCAAACAACCAAAACACCACACACCAGAAAGACCAAGCAGTTGAATGTCTTGCCAATATAGACAACCACTGGTGCTCAGTGAAAGGAGAGTAAAGGAAGATCACTGAACAGTTCTCTGCTGTCTACCCTGTTCTGTGGGGCTTGTTCTTACCTTAAGGCACATGTACATAAATTAAGGAAGGGCATTTCTTGACTTTAACTAACCACCCATATTATCTGTGGTTGTTGCAAACAGGATAAATAAATGGAGGGTAATCATTGTCACCAGCTGGAGAGAAAGCATTTTCAAAAACCATTTTAATATCTAAAATCACCGTTACAGCAGTTAAGGAAACTGCTTTGGATTAAACCACACAACACATCAAGAGCTGTTATACTGATACCTTAATTGCTATAGGTCTTCCATCCCCAAACAGGAAACTATACAGACCTAGTTCCATAGGCTTCCTGTAGGCTGGGTTTCCTCTAACATTTTACGTGAGTGTAATGTGATGTAATGTGATGTTCAGGATTCTCCAAAACTATATTCCAGGAAAAGGAACCGGGGGTCCTGGTGGACCATGAGGCAGTAATGTGCCCTTGTGGCCAAGAAGGCCAGTGGCATCCTGGGGTGGATTAGAAGGGGTGTAGTTAGTAGGTCGAGAGAGGTTCTCCTCCCCCTCTACTCTGCCCTGGTGAGGCCGCATCTGGAATATTGTGTCCAGTTCTGGGCCCCTCAGTGTACTGTACAGGGAACTGCTTGAGAGAGTCCAGCACAGACCTACAAAGATGATTAAGTGAGTGGAACATCTCCCTTATGATGAAAGGCTGAGGGATCTGGGTCTCTTTAGCTTGGAGAAGAGGAGACTGAGGGGTGACATCATTAATGTTTATAAATACGTAAAGGGCGGGCGTCAGGAGGATGGAGCCAGGCTCTTCTCTGTTATGTCCAGTGATAGGACAAAGGGCAGTGGGTACAAGCTGAAGCATAAGAGGTTCCACAGAAACAGAAGGAAAAGCTTCTTTACTGTGAGGGTGACAGAGCGCTGGAACAGGCTGACCAGATGGGTTTTGAAGTCTCCTCTGGAGACATTTAAAACCTGCCTGAACACGTTCCTCTGTGACCTGCTGTAGGTGATCCTGCTCTGGCAGTGGGGTTGGAATAGATGATCTTTCGAGGTCCTTTCCAACCTTTAACATTCTGTGATTCTGGGATCTGTTGTCACACAATAATGGGGTTGTCTACATACCAAGTTTTTCTGTGGAGAATGCTCTTCCAAACACTGTCACAGCCCCATTCTTTCCTTGACTACAGTACTACTAAACAGACAACACACCTTGTCCCAGTCAGTTCTGAAAGCATCAGTTACAACTAGTTAGGAAAAACTTCCAAAAGAGGAGAAAAAAGTCAGTCTTAATAACAGAATAAAGAGAGATTTAAAGAAGTAACTGCATAGCTTCTTTAAATAACTCAAAAGCATATGAGGATGGACATTACACAGTAAGTATGTAAAAAACCCCACCATTATAAACAAATTATTTATTCTTCTACAACGAATAGTACCTTGGAGAGGGTTTATTTCAGCATTTATACTTATCTCAGAGACAAGTGCCCCAAACCAAAATGCACTCTCTTTGCCTAAGTGAAGTTTACAAGATGGGTTTTGTTTGTTTTTGGGTTTTTTTAAGAAAAAAACCCAACAACTTCATGGTAATGGAGTATCAAGGTGAAGAAAAGCACTGAAAAAAAAATAAACAGTGGAGGAAGACCAGGAGATATTTAGAGCACTGGACAACTCTGACCTACTATGGAAGAATCCTTTGCCAGGATTTGAGTTTGTGATTCTACAATAACAATCTTATTTAAAACAGAACGCACAGACCACATAAGCATTATCTTTCTATAATGCTACACTGCATATTTTGATATACCCTTCTTAAGAGCAAATGACATCGCATTATCATAAAGCTAATTTTGGAAAGTAGTAGGGACAAGAAATATTTAGTAGTAGTTGAAATGTTTTCCTTGTTACTTTTTATCACATGCTTTATGAGGGCACATGAAAAAATATTCTGTAGTTTCTCCTAGCTCTTTTCATTTTGAAAAAGAAAAGTTTACTAGCATCTAGTTAATGGAAACTGTAATGTCCTTTATGCTTAAAATAGAATATAAGATTAACTACTGCTGTAGTTCAACACCAAATATAAGGAGGTGACTGGTACCAAATAGAAGACATTTTTCTGGTATAGCCAGAGGAACCGTTAAAACCAACTGCAATCAGAACTGCCCAATCTGCAGAATCACTGAAGCCTTCAGTAAAACTTTGGAAAAGATCACTTATTCAGCAATACTTCAGTTCATATCCATAGCTGTCTTGTAAAACAATATATGATTCAAATGCAATTTTTTAGTAACTGCTTGTATAATACACAAATGTAGCAACAACACTGTGATCAGGCTGCTGCTACTCCCCTGTGGGGTCTTGGTCACATAATCCCAATCCAGCATCAGGTGCTGATCCGTGTGCGTGGCCCAGAAGGCAGATGTCTGTCCCAGAAACTGATTACAAGTACTTCAAAGAGAATATGTTCTCCTGAGCTGAAATCAAGACTGACATAAGCTGAAATCAAGACTCTCTATGCCTCATTCTCGGCCCCTGCAGAGCAAAAAAAAAATAATTACAGAAAATTCTTTGTGCCAAAGACTACGCAAAAAATGAATCCTGTCTCTGTCCTAGAGTCAGGATGGCACTCCTCTTGCCCAAGCACAAACTTATACATAGATGTTAATTACAAAAATGACCACTTGCACAGAATACCACTCTGAGCAGGATTTAGGACTGTTACTTCAAAACAGTGTTCTATGGATTAAAATCAAACTCGTCACGGTTCTCTCCAAGGTCTCAAGAAACATGCCTCATGCCTGCAGTATGCTGACCCTGCTCCTGCCATGCTGGCCCTTGCAGGAGGCCAGTACCTAGATCTGTAGATCACCATTATCATTTGCATTACATTAGCTCCCAGAAACACTATTCACAGATTATGACTGTGCTGTACAACCCCAGATTATGACTGCACTGTACAACCCCAGAATATACTTGACACCAGATTCAACCCACCGATACATCCTGCTCTGAAAGATCTTCAGTGAGGCAGATAGCTCCACTGCAATTGCAGCTACTGCATGCAGCGGGTATGGAAGTAGTCTCCTCACAGCTGGGTCAGATCAATGGTTTATCTAATCCAGTGCCCTGTCCCTGACAGTGGCAAGAGGAGGGCACATTGTACTTTAGAAAGTGGCTGACCTATTCCTCTTGAACTTCATTAGGAACTACAGTCATTAAATTAGTGATATTACCTCTAGCTATTCCCTGTTCATAATCTGTTTATGGCATGTGTTCATGATTTTCCCTGATCTCATGTGCACCACCTGATTTCTGGATGGGCTCTCCTTAGGCTTTTTTTTTCATTTTCAATAATAGAAAAATCTGATTTTAAAATTCTTCTGACAGTTGCTTCTGGAATTAACAGAAACACACTTTTCAGCCATCAGCAACACAAGTGTTCCTCTACTTGTAGACTCCTATATTTGCAGATTTCCAAGCTGCTCTTGTGTAAGACACCATTTGTCCAATTCTTTAACACAGAACTGAAGGTAGAAACTTTATCCGTAATAAGATAAAGAAGCTACTGAACATCAGATTTAAGGCATTCCTTGAGTGACTGAATTTCTCACATAGATAGATGCAGGATGAATATAGCAAAGCCAGAAAAACTGATATGGGACAGGTCAGCCCTAAGGCTCATCTGCTACATCTTACTGTATCGTGGCTTTGGAACTTGCTTAATTCAATAAAATCAGAAGCAGACTTACATAATAAAGTGTCATTGTTTCCAGAGGAGAAACAAAATCCCAAAACACTGTGTAGACACACAGACTTCAATTCATAATACACAGTTTCCACATCAGTGATCCAGATTATGGACACCACAATCTGCAGCAATAAGGGGTCTGTAGTCCCATCAGTCAGATGAATCCATGGCTAAAATGCATGCTTGATATGCCTAGCTAATAGATGTTCACATTTCTGCCCATCTGCCTTTTCAAGCCAGGCCCATTATTCATCACCTTAGGTACACACATGTTGTGTTAAAGTAGTACATAAATGCCACCCAGCTTAAATAATCAGCCATCCATTCCCGTATATTGTCATAAAACATTACTAGCCTCTTGTAGATAGCAATGAAAATATGGGGTGGGTAAAGCTCAGATTCAACTCACTTGAGTAGTTAAATAAATGGCTAGGTTTGGGATCTTCCCTTCAGCATTACGGGGTGCAAGGGAGCATTATTTCTTGGGGGAAATGGGTACCAGGGGCTAATGTGTACCTATGTGATGTGCAGTGCACGTAAAGTTTGACATAAAAAGGATTTGCCACTAGACCTCAAGCTGGCAGGTAAATCAGCCGCAAATGAGACAAACTGTCTGCGTGTGATGCCGTGGTCTGTAGACATGGATCCAATATCCTGCTCTAACTTTTAATCAGATAAAAGAAGGGGTGCACAGCTTAATGGTGCTCTAAGACTCATGGAGCTTCTCTAAAACCTTGCATGAGGTCAAACATTTACTCATTTATAGCTACATGCGATAGAAAACTGCCATCTCACGGTGAAGTATCCCAGTTGCTATCAAGCTGGGTTGTATTTGAAATGGCAAACTACAGGTGAAGACTGCAGAGACCTAACTTGACATCCTGATTCATCCACTCTCTCCCCCCTTTGTCTGGACAAACACAGAGACTACAACAGAAAGGTACTCATTAATGTTTACACTGCTCAAAGCCTGAATGACATGGCTCATTTTCTCAGGCTCACTCACACCAACAGTAAATATCAGTTTCATGGACAAGGAAAGTACCACAAAAACAGATTAAAAACAACTAAAAGATTATTACTGCTTTGTGACTCTAACCCAGAAGCCTGAAACCTGAGTAGAATTCATTTTAGTTCCTTTAATGAATTCCTCTGCTTCTGTCATGCAGTTAAATGAACACATTTCCTCCAGCTCTGATTACAAAAAAAGAAACCCAGCTAGTATAAACATCAGAGAGCAGCATTATTGCCTTCTGTGACACCATGGCATTTTCCAAAGTTACAGGTAAAAAATACAGCCAGTGAACTTTCTGATCCCTTGGTAGGATGGGCAGCACTTGACATATGCAATCACTACCCAAAAGGCATTATCTACACCCAGTGAGGTTTGGAGAGCTGGGATTTAGTGAGACAGCACAACGGCAGGAGAGAAGTACAATGGATCCAGAGCGCCCTTCATAAGGGCAGAGCTCTGCCCCTGCCTCAGTGATGAAAACTTCAACTCGTAACATGTTTTCCTTTATCATCCAGCCCTCTGCAGTAATATCTACACATGCACTATAAATTCACTCTACTTCATTTTAATTCATGCTGCTTTGAATAAGTGTTCAGTCAGCTTCACCTTTGTTTCCAGTACAGCGTAGACTGATGAGACCTTTTCTACAACAAATATTAGTAACATGGAACTGATTCTGTATTGCACAAGTTTGACAAAAAGTGAAACAAAGTTTGACAAAGTAGAAACACTTTTTTGAATATTTATTCTTACATAAACCCCTCAAAAATATAAAATTAGAAAGAGACTTAAAATCTCCACTGTTATCTTGGAAATGTTTTCCTAGGCCAGCACAACAGAAAACTTCATCAGTCAATAGATCAGACCTTAAATTCCTTTCCTTCTAAAGCACTTAATTTAATGCTATCAAGCAAAAGAAAGTAGCTTTAACCACATGATAAACTTCCTAGGAGATTTAATTGGATTAAATTCAACTTCTACATCAACAAAGCCCCAAGACTCAGATCTGCCATTTCTAACAGTGATGGACTGCAAATGAAGAAGAAACCCCTCTATGTTCAGAGTCAAACAAAACCACAGGCTCCAAACACCACGTGTGTACACACACATCACTGGAAGGCCCCTCAGCAGACTCTCAGACCGAGGGTCTTAAAGCACAAACATCCCTGTATTCCACCCAAGTTAAGCACATCTGTGTCCATCTGCACCCATGTGCCTGATCATCCACCCAGGTCCACAGAAATCTTTTCTGCGCATTAGTTCAGGTTCTTAGTTCCTCTAGCTCCTGGACACCACCTCAGCCACATCTGCCTCAGGAGGATGTCCCAGCAGCTCAAGCTGGAGAGGAGCAGGTTACCAAATCTGCAGCTAAAAGCAAGTGACAGCCACAGCCCCATGGTGTAGTATTTCAAAATGATTCTGTCATGTGCACCGTGCGCTCAGGACACCGCCAGCTTGGGTACTGAGCACAGCTTTGCCCAACTGATGGCCGACCCGAGCAGAAGGCATTTCAGTTGAAATTTAACTTTTGTACATAAGACGTGTTGTACTGCTGGAAAACCAGTGATGCTGCAAGCACGGGAAAGCCCCCTGCCATTGGCTTGTGTGAAAGTCAGTCTATAGTCCACAGCCTAGGAACAACAACATTATCTAGCCAGCGGCAAATGGCAGTCATCTATTATTGCTCAAGCATTCTCAGGGCTTCGGAGCCAAAGACTGGAGTTACACAATCAAGATGACTTTTCTACTACGCCCTACTGGGCAAATGCCTACAAGTTTTCATCTGGAAGAAGAAGAAAAAAAATTTTTTTAAACTCAGTATTTTCTTAGTTACACCCTTGACGTTTCACTACGCACTTAGCAAGAAATTAAACAAGGAAGTGCCGATTGCCATTTTCATTGGCATGAGACTGAGGGCTTCATTCATGTTGTAGGCCACAGCCAGCAACATCGGGAAAATGAGGGCAAATTAAAATAATTTTCATTTACAACTTCATCCACAGTACACAGACAGGCCTAAAGGAATACCCAGCCTATTTTCCTACCTAATAAAGCACGGCCTTCTCTTCAGTATATTTTCAAGTATATCAATCTAGCCTGGTTTTAAAAGTCCCAAATATGTAAACTTTTGCCAGCTCCAAGGAAAATTTACCATATCCTTTCCCTTGTACTTGGATTTTCAGCCAGTTCACATGTACAGAACTGAGACGAAAAGTTTTATGCTGTGTATGGTTCACCCAACACAAATTATTTCTAGACATAATGCCATAAAACCATTTGAAAAGTTTAAGAAGAGAATATTCAATGAAAATTATTTCCACATACAAACACCTTTCTAAGGAACCCTAAGTCAATCTTTATCGACTTCAAATAAAAACAGAAATCAAGACATATTAAGGTAGCCATATGTCTTGTTTCAGAGATTAGGAAAGCTGCAGTTAGATTGACCTCTGTCATTATTTAAGACTATACAAAAAAATTAGAGCAAAGCCGGGAATAAGGCCAAACCTGAACAGTACCCTAAATTTACTGATTCGACTGTGGATTTTCAAACTTAAAGGTGGCCAACAGGTTTCAGTGGGCCATGACCATCCTTTCTTTACGGTATTATCAAATACAGAGCCAAAACCTTACCACCTTATAAGGGGGGGGGGGGGGAAAGGTGGGGAACACCATATGGAAAAATCTGAGAGCAACGTTCTAGTAAACCATATCTGGAGGGAGTGGTTAATAGCTTGAAGACACTTCACATGAAGGTCAAGTAAATCTTTGTCTGTTTAAACAAAAAATGTTTTATAAAAGGATTACAGTGGTACTGTTTTCATGTTTAAAAATGCTTCCCAGAACAAGGAGGCTTCATCACTGGCTTTTTTTTTTTCCCTCCTTCTTAGTGGAAGCTTCTTCCAGAGGAAAAGAGAAAGAAGACATGAAAGTACACATGGAAGTGAAATGTCTGCCATTCTCTTTGTTGTCACCAGTTTAGAAAAATATAAGAAAAAGGCAGCTTTTTCTTTTACAAGTCCCATCTGTGAAAGATGTGAGTCAACATAACTGTACAGCTGTGCAAAATGAACTGGGTTTTAAGGTCTCTACCATTAAGAAGTATTGTGAATTACCTCTGAAATCCCAGTTGAGCCAATATACTGATTTTTGTAAACAAACAGTATTATGCTTTCAAAAACTGAAGTTTTACTTCTTTCTTTAAAGGTTTGATGATTTTGTGTCCATCCGTTCCCTGCCCCGCCCCCCTGGAGATAGCTGATGTATAATTAGGATGATCCTCCTTCCCACCCAGTAACCAGGGATGTGATGGAAGTCAGATATGTCTTCAAGCACAGAAGCTGATTTCAAAGTTCTCGGCCCTTACCACAGGTCTTTTACTTGTGGTAAAGCCACAAGTGTTTTACCAGATCTAGCTACAGTGAAAACAACTCAATGGATATAAATATAATCACACATTTGCAGACACTGGGCAGAACCCACAAATCTTTCGTCCTGGACAGCAGCCAGTGGGAGATTCAGAGCCTAGAAGGCTTTGCAAAAGGAAACAGTTCAGCCTCCTATAACAAATGTGCTGTCCCTGAAGAATGGTGTCATGGAAATCAGAGCACATAGGAACAGGATCTTTAAAAAAATACATGCTGCACTGCTAACCAGCTTTCCAAACAACCCCTTAAAAGTTATTTTATACTGGGCAGTTATATTAAATGTATACAATTATAATAAATCCTCTTTTCACATCTTTAAGTTAAGTAGGTGTGCTGCTCAGAATTTAAAAGCTACTTCTTGGGAAAGATGGTTAATTCTTCCATTCTGTTTCTACCAGAAAACCAAATGGATGACTGACATGGAGGCTCTGTATCTTATTTTTTTTTCTCCCTTGGTGATTCCTGCCTGCCATACTCAGTTTACAAATCCATGTGGTCAAGAGGCCTTTCTAAATACTACCAGGCTGTAAATTCTACGTGTAATCACATCTCTGAAATCAGACCAGTAATGAAACAATTTTTCACTTTAAAAATAAACTTCATTTCGTGAAAGAGAACACAGTCTGGCTTTATTGTTTTCTTAAAGTTGTGCATGTCATCCTGAACCAATCTACCAGAAAACTTATTTCTGTAAGTAAAATAAGCATATCTGATTTCCAATAGGATATATAAACTAATATCATTGTTACCCAATTTTCTGACCAAACCAACACTTCAAACACATCCCCTTTCAGAAAAAGGGAGTGAAGGAGGGAAAAAAGGAATTTATGTTTTTAGTTGAGAAAGACTAGTATTAAATGTTTCTAATGAAGTTCCTATCCCTGTTGTACCCATCAGTGACAGTTTTACTCATCTGTTTCCCCACATTATCTTCAGCGAAAGAGGTTCACTCTGAGCAACCTGCTCTAGTGGGAGATGTCCCTGCCCATGGCAGCGGGGTTGGAACTAGATGATCTTTAAGGTCCCTTCCAACCCTGACAATTCTATGATTCTATATACATTCACTAAACAAGCTGAAGGAGTATTACAAACAACAAAGTGCCACCCACCCCATGTGTTTCCATACAGGGCAGTTAGTACAGGACAAGTAAAGCCATCAAATCCATGTACTGGCTGGCCACGGTCATCCCTTGCTAACATTTACAGGCAGAAGTGCATGTTCTGTATGATTCCTCTTTTACAACCCCAAAGGACCCATCCCATGATCCTGAGGAGTATTTTACATGCTGAATAATTCCATTACACACAAGCTTATGGCGAGTACCCACAGTTAGTTTTATGACTTGAACAAGGCGCTATGGAAGGAGAAGAATCATACTCCAAATAAACTAAAGAAGAACAGATGAGGAAAAAATAATTAAGCTCCTGCAAGTATGTATTTAATCATGCAGGTCTGCAGCAGGGCTGAGACCAGATAAAACTGTACTTTGCCGTTTTCTACTTCGAATTCTATCATGCAACAAATTCACATAACCTTAATAAACAAATAGGCTATAAATATTGTTGTAACATTCCCCTCTGTAACACAAACACCTGCTTTCAGTCCCATTCACATTTCCATTAGTGCACTGTATATACAAAGAGGGTGTCTGAGTCCTTAAGTGAATGAAAGCACTAAAAGTCAAGCCAAATAATAACCCCCCAAAAAACTACACAGAGGTTTCCACTCCCTGTGTAAAGGCAAGGAGCCCTTTCTAGCTAACTATACACATGCATCTTAGTACTGAATTGCAAAATAACAGTTATTTGCAAGTGATTGCCTCCCCCAATATGAAAAGTCTCCCACCCTAAGGAAATCAAGGCTGAACACATGGACTGAATTAAAGAGATCTGCTATTTGTGAAGCTAAACAGTCAGAATTTCACCTACTGGCCTGGTTCAGCCCCTCTGCTCCCAGTGCTCCCTTATTTAACAGACTGAATGATGTGTTTCCACTTCTCTCTACCTTTCCTTACTCTCCATTTTATTGCAGAAGCAACAGGGATACGAGACACAAGAGTCACTGTATGGTTACAGCTCTTGTGGAAATTGCTTCCACAATTTCAGGCTAAGGAACATCTTACACTTGAATATATATAAGGAGCATCTCCTAGACATCAGCTAATACAAACAGTGTGTTAGATTACCTCTAAGTAGATGATATCTATTGAGAAGCAAATCAACAAAACAGAAACTGGAAAACATTTTTTTGTGCATGACATATGGAAGAGAATAAGTCACATGAAATAGGTGTTAGCAACAGCATTTAATAGCTTACTGACATTAATATCCTTTAATACTCAGGTATCACAAGGATAAAAAAAGGACCTATATATAAAGCAGAAGAGCATACTAAGGTAGCTGTTCCACATGACAGAAGCATCTTATGGATGGAGTTTCAATGGCAACTGCTACTGTATTTTATCTCAGTGTTATTTTTTAAATGGAAGGCTTCATTTATTCTTCTAACTACATGTATAACTATAGTTTTATTGCCATACTCACCACAGTACATTGCTACTCAGATAAAATATTCATGCTATACTGCATCATACTCCTTCACTAGGCCTTGGCTACACTGCATCTTAGAGGTTCACAGAATCATTGGAGGTGGAAGGGACCACTAGAGATCATTCCAGTCTAACCCCCCACCAGAGAAGGTTCACCTAGAGCACATTACACAGAATGGCATCTCAGTGGGTTTTGAATATCTCCAGAGAAAGAGACTACACAACTTTCTTGGGCAGTCTGTTCAAGTGCTTCATCACCCACACAGGAAAGAAGTTTTTCCTTATATTTACATGGAACCTCCTGTGTGCAAAGTTCTGGATATGTTTCGGACTGAGGTCATGAAGTCAGTGAAAGTACTATGTGAGGGAGAGAAGACGACAGCCCCATTACAAGAAAACATAAGCTCAGGAAAGCTATGTAAAGAAAACAAAGCTGTTTGAGTAACTGTTCTTCCCTTTCAGAGATAATGAAACTTAGGTCAGACTATCACAGTTCTGCAGAAGATAACAAAAAGCTGGAAGCTACTAAGAAGGTACCAACAAATTGCTTAAGCTCTTCTTCTTTGCTGCCAAAACTGAAAACAAAACTAGTAAATCTGAAAATACATACACTTTGCAAAGGCAAAGCAGCCCAACTAGAATTTCTTTATTTCACAAGTATGAGGAGAGATCAGCTCTTCTTTTGCCTTTTAAAGAAAATTAGTTCTCATTCATACTCTAATGGGTGACACTAAGGGAAGGTATTAACAGCTTTTTCACCAGTGAGTTTTGTAATTGTGCAACTTACGGTTTTGATCATAAATGCAAGAATACAACAGTTGGGAAAGAATTTCTTTGCTTCCAGCATCTCTTCTCCCCCTGAAGTATTAATTTGACTACTGGTAGAAAACGTGGGCTGATTTTGTCAGACTGGCTACATCACAGCTTCCATTAATCTGAGTTCACAGAATGTGTAAGCATGAAACACACTGATCTCAGACATTTCTTGAAGGAGAACTGTAATAACTTCATTTAATTCAAATATATTGTTTGAGGGGTTTCACATAAATGCTGCCTAACCTTCTCAATGTAACGTTGTATGCAGTACTTCAACTCCTTGAAATATTTTTTGCCTGCATCTACCACTCTAAAAACAGCTTCAGGATTAAAATCACAGTCAAGCTCTGCCTACGTGCCACAGGAGAAAAGCAACATGGCCACCTGATCAAGATTAGAAAGATTACACACATGAAAGCAGTTAGAGTGGTTAATCTGCTACTACACCTACAGTAACTGGGTGTAGCTGCGCCCTTTCTAACAATGTCAAGGTTGTACTCATTTAGCCATCCATGACACACGAAAAGACAAACAGTTTCTGGCACTGAAACCTACCTCAGTCTATTTGGAGCACGTGGGCTCTCAACAATGATTCAGAGCAGGAGAAGGTTGAGGTCACTCCTCGGCCAGACATGACAGCTTAGGAC
Organism: Todiramphus chloris collaris; assembly: GCA_025345505.1. Classification (NCBI taxonomy): domain Eukaryota; kingdom Metazoa; phylum Chordata; class Aves; order Coraciiformes; family Alcedinidae; genus Todiramphus; species Todiramphus chloris. The sequence continues at coordinate 16,590,840 of JANVCC010000033.1, read as the reverse complement.
AAAAGTATTTTAACTCCCTGTGGGTTGTTTTGGTTTTGTTTTGAAGCAGTGCCTCTGGCAAGCAGAGAGCAGCAATTCATTTAGTGTTCTAGAGAAGAATTTTATTTCTAACCTTAATAGAGCTCCCTCTACAAGAGACAATTACTTGTAACAAATGCACAGCACAACTGGACCTGGAATAGCAATAAAGGCAATCCTCTCAAAAAGCCAATGGCTTAAAGTATTTTTAATTACTATTTCAGTGAAAGGTCATCATTTTACATTTACTTATTCAAAGACGTCTCTAAAAATGAATCTGGGTAAAAGCAACTTAGATTTCTATATTTACTCACAAAGAGACATGCAAGATACCAACTGCAAAAGAAGCTCCTACATTCACTATTCTATCATGTACTTATCTAGCCTAGGTGCAGAAGGAGCTGATGTAGGATTTGAAAGAAATGGAAAAAGCAATACCATTTGCAATTGATGTTAAATCAACATTTCTATTTTATGCATCCTATCTGCATCAACTGGGCACTGCACATTCAAATACATAAATGAAGTGTAATTTTTTGGTGACACATACACTGATTCAAGAATCAGCTGCACAGAAAACAATAATTGTTACATGGGAAATACTAGAAAACAGCAATACTGACAGGTTATGAGTAGTTCAGAAAATTCTGATGCACAGCTTTATTGCATTTTAATACTGTTTTTACTAAAATCTCTACTCGGAAATATAGAAATAAATATTCAGAAATAAAATCTGTATTCAGAGATTCAAATTGCCTTTTTTTCTATTAAAAAGAAAACTGCAATTTTTCTCAGTATTGCCTTTCTTCTGCAGTGTTTGTTTTTATCTGGTACTGCTAGGGAGCATAACGTGCACTGCTGAACAGCTGTATTTTGTATGTCAGCAATCCTAGGAGAAAAAAGTAAATGCTCTCAAAGCATGCTTTGGTTTCTTTATGATGTAATGACCTACAGAAAAAACATTAATAACTTTTGGAGTAATGCGTTGAGTCAATCTTTGTTATTTTAAACAAACATAAATCAATAGATAAGGTCATGAAACAAAGTCGAAGCTGAAGCACTGCATATTTACAGTCACAAACACCACGGCACAGTTTGGGGTGGAAATTAAGAATACTACAAACACATGAAACTCCGGGAAAATGCAGCAGGCAGTGTGTACCAACATATGGATGTAAGACAGTTAACACATTCTCATGAGAAATGTTACTTCTGCCTAGTGCAAAATTTGGGCACAGCATAATTACAGCAGTTAACAAAACATTTTTTACTCATAAAATCAATTAGAACTAATTACTTTTCAGATGCAAAAGAAGAGTTTTAAGTGAAAATCTGTTTTTGCACCCTAAAAACTGAAATACTTGAACTTCTTTACTACACACATGTTGGCTGTCTTTTCCATTCTGATCTGTAAAGGTCACTGCTCATTTTCCCTGTGTCCAGCACTCAAAGTCTGAAGTCAAGTGAATGTCCATATTGAATGGGGATGTAAAAACATTAGAGCTGGAGCTGCACATTACAGATGAAGATGTGTTTGTTGGATGCTCTGCGGTTACTGTGTCCCCACATCATCATGCCTTTAAGTACTGCTGAAGAGAGAGCTTATGCTAGACTCTCAACCCTAAAGTAAAACATGGCATACAGCATTTTAGCTGCTAGAAAATCTTCCTTTATATATTATATGAAGTATATGGCAGAAATAAGTCAAATTTGCCATTTTGTACAGGTATAATTTTAATACCTGAAAGTTTTAACATACACCTCCATTAATTTAAGACCTTTGCATTTATCAAACACTGCCAGCCAGCTCTGCAAGTGCTTCCATAGATGTTTCCCTGGTAGGAGTGACAACCTGAGCAGCTCACATCAGCATTATTTCTGCTACGCCACATGTCAAGCTAGGGAATTGGTCACGATTTAAACCAACATCACCTTTTTTTCCATATATGGAAAGGGAGAAGTGACACATAACAGAAGAGACCTTTTAGAGGACACCAGTATGTGCTGGGTGAAGACACCACAAAGACTGCCACGGCCATTTCAGCACTGCTCGTGGATGGGGATGACTGCTGTGAGGGCAGTTACATGGTGTTCCTGGTTCAGCAGCAAAGCAGGCTTGAAAAATTGCCAGCCTTACCTTCAGCTACTCATTATCGGCTCATGCCACATTTTTTTCAGAAGGTTATTTTTAGCCTGGATTATTTTTGTAAACTATTTCACTGCATGACACCATAAACCCTTAGGCTGGCAATGAAGGGGCTGTGGAGTGCAGCTAATATCCACCTTTTTCATTGGCTTCACAACAAATAACAGAACTACCTGTAGATACATCTCATTAATACAGTTTAGCAAGAAGCTTAAATAGGTGCATTAAAGTCCATAGATTTACTTCTGAGTTCTAAGTTCAGTTTGCATTTTGAGGTGGTTTGCCTTTTTATTTTTAAATCCTGAATGAAAAGCTATATTCTCCTCTCAACTTGTTAAATCAAATGCATGAATAAAAGAAAACGTCCACCTTTCACCAATACTTTAAACAAGAAAAGTTTGTAGAAAGCAGCAATTCTCGTTTTATTAGGCCAGCTGGTGTAGCTAGTATAAAATCAAAAACCCTTTCTGGCAAGCCTTTCTACAGCTAGCTGGAATTTATATTCTTGTTAAGAACAACATCCCCTCTTTACAGGTACAGGATGAGAATAAATGAAGAAAATAAATAAATAAATTCCCAAACAAACCACAAACAAAACCCAAACAAACAAAAAACCCCAAACAAGCAAACAAAAAAATGAAAACAAACAAAAAACCCCAAAAAACCAAACACAAAACCCTTCTTGTGTAATAAGAAAAGTGTTCTAATGCTCCAAAATTCACTTCTCCTATGACAATATCAGTAAGAAGAAAACATCAAAGAAAACATGGAAAGATTCAGTTAGTCCATTGATCATTACTGTAAGAATCCAACTTTATGTACTGCACTGATACTATGTTCCAGCCATCTCAAACCAATACCAAGAATATAAGTCTTCCATTTTATTCAGGATTCATTTCAAGAATTTCAAAAGCAAAAGAACCTATTTGTGTGGGAACAAACCATAAATCTAAACAAATGCTATACATTCATGTGAAAGGAGACAACTACTTAAGTAGAAGCAAAAAAGGTAACTAAATGGACTAAAATCACATCATTATTATTTTTTCTTCAGTAGAATAAGTTAGGTATATTTATTCATCCAGAAGATTACTGCTACAAGTCATCCAAATTTTCTGACTGTCTGAAAAATGTCAGCAATAATTAAATTAAAATATTATTATGCAAGACATCAGTAAGATACCATCTGGAGTAATATTTCAAAACAGGACTGCTGGGACACAGTTTCAGTAAATCCACTAAGTTCACACAGAAAAATGAAATCTCAAAATGGCATCCTTGACAGCAGCATCAGCAGGCACACTGGGAATTAATTTCAACTTTCAGGGCACTCTAAATGCTGGACATCTTCCTCCCATCATCCCTACTCAGGTGCTTCCACTTGCTCGTGGTAACTTTTTTGTTCACTGAGCCCCACACTGCACCATTTCAGCATGCTAACCCTACAGAAAGCTAACCACTTGTCTCGTTGCATGTACTGCCATCTGTGTTCGTGCATGTAACGGCTTAACAGAGACCAGGGAAGCACTGAAGCCAGTGCAAAGAGACAAGACGAGAAAACTGTCCAGGGATTTTTTTTGGTTTTTTCCTTTGGTGGATACAGTGAGCACGGAAACTAGAGCAAGGTATGTCGCAGGAGCAAAGCACTGAGTGAAAGGACTAGTACACCAGCACACCTTGTTCCTTGAAACTACAGCCTAAGTACATCTGAGTTCTCTTGGAACGCTTTTATGGTAAATGACAGAGAAGCCATTCACTGCTGCACACGCAGAGAAATTGATTGTATAGGAAAGTAAATTTGGCATGCTTCAACACAGGCCTAAGTCTGGCTTCTGATGAAGTCCCCAAGGCAAAATAGACAAAAACAAAACAAAAAAGTATTCTTGTGTACCCAAAAGAGCCAGACATATATGACATTCCACTTAATTCTAATTTTTTTTTTAAATCACTAAGATGAAGCTGCACTCCCAGAGGCTTTAGTAAGTATCCCTCAACAACTGTGAATTGCTCCTTCTTATTAGCTGGCAAGCAAAGCTTTGCTAAGCAGGCAACCAATGTTTTGCAAAGCACTGTTTGTATACAGAAAAGATACACAAAGCAAGAGGCCCTGTTAAAAAGTCACTTTGGAAGAGACACTCTTTTCAGTGAGGATTAAAATAATTGAGAGCATTCACGCATTCAAGATGATTGCTTTCCCCATTTTCTGTCAGGAAGCACAACAGTTAAATAGCCAGGCTCTGTGGTTCTTGGTGTTATTTGCCCTGACATGTCAGTATGGGCAAAAGGGGAGATTCCAGTTACCTTTTTGTGGGGCTCAGCACATTACACAAAGAGCAGAGCAATTCACCCAGTCCTCCTCACCCCACTGAATACAAGAGGGTTATCGGTCTGGAAGACACGATTAGGGGTTTCTGGAGCAGGCTCTTTGCAAGAAACACTAAGTGAAGCCTGTTTATTATGTTTCCACACCACTATCGTTGCTGCTGAGCTCCACCCACCCCCAAAACATGTTTATACAGGTGAATTGCCAAGGAAAGAAAGGAAGAAACTCCTCCTCTGCACCTGAGCCTCACGGTTTAATACTTTACGTGCTCAGATTCATAAAAACCTGATAAAATGCCAAAATGATTTTCCTTAGAAGTGAGCAAACAAAGTATAATAAATGCATGACAAAGAGGTACCAAACAGGGCCATAGGAGTTAATTATTGCCAAGGTTAAGTGTCTAATTTTTCTTTCACAATACAAGTCTGTCTACCTGTGAACACACCCAGGTGAGCTTGAAGGACCAGACACTGATGAAATGAAATGACACAGTGGGAAAAGAATCTAGGAGGCATCCGCAAGGTCTCAAACCTCTCAAGCCCTTCGTCTTAGCCTGAGGCTGACTCTACAAAAGGGTAGGTATGAACATACGTGTAATTTTGCTCACTCCTCCTCATCTACCTTTTTGAGAGCACGTAACTAGGAACAGGAAAGTTTGAGGTGAAAATCTAAGCCGTCCTACAAAGCATTAGGCATTTCCTGGAAGAGGCAGAGAGAGAAGCACGCAGAAGAGAAGTTTCTTGTATTGGATTCTGAAATCATGACCTGCAGGAAAAAAAAACCCCAGGAGCATTCACTGCCGGCAGTGCAGGAGGTGACCATCTTTGACACTTCCACTTGGTTTCTGCTAAAGGATTCAACTTCATTGTTCAGAAGAGAACAAATACAATGGGTGTTTCAGAGACCTCACTGGGCTTGGAGAAACAGAACAGCTCACTCACACATAAGGAAGTTGTTAATTATATAGTATAGTCTTACAGCTATCACATTTGCAAGGCAGGGGCAGCATCCAGGTCAGCAGAGCAGCTGGGGCTGATGCATCTGGTCATCCAGTAACACCTATGATCTTCAACAACACAGAATCCCTCTGTAGGTCAAATGCCCCGAGGACTGCATTTGTTTTCTTATTTCCGTATTACAGACTTAGGATCGCTATCTTTCTAACATTTTTCCTATCACTCCCTGTAGCACTGATTCCCAAACCATGGTCTGGAAACTGACAGTGTTTAGCAACCAGTGCCAGGAACCACCATTAAGAGAAAAGGCTAAATTTGTTTCTTTTGTATGGCCTGCGAGAAAGTCTTTAGAGTTCAGTGTTCTTGTGGTGGAAACCACTGCTTTTGGTATTGTTTAATACACACTAAAACATAAACTATCACAGGAAGTGAGCAACTGCCAGCACACAACGTCTGTGGTTAATCTTTGAATGCTAGTTGTAATGCTATCTCAAAAGTTGGCTGAGTACGATGCAGCTTCTTTCCTTCACGAGCTCTATTGCAATTATATTGCCAACACTGGCTACTAACAATGTTGTAGCTGGAGTGGCCCGTCTAGCTGGTGAATGATCGCTCCTCACACGTAAACCAAACATTCTCTAATTTATTCTTTCCTGACTGACCAGGACTCATGTCCACAGTCTTAGGTACTGTCTGCGATGAAGCAGTGAATCTCCCTCAGGTAGTTCCAGTTAGCCTAAAGGCAAGGGTGAAAGTACTGCACACCGTATGAACTACCTACCTACTGAAAAATACTGGAGAAAGAAGTCTATAGCTCAAACCAAAAGCCTGTATCTTTCACCAATGACAAATTAGAAGAGAACATTGTAGTGCTTAAATCACATCCGTATACTTTTGCCTTTATTTCCATAGAAGCAGCTTTTTGTTTGACTGCAAGAGTTTTTGTTCAGGTGTAGTTTCTAGGCTGGCCTAAGCTGAACTAGGCAGCACCATCGCCCAAAGGAGCAGCCCCTTACCGCCCTCCCCTGCCCTTTGCATTGTCAGGTCCTCCTTTGTGTCACAACCAGTGGTGTGGATGACAAATAACTAATAAGAAATGATTTACAGCAAATGGAAGACTGAAAAATCCTCTCCAGTAAAAGGTTTCAATTCCAAAGATCTGTAAGATCTCTACTTCACCTGATGACCAAAGTCTTTCCCTAAGACTGCAGAAAGCCAAAAGTGATGCGTCCAACACACCATCAAACTGCAATAAAAGCATTGATGAGGCATATACTCAACTGGGCAGACTGACATTTCCCAGAATTGCTACTGAGACTTTCAAACCCACAAGCCAGGAGTCAGGGTGCTGAAAACATCAATATTAATATCAAACTTATATCCAAATTACTACACTCATCTCCTAAAGCATGTTTTGGACCAGTATTGGAAAAGGAAGATATTTAGCAAGGAGAAATAGACTGTGGCTCACTGGCAGAGCAAAGAAGCAGGGCTGAATATGAGGGGGGTTTACACAAGTAAACTCTGATATGCTGTCACCATTTAGCAGGAAAAACTGGCCTTCTGAACATCAACTTCACTGTACAAAATGCTTTGTACCAGCCACTTGTCACTAATACACTGCCTTGTTTTTGTTAAATCAGTTTAAGTAAATATGGCAAGTACATCAAATAAAAGACTGCTCAAGTATGTGTGACTCACCTCAAAAAATAATTTCTAAAATCTCTTGTGATTATTAAAAGTATAGCTTCTTTTGCTGTGTGTCTGTTGAAAAGCCTGGTTAAAGAAAAAGCATACAGCACTGACTGATAAGAGATTTGGCACACATCAGTCTATTTATAGCTTAACATTTGGAAGATGCAGTAAGCTTGGACTAGATGATCTCAAGCAATCCTCTCCAGTCTAAACAATTTTGTGCGAAGAGTTTGAAAATGAACGTCATTTAGTGTGAATTCCTCTGCTTGTACGTAGTAACGTTCCATCCAGTCCTCAGCAAACAACCTAGGAAAGGGAATCTAAATTTGGAATAGGCTTGTTCTGGGTTTTAAAAAGAAGCAAAAACCATGAGAAATGAAAACCTGCTGCCTTGCATCCCATCTTCCACACTGCATACTGAAGAGAGCAGGGATGCTTCGGAAGCCAAACAAAACCAGATGCATACCAAAATTTGACCTGTAAAGCGTGACAACTTTGGGATTTCTTGACTGACTAATATTTCTACATGACCTTCATTGCCACAGCAACAGGATAACCCAGGTCACTGACCACCTAATCTGTGATCTTGCTCCTAGCGATGACCAATACCTGAACCTTCACAGGAAGGACAAAGTTCGCAATAACCTACAGCCTCTTACTCAGTGCTGCAGCACAGACATCAAGTTTGGCAGTCCTGTGCTCAGTACTTTGTAACATACTGCATGATGAGATTCATTCCTTTTTTAGGACCCATAGCAGTCAAATGAAGAATTAGGCCATCTGCTCGCTTCCCCAGTGAACACAACACAATATTCTCATTTAAACCAGTCTGCTGCAGGTAGTCAGCTTAAATCAGGATTTTGAGCAGCAGTTGCCTCCATTAATTCTTTGTTACAAGATCTTACACGGTTTTGGTAATAACCTTCCAGAAGGTACTGCTGCACATCTTCAGCACTGACCTTCTCTCTACTTCAGATTTGAGGCATAATTCCTTTCAATCACTGTGATACAGTTTTAGTGATATTTCTATGTGTGCTCCTGGAACTACCCAATACTCTTCATATAACATCTCACCGGATATTTAAGCCAGGTAATGAGAACACTTGCTCATTCATTCTGAACTTGGAAAATATTATTTGCAGAACTTATGGTGTTGGAAGTCTAAAGCAATCTCATATCACTTACTCAGTTTTGTGAGGCATTGAAGCAGTGGTTCTGCCTGTAGTTACATTCACAACTGTCATTAATGACTGCCAGTATACAAAACACATAAATAGCCTCTGGAATGGGAAGAATAACACATCTACTAAGAACTATTGTGACCAGAAATTAATCCAAGTGACAAAACAAGTATGAATTTCAGTCTTAACTGGCCTGTCACATAATTCTGCAAAAGCAAACCATCATGTGACAACATGAGTCTTATTAAACTGCCAGAGGTGGGTAAACCAGGTTTTCAGACGGAGCACTTTAACCTCTGTCTGACATAACATAAATCTCAGAAGAACATCCTAGCGATAAACATCAAACACTTTACAGGAGTATGTGGAAGGCACCTGCGTGAGTCAGAAAAACTCAGCTAGAATGGGGTGGGGTTTTAATCTTCATTTGCAGTGTACTTTGCAGCAGCCCCTCGACACACATGCACATACACACTCGCTCTCACAGATGCTGGGGCAGAATACAGGCAGCACAGCCAGCTAAAGCGTCTCCCTTCCTACACACTTTAGATTATGGCAGATCTGCTTGATAAATGTACTACACCATTTAGTAGTGTACACTGTGATGTTAGAAAAGGACATATAATGCTTGATTTGAAAAGCAAGTGACATATTTTGGATATTAAGTTCTGGAAGCAGTAGAAACTTCTAATCTTGTTGTTTTGTGCTTTATATTGAATGATGTAGACAGATACTAAAATAACAGCTTCTCTGAGCTTTTTATTTTTTGGAATTGCATACAGAATCTTGTGAGCTGCAATACCCCACAGATCCTCTGTTAGAAATAACATTCAGAACCTCCTTTAAAATAGATGATCTATATAAAGAGGGCTTGATTAAATTTAAAAAAGAAATTCCTTTGGCTACAAAAGAAAAAGCTTTCTGTGTATGTCCATATTCTATTCTAAATGATGTTCTTCCACAACAAGTTGACAGACATTAACAGCATGACATGGAAGTTCTTAGTTCAGTTACAGATAATACCTTTGAAGCTTCACTACCTAAAAGATCTATCAATCATGATCATTTTTACAGAAGTCACCAACTGCTCAGGAATTTGGAGCTATCATCCATGTAAATGAAGGCACAGTACCACTTCTCTTCTGGGTTATCATCCCCATGTTTGCAAAACTGTCTTTGGCTTTTGACTTGATGTAGACTTCAAAGTACCTTTTAGCTCCAACCCACCCTGAAAACCACTGACTGCTATTCCTCATAGTGCTGCTATGCCAAGGTAGATCTTTCTGTTGTAAGATATGAATGATCTCCACAAAATTCACTGTAGAATTTTTGTGACCAGAAACAATTTGAATCTGACTGGTCTTTTTTGTAAGTTGCTACAGGTTATATATCTGATATACAAAGGCAATTTCCTACAAGGTAAGAGGGGTATGTATGCTCAGCCTTGGCACAAGCAGTAGCAGCCTCACAACTTCTTCACCTAGAGGTGGTTCCTACAGCACCAACCAGGTTAGGAGTGACAGAGCGCCCAATGAAAAATTTCACCTGCATTTTAAAATCTGTCAGCTCACATTCACACTCACTCTCCCCTAAATAAACGCTGGTGGTACTGTTCAAATTATCATTTTGCTTCGAAAATTCACCAGAAAGCTGCCACTCAAACTGCTGGAAGAGCTTGAGAAGCATCCTAAACCAACAAATAAAAAGTTTATCTTACAGAGATTAACACAACATATAACACATTCAGTTTTTGCAGTATTAACACTTAACCATGGTGTTTATGAAGTTAATCTACCAGTTCTGTTCACCTGATTTACCTGAGACAAACACATCAGGTGTCTGAAATATTGTACCTGGCCCTGAAATGAGTGTTATATTCTATTTATTGGTAACACAGAAACAGCTATAACTCTGACAAATGAACATAGGATCCTTGGTCAGTGTTTACCAGTAAGAAAATTACCCTGCCTGGAAGGTACTCAACAGATCTGCAAACAATTTAACTACCACGTTAGAAATCTGTTCTTAAAAATACTACTGCAAACCTGTCTCCAACCACTAGAGTCACCTTCAGATTGTCCTTAGGATGCAGTCCGGATTGTGAAACACATATCCAAAGGTATATTCAGCCTAAAATGATACGACCATAAACTCACTGACTCTTGGGATGTTTGAAATTTGGATCTTATTCAGCATCTCACGACTTAATCTTATCTGTCATTTTATACTGACTAAGAGATGGTCCAATTTTCTTCTGTGCTAAAACCACACAGCGTGAGAAGAGTGTTCAGATCACTCACTACTGACAAAGTATCACCACTGTAAGAGCTAATATCAAGTTGTGTCCTGCATTTAGGCATCATTTATCCATATCCTCCTACCGTTTCTGATTCTGTGTCTGAATCTAACTAGATTTAATGGGCATTCCACTGATCTGTAAGGAAAATGCTACAGGGGCACCGTCCCTCCCCTGCTTTGTTGTTTTTGCCTAATGCACGTGGACTATACTAGAGGCTCCCTGTAGCCTGCCCCAGCTCTAGTCTTCTGTGCATTACATTTACTTACTCTTATCTATTATTTTTATCATCACAATAGCCATAACTCCTGTTCATCATCCAGGATAGCACCGTGTTAAGTGCTGCACAAGCACACAGCAACTCCAGAGATACTGCAAAAGTGCTTCAATTCAAAGCAGAAGACGGGGCACCATGAAGAAAGCAGCAGAGATATGGTCAAAACATAACCCATCTGTACTATGCAATTAAAAAGCATCATGGCAAAGGAGCTCTTTAGGCAAGAGGGTTTTTTGGGGGGCAGTGTTTATGATTAATTGTGCAGAAAAAAAAAAAAAACTGAAAGAAAAAACAACTGAGACTCACATGTGACAAGAAAATGTGGATTTGTGAAACAGCCTTGAACAAAGGTGCAGCTAGGCCCAAACAAGAACAATGGTTTTGTCCATAGCAATTAAAGATAGATGGATGACTGAAGATGAAAAAGACAGGATATCTTTTGAACTTTTTAACCCAGAGACTAGCCTGCAAAATATCAGCAAGAAAGGCTGAGACTTTACTCTGGACAAACCAGAAGATAAATCTTAAGGAAAAGTGGAAGATCTTGTCATTGTACAGAAACAGAAATAGAAGAAGGATTATGCAGAGAAGAGAAAGGCATCAAGGATCAACCTATCAGGACTTCTCACAAAATGCTAGAAAGAATAAGGAGACAAATACACCAAGTGACATGCTAAAAGAAAAAGGATAAAGAGGTAAAAAGACAACTACAAAAAACCAGAAAAGTAAAAGAACAGAAAGGACAAGATTTCAAAAGGTGTTCCATCATTTCATTTGAAAGCAACAAACATTTCAGAAAATGGACATGAAGCACTGAGATTTTGGCAATGACACAGGTAAGAATAGAGCAAAGACACCAGGGACCTAAACTGGAATCAGAAAATAAACACTTCAGGCAGCAATAGGAAAACTACTGGTACATATCCACTGCCAGATACTGAAGCTCAAACTCTGCAGAAGTCTTAATTTCTTCACGGATAGACTTCAACCAAAAGAGACCAGGAGACCAGAAAAGATTGAAAACATCTCCCTCTCATTCAGATACATCAAGCCACCTTGAACTCTAAACTCCCTGTCTCTTGGATGTAACTTCATTAGGAAAGTCATTAGCTGAGACAAACTTGAAAAATAGTAGCAAACATGCAACAACTTGATTATATTTTAATATATTTTAAAACATAAACCTTAGTACAACATGTAAGTTTATCTTATCTTCCATGGAAGATTTTGCCTGGTCTTCACATTAAACAACTGGCATTTGTTGAAAATTTTTGTTTCTTTATGTAGTCATTTATAGCCTTAGACCTTGTACTGACTAATTTAAAGGCATAATTTCATTTGAACGTCCCATTATATTAAGATAATCCATACGATTTATCCTGATTACATATAGCATCAAGTAGAGAGAATAAAGTACAGGTATTTTGCATTGGGTTATCAGCAAACATCTAATGATGCTGTTCTGAACAGAAAAAAACAAGCCAAAAGAAATCCAGGGAAGTAGTACTGTTTCTTGAGATACAGCTCAAGTAAGAAATATTTATAGGAAGTAAACTAACATTTCTCCTTTTTACATTCTACTTGCATTTAGCAATTAGTATAAGAGAAAACTATGACATGTAATTATACTGTATGTACAATTACAAGCTGAAAAATGACAGTAAGTACAGCAGCATCTTCAAATAGTCATGTTCCCCATTATCTTTATATTCAGAATTGTTAAAATATTTAAGACTGAAGAATAAACACACAATCATAAGAGAATAAACTGACTTCTACTTCCCACTGCTCTGTAACAGCCCCTAGGTGAACTCCAATTTTAAGAACTGTTCTGTTTTTGAATGAGATGTGAGGCTGTCACTTCTTTGGTGAGATTTGTTTGGTTTGGGTTTTTTTTCAGTGGGTGTTAATAAACAAATATTTTGACTATGAAATATCTGCATTTTATTCAAAAGCCACCATAAGAAAGTGCATACGACCTTATTTTCTGGCCCTAATTGAAAAATCTCAAATATGTTTTCTTGCTGTTCTCCTATTATTTACACAATCTAGTAATTCCTTTTTTAAAACCACGGCTGCAGAAGAGAAGGCCAGTACAACTGGGTAGTGTCTGGGAAGCAAAACCACAGAGCAAAAACCAATAACTAGCAGAAATAAATCAAATTTTTTGTTTAATATGTCAAACATTAAGGGAAAAAAAAATCAAAGAATTTTGAAAGGAGTGGTGACAAATTATTCTGGAGCTAGAGAGAATAGAAATGCTAAACACTTATTAGAAAATATTAACAAAGTATGGTCATACATAAACACCTGTAAGCAACTGGAAGATGGTGTCATTAAGGAAAGAAATCATCCTGCCAGTTCTTCTCATTTAATCTTGAACCTTCAATGCTTGGCACTTTTCTTGATGTTTAAATCATAACACTAATAACACAAGGACTGTACTTTGAGGTCAGGGTATCTCAAGGTAACAGCATTTGTTACCTCAAATGCAGAAGTAAAAGATGGAAAATATGAATAGCTAAAAACCCACAAAGGTGACAATATAAAAATTGTTTTCAAGCAATTACTACTTTTTAAGGCTTTTGTGTCAGTTCCTTAATGCTTAAGGCTTGTGCATCTTGCAAACTTGTGCTACTTAGAAGTACAGCAAAGACATAAGAAATTATTTACACAGAAGGGCAATGGAAATGTAGTGCCAAGATAAACCATACAATCATTAGTCCACAACTATTAATCTGTAATTTGGCTTCTTTCATACTGGAGAAAGCAACTGGCAATGACAGACAGTGTTGTACCATCCCTCCAAGGACTGATTCATAGAGCTTTAAAATATCTTATTTGGGGAATTTTCTTGTCATTACCTCTGTATATTGCTTAGATAAGAGAAATTTTGACAACTGTGTAAACAAGAGGCTTTGTTTCTTTTAAGCTATTTTAAGCTAAGGGATACAACAGGGTTTTTTGCCATAAAACACAGGATACTGCTTTGGGCATTGTGATAACCAGCTCTCAGTTTTGAGTGAACACTACATTTGCAGGAAGCAACTGACCTCATTATTAATATAACTGGTAGTTTTTCTCACTATTAAGGACAGACCAGTTTCCAAAACCCACCGCAATTTATCATTTTCAAGGAGTACAATCTATTGAGCGAGACAAAACTAAAGGAAAGCATAAACTGCTCAAAATTCTAACTCGCTCCAGTTTATTTTGCCTCTGGACACCATGTGCCTGAAAAAGCTCCCATTCCTTGTCAGCAGTGGTCCCTCAGCTGCTTACAAAAGGACAAAAGCAAATCTTACAAATTTGGTAGAATGAGGAGGAAACGAGAAACATATGGGAAATATTCTCACAAGGCTTCTGCCACACTTTGGTTCTGCGCAGCAAACAAATTGAACTCTTTAAAATTGTACATTAGAACCAGCTCAGCTTCATCTGAATCTGGAGGTGGGGGGGAATCCATGCTCTTAACAGGGAAAACAGACATTTTGTCAGCAATTATTTTTTGGGATGGTGATGAGGGAATTGTGCTGGAGTTGGTGACCCTTCTAGCTCTGTCTATGCATCTCTTTTCAATAACCTTTAAAACATGTGTGCTTTCCTGTAAGAGCATGGGCTGGCAAGATTCAACGGGGGAGTGGTTCCCTGGTCAGAAAAGCTCACTTTGGGGAAACAGTGCCCTGGCAGAACATAACCTCAGCACATCCACACAACGAGCCCCTTCTGCACTCCAAATGAATGAAACAATTTATTTGCATAGAGGCTGAGGCAAGACCTGGTTAGGAAAGCTGAGGCAGTTATATTCATTTATAACTGCTGTTCACTTGAAGGCATTTTCAAACCTTTCATAATTAAGAGAGGTGCCTTCAGTAAAACCCCCTGTGTTCCTGTGTTTTTTAGGGGCTTTCTAAAGTTTTATAGTTATGGGTAACCAATTTCAATGTTATACAGATGAACACACAGTCCTTTACAGGTGTGTAAGCAAGCAAAAATGATAAGGATACAACAGCCAGAAAATCCCAAATGCTGCCCAAGAAGTGTCTGAACTTCAGAAAAAAAAAAAAAATTAAGCAATGAAACTGCAGATCTTATCCATCAGAGTTAACATAAAGAGAAACTCAAGTGCTAACTACTAGTACCCAAGTCAGCTGTTGAAAGTCAAGCTGACTTTTAGGCTTTCTCCTGAGCTCCCTTCTTGACTTCCCCTGCCACAACAATTTAACAGAAGAATGTTTTTAAGATGACCAGAAGAGCTGTTTCTCTCTGTCTTCTAGATCATAAGGTAGATTTAACATTTGTCTCTAACTAAATGTGACGCTGTATCTCAGGCCCACACAAGTAGGAGAAGCCAGCATGCTGTGAAATCTACAAGATTAAAGAAAGAAACAGCAATTAATTTTGATTTTAATTATGCAGTTAAACACTGCTATTTGAAACTCATGCAGGTTTGCATTTATTTATAGAATTTCACTGTCCTGCTTGTAGTCTGCTCAATAACACTAGGCCTGTTTCTAGTATTCCTAATTTCTAAACAACCCGAAGAGATACTATTTAAAACAAGTCAAATCTACCAAAAACGGTTTTCCCCTCATCCTCCTTTCCTTGCCTGTAAGCAGAAATATTTTCTTATTTTCATAAATTGTTGTGCTTCCAGTTCCAGCAGGGGAAATGATATTCTTATAAGGCATAAGAACACCCAGTAGTGCCAAAAAACCCCAGAAGTTACAGAATGGATTCCTTCATGTTCTGATAAGTTGCTACTATTAGAAACAGACAATTTAATTAGTCACAACAGGAAATAAATATTTTAATTCTAAAAAAAAGAGGAGGCCCATAGCTCTGCAGTGAAATGTAGAATATTTTCTTCTGAGATGGTCAGTAGACTCAAGGTAATGGATCACTAAATCTGTAGTATTTTGACTTGATCGCAGACCACTGATCAAGTCCTGTGATTTTGCTGTATAAATGTTGGTAAACATAAGGATCAGTTTGGTGAACCAGCTTAAGCTAGTAGTGGATGTAGGATAACACCTCCATTTATGCTACCTCTCTTACATACACACACACAGACACACACAGAGCTGGACACCTGAGTGGAAATCAAGAAACTCACAGGCAACCACAGAAGAAACCCCCCAGTTCTCCTAATATTCCACAGACACATTCAAGCCATATGTACAATGGCTGTATATTTTCCAAATGTTTCAGCTACATTTGTTTTTAACGTACTGTTCCTACTTCTAAAGTTCAATTCACAGTTACCTTAGGAGATGTCAAATCTATGGCAAATTAAATTTGTGAAGTATGCAGGAACAAAGCTTGTCCCCTACGACTGTTAGTATACAGGAGTTGTATACCTCATCTAAGGCCAAGGAAAGCATGGCTTAAGGAGATGCCAGCAAACATGCATTAGTTCTATCCCAACCAAAGTATATTTAAATGACAGCGGAATTATATATAGGTATGTCCCCTTTAGAAGCACAAAGTGATTGACAACCACCACAAAATTTAAGTCAAAGAATGCCAAACGTATATAATATCTAATGGTCAGCTCAGACAATAAGAAAAGTGTTCTAGGAGATCTATTGGTGCTCTCAAAGACAATGTGTCACTGTATGTCAGGCTGTACAACCTTCTCCTCATATTACTCTCTGCTTACAAAGGAAAGTAAAGCTTTATATTGTAAGGTGGAAGTGGTAGAGCTTTCACAGGTGTGGTAAAAAAAAAAACAAAAAGAAACCATACAAATCATGTAAAGAAATGAACGCCCTTTGGATGACAAACCTCTAAGCTAACTTGGAAGTTGTAAGTTATCCCATGAAAGTAAAACAATATGCACACCTTGAAGCTGAGAACAGACTTATCAAAAACAGCAAAAAATATCCAGTTGAAAACTGGAATTGTACAGTTCTACATTTCTGCAGAACTCTACAAGACAAAGAAAAAAAATCAGTTCACTCAATTAGAAGGAAAATATACCTTGGAAAGAAACTCTGTTTTGCAGATCGTGAAAATTACAGTGCTATTTCCCTTGTAACTAACATACCATCACTGATTTCTGATGTGAAAGACCATAAAACTGTTAGGTGGTGGAAAGAACAGTAAATTCTGGGTATTTGAAGATTTAAACAGAACTATTTCTGGTTTTATTAGGCGTATCAAAATCATGGCTAAACCCCAGCAGTAGGCTGGTGCTTTTAGGAAAACTATAGTTAAATCAGCAAAAATTTATATTTCTTGGCACACAGGCACCATCCTAACAAGTCTCTTTAAAAGCAAGTTATCGTGGTGGAGGTAACATTTAGTGTTTACTATACTTCTGGTTGTTAGGGGTTACCACGAAGGTCCTGTTTTTCCATTACATCAGCTACATTCCAACAGAACTGTGTGCCCAGGAGTTTTAGTAATGACTGTAGTCTCCAAGTACTGAAACCCAGGCCAAAATCCTCTACACCTGCAGAGCAGCTGAGTAAAACAAAAACCCAAGAATTTTTAACTGGAACTTCTGACTTAGTTCTTAGTAAATGAGAAATAATTATTTTTGTTCCTCAAATCTGTTGCTGAAAGTTGTTTGGACAGAACTTTATCTGCTAATTGTTGCTCCTCATTCAACTAACTGCTCGACTCAAGACTCTTCAGTTCAGTTTGTCAGAACTGTAACACACTCCACAAGAAATCAAATCAAATCAAACATGTAAAAGGTATTTCAAATCCAGGTGCACAATTTTTCACAAATTAGTATGCCTTACCTGCCTTACATGTTTCCTACCTGTTTCTTTTTCTAAAATGCTAACAAAAAAATTCCATTGCCATTGAGATTCCAAGAAAAGCTGTTTGTGAAACGTACAGATCCTACTGCCTTGAGTAAAAAATGAATCCTATGAAGGCCAGAACAATCTTCAGACCAGCCATCAAATTGTTTGTAGGAAATGAAAGGTACAGAGCTAAACCCTGAACATGAAAGAAAAGCCAGAACACTACGGAAGCAGTAGATGTTACCTCTAATTTGACACCATGAAAGCATGTAAATGACACCCATGGAACCATTTAGCAAACTGTATCTACCAATAGCCGCAAAGTAGTAAAAGAGTTTTGGACTCTCAAGTTGTGTGTGTGCACTACAGATCTTAACTAATTAGCTGTCTGACACACAGATAGCCCTGGGTCTCTACTCAGAGACGCTACACCTGAAGCCCACCCCAACTACCAAAACCTTGCCACGTAAATCCAGCACATCCAGGAAACCATATATACAACCAGCAGTATGCAAGTGGTTTATTTGAACCTGAGGCCTATAAAAAAAAATAAATCATAATGATAACAGACTGAAGGTTACAAAATAGAAGAAAGGGTTCAGACTCAATACACAGAAGAAAAAACAATTTTCCTTTTCTCCTTGTTAATGCTAGATATCACATTTTCATGAATCCCATGTTACCACATCACTAGGGCAATTAATTTCTAGTGCAAAGGAAAAAAAAACTAAACAGTATTAGACAAAAAGTGTAGGAATCTTTGCACTGTAACATGCACCAGTTCCTGACACTGCTTTGTATAGAACTACTTCAAGTTCTTATTAAGAAGCACTGCAAAGGAGAAGACTGTCTTACAGGATAACTCAATAGAGATTTTTATTTTGTCATCAATGGGGAAAGAATTTTAAAAACTCAACTCAGCTCTGTTCACACCAGAATATGCATACAGAGAGAACTGCCATGCTAAAAAGGCAAAACAGTTTCCTTTCCAGAGTTCTCTGCTGATAGAAGCCTACTACAACTAATAGAATGCAAAGAACAGAAAGAAAATCTCAAATACCAATACTGTATTTTTTATAGAAAGAAGGTTAATTCTGGGGAGAAAAAAAACTTATTAACAAAATTATTTGTAACAGACACTCTTAGCTTAAAGAATTGTGACAATTGCTATATACTTATTAAAGTAAATCATTATTCTCCAGACAGAAACAATTCTCTCATTGGCAACATCAGCTGTTACGTTTCTCTGATTTTGTTTTTCAGTCAGCAAGTGTTCTAAACAAAGACTGTTCTCTCCATCTTTGTTTCCTTCTCTGTTAAAATAGGTGAAGAACAGAGTAGGCATATTTTTGTAATGGTTATCAAACAGTTGAGTTTATACAGTATCTACCTGTGTGACCAAGTCACAGTAGTTCTGCAAAATTACACTTCCCAGGAGGCAAGCAAAAAGGGGAGTACTCAGCCACCAGTACTGAGAACACAGGCACTGAGAGCTGTTTTGTGGAAAACTACCAAATGTTTCTGAACAAACTGATGATTTTTTCACTACTCCCAGAAGTCCTCTTGGTCTTTGTCAATGCCCTTCCACTTGCAGGGTTGTGGAGAGTCATCAGCTTCCCTTTTGACTTGATTCCCTGTTTTCTTTTGGACTGTATTCTTTTTAATATCAGATGTCTTTACCTTAATAATATTATGGTCCCTTATCCCTTACACCAAATAACTCTCCCCAGTTTTACTCAACTCAGACAAAACAGCAACTAAGCCACAGGTCCTACATCTCTCTTATGGACTCCTGCAGCACCCATCTGCAAGGACAGAATATAGTGACAAACTTTGAACACCACAGCCAGATTAACTGACAGTGTGAAAGAGCTCTGACAAGGCTGTAACTCCATCTCTCCAAAGTAAGAGACGAATCATGAAGTAAGTACGGGATAAATCCTGACTCACAGACATGAACCTGCAAATATCTCCAGAAGAACTGGAAGGGATACAGACCAGTTGTACAGAGGAAAGGAGCAGGACACCAAGACAGTGCAGACTCCAGGTTGTGCTGCAGAACAGTCAGAAGCTTACTGATAAATCCCAACCACAGTCCCTACTTCCAAGCCAGGGGCCTTGACGCACGATACAATGGAGGACTGATACGAAGGCAGAGAATCGTAGATTCATCCATTGCCCAACCTTTTACAAAATGAAAATGCCAGAAACGTGCAAACTACTAAATTAATGTCTTAGGAGCAAGCTTGATGAATTCCTCTCTCCCTGTAAGGTACTTAACATGAATTAGAGTTCCATAGCCCAAATACTTGGGGAAGATCTTAACCCTTAAATATTGAGGCACATATGTTCCAATACATATCTTCTAAGTATTACCATCATTACTCTCAATCTACTCATCTGTCACATGATTGAGACGCAAATGGCTTTGGGTTTTTTTTGTACTCCCTTTCTTTAGAAAAAGATTTTAAAGTCCAGGAAGAATGAAATACACTGAAGTGTACTGCTAGCTGCATGTCATATGTTCTTAACAGAACTTACCTTATGAAATCAGGTAGAGATTTTGTTGTTATTTTTAAAGATAGTCCAGTTTTTACTACTAAAAATTGCTATTATCTTCATCTTACACTCTTGCATATAGTTGTGTCTCCAGAACCTCAGGTGGAGCAACACTTATTTCCTAAAGGAAATATGCTCACTCCAACCAAAATACTATGAATGTGAGATTTGTGAATGGTTCCAATTTTGCCAGTTAGCACATCAGACAGAAAAACAGTGATGTTTAAGAGCTATCATTTTGCATTATGTGCTTCTGGTCTGCCAGACTTGTGTTAATACAAAGCAAGTTGTACTCTACCAGTTCAGAAAGACATTTGTTACAGATCTTAGGGAGACAGATATTTTTGTCTTCACCTTAATTATTGTAACTACTAAGTGTAAGAGCTGCTTTACCAACATAAAACAGAGGGCACAGAGGTGCCAGCAATCCATTACCTTCCAGCCTGTCCTACTGTTGAAATCATTCGTGCTGGACAAAGTAAATTTAACTGGCCTCTGCAGGACAGATGCCCCTAAATGAACTAAAGATCATGAACCACTCTCCACAAAGGTATGCTCCAGGTTCCCGTACCACTACACACAGAGCTTTGTACTGCAACCATCAGGGATAATAAAAGGTATCTGTGGCCATGAATTTCCAGTAAATTTACGTTTGTGACAACGAAGGAAACAGTACTGGTGATTAAACATACACCCTTTTGCAAGCCAGTGTGTGGGAGACAAAAAAAGTGTATCACTGTGCATAAAGACCTCCATGAACTTCTGGCAGGAACAAAAGTGGTGTGGCTCTTCACGTTAAATTCCAGAGATATTGGACTGCAGCTTATCTCAAAATCTTGTGAGGCTTTAACTGTACAGGGGAATATTTGATGTTAGACATCCCACAGGCTTATGCAGAGCTGCTCTGCTCTCCGAAACGACAGCTTTACTGCCTCCAGCAACTGGCTGCATAGCACCAGCAAAGAAAACTGACTTTGGGACTACATTTGCTATGAGGAGAAGATCCCAGCCTTTTACGTTGTAATGTACATTTCTAACTATAACCATGAGTAACATTAGTAAAGTCCAGAACATCTGTGTAACTCCCCACAGAATGTAAGCCTAATAAGTCTAATCACTATTAAATTACTCCTGTCAGATTCAAGGTCAATATTAAATTAGCTGCTTTTAATGCATTTTTATATTCTTTTGTTATGTTTAATGGCACTTCAATAGCAAAAAATACAAATCCATTTCAAGTCCTGTTGTGTTACTACCATTTTTTTCACATACTGTAACTTAATTTTCACAGGCATCTAGTCTCTTCATGCATGAGTTCACTAGCACACTGAAGAATAAATCTCTAACACTGGAAAACTATACAAAATCAAACTAGTCTTGTGTCCTGGTTTGAGTGAAAACAGAACTAATTCTGTTCAGTGATTGTACTTTTCAGCTCAGTTCTTCAGACTAACTGCACTGTCTGAAGTCAGCAGCCTGTTCTCACAGACAGTGTCTGCTCCTAGCAGTGATAACACCCCATGGTTAGAGTTACTACCAAGGATTGGTGTGCAGACCAAGGCCACTGCTGGGTCTTGTGTACCACGTTGGGGGGTGCAGAGAGTGAAAGGCTGCACCTGCAGGGAGGAGTGGACAGGATGGGTGCCCCCAAACTGACCAATGAGGGATTCCATCCCATATATGTCCTATTCAGGATAAAGCTGAGAGATCATGAAGGTCTTGGCCTGATTTTCCCGCTTGGCTCAGCTCAGGTCCTCTTCTGCTTTCCTCCTCAGCCAGCATCCAAGGAGGATTCTGTCTGTTCTGCCTTCAATCCCCATCTGTGTGTTCCTGGATCAGGTACCAGAACCCAGCTCCTTAACACAGCTCCCATCTGCTGTGGGGCCCCAACTGAGACTTTCCCTGTGCCTGCTCCACAGCACCACATAAGCACACAGGAAAGACAGTATTTTCCATGCTATATACCTTAGCATATGCAATACTGTTGAATACCTTAGAACTGATGCTTTACCACACTCACTGGGTTGCATTCTCCCCTCCAGACCGTGCTGGTATTGCTCCTTGGCACATTTTTGGAAAAAGAATCACAAAGCTTCTGCCACGAATCTGCAGACCAATGACCTAAAAATCCCACAAGACCAAGGCAGCTCGCTCTGAGGCTAACCTTTCCCTGCTTTCACCGGGCTCAGACACAATACATAGGGAACAGCAGAGAAGAAAGAGTTAATGTACATAAAGCAGGCATGCAAAATAGGACTGTTAATCACAAGATGAGGCCGATATGGACCACAGACAAAGAGAAAAGAAATGAGTCTTTGGAACAAATTGTAGGGTCTGGAAAGTATGCAATTTAACAAAACTGGGAGTAACTCCTGCGCACTGGTGATATCCCATGGTCGCTCACACAGCCAGAAAGTATATGCATACAGTGAACTGTCACATTGATTCAGTCGCTGCTTTATATGTTAAGTAAGTGAAACATTCCTGGCAGAAAAATGACAGGTAAACATGAAGATGTGTATTTATTATAAGGATTAGAGAAGCCAAGCTGAGCTTGCACGGACAATG
This sequence comes from Todiramphus chloris collaris, assembly GCA_025345505.1. Taxonomy (NCBI): domain Eukaryota; kingdom Metazoa; phylum Chordata; class Aves; order Coraciiformes; family Alcedinidae; genus Todiramphus; species Todiramphus chloris. The sequence goes on along the minus strand of JANVCC010000033.1, from coordinate 16,568,063 downwards.
TTGTCATTACTTTCATTGCAGCTTATGAACTTTATCATAATTTTTAAGTCTAATTGTCTAAGATAGTTGTGTTAGGTTTTCATTAAACAGGGAAAACTTATGAGGTATAACAATCTACCAATATTCAGATCTTAGTGCTTAGGACTCCTAGCCCTTATCACAATACACAAAGAAATGAAAACCACTGTATGATCCATAAACCAAAATTAGAGTCACTTACTTCCACTTTTTCAGACTTCAATACATAAGCTTCATCAGCTCTGATTCACCTATAAAATGCAACCCTACCCAAGAAAGCCATCCTGTAAGGAATCTGATGTATACATTATAAAATGAAGGAAATCCTACTCTTCTGTTGGTCCTAATAGAACAAATTTATGCAGCTTGATGAAAGGCTTATTTATTTATCAGAAGCACAAATCTTTAGGTCTCGATAACAACCATGATCATGATCATCTGCTGAGAGTCTAGCAGCAATGATATTATTTCCTTCAGAAACATATCCTCAACATAGTATCTAAGACCATATGATAAGGCACTTATATTGTAACGTTCCTTTAAACAGAATGTTGATAAGCTGGTTGTCTTCTCTGCCGTGTGTTTAGAAAGCAACAATTCACATTGCATTTGCTTTTCTTTGTTTACACAAGGTATTTAGAGATTTATAAATTTGTTTTAAACTGGAACTAGAACTAGTTTGTGTATACTTCAGACCAGACCTTCTCCATCATTTCACCAAGTGATTTATTCAACACACACAGTCACTAAAGAATCCTATCCTCTGTCTGAAACCGGTGGAAAGTGTGACAGGAAGTCAGAAGAAGCATACTGGCTGAATATCTAAACCTCTACCTACAGTATTATTCAGTATTGGTTTTGATGCCTCAGGTGCAAGAACACTCAAACCAAAAATACTCATCTGAAGAGTAAGTAACCATTGCAATACCTTTCAAACATTGTTGTACGCACCCAGCTCGCATTCTGTTGTGTTGCCTAGATTATGGAAATGAAAACATTTATGTCTCAGCTTCAACAAGGACACAGCAGAATGAAGATGACAGATAAAAGATCTGTCACCTAATCAAAAATTGCCACAAAGATTGTCCATTCTCTTGCAAAATAACAATATTAACCAGTCAGGAAAACAAAGCAAATAATCTTGAGTACACAGAGACCAGTTATACAATGGACAGCAGTTTACTCATCACTGTAGACAACAATTTTTCCTCCATGGAGCATAAGCATGCCATCTACTTATACATGCAGTTGTTTGACAAAATTACCTGTGTTCACAGCCCACCTCAGCACAGCTCAACCAATCTGGAACACAGAGTGGATGTTAGTATTGGTTATGACCATCTTGTTGCACTAGCTGATAATTAAATAAGAGATAGATGTGAAATGTAGAAGTTAGTTTACCCACATTTAAGGTGTATTTCTGATTTTAGACTTGAACCTTACAACTCTCCTTCAAATGCCCCAGTCTGTTCACTTGAAATGGAATCTTAGATAACCATTTCCCCCGTAGTTTGAGGAAACTCGGGTATTTATGAGATTCCAGATCCATCCTGGGTTATTTCAATCCTGCGATGAAGTAACATTCAAGAAATGTGACTTCACCTTTTTGATCTTCTCCCCTCTTTTTCTTCCTTCCTCTCCTGTCCCACACACTGGTTGGCTCCAGCACAACAACTTATCTTTAAGAATTGAGGTAAATAGTCAGAAATTCAGAACTACCTAGATCACAATAAATCAGTGCATTATTTCTTTTACAGCCATGCAGAATAAATGTTGATTCATGTTATACTTTAATATTTATAGACATCCTTCATCGTACATTACAGTTCTGAAGATCAGAAAGAAAATAAGCACACTAATGTGAGGGGAAAAAGAGGAGGGGAACCTAAGCCAAACTAAAGCTGAGCTAGTGCCTCTCTGCACAGTTAAGACAGAAGCTGTCAAGCCCAGCTGAACAAACAACTAATAGACAGAAATTCTGAATAGCAGCAGCAGTTAAAAAGCTTATTTTAAAATGTAACACATTCATTTCAATCCCCATGGAAAAGGTAATCAGCAATTGGCTTGGAACAGAATCAGGACTAGTTCAGCAGAACCATTTCCTTCGATAAACACACGGCTTGCTCTCAAGCAGAGGATGGAATGGCACATAGTTCATTTGCTATTGCTTTGCTCCCTCCACCTTCAAATATTTGTGTTTGGGGTAATGCTGACCGGTGGGACATATGTTCCTGTGCCTCAGCTGTGTTGAGGTCAAGCTATACTCTTTTCTTGCTCTACTTCCCTAAAGAGAAATTAATTATACAGAGGGTGAAAGAATAGCAACTTTTATTTCTGCCATGCCTTTCATGTCTCCTGCTCTGAAAACACAATTAAGTACCTCTGGAGTTGAACACAGAAGCTCTTCTACAGTTCACCATAACAGCACACAACAGTCTGAGTAAAAAGAGTATCATTGTGTGCAACTTACTACTCCACCCTATAGTTATGATAACTCAAAGTTCAGCCTCTGGCTGTTTTTCCTCATGCATTTCCGCACTCCCTAACTGAAATGTTCAGAAAATCCCAGTGTTAAATCCTGCCAAAATTCATAAACCTCTGGATTGGAGCAATACAAACTTTGCAGTGGTTTAGAATGATACTAAACAAAGCACAAATGGGTCAAAAATAAGTGAAATAAAGTAGCATTAGGCAAAATAAAGGGATAAAAAAAGTGGATTCAGAGCGGTCCTAGCAAAACATGAATTACTGATGTATGCACATAAAATGTCTACTTGAAAGTACAACTCCTGAAGTGGATATGCATGCGACTAGGAGGACATACAAAATAATAACTGAATCCCAGATATAAAATTACTGAGAGCTAAGATCACACACTTAGCTACAATAATGGCATAAAAATTTCACCCAAACCTGTCATGTACATGTAGTCCATAGTATAAACAACCATATCAGTTGACAGGGAAAAACTGTTATAATGTTCTGCTATTAAAAGCCAAAACTATAATATAATACTCCCAAGGGAAGGCTTCTGGAAAACAGTACGTGAAGCCTAGACATAGCCAGCAGGTAATTATTTATTATGTCAGTTTTCCCTTTGACTCTTGGAAGGAAAGAAACAAAGAAAACACTTTTTGAAGGTTCCCTGACAGACAAAATGCTTGCGAATCACTTTCTGAAACACAAGTCATTGCACTCTTGCAGTCAAATCAGACAACAACGCGGGCCTTTTCAGGAGCAACACATAACTGTAAGCATGGGTCTGGACTACAGTTTATTCTAGCACATCCTTCAGAAAAATATGCTTATGGTTGAGAGTAAAGCCCTCCAGGAATGAAGTACATGTTGAATCTCATCTGGGAAGAAGTGGCTAAAGGCAAGCAAGAACACCACCACATTAAAAAGCAAAGGGTTCTGGCAGACATACTGGTTAGAGCAACTCTACAGCCCTAGACTTAAGATCAAAAATGACAAAGGCTAACTCTTTTCTAGCTATTTGTTTCCCAGATTCATTCAGGGCTCTCAAGAGATGTGACATCAGCACAGCTGTAATGTTGGGAAGGAGCCAGGTCAGGATTTTCAAGGATTTCAACATTTAACTGAGTCTGAATTGTGGTACAAGGTCCAGGATCAGTTTCAAATTCAAGATAAAATGGTACATGACAGACATAAAAGCTGTTAGCCTTGAGACAGCAATTAAATTCAAAGGGGAAGATATCACAGGACCACAAAAAGGACAATGGAGAGCATAGTGTTGAAGGACATGAGCACGTAATACAAGAAGGCAGAACCAAAGACAGGACCCCAAGAAAAAGTAAAAAAATGCAGAATTAAGAACCTTTACAAGCCCATTGCTATAAAATGCAGCAATCTAAATGTGAAAGGAGAACATTTTTAACAAATACTAAAGAGGGAGGATGAAGTTCTTGGAAGAGATCTGCAGCAGATCTCATGCAGATAGCCTGTGCTGCCTGTAACAGTAACATTTAATCCAAATGTCTTTCCAATATATGGAAGGAAGCATATTTGTAAGTTAACAAAGTTAAGACTGAGTGCTCAGAATTCCTCAAATTGTAATTTCCTTGTATCATAAGCTCTAACAGATCTTTTTTTTTTTACCAGCTAAGAAATGACCACTCTGCTTTCCATTTGTCCTTTCTTCCAAGTGAAACAAATTTTGCAAGCTAATCATCACCAGTTGGCTATCCTTTCAGCATGAGAAAGCATAGCTAGCAAAAAAACCCCAAAAACCCAACAAAACACGAAAGGTGAAAAGGGGGAAACCAGTAAGAAGCTGTTATTATTGCTGAACCACTGCTAAGCATAAATAATTTGAATTCCTTAAATGCAATTTTATTTTAATTTTGCATCTCAGAACAAATAATCAAATTAAAAAAAGCTTGTTACCATCTTATGCAGTAACATATAGCCTCACCATTAATTTGAGAAAACAAACCTCACCATACAATGTATCACAGAACAAAGCAAGCGGCAGTAAGAAAAAAAAATCCTTTTATTTCCCTACAGATTGTCAAATGAATCTGTTAAATGGGACGGAAGGCATTGTGTGAATACTCCAAATACAGCAGCAGCTCTGTAAACAGCAATCACTAATGTTACCTGGCACAGCAATGCTCATCCTGAGCAACAGGCTGAGGTCATCCCTGTCTCTTCATACAAAATCCCATCAAATCTTTGGTTTGTACCCAGATTCTCCCCAGGGAAGATCATAGTTTAAGTTCAGTTGCATAAGCAATAATAGTTCTTTTCCAGATACCCAAAAAAACAAATAAACCACCTTTTAAACACTAGTGAGCCATAAAAATACTGACTGTAATTAAAAATATTTCAATACCCAGGATAAACTCCTATTTAGGAATTATTTCTATGCTTTTTTTATTATGTAAGAGTTGTCCAACAACTGGGGAAAAAAAAAATCTTCCCCTTTATAATCCAGGCACACTCCAACAGGGTGCAGAGAAATGAATGACAGCAGAATTAGTTTTCACTATACTCTGTTCACAAGTCAGAAATAGCTGAGGAAGTATAGGTCAGTGTTAGATTAGGAAAGAGACAAATCCTGTCTTTTGGTAAAAGGAAAGCAGTTTAACCTCTGTCAGTAGCTGTTACACCTCTACAGCTGATTTAAGGGATCAGATGATGTACGTGCTCTGCATCTGCTTCAGTGCAAACTCTCATGTATTAGTGATTTAAGCCAACCCAGATGACTTTTAAACAAATGGTCCAAAGGGTATTTTTGCAATCTGATTGACAGCTTGGTGATAATCGAAAGCAATACTGGGGATAATTTTTTGCTCTGTTCCAGTTAAATCTGCAGCAACAGTCTGCCCATGCTGTCAAGATCTCACAGGAACAAACAGGAGGTAAGGGAAATACAGTGACTGAGGAAAGCTGCAACACCTCACAGGATGAGATCTGGGTAACAACAGCTTATGCCCAAAACTTTGAGATAATACTTTCAAAAAGCATAAAAACAGGAGAGAGAGAGAGAGAGAGTCTCTTCCAATTCAGCTCTTCAAAAAAGAAGGCAAGTGGAGAACTATTCATGGACTACATAAAGCAGCAGCAGCAGCCAGAGAGGCTTTGCTGCTCCGAACCACCTCACCAAAGCCTTGCTGGACCACTCCCCCAACCATGTAGAAATCCAGTCTGCTTCTATGAGGGTTTTTGGTATTCAGTTCATCATACTTTATTATCCATTGTTGTACAGTGTCCTCAGAGCTTTAAAGTAAAAATATGACCACAGATTTCTACTGAAACCACTCCAGTTTGCTCCCCCAGTACCAGCAAAAAGTTCTGTTGACATTGTGCAGTGTTTGTAACTTGAGCAAACCTGAATGCTACGTGATAAAACCACCTTTTTCCCCACCTAGCTGGTGGTGGTGGTGGTGTGTATCGGGTTCCTCCCTCACAATTGCAGTACTATTGTAGATTAAGCTAAGCAACACTCACAGAAAGCTTAAGCTGCTCTTCCTTAGTTATATATCCACTGCTCTCATAATATTTCAAGCTTTACAGCAAATACACAAAGCAACTCATTTTATCTTATCTGCTACTGAAAGCATTCACAATTCTAATTTCAACTCCTGGGATATTGGATTCTCTCACATTTTAAAAAGATGTTAAGAAAGCCAGTGAAACGGAAAACATTATCTTGACTGAAATCTTTTTAATTCTCCACTAGCTATTTGACATACTACAACTTAAAGCAGGTTTTTTCAAAAGCATCCTTCCTTTTAATTACTATGACTCATTTACACCTGAATTAAAAAAAAAAAAAAATCACTGCAGTCTCTAGGATACTATTGTTATCTAACTTTCAAATATTAGAAATAAATAAGCCCTCCACAAATAACTACTAGGGGCTTTGATTTTTTTAACAGCAATGTAAGGATGGAACACATAAGGTACGAAAAAGACTATAGTAGACAAAGAAGTATCTGTATCTATTTCTTTCTTCTGAACCTTTTTTCTTCCTAGCGCTATCACACTGGACTCAAGAATCCCTTTACCTTAATTAATGCCCTGAAAAAAATACTCAAGTGCTTATCTATAACCTACCTTAATCCTTCAGATTCTGGATTCAAACGTTTGCTGAGCCTATCTCTTTTAGACCAAGTCACAGATGATCTCATACTGTTAAACGATATGTTTGCATACGTATTTTCTACAGAACAGTGTCTGACACAGTGGTTCTGCACAGAAGACTGAAATATTCCTTAATTCTAGTCTCAGTCCTCACAGCACTATGTTGAAATCACTCCAGCCCACCACCAATCTCTTTGACAACTTTGGAATTTAGGCTGTATCAACTTTAAAAATTGCCTAACATAGTCAACACCAAATAATCTCCATTAGCTATCAACATCCACTCACACGCACATAAACATTTTAATTATCTTTTAAACTGAATAGGCACTGAATCAGAAAATGAAGCTGTGCAAATGGACAGCTTAGACGTCACCTTAACTCTCCAACAACAGCAGCAACATCAGACACTTCCTGGTAGAAACTCCAAGGTGACAAGGTCTTCCATGAGCAAAAGCAGCTGCTTTAGCTATATCAGGCTGTTACACAGTACACGTGGCTCTGCCATTCTTCCATCTTGCCTACTCTGACTACTTAGACTGTATTTTCTTTTGAGGTGAGTGCTCATTTATTCCAAATGCAAAAATACCCCAATTTTCAAGCTTCTCTGCACTTTCCTATAACAAATAGTAGCAGCATCTTGTCATGTGAGAAGAAGAAAGAATCTTTTAAGAACCGGCTTCCTGACTGACCTTTTGACTTTTGAAGGTAGGACCTTACACTCCATCTGTTACACATGCTGATATCAAAGAACAGTTTTGGAGGCCTCAGTCTATGTTCAGACAAAATTGAAAACAGTACTGGCTCTTAGGTGATCTGAAAAGCAGAATGCAGTATCTACATCACACATGAATAAAATGACTTGACAAGGAACAAGATCGCTTTATGCTGTTATCTGTTATCTAAACATCTGTATAAACAAGGAGTCATCCACAACGAGTTTACAGTCTAATTAGAAATAAAACATAATAAATTAGCATAACAGACAACACGCAGCAAGACAAAAAAGTAGGACTAATTATGTTGACAAGACTACATGGGCACTTCCATACATTGTGCACCAAGGATTTTACTCACAGAGGTGCTCCAGTACCCAATAAGCAGACAAAAATATTGCCAATTCTCTTACTGACTGACTTGATCATCACACACTTGCCCCAAAGCTACAGTGAAATCAAGACAAATTTCAAGAAAGTCCTAAGAAACAGTATCCTATTCCACAAGAGCTGTCCTGTCATATCGGATCTACACAAATTTAAGGAACTTTCCACCTTCTGACTGCAAACCTGTCACATTGCAATTGTTTCTGTTAAGCTTCACACATAAGCTGTTTACTCATCTGCTTGATATCAGAGCACATAGTTTGGAAGTTTAGAAAATAATTCTGCCTTCTTAACAAACCCTGATAATTTTTCTCTTGAGGGCAACAGCTGGAGAATATTCTGCAGCATATTCATTAAAATCACAACACAAGATGTGTTCTTTCAGGTCAGACAGGCTGCTCCCGCTTCGCAGCTAACCTACCATGAAATATGCATAAGCCTTCAAAAGGAGAAACCGCCTTAGATGACGCAAGGCTGAAAGACACGTAGCATCCATCAACTCTGAACTTCAGTCTGGAGTTTGGGGGCTGTATGAGAGAGAACTCCAGTATTAGCCGTCACTAATGGACTGCCATAAGATTGGACTCTACACTTGACAGACTTAGCCCAAGTTGCCAGGCTTTTCAGTACAGACTTCCTTGAGGTTACAGATATTGCTCTACTTAATAACACAAGGCCATAAATGGCTGAAGAATTCAACTCTTATAAAAAGTGTCTGAGGTATTTAATTTGCAACATCTCACTGACTTAAAAGATTTAGGGTCTGACCTGAATCACTTTTGGAAATGGTATCTAGGCCATGCCATCAGAAAACAGAGCACCCAATTACTTGAAGAAATCTGCAGCTATCCCTTTTGGTATTATTCCACAGCATGCAGGCAGTCTCCCATCCAAGTATGCATTTTGCCTCCACCCAAATGCACCGAGTCTAGCGGGCTCTAACCTTTCAACTACAACCACTTTGACTCACTTCCAAAATCTATCTTTTCTTGAAAGTTTTCCAAAGTGACTATAAGGTAAGATAGGATTCCATTACAACCTGTGCAGATGTTTGATTGATATTTTGGTTTGCAGCACAATTCTGGGCGTAGTCTTGGACTGGCTGAGATTGGAAAAAAGTAGATCTGAATGAAACCTTATAGCCTTTTTCCATCTCTATGTCTTCACATGTTTTCTGGAAGCATGAACTTTATTGTGTTTGTGTGTGTACACCCTGGATAGAAAGATGTGCATGCTCTTTAATTTTTCAGTATGAAAGGCACAATCCCCTCGGTCAATTTTCTAATCACTAAGTCTCTGTCCTCTGGGTGGCATTCAAAAGATAGTTTATAAAGAACAGGCACAGTGTTGCTCCCAAGCACAACCACTGCTATTCTCTTCCAGTAAAACAGCTGTTACTAAAATACATGTATATGGAAAATAAATCCATCAGCAAAATGTTTGTCAGAGCTGAATCTCAGTTTTTGTTAAAATGAACAAACTAGAATTCAGCATGATGATGTCTATAAGTTAATTAGTCTTTAAGGCTAATAAGGAAATAACAAGCATAAGAAAGACTAATAGGTATATCACAAATCTAACTCAGAAGATGGGATCACCCCAAGACTATTCTTGCTTGTGACTAGAGATGTTGATTAGAAAAATATAGTTACAAATTATTAAATACAAAGCATGTTACAGAAGAACTCTAGGATTTACATGGAAAAAAAGCCAGGTTTGAGTGAGTCCGTTAAGGTTCACTGGAGCAATTCAAGCTACAAATTATAAAAAATACTGAAACAATTTCCAGAAAAAAAAACCCCACACAGCAATTCTCAAAAAGGGAAGCTTCAGGTACTGTGGCACCAGTCAGCTTAAATTGTGTGAGAAGTGTCTTTGGTTTAATAAATTAGTTTGTTATTAAACCATGCAAGTTTCTAAGGCACCACGTTTTTCTGTGTTAACAGGCATGCATTAAGAGTGCTTAAAGCGAGGAAATGAAAGAGGCAACTTCAGCTATACCTCTTTTTTTTCACCCATTAACACCACTGCAGATGCATCTTTCAAGTCCAGCAAAGAAAGACACAGAGACAGCCCTTCAGCTGCCAAGAACCTCAGTCATGCTATTAATGTACCTGCTACTTGTGGACATTATTCACCAACCTCACTCAAAGTTCAAAGTTGCTCAAGTGTCAACAATATACTTCATATTAACGTGGTTCATTTGTCCCGCAGTCTGAAAGCCCTTGTTCACACCATTGCTCCTGCATTTCAGCAAGAAACATTTCTTTTAAAGTCCTGTGCTCACATAACGCAGCATCAAATCAGTTAAACATGGCAGTAGAAGACAACTTGTATCTTTCATTGATTCGAGACTCAATATTCTGCAGTTTTGATAGTAACTTACAGGATATCAAGAAGAAAAACGACATACACAATCATTCATCAGCCATTTTTCCAAAGCTGAGCCACTGTGCTCTTTCTTCTGGACTGCTCATTCACATGTGAGAGCAGCCCAAAGGAATGCCATTTTTATTTTCTCCAGAAAACAGATTCTTTTGCACTGGAGAGATCAGAAAGAAATCTGAGAAATAGCAGTCCTGTAGTATCACCTCACAAGTACTTCAACTCATAACTCTGTACACGAACATCTGATACTTTTCCCTCCAATACACAAACAACAAACTTTTCATACAATTATCAAAGAAAGGAACAGAGACTTCAACTGCATCATGTGCGTGAATTCAGATTTGAGTGGTGGATTGAGAGAGGGCATTACCACTCATGTTTGGTTTTGCTTTTTTCAGTTAAAACACAAATATATGCTGAGAGATCTTTAAGCAACCTAAATAAGAATTCAGCAAACCAAGCCAGAGAACATGAGAAAACTTTGCATCAAAATAATTACAGCCTATGGGACATTGCCTTAATATCCATAGCTCCTCAATCAGTTGACACCTTTTGCCTTTTGAAAAATACTATCCCTATGATGATCAAATACTTCTAAGGGAAGCTTAATTTTAGAATGAAAGCCCACCTAGTCAGTGTACCGCAGCTTTCATGTGCAGAGCTTGTGCATTCTGCATTTTTACAGAGCAATCAGTTACAGCATCTTTCAGCTTTGCTTTTCCTTTTTATTTTTTTACATGATCTGTTTCTCTCAGAAAAGGATATATAAACATGTACCCACCTATGTGTCTCAAATATTGAAGAACTTCATTCATGCTTAAGGAACAGGGTTTCTGGCTTTAGCAATTAATTAACTGAAAGGGCAGCATCAGTTAGGTCGCTCTTTCAGGAAAATCATAGTCTAGTAAAAGTTTTAAAACTGTTTTCTATCTATCAGATATATGATACTTTTTAATAAGTCATGACAAGGAAGTCACTAAATGTATCTTGAACCTGGTTTATTTGAGGGAACTGACCTCTCCAGGAACCTCTGATCCACCCTACACAAAAGTCTGGCAGGAAATAATAGCTGATCTCTTACATATTCAGCAGATCCAAATACACACACATGTGTTTGCGTGTTCAGTCTACTACTTACAATCTTTCCATGTATTTACTGAACCTTCTTTTCCTGTTTTATTTATTTAGGCTCCAGAGACACATGGCAAATATTTCAGAGGGCAACCAGATAAGGCAACTTCACTGAGCTCAGCAATGATGGAAAAAATTGCAAAGCTGCTGCTGCTTCTCCAGTTTATTTGTTTTTAATGGAGTGCAGCTGAAAAGCAGCTGGAACACAGCTGTCAGCTTTTATTTCCCAAATCTGCACTAAAACAACAACTACAGCTTGATCATATGATAATTACCTCTGAATTAGAGCCCTGAGTTTGAGACATTACACACAATTAGAAATTAGCCAAAAGCCTGTGGATGACAATAAACACAAGGCTGAAAATCCTGGGGTTTTGGACATATTCCCCATCAATGTTTCTTAGTTCAGTGCATTCTTACACAAGGTAAATATCTCAGGATGCCATTACGGCTTTGCTCTCAGTGCTTTTGAAATATTGTCCTTAAAAGAAAACCTTGCAAATACCAGAACTTCAATCTGAAGTAGGTATGTACATGAAAAGTGATAATAAGCCTTAGGCTTCATTTTGAAAGGTAGTGAAATTCAGTTTCTAGTGGCTAATCATTTTACCTCTAGAAACTACAGGTTTTTCCACGTACCTTATGAACAGGGAGCAGATAATATCCCCCTGTTCTGCTACTTAACAAATACACTGCCTTCATGCAAAACACAGAAAACACACTGAGATGGAAGGTTTACTTTAAAAGAACTTAAAAAAAAAACCCTAAAGAGGTTTATTAATTTTATGCAACCTTTCTGCTCAGAGATAGGCATTTATCAACTAGACTCAGAAGATCAAAAATAACCCCAACCTTATGAACTGTTTCACAAGAGATTGATTTGGTCGCTACACAGAAGCTGACTATAGCAAAAGTGTATCTGCACCTATCTAAAAAGGAAGAAGTGAGATCTGTAACTCATTCTGCAACCTGACTATTTCTTCATATTCTTCGTAATCTTTTCCTCTAACCATAGCATCTCTGCTAATCTAGCATTACTTTCTGTGACTTTACAACCTATAAACATGAATCTAAATCCAGAAACGAGACAAAAAATACTGCACCAAAAAACCTCACTCTTCGCTCACCCACTCTAACCATGAAATCCATTAAACATCCCCAGCAAGTAATTTTTAAATACTCTATCACAAGTAAGCACAGCAGAAATGGGGTGACAATGACAAATTTTACATATGCTAATATAAACCACCACTTCATAGAAGAAAATAATTTAGAAAAAAATATTTTGAGATGAAACACATTTTTGGCAGATTTAATATCTGAGCAGAATGAACTTCACATTGCTATGCAAAGGAGCAAGAAAAGTTTGATGACCTCATAGCAAATGCACTATCACATTACTGAGTGCATTTAGCTAATAGCTATTTAATAGCATAGTTATTTAAAGAGGACACCAGTGTCCCATTTTACCCAAGACAAAAACGAGTCTTAAAGAAACTGCTTTGCTGATGGTCCCTTAGCCTGTAAACAAAACTTCTGAGGGAAAATTTAAGCTCAAGGGTCTGAGCTACTATAATTTTCATATGGCAGTCAGTCATTAATCAAACAACCAGTATGCTGAGATATCTCTTTTAAACATCAGAATACTTAAGAGATCACTACACTTAATACTGAATAATCATCCTTTTAAAATATACTGAATAATCATCCTTTTAAAATAGGTAGGGTTACAAGGCCAGAGAAGAAAACCAATTTAAGACTTTGGAGGGAGCAGGGGGCTGCGAAAGGTTTCTTTTTCACATAAGAAACTCAAATATATTACAATTCCCTTACTCTGAATGACACTACTGTTAAGTTTCGATTTAATTATTTGACACTGTAAAAAAAAAACTTATTTCAAGATATCTACTCTTAATAGTGACAATTTCTCTTTAACATTCATATCCACGAATGTTATTCTATGGTGTCAAAACAGACTACTTGATTAAGGATCACACTTGTTCCCACCCAGCATAACATCCGAATTATTAATGCCAGCCCCCAGCCAGCTCTTTTCAAGCAGCTGTGCTGCACTTCATTGTTATGTAACTCTCAAAATCATTTCAAGTTCTCCCAGTGAGAATTACTGTGAATAACTAATTTTCTCTGGCTTTAGAGATATAGTCAAGATCTAATACAAGCATGTCAGGCTTCAGTCTGAAACCAGTCACCTTTTTCACATCAATCTCCCAAGTGAAAAATAAAAAAGAAAAATGCTAGTTTAGGAAAGAGGTAATTTACAGCACCAGTTTAAACTGACAGTGCTGAAAAAACACCAGAAGAGAAAAGTAAAAATATAGGACAAGAGGATTTTTTTCCAGAATGAAGAAGGTGTCTAGAAGCAATCAATATACTGAAACCAAAATTATTACCCTAACACCTTTTGTACATTTTCCAAGAAATACAAAAGCAAAGCTCATTCATAAACACGCATCTGGACTGCAAGGCTATGACAGAAGAAAAACAAGATTCTGTGTGGGCTTTCTCCATGCAGATATGGGACGAAGTTCTTCAGTAAATTAGTTTATGACTTGGAAATCTCATGAACAAATATCTCCGGCAAAAATCTGAAATCCACTGTAAAAGCAGTGGGACCAAGAGTACACTTAAAAAGAAATGAGATATAAGTCCCTGTATTTGTTTCCTATGCTTAGACAAGATGCAAAACCATACCCAATTGAAAGGAGCTTGACAGAGTGTAAGTTTAATGTGTGCCTGAGTCGATGAAGAATCCATCCATTCAGATTATCAAACAAATTCTAAGCAGAATATTAAAAAAATAGATTTATCTACTTTCTTAACAGCTTAGAAGATTGGAAAACGTCAGAAACTAATACTATTGACCTAAAGTTCTCCAAGCTCCATGCTTTTATTCTTACAGTATTCAGCAACAGCAAGGTCTGCTGAAACAAACGTCCCTCACTATCCAGGCCTGAAAACAGGACAGCAGGGAGGCTGGAAAGGATGGTGCAAGTACAACAAACCAGCTGCCTTCACTTCAACATCCCAACTCCACTAAAATTCACACTTGGAAGAGGAAACACAGATCTAAAACATAAATGTGATCTTTCTTTCCCTCCAAGGAGCCCATTCTTTAGACACCAATAAACACTACTGTTCCTTGAGGATAATGGGACAAGACAGCAAACAGTTCTAATGTTGCTTTTTGCATAAAGCAACAACTCTCAGACTTAAGGAACACTTTTTTTGTGAACAGAGATGGACTCTCACTGACAGTTATGCAGGCTGAGAGCAGAGTCGGGCCAGCACAGCAGCTGAAACTGCCCACAAGGGATGCGTGTGTTTTAAGAACACCCCACAGAGTCCCTAGATGACTTTTCTCTACATCAGCCTTGCTATCTCCGCAGAACAGGAAATCAGGAGTCACCACCTGTAGGAAAAGTTAAGCCGTGCTCCTTTCTTCCACGTATGAACTCTACATTTTGACCAAAACGTGGTAAATGTTTCTTCCATGAAGGAGAACAAAATGAAGTGTGTATATATATATATATATATATATAAAATACTGTAATAATCTGGCCCTGGGTAGAGCCCTGAGAAGTTCCTTTCACATAAGTAATCTTGAACTAGTTACAGAAGACAAGATTAGTGAGCCTTAATTAATTTGTTTTGATGTTCTTGCTCATTTTGTATAAATAAATATAAAAAGCAACTATATATTAAGCAGGAAGTTTAAAAGAAAACAGTTCAATGATCCTTAACCATCACCAGAAACTGCAAAATAATGCTGCAGGAACAGGTCTAATTTACTCTTTCTAAAGGCATACCTCAATTTTTTTTTTTTTTTGGTGGGCCTTCAGATATATTTTCATGATGCATACAATTTGTGTAGCAGCAAGCCTTAAAAATGCAGACTGAGTCTGAACTTGACATCACCCGAGGGTCCTGATACCTCTAGGGGCAGCTCTTCCACGTCTGATGAACATCATGGGACTCTGCTTCCTATCATCATAAAAATGGCAGTTTCCCACATTTACACAGCTGTGCAATTCACAGGGCAGATCTTTGAAATGTTTTTGAACACCACTCTGAAGTTTCCTTAACTTCTGCGTTCTAATTAAATGTTTTTCTGCAGGCATCAAAAACCACGGCTGAAAGTCAAAACAATTTTCTTAACAAACATGCTCAAGAGATATTGCTTCCCATTGCACAAGGCTGAGGGCCAGACATGCAGTTCCATTACAAGCACCCTACAGAAACACATAAAAACACTCATAAAAAACACATTTGTTTATATGGCAAAGAGATATGAATGAATTACTACTCTACACAGAAACTACCACAGTATTATTAGAGTTTATTCAACCTGCAAGAATTTTATCAAATCTTAAATCATGTCCCTTTCCTTCTTTCCTCCCCACATGCATCAATGGACTCTTGTGTTTTGGTTTGCAAATATTTAAAGTGGTGTGTCAAGTCCTGCTGCAGAAGCCTGATGGTCATGCCATGCTATGAATAACAGACTGAAAGCTGGGAAAACAGTTCCTAAATCAAATTACAACTCTTGGGGATAAACACATTTCTAAATGATGTAATTATAACAATATGTCACACTCTGCTGAAGACCTCATATAACATTAAAATAAAGAATGAGTGGGTAGGAAATATAAGCAAAGGATGACATAATATTCTTCCGTGCCAGTTTCTGCCTGTTTTCAATCAGGCCAGACATCAGAAAGTGACTGGGGTGGGGGCGGGAGAGAGAAAAAGAGATCTCACTAACAATCAAGGGAATTTCTGTTTAAGTCAGAGGCCTGTGCACCAAGATCACATTTGACCTTGTAATATAAATAAAGTAACCCTAATGAAGTGTGTACAGAGCCTGGGAAAGACAAGCCCCCCTGCCTGCCCCCTCATGCTGAGTCCCAAATAAACACACCAATATGACTTAAGACATGCCTGAAGAAAAGTTTATTATTTTATTTTCACCCCTGTATATATTCCATGCCAGTAAAAGCTGCTGCATCACAAGCTCTTAATTTAGTCCCTTTTAGACACAGGAGGACCTTGGATGGTTGATCCTAAACATGCCTGCACTAAATAACTCATAAATGAGCTGACAGAAAACATGTATCTCAAATGTGCTTTGTATGCACTAGTGAAACGAGTTGTATCTGGTTCAGACCTGAATCCTTGGTATGGTAGTAAATCGCATTATCAGCCTACAAAAGTGAAGTCACTTGATTCTATCAAAACTGAATAAACTCCATTGTGGCTTTTCTATAATCCCCTTATGAGAACTGTGTGCATCATTATTTACCCAACTGTTATGTGGGTGGAAACAGGAGACGTTCACCTCTGGCAAATATGTGTGCAACTTCTCTCGAGTCAATACAGTTGCACCTGCTTATACCAGCAATGAAGCTCGACTCTGATGTCAACAGTGATATTATCTAGAGATAAAACAGTTCCTGTTTTGTCTGAAAAATTAAATACTTCAAAATATGTCAAGTCACTTGCAAATCCTGCCCATAAAGAAAAGGAGAAAAATAAATCAAGTAACTTCTGGGACCAGAAATCCTGAAGAGATTCACACCCTCCCTGCACTCCCCTCCTGCTAGGAATCTTCCATGACAACCCTGGACCCTGCCAAGCCCTGGCTCCTGCTTGGACAACAACAGCACCCTTATTGGGAGCCCAGAAAAGCTCAGTCCTGGAAACAACTGCCAGGCAAAAAGTAGACAGCTTTCTGCCTATTTACCAGCATCCTTCCAGGCACTGTTGAGTGATCAATGAGATTAAAGGAAAATCACTCCTGACTAGAAAAGGAAGAGGAAAAAGGGAGGGAAAGTGATGACAAACCAACCACATTTCCTCTGCCAGTCATCCTTACAGAATCAGACATTCACACAATTCCCTTCCCCCAAATTCCCTTCTTCATTTCTATCACCCCTAGCCTCACTTAGAACTCCTTTTGCTTTCATCAATGTGCCTGAATTTTCTCCCTAATCTGGCCATTCTCATATACAAAAATAATCAGAAACTCGAACCCAAGAAAACCATAAAACTCACTTCACCTCATGTGGTTACCTACTTATTGAGTTAGAGGGGGGTTTTTTATCATGATACTTACTACATTCTTATATTTCCTCTACCTTATATATCTGAGTTATTATTCATAGTAAGGACTTTAAAACACTTAGTACATTTTGGGTACCACAATTATATAATTATCTGCTTAAAAGATGACCACAGTCAGGATTAGGTAGAAGCCATAAAACCAAGTTTCCCTTGGGTGAAATTCCCTCCTTCCAACCATTTTATCAAAGGAACACCGTTGTCCCAAAGCTCTCACTGTCCACTATTAAAGCCCGCTGAGCTCTGTATGAATTTCCATTCATACAGAAATAGATTCTGCCCTTTAAAGGGGACCTGGCAAGAAATACTGGAACTTCTGCATACTTTTTGATCTTAAAAATATCAATTAAAAATTGCATGTACTCATTTAGCTGATGTCATTGGCTTGTGTTTTCTGGAACTTGTCTCAGTTTTAATGGAACACCTGCCCCAGTTCTAAGGAACTGGTTACCCAATAAGATGGATCAGGTCGTCTGGAAGCCTTGACCAGGTCACTCTCATTTGAGACAGGTTGGGTGAGGAATCTGTTCTATAGTGCTAGCAACAAAAAAGGGCACAGAGTAAAATCTGCAGTTAACATTTCTGGAAATACATGGTAATTTTTTGTTGTTATTTTTATGAGATAAATCATAATAGCCATAAGCAGGAACTGCTTTCCCTATGCAAAATACAGTGCATCTGCAGAGAAGTACAGTCACACCACAACATGGAATTCACAGCTACTATGGGAGAGGGGGACACAGCAGAGTTTGTTTAATTAGTTGCTGATACTGGAGCACAGATATTTGGAGATAATCACTGACATTACTGAAACTTTGCCAAGATTGTGTTCATCCTTCCTCCCTCTACACAGAATACAAATTCACTGAATCCTATGAAATTAAGCATAAGCACTAAAACCAACTCCCTGAAGATTAGTGACTGACTGGGAGGAGCTAATTAACTCCATCTGGTCCTTAATCCTCAGGAAATTTGCTACAGTCAAGTGAATGCTGGTACAAAATTAAGAATCAATTTAGATTACAAAATTCATACTTGTTTTGTTACACTTCCTGCAGTAAGTCTAGTTAGCATACATGAAAAGCAGTGACACTTATTTTTAGCTGTATTCAGCATCAGCCAAGCACTTGTTTCTTAACAGCCTAAACCTAGCTACCTTCAATTCCATAGTATTTTGCATGACAATGCATCCCAAAGCTCTTTGTTTACAAGAAGCTCTACCCTGTTCTTTAGGATATAGAGTTTCAAATTACACCTAATTAAGCTGAACAGGGAATTTGAAGAGCTAAAACCTGTACAAAGTACCAAGATTTTAAACACTGTTGATTTTACATAAATATTCCCACCTTCTTTCTTTCTTTTTAAACGGTAAGTATCTCACACCTGCCATGGAAGTAAACAGAAACCTGTCTAAAAATTGTGCTTGCATAATCAAACAGTAAGTATTTAATGTTACCCAACTGCAGCGAATCTTTAAAACCTACAGACTAGTCTATATGAATTTCCACCAGTCAATTGCCCTCCCTGCAGTTTTCATTAACACCATCTACTTTTTTTGCTTTGCTTTAAGTCTCTTTTTGGCCCGAAAATAAAGTAACTGAATGACACAAGTCAAGCTAACAGTTGTAAATCCCAAATTTTACAAAGCAGTTCAATGTCAAGGTATTTTGTCACTCAAGTCAACTGAAGTTTCTAATCCTTGGCTCGAGGATTAGTTGCCAATAATTCCTTTGCTTTTGCAAGTGAATTAAGCCATATACTATCTATGAAGCATATGTGCGAGTAAGAGATCTGGTAAAAAGAAGAGTGAAAAATTTCTGCAGTAGAGTAAAATTTCTTTTGAATTCCATGAAAAGCAGTTGATCCAAACTATCTGCTCTTTCTCCCTCTTAATACTCTAAGTGAAACGTTGCATTGCCTCACTCTAATCACCTTTTAAAGATACAGACTTCCATCTATGTATAAAAAAATCTACCGTCTCAAAACTGGGGTTTCCCACTTGTGATTTACATTCCAGAAAGACCCCCTGCAAAGGACAACTCATTTACATTTCACCCCTTCAGAAGCTTGTTGAGTAAGCTGTCATACTTGGATTAAATCAGTTCTTCATTTGTTTGGCAGCTAGTAATGCAAGAAACCAAAAACTCTTCCAGTTGATTGAGTTCCCTCAATAGGAGAGCTGGCATTTCCTTGCACAAGTCCATTTAAGTGGAACAATAAGAATATCAGGTTACCTTCTAACAATAGCTCCACTGTTATTTGGCCTTGCAGTCAAATGTTTCAAGATGAAGGCAAAGCTGAAGGCAAAGCTGAGAATTCATGGAGATCTCCCAGTAAAGTTTTCTTATTCAGAAAAAAAAAAATAAATCCAAGAATAACAACAAAACAGTGGTGGTGGGTTTTGTTTTTAATTACTGGTATTCCTACAAAATAAAAGGTCCTTACAAACACTTCTACCTTTAGCATTACTATTTTTCTACTACTACATTTAAGAATTCAGTCAATGTTATCAACATTATCATTTCATAGTTGAGGGTACTGAAAATAAAAGGATAAATATTTCAGTCAGTTTTGAATGATTAAACTACAAGCAAAACATGGATTTGAGAATCTTTATTTTCAGATCCTTGCTACTGCATAAACTGTGCTGAAAATTAATCCCACCTTAATCCAAGAATTTGGTCTGATTTCAACTACTGGATGGAATATGCTACAACGTCTGAGCAATGCTAGAACCTTTACTGACCAGCAGTGTGTACCTGGTACCCAGTGAAATTCTGAAATAAAGCAGCCTCACAGTCAGCGACGGGACACAGTTGTACTAGGTCTGGCTGGGATGGAGTTTTTTTCCCTGACAGCAGCCCATATGGTGCTGTGGTTTAGAATGGCAACAAAAACACTCTGACACACTGGTGTTTTAGCCACTGCTGAATGCTGCTTAAGCAGCATCAAGGACTTCTCTTTTTCTCACTTGGGGCAGTGAGAAAACCCTGTTAGTTTGGGAGGAGACAGCTGGGGCAGCTGATGTGAACTGACCAAAGAGCTATTCCTTACCACCTAACAGCAGGCTCAGCCATCAAATGGGGAGAGGGCCTGGTGGGGAGGCTGGGGGGAGCAGTTTCCCCACAGTAGCCATACCTTAGATATTGTCTGGGCATCTGTCTTCTGGGGGTGACTGCCCTACATCACCCGTTGGAGGAGAGGGTGTAGGGGGTTGTTTGTTGTGATGTCTTCTCCTTGGCTTAAACTGTCACTATCTTGACTTACACTTTTTTTCCCAAGCAAGCTGCCAGCTGAGGTCAATCTACCACAATGGTGGAGAAAACATACAACTAGTCTTCAAAGGTACTTTCTCTCTGAAAAAAGTACACAAAGGGTACTATTATACTATCATGGGTGTCCCGGTGGACAAGTACTTTTGTAAGTAATGAAGCAGAACTGCCGTTCTGCAAGTGCCACCTTCAATCAGGGCAGTGCCATGCACAATCCCAGCACACAGCTGAGTCTGTACACCCGCTCTGCAAGGAGCTTCAATCCCACTTCTTTCCCGGCCTCCCACTGGACAATATGACCACAGAGCCCTTCTCTAGTCTTTCCAGTAAGTAACACAGTCACAAGTAACTGAGGAACAACATTCTTGGGAGGGAAGACTGGAATACTGAGCAGATAAGTTAATAGATGACATACAGCGCTGCTAGCACAGGTTACAGCTTGCTAGCTTTATATGGCACACAAATCGGCAGAAGGAAATAGAATCGCCTAAAAAGATTTGGTAAACGGCACTAAAATTGACATGATCTAGCCTAAAAAAGAAGGAAAGATGAAGCACAACTTCAGCTCTGAAGTCTGCACATAATACTGAGGAATCATAGAATGGTAGGGGTTGGAAGGGACCTCTGGATGTCATCTAGTCCAACCCCCGTGCCAGAGCAGGATCACCCAGGGGCAGGCCACACAGGAACAGATCCTAGCAGAGTTCAAAAGTCTCCAGGGAAGGAGACTCCACAGACTCTCTGGGCAGCCTGGTCCAGTGCTCCATCATACTCACAAGTAAAGAAGTTTTTCCTCAGGTTGAGGTGGAACTTCCTGTGTTCCAGCTTGTGACCATTACCTCTCATTCTGTCAGAAGGGACCACTGAAAAGAGACTGGCCCCTTCTACTTGACACCCACCCTTCAGATATTTGTAAACATTAATACAATCCCCTCTCAGTCTTCTCCAGGCTAAACAGCTCCAGGCCTCTCTCAGCCTTTCCTCATAAAAGAGATCCTTAGAGTCCCTTCTTCATCTTCATAGCTCTCTGTTGGACTCTCCCCAGTATTTCCTTGTCTCTCTTGAACTGGGGAGGAGTACAGAAGTCTTTGGGCAAAATATTATTCTGTCATTGAATATGTTCTAACACACAGCAAGTACAAGTAAGATTAACTCAAAAATATTCACTTCTGGGTTATGTACAGGATTGCATTATTGATATGCATTTAAAACACCAAAGCTGTGCAATCTAAAGGCAATGCTGCTCTACATACATCCAATATAGGGCTTCTGCTAGTAACATTGTAAAGCCTTACTTGGTAAGAGTTGCAGTGGACTGAGAATCTCTCTGCCAACTCACCTGATAAACCCAAACACATTTAAGTTTGTGTCAGAGGGAGAATCACTACAAACTGAAGCCTCTTAACAACCAGGGTGAAAGATTCTCAGGGCTCCTGCTTGCTATACCTGTTAGTCTCATGAACTTAGTTCTCAGTGTATACCAACAAAAGAGAGTTGACAGCAAATGTTTCCACCAGTAGCAGCCTGACATACTACAAGCTAAAGAGCTCAGTGACCAACTGCAAGGCAAGTATTCCAAATGCTGAAGTAACTGTTATGTGTCGTAGACAAAAATGGAGGTGACACACCATGAAAATGAACTTGCATTAATAATCCTGTAGATACTTTAATCTGTAAGCTCTTAGCATCACAGAGATTAATGAGGGTAATGACAATGCCTCCAGAGACATCAGGATAAGGGATGAATGTTCATATAGAGAGGGAGGATTAATTTCAGCTCCTCACTCTATTTTCAGCCACAGAAGTAGCTGACAAGAAACAGAAGGAACAGGCTTAAGAGGCAAAAGTGAATTATAATGGGCAAGTTCACCACAGCGGTAATGACATGGAAGGATTCTGCTGTACAGAAAGTAGAGGCTGCAAGACACTTCACCATCGGGGTGTTACTGCCTTTTGACGCTCAAGAGGAAGCTGAAGGGAGATGAAGCGTATTGTCAGTGAAGTAGAAAGATGATGTCTGAGCACCACAATCACCTTTTGGGTAGAGGCCAAAGATTACTGCAATATCAAACACTGAGGAAACAAATAAACACCAAAAAACACAGCCCTAGGCAACATAAAGGCAGCTGAAAACCATTCACTCCATGAATCCTCCTCCTCCTCTGAATTCAACTCATTCTGACGGTAGGATCTGGACTTAAGTGGAAAGCTAAGACACTGCCTTTTGTAAATCATGATGAATACTTACAACGTTTCTGTGGTCCTCCAGAACCACTGAAAGAGACAAAAAAGAGACTGTATTATTCCATTTTACCCCACTGATGAATACAAAGTTCCTCACAACCACAAATACTTGTTATTTGTTTCTTCACAAGTAAAAGCTTTGTGAAAATTTGTTAGACAGACTTTTCACTCCCTAACAGTTCAATTAGCACAACTATGTAAACTGGAATCTTGACAGAGTACAGCTCACCATTTGCTACAGCAAACTTTTAAACACTGGACCTACTGTTGGGGTTGGTTATCACAGTAAGAAAAAAGGATGTTTCTGCATGTTGTTATTCCTTTCCTTTTAAACGTTAAACTAGATGCTTAAATATTACCTCTCTCACAACGAGATCTTTTGTCATCTAAAACAAACACATTAGCAAAAAGATATGGTCTGAAACTTTAGCAATTGTTACTCAGCATTGCTCCATTTCCTTCAAGCAAGATACAGTGATTTATACTAATATACTGACAGAGGATGTAGGAAAAAAAAAAAAGCAGCATAAACAAAGCTATTAGAAAACAGATCAAAATCAGTATTTAACTTGTGCTGACCCCCATTTCTAAAGGCAGACATAGCCAAGATCTAAGCGTGCTTCGTAAGATCAATAGCAATATGCTTAGCTCAAAAATGACTGAATAATACGACAGGCTGCTCATGCCAGAGTTCTTTGCTCTTAACATACCTACACGCTTCACAAATGTTGAAGAATAAAATACCTCCTTTGGCCAAATTACACGCTTTGAGGTTGAGGAACGTCAGCCAAAAGCCTGTTTTTTGAGCACAGATTAGCAGCATAGCTTGTAAAAAAAAAAAACAAAAACCAAAACATAAAAAAGTTAAAACACACTGGATCAGCTACAACTTTCCCAACATGTGATTTCCAATAAAATATGTTATGCACGCACTGCTAGACAGCAGATGTTTCAAACAGTTGCCATTTGAACCAGGAAAACAACATTGACGGATGTTTGTTATTTTAAACTCCTACCAGGCACCCCAAGCTACAAAAAAGGAACAACGTGGTATTTTTCATATTTATGTAATTTGTTAATCTGTCTGTTACTCCAGAAACAGGTAACTTATCAAGATAGACCAAAGAAAGTAGAAAAAATAAAGCATAAGCAGCAAACTTCCAGCAATTTACTAATGCTGTGTAAAGGTGCCCAAACAGATTTGTTCCATCAAAAGGCTGTTTGAAGCCTTGCTAATTGCTTTATCTGTTAATCTCAAAGTATAAAGTCTTCAATGCAAGGAAGGCTGCCTGGTAAAAATAGGTAGTGGCACCCACAGGAAAGTGCTAGCCTTCAAGCCAGGCCATTATAAATACGGAGGACTAAAACAAAACGCATGAAAAGGCTAAAGAGGGATCCCTCTCCTCCCTCCCCTTAGCCCAGCAGGAGCAACCTTTTCCAAAAAGGTGCTAATGAGTCATAAAAGATGAGCTGGGAACAGTGCAGTGTGTTAGTGTTCCAACAGGCAACCGACACTTCCACGTTTTGAATACTGTTTGACTTGTTGTCTTAACTTCCTAGCTGATACAAAGAGCAAAGCAGCACTGAAGCACTGAATAAAACAGAAGTTGGTTTCTATTTCAATCACAAGAAAAAAAATACCTGCTAGCTTCAAAATCTCTATACCCATATCAAAAATGATATAAAGCATCCAAAACATTTCAATATGTAGAGTCAAAGGTCAGCACTGAGTAGAAATACAAAGAGAAAAGTGATGTTAACATGGGTATCTCTTCTGTTTTCATATTTCGACTAAGAACAACAAAAAGGCAGTTGCCACTAGTCAAATGGTTTATGGTTTTAGCTGCCCTCATGGCTTGTACTGCTGCATGTGCAGTCAATGCTCAGCTCTGAAGAACTTAAAGCTTATCAGAAACAAACAAAAAAAGTTTTTATTAGACAAAGATTCAAAAGTGCCAGCATGCAAACAGTTCATTGGCATAACTGACAGAGGCAGATGCAGTAACATGAGAACCCTTTCAAAACACATGAGAACAAAAAAAAAAAAAAACCCTGGAAGCTTTGGGTGAGAAAAGTCTTTTTCTAACTACAGTACTATGGATCCAAAGGGGTCTGAGACAATAAAAAAACCCACTACTTTTCCTTCACCCTGGAATTCAGGACTTCAAATGAAACACAAAGTTAAAATGGCACTTCACACTTCTACAACTTTGTTTCTTTAGAGAGGGCAGCAAACTTAGTGTTGTTAAGCAGGCAGGTATAACCCCCATTTCACAGCAGAGACATGCTGTGACTTGTCTATATTAAGAACTATGTATAGAACAAAGGCAGGAACAGTTTTCACACCTCGTGATTTCAACTCTTAGACCATAGCCACAAAGCTACCTCTACTCACTGGAAATACAGCTATTACCTGTGGAATCCCTCCAAAATTGTTCTGAGATGATACCTAAATTTGCTTCTACTCAAAGATTCAAGGAATTGAAACTTCATAGGGTGTATGTTTGTAGGACACATGTAGGCAGGAAATGTGGACAGTCTTATAGAAAAACTTTAGCAAACTACAATCCACAGTAACTCCAATAAAAAGCAAGGGAGAGTCACCCTGAACTGAGTATCAACAGCATAGCCACCACAGGAACATGACATTGCTCATTCTTGATTCTGTTTTGTGGTAATTTAACAAACTTGTGACTTGTTTGGGCTTTTTGAAGGAAGCTTTTAATAGAAGTCTTACACAAAGGCTAATTTCATGTTTACATTCATAATCACATACATAAACCTGTTAAGTTAAATAACCTTTTGGGGTATTTAATCATGCCTTCTCATTTCTGTAAATGCTTCTTGAGAAGCGCATAACTGGAGTATGGAAGTCCTCTATACTTGGACATACAAAAAACCCCAGTAATGTGATAATGAACAGACAGGGTTACAGTAGCAAGGCTACAATCCAGCATAACGCAGGCACGGTGCTTGAACTATAAAGGCAGAGGAATATGTTAAAATCCTGGCTTAAGATAGTCAACAAGGACATTTTTGCAGCCTTAAAAGGGAAATAAGCAAATTCTTGCCTGTCCACAATTAGAAGGTCAGTAAAAAGCAGACTCTCTTGATCCTTTTGTATCCTGCCTTAGAATAAAAAGAAAAAACAGCCTGGCAGAATGAGCTCAAGTCCTCCTTTGGCACTACAGCCCTGAGAACACCTGTTACTCAGATGCACTAAAGAACAGCAAGAGCCTCTGAGGCTTTCTGCACTTTCTGCTTTGAGCTCAAGAGCTTTAGGGTAAACACAGTGTACCCAATAGTACATTATAAATGTTTCTAAGCATATGTATTTTTTTTCCTGAAAGCATAGGAAGTCTGTTGTCTGCAGATGATGAAAGAATTCTGGATCGCCTAAGGAAACAGACATTGTTCATTTCTTTGGTACGGTTACAGCATATGTAGCAGAACTTTGTTATTTATCCCAGTCCAGGAAGGACTGCAGCATGAATGACTGCAAGGGCGAGAACCCCAGTGTATACGGTGGGTTTGTATTGCAACACTAATATTGCTGTAGAATACTAGCAAATGAGAAATACAAACTTTCAAAGTAATAGGTTTCTTCTGTTTACCAACAAGACTTCTTTCAAAAAGTCAAAGTCATTCACCATACCAGGAGAAAGACCATTATTCCCAGTTGGCAATAACTAATTGTTGGTAGGACTGAATTATTTTCTAGTCATTGCCTTTCTCGGATAGCCTTACCTCTCTGAATATACTGATTATTTTACAGACTGGCATTTTGAAAACTAGACCAATTTAAAGCAGCCATATGTAAGGTGAAATAAGAGGAACTCATCTGAGCAGATTTAACAGATCAACTGCTATGAAAAACAGGTCCCATACTCGCTCCTCCTTTTAGCATTCCCCTTCCCAGCCACACATTCCTGATGCTTTCCTTGTATCAGCTGATACTCATGTGATCCTTCGGTGAGTCAATACAGCAGCAGAAAGCTAATCTATCCAGAACAAGCCTTCTGCAAGTTGATAACCTCAACCAATCTACCAACGGATCAGAAGAACAACAGAACAAGTGAGGGAGGAAAAAGAAGCAGGACTATTCCCAGCAGCAACTAAATGATAATTTGGCTTGGCGGTTTCTTCAAATCTGATCTGTAATCTCTCACGCACATCAGAGAGCAGAATGTAGCTTTCATAACGAGTTATTAAGCTATTAACATATTTTGTTACCTAGAAGTATTCCATTCTATATCAGAATTCAGCTAGAGAGCCTTGCAACAGTATTGGCTCTGCCAATGTGAGAAAGTGCTATTTGCTATCTGCACTCCTTACTTATGTTAAGCAGTAATTTTCTTCTGCAAGTAGCAGCAGTGAAGCTGATAGAACTGTTTTCAGAATGTGGTATCATTTTATACATGGAAAGGTAATAGAATCTGGTCTCACTATAGAACATGGGTTCAACATCAACCCTCTCTAATACAACTGATATGTTATCTTCTCTGTGCAAGTCATAAAATCATAGTGTCTCCACACAGAGAATGCACAGAAGCCAGAGCTGCTTGGCAATCTGTAGCTATTTTGAGTGCCATTTTTCTTACAGTGTCTGTAACTTAATTATACTGAATTTGTCTTCAGGATAAACTATCATTGTTTGTCATGGTTCATATTGCCTCGTCACTCAGTTTGGTTAACGACACGGTATTTAAATTAATACTCTGATTTGCCGCATATTTTCATCAACATCACTTTTCCCATGAGAAATTGATTCCCTTTCTCCTTGTATCTTAAGAACAATGTGGCAAGAAGTAATTCTTGCCAAGTAACATTTATGCTTATGTATGCAAAACACATAACTCCTATTAATTAAACAAAGTTATCAATGCTGCAGTATGATTTGAAAGAGTCTCTCATGCTGTTATTTAATTTCAGGGAAAGAAAAAAAACAAACTTAAACCAAAAAAGTGTATTGTTATTTAGAGAGAACTTTTATGGTTATTCCTTGTATAACGAGATCAGACTATGCCAAAAATATCCTCACAAACAGCCACATTATGAAGTTCTTAGTCTTCTTATATGAAAAATGGCATCTTAATTTTTTTTTGTGAGCCCTGTAATATGAAAACATGAATTCTGTCCTTCCATATGGACCTAGACTCCCTGATTCCTGAACAGAAGTGTTTTCAATTTCCTGAACCTATCCCCAAAACTTCAAAGAAACTGGGTAAGATTTCACAAGCTGCAAGTCCCTTTCTGAACTCCAAACACCTCCTGTTTCCAGGGGACCCAATACAGCATTTTAGTCTCGCTCACTGTATGTGGGTATCTTCAGAGGGTCCCACAAGCACACGCATCAAAGTAAATGACTAAAGAGTTGGGCAAAAACCTTTTGGTTTAAGCCTTTAAAAGGTTCATTTCAAATATAAGGAAAGATACTCACGGTAACAACTACTGCTTTTGAGAGTCACTACACACTACAGCACACCAGGGAGTTTAGACTTGAGTTCTTAAGAGGATGTTCAAAGCAACCAAAAGGGGGTAATCTACTGACAAAATACCAGTCCATTCTTTCACCAAGATAAAGAAATTATGTTACCAACACTGGCAGGAAAAACAAATACTAAAATTTCAGGATCAATGTGATTGTCAGTTTAAAAAAAAAATAAATAAAAATCTCCCAAAAACCAACAAACAAAACCCAACAAAAAACATTCAAGCACATGCAGCGTCTCAAATAAAGCAACCCTTTGTGTTAGGGCAACAGTGAACTACTGTTTATTTAACATAGAGACTGTTCCCAAAGCAGGACTCAATTTAACAAAGTCAAAGCTTCCACCTTGTTACAGGAATGAATATACTGGCATCCCCCACACTGCCACCACAGCCTGTCTTTTTAAATAAGCATTGCTTCATCCAGCAAAGAAGGAGCTCTGCTCTTCTTCCTCAACAACCCTGTGAAATGCTGCTCAAGGAAGCAGGAGCTGCAGCAGAGATCTGAAAATTCCAGCCCTCAACTTTTCACGGTCTTGTGCAAATACTTCTTACTTAGATGGAACACAGGGACCTACACACCGACGGCGTGCTGATGGCAGAAAATTTAGAGCCAGGTCTCCCAGGTTTAATTTCAGGCAGCTTTTGATTTGCTATGTGATACTAGGCAAGTCACTTCCCATTATTTATTTATAAGTTACATCTAATTATCTTGAAGGCCTAATTAGCTCATCTCAAAAGTGATTTGAAATGCACAGATGAAAGATAGTGTGTATTTCTCAACTCTTGTCATCTGTGCCAATAAAATACTTATTTCACAACAATAAGATCTAATTGTATTTTTGATAGCTGCTGCTTCATCCCTCGAAATTCCAGCTCTGGAAGTCACAAATAGAAAGACTCATCAGGATGCAATGTTAATGAAGTGGTATGTGAAACATCTATAGATAAGGTTAATATGCTAAAGGCCTTTTTGCAATCACTCAACATGTAGAGTAACTTTTTTTCCCAGTTTGGTTTTCACTCAAATGGAAACTTAAGAGATTTATTTTTTTAACTGTCTCCCATCTCTATCATAGTACAAGTGTTTCCAGCACTGCTTTAGATTTATCTGAGAAAAAAAAAAGGCCTAAGAAACTAATCTTAAGATTGACTACAGTGTTCTCAATAGCTTTAGTAATTACCTCTTACCACTTCACAAAAAAACCCTACATTCACTTTCTGAATATTCACAAAACATTAATAGGACCCTCAGACCAGACAGAAAGCTTGACCTTGGGACAAGGAAAGATGGGCTGTGAAGTACAATGGAGCCAGAGTAGGCAAGCACTGTGGGGGTTACACCTCCCATGCTCTAAGTCATGAGCCAGCCCAGAGGAGGGATTCCAACAGACCACAAACAGGAGGAGAAAGGCTTAATAAACCCGACTACTCTTTCTAACTGACTCTAACGTCCTTTCTCTACAATAGCTGGTACAGGATGTTTCAGCCAAAGATGTAAGAAACTATGCAGGAAACAGCTATGGAGTAATCAATTCAGCATTTAAGGCTCTTGTTAAAAAC
This sequence comes from Todiramphus chloris collaris, assembly GCA_025345505.1. Classification (NCBI taxonomy): domain Eukaryota; kingdom Metazoa; phylum Chordata; class Aves; order Coraciiformes; family Alcedinidae; genus Todiramphus; species Todiramphus chloris. The sequence continues at coordinate 16,538,107 of JANVCC010000033.1, read as the reverse complement.
ATGAAAGTTAAGAGCACATGTCCTGAAACACATACACCCATCTGTTAAACTTTTTTTACATTATAAACCTATTTTTAACCTAGTATTTTTTCCTTCTCTGTATGAGCTAGGATTTTAAAACAAGTCCAGATTTCAGTGTTCGTTTGGACTGCAACCATTCTGCATCCCAAACCACCTCATCTTGTTTGTATGGACTGTGTATACATTAGCCTAATGGGTTCCCAACCTTACTCACATTCTGCCATCCTACATACTTCTGGAGTAAAGAAATTTAAATATAAAACTAACTCTAGTCGGTCTATTTGGCATGACTTATTTTTTTAAAGCCAAATTATTTTCAAACACAAACACCATTTTAAATAACACAAAACACACTCTTTTAAGTAAGAAAACAGCACAACTTTTAATACAGCACAAACAAGACAAAGTCATATGGTTTACAATTTCCTCTGGAAAAGATCCCATCTCAACACTTCATTCACTCATTCAGACAAAAGAAAAACTGATCTTGCTTCGATTTGCTCTGTCCCCAGTTGCTGCTGGTAAACAGCTCTGCTGTCAGCTTCCTGGAAAATGATCTCCCACAGAATCAGGGAGGTGCTGCTGTTGAACAGGGAGGTGGCAGCTTCTGCTGCTGCAAGCACAACTCTCAAGGTAGCAGAGAAATCTGGCTCCACCAGCAAGTGAAGGGGGTGATGGAGGGGAACCTGTGACTGCCTTGGATCGTACAAATGACTGCAGGCATGGTCAAACCAGCTAACAGGCTTTGTCCCTTTCTTCTCTATACTTGTCCATACTTCTGTTGCTTATGTTTCCCATCATGTTACCCCAGAGAAGAAAAAGGAAATTAAGTCTTTTTGTTCTTGGATACAACTTGAGTGGGAAATACATGGGTTTTCCCTCCCCAACTAGACTCTGAAGTCTCTTATTTCCTCATTTCAACTACATCCATGTTTTCCCACCAAGTCACATGGTGGGGAGAAGGCTGTTGCTACTCCCATTGTTGCTCCTATTATAGCTTAATAAAGTCAATTTTGGCTCAGAACACAAGCTTGGCAAGAGGAATAATTGCTTTCATTATTGCTCCGCTTCTCTTTTTTGACAAAACAAAACAAAAAAACTCAACAAGAACAAGAAAATAAGAAAAAAATAAAGAAAAAAAAACCCAAAATAAACAAAAACCAAAACAAAACATGAAGAAAACCCAAACCAAAAATAACTTCTATAAAAAACACTGCATGCACACCTGCCCACTACAGCATAACCCCATGTATTATATTTCTGACCAGTGATGAGAAATGCTCATCAGCATTTCTTTCAAACACAGGTATTAAGGAGACCATACTTTATTCCCTGATTTTCTCAGATGATGTGGCAGAAACCAGTTACAATGAAAGACAATTAAAATTAAATGTAGGAATCTGCATGAAATTTTCTGTATAGAAGGGACACAGGGTGGGGACAGGGGTGTTAAAGTGAATTTGAAAAGTTTGGTGCACCTTTGGGGCCCTACTTGGTGTGCCTGAGCCCTACTCCATTAGTTACATTCTCTTTCAGTCCTGTCATATCACAAGATTCAGCTTCTGTCCCCAATTCATCAAAACTTCCAAATATCAGAGACGCATCCCCAAACATACTGAAGAGACGCAAATTCAATAGCACCTCACTTTTAAACTGACAAATAGGAGAAATGAGAGGTTGCCATTGAATAGTGACTATACCTGAGTGTTTAAGGTTATGTGCATGAATAAAGGGTGCATAACTCATTGGGCAGAGAAGTCAAGAGGAGAGGGGAGAGTCTTCTAAATACATGTCACCGCTTAACTGCAGAACCCAGGAATACAGCATGTAACATAGAATACATAACTCATGCCTACATCTCACTAGCACAGGTAGGTACTACCAGCACCACTGCCACACTAACCCAATGCTCAGCCCCCTAAACAGACCATTCTATGGCCTTTACTGCCAAACAACCCTACTAGAAGTAGACGCAGCCTTTGTATCTTCTTCCTTCATGTCACAAACTAATACCGATGTACAAAAAATCTGGATGCTTTTGCATCTGGTACCTTAACAATACATAGGAGGTTCCACATAAATACGTCAAAAAACTTTTTCACAGTGAGGGTAATAGAACATAGGAATGGGGTGCCCAGAGAGGTTGTGGGGTCTCCTTCTCTGAAGGCATGCAAAACCCACCTGGACACATTCCTGCATGACCTGCTCTAAGTAATCCTGCTCTGGCAAGGGGGTTGGACTAGATGATCTTTTGAGGTCCCTTGCAATCCCTAACATTCTGTGATTCTGTGACACTTACCAAAGAAAAGCATTCTCAAGGAAAAACTTCTGTCTTTGCCATCTTCTCGGACCCTGGAGATCCTAGCCAAAGGGCAAAAGTACAATACAGTACTTCTGTGTGGCATGTGTGATGTATAAGTTCAACCCGCAGTACGACCAATCCAAAGATCAGATGTTTGTTTCTGTGTACTAGTCTGAAAGTGTAACCTATTAAAAATTGCTAACATGTTTCCATTGACCAAACTGAGAAGAGTGAAAGTACAGTGCAGATAAAATAGCTTAAAACAGTTAATATTTCACTGTTTTAAAAAGAGGTTACCAGCAGGAGAGGAAAACTACTGTTTTGTCAAAAATGTATTTTCTTACCTGACATCTCACAAAATAACAGGAAGACAGACTCCTATGCTTTTAGCCTACAAGTGGCATCATATACAGCACTGTGTCTGAATCCGTATAGGCAGTAACAAAAGCAGAAAAAATTACTGAAATGTAAATGGGTTGTAAATGGTTCTGCATTACTTCTCTCACGACCACAGCAACCCTTTTCCTGGGCCGAACACCAGAAAGCCTGTAATTCTTCACTGCTGCAACACCAAACAAAAGTATTCCTCTTTCCTGTGTTTTTAATTATCAGCTCAACTGGGAATAAACTAGTTCTATTACTATCACCAAATAGATGATGGTTAAATAATTAGGCACTGGAGCAAGATGAACACGTGGCAGAATGCAAACAGACTGAAGAAGCAGTATTTATAAAAGCTGTACCAAAGCTGTACCAAAACTCAGTGCAATGGCACTACATTGTTCCTAAAGTTTCTTCAGCATTTATGGAACATTTATATTATATTTATAAAATTGACGCACAAGAAGGCGGCTTCTCAAGACATCACATCTAGTCTCCCGCTACCAGAGCTGCAAGAAAACACAGTACTTTCTTCAAGATGACCAAAGTCCATTTAAAAGTCACTACTGTGAAGAGATTTACAACTACACTGCTAACTGATGACATAACCAATTCTAATTTCTACCATAAGCATAAGTTACTTTTCAATTTAGCTAGTATTTTTTTAATACAGTCAGGTATTCAACTTACACTTCACCTCTCCTGCACAGGGAAAACACCCTATTTTCCTATCCTTTCGTATCTTTACCTTGGTAGAGTAAACAAGCAAAGGTATTTCAGTCTCCTCTCAAAACCGAGGCTTGGTGTTCCTGATAAAAGCTGTAGCTGCTCTTTTAACTAATTTTTTCTTGGTATCTTTTAAACACTGACGCTTTCCCATGAGATTCTACACAAAGACTCAGGAGTGTTTTATGAGATGGCATTCAAACTTCCCTTTAGCTGTAAGATGCACCTCTTCTAAAATCACATTTTTATTTTACCCATGGATGTCTCGGTCCTCTCCAAGAGACCAGCCTACACATCTCTATTTTCCCTGTTTCCAAACAATGTGCTACCACCACTTTACAAAATAAACTTTTGTTATTAGGACATGAGTCCATGACTTTACATTATTTATGACATTGTTCGATGGCATTTCCTATTGAGTCAATCTTCACAGGCAGTCAGCTCCTTTAACACACCTCACTCCTCTGTATGGATGTCTGACAATACAAAAGGAGAAACTTCCACATTAATGAATCCTTAAGTCACCCTGAGCCCGACTATTATGCAACTGCATTTTTATGATAAATTTAAGTTTTCTGCATTTTAGCCTGTAGGAGGTAAGAAGCTGATTATCAAAAAAAAAAAAAAAAAGAAAACCTGTCTTGCATAATTTCCTGACAAATTATTTATTAATATATATTTCAAAGTGCAAAGCCCAACACCAGCTTGAAATATGTTTGAAATTTTACATTTCTCAGACTGAAAAAGGCAAGACATCTAATTGTTCGGTCACAATTCCTTACAAGTACTTCTTCAGGTATTTAACTTTAAGCAGGCAACCAGTGCAGGAATTAAAACACTTACCAAAGTGTTTGCTGGATCTAAGCCTAAAGCAGAAAACTGGTATTTAAGATTCCTGGTGGTTTATTCCCAGCGCTTATTAAGAGCTCCCTTTGCAATGGTTTGTACTGAACTGAAGTTACATTTCTTACATCTGTAAACAAGGATTATAATCAATCTATAACAGAGGGACATTTTAAAGCTTAATTAAATGATATTCAATCTTTGGATGGAAGGTGCTATGTAAGAGTGGAATAGCATTACTGCTATTTTAATTTCTTTAGCAGATTTTAATAGTAAATATTTCTTTCACCCTCATGCTCTGTATATACTAGAGATCTGTCTCAGAACCAGCCATATATAGCTACAGGTTGGGTTCAGGAGATGCTAAATTACTTATCCAGTGCAAACAATTTTTTTTTGATAATCAATCCTATCAACAAATGAGATAACCTAGAGTGATTTGTAACATGCTTAAGTTCTCTTTCCCAACTTAACCTGGAAAGCTACGTTAGCACCTTCTGGATAGTAATAAATATTAAATAATATTTGATGATTTCATTAATAGCCAAGAGTTCTGCCCAACCCAAATTTGTTCTCTTTCAAAACTGCTACAGAGAAAAACCCTGATCTTTACCATGAAGCATCCAAAGAGTATTTTAACACTCACTGTTCACACATGTTGTTATACAGCTTTCTAGACAGTGACTTAAACACAAAATACGTCTTTCCCTAGTTTAAGCTTGCCCAACCTTCCGAAAGGAGCAAGCAGCCAAAAGAGGAAAGCCAAAACCATGACCAGGAGGTTCATTTCCACCTTATTCTTACACAGTGACTTGCAGCCGACTTGGGCTACTACTGGTGCCCACATGCAGGAATCAGCATGGGCTGCAAGTACAGCCTTCATATGCAGTCCATTCTTTCTCAAGGAAAAGACAGCAGGATACAAAGTGTCCCATGGATCTAGCCTACAAACTACCAGCTGGAACACATGAAAGCATAAATGTAAGTATTTGAAGAAAAAAAACCACCCACCCCCCAAAATGCCAAAATAACAAGAAAAAGATGACAAGGAAAAAAAAATTTTAAAAATAAGGCACTGTACCCAAAACAAGTAACAGCTTGCATCAAATTTCTGTTTCATCACAACAAACCTATGACAAAAAACATGACTGATTCTTTTAACTACTGGGAATGAAAACAAGATGCAACAATTTTACAGACTCACTAACATCAAAAGGACTCTTTTATGGTCTCTTTCTATATTTCATCAATATTTCTACATTAATTGCAAAGGCTCCAGTTATTCCACGGTTGTTGTTTTGGTTTTTTTTCCTGGAGCATAAAATCAATTCTTCAAATAGAACTCATCATTCTTTCAAAGGTTTTAACGCCAAAACAGGCTATACTGAGTATTTCACTTGTTTATTTGCAATAGGTTAAGAACTTTGAGGACCTGATGAATTCTCTCCCATGGTTGGGGGCCCCTACAGTTTTTCTTCACTTAATTAAGCTGGTCATCTACTTTCACCACATTTATAAGAACTTTTTGTTTTTATTCTTCCATCAAAACTGGATGAAACTGGCCAGAAGTTCAAAGGCACTTTTGCACACGTATTCACAAGCACACACACAGATGAGTATAATCCTCTATCTTTGCTTAGAGGAACATTAGTTGAAACTATGAAGTTGACGTTTGGGGAATATAATTCTTAGAAAACAAAGGTATCAAAACCAGTGAAAACCCTTCCAACCATTCCAACGCTTACCTCTGGTTTTCACCTTTAGATACCAGATACACAACTTACAATTAATTTACCATCATCCTATTCCTAATGCTGATACAACAAAATATCCCCCAGTAAGCTGGATAGCCCATTCTACTGAGTAACCCCTAGATACAGGTTTCAGGAAGCTAGTCATGAAACCAAACCCATTTTGCAAACAGACCTCTAATTACAAGTGTCTCCCTTGTGTGATTGGGTTCCCTCATTTCTTGTTCTCCTTTTCTGTTTAACTCCCAGTATTGGTAGGAAGAGCACCTGTCCATTCCCATTTTCAAAATCTTGTGCACACTGCTAAGCCAGTATATTCACAATGCTTTGATAACATTTGCAAGCCTATAGAGATAAAAATCATGGCTCAGTTCCCATGTGTGTTTCGAAGTATTATTGACTGGCTGATCTACAGAAGAGTATTTGCAGACACTACAGAAAATTCATTCCAGGCTTCTGGTTGTGGGAGACATGCCAAAATACCAGTCACCTCCCAAAGCATAAGTCCCCATCAGTTGCAGGGTGTGATTAAACATTTAGAGAGCACTGCCTGCCATTCAGCGCAATCTCCAGGATCAGCCAGTCATTCTTCACATTCACAGCTATAAAAGCAGTGCTGCGCATTGAGAACTTGGCTTTTGTCACCAATTCAAAAAAACTATCAAAATACTAGGGCAGTTAATCCCTGGAAGGCCTTGTGATCACATTCCTTGACATGTTTGATAAATATGGAAATAGTGAAAATGTTCTGACTTGTTAAACTTGCAGTCTCTTTAATGCAGTTCTTGGCCCCAGCATGCACAGGTTGCTGACTTGGCACACCCAGAGGACCTTTGCTCACCTTTCTCAACAGACCCATGCTGATAAGTCTGAGTTTCCCCCAAGAGCAAAACAAAGTCATGCTTATTAAAAAGTTTGCTCAATTCATAGAGCAGCGCCCTCATGAAAATAGATGTCGGAGCAAGAGTAAAATCTCCACAGGCACATGTATACAACCATAGATGTTAAAAAAAAAAAAATCAAACTGGAATTTGAATGACTCATTCTTTAAAAACAGACTAGACTAAAATGTCTTAAAGTTTTATGGACCTCTAAAGAATATCACCTGTGTACTTACATATGCTGATGAAATGATCGTGTTAACATAAAGAACACAATTGTATAAAATTTAAATTGCTGTTATCTTTTTTACCCTACTATATAATTAACTAGCCATGGGTTCATGCGACAATGAACAAAGCATGTGTCCAGGTAGCTTAGAATGTTACATATTTTGCATAAATAGACATTAGTATAGTTATTTTTTAGAATACTACAGGATGGCATGAGTTCTACAGTATCTTTTACTTTGCCACACCCAATTTACTTTCTCATACTCAGCACAATAGATTGCTTCAGCCGCAGAAATAAAAGATAGTGCTATAAAAGTTGTGGGAGAGAAAAACTCCAATGGCTACATACTACTGACTACTAATTATTTTTCAAAAAGAAACATTCAAACACAGATTAATGCAAGTTCTGCAAACTGTTTTCCACAGGTGTAAAGATGGTTGATATTGTCAGCTTAGCTTTCAGCTGTTCTATTTGAAAAACAAAACACTTTTGATACTTAGAGGTTATAGTCTTTTAAAAGGTATATGACACTTTCACAGCACTTCAAAATGGAAAATTATTTCCATGTGACAAGGTAATATTAAAGGATTACACACAACCTAGACACTTCTCTAATCAGTGTCTAAAAACCAACATTTTAATGAACTGAACTTGCACAGTTGTGCGTTTTCTCATTTAAAAAATGAGAAAACTCATTTTGTACATCATCCCAGAACACAGTTGCTGTCAGTCATTATAGCTGAAACTGCAAATAAAAGTTGTATTATAAACATAAGCTACTATATTATAATTTATGAACTCACTCAATATCCTTATCCTTAGACAAGTGTCAATGGGGTGTAAAACCAGTCAAACTCTACTTCCACATCTCCTCAGGATACCCCAAATTAACCCTAACATTTAGCCCTGTTCTCCCAGGAATACAAATTTCCTTTTACTGCGCATCTTTAGAATAAAAAAAAAAAAGTAAGTATATAACAACTTTTAAGTATCCATGCATTTATGCCAATTATTAAATACAGTATGTTGGAGATAATTTATATTTAAAAATATTCACAACAGAAATTAAATATGATCAAGTAGTTTTTCAAATACTCCACAGTATTTCTGGAAAATGCTTTTTAATTACAAATTTTCAGGTATAACCAAAACTACTAAACAACAACCAAGGCAAAACATTGCCTATGTGATTACATAAATTGATAAGGTATTTTACATATAAAATCATGAATGAACAAGACTGAATAACAAGCCATAGTTTGATAATACTACATTCATACGAAACCATTTAAAACACACTTACAATAGGAACAAGACGGAAAGACTTCAAAGTTCAAGTTTATTCTAGTTACTAATAGTGTGCAACATGCTCACAATCGCTCCTGTGAAAATTATGAATAGAAGGATGCCTTTATTATTTTTAATTTAAAAGCTTGGTTTTAATTTTCTGACCTTATATACAACAGCAGAGAGAAGCACAACAAAGCAAATTTGAAGGAAATTTGACTACAGAGAAAATGGAAACACATCAGTTTGTTTTCATTACTCAAGTCAAATTAAAAGCAAGATGAAACAAAGGCAGGCATGCAGATGTTTGTATTCTTAAAAATGTGTGTTTTACCCCACGAAAACACAATTTTCTTAGCCACACTGGAGAAACCATCTCTTCTGTGTAAAACCGGTACTGTTTAAATGTAAACAGTAATGAGAAAAGAGTATAAAAAACAGAAAAGGAGGGATGACAAGGTGAGGCAGTAACACACTCATGGAGATAACCTGATGGGCAAAAGCATTTCAAACTCAATATAATCTATTCTTGTTTGCTTAAGCAACATATATCTTATTTTCATGAAAATGTTCAGTCAAGTCTAACAAAAAATCTACCTATGGATATCCTAAGACCATCCTTTCCATATGAAAATGTACAGAGAACAAAAAGATAAAAGATCTTCATACGTTCAACAAATTCCCACTCTAATTCTATGTCAGGGTAATAGTGTCCGAGGGGGTAAGCAGAAGCATAAAACAAAATACCCTCTGATTTCAGCCTACTGCTCACTCCCATTAACTTTCTGCAGTTCTGAGCACCACCAGCGAGTGGCACACTTCAAGTTCTAGCCCTTTCCAAGCACTGTTCTATTGTGGTAACACAATTTTGCACCATAACCCCATGATGGATACAGTTGCTGATGGCGCATTAGTGGTGACTGACAATGATCACAATGTTACAAGGAGTCAACACTTCTAAAACCCGTTCTATATTCTGTCAAGAATGATAGCCTATTGCAAAAGATGGAAACAGTCTGCTCTCCTTTTTTTACAGCTGTGGTTTGCATATTTATAATATATTTTAAGATTTTTTAAAAATTTTTATTTTTAAAAAATCACTAAATTTAACAAAAACTTTAAAACTGTGTCCCAAGGAAGACTTACTTTACATTACTTGTTTATGCTACACTTTTACCACCCTTATGATATGTCAGATCCAGTGCCAGGGTTACATTAAAAATAGTTTTCAGTTAAGTTGTTGTGGGGGTTTTTTTTGGTTGAGTTTTTTTGTTGTTGTTGTTGGGGGGTTTTGTTGTGTGGGGTTCTTTTGGTTTTGTTTTGTTTTTTGTTTTTTTCCAGTAAGAGACAATTCCATTGACCAACATTCCCAGAGGTGAATTTGTATATACAAAGGATCTAGTACAACAGACAATTTTAATTACAGCTACTCAACCTCGACCTCCCTATCTCCACTTTGCCCAAGAGAACTGTCTTTATAGAGTAAGAAAAACAAGAGTGTTCAGACTATATAGTGAAACAGACTTTTACTTATTTTCAGATCTCCAGAAGCTATCAATGAAGGTGCCAACTATTGTTGATTTTAACAGGCCTGTTTAACTCAACTGTGTGGCATAAACTTGAGAGTCCCAAATGCTATAAAGCAGTTTGTAACATTAAGAAATCCAATTTGAAGGCAAATTCATATTTTCTCACTCTTTTGACTTTCACCTAGAGTGGCAAGAACCCGCTGCAAGAAGGAAAAAAAAACCCAAAAGCCCACACAATAAAACCCAAACACAGCCTGGTCTGGTTTACAGATGACAAAACAGTCAGCATTGTATTTGCATAATTTTGCATCATTACTTACATAAACTTTAGGACGGTATAAGTAATCACTGAAGCAGAAAGCATCAGAAGGCAAGCCATGGATTACATGTAAAGCCAGGAGTGCAACTACTAGATTGCAAATATTTGATCAAAACACTACCTCTCTACAAACAAGGTTAAAAGTAAAAGGAATATGCACATTGTGAGGCTTTTCCAATTACAACAAACTAATCTGCTGGTTCAATTTGGAAAAAGTTAATGCAGAAATTTAAACTTGAAGTTGGTTACTCAGGGACAAGTAAAACCAGGGTAAACAGAAAATTTGCCCTGCAGTTGCTGACAGGTAGTGCACAAGCCCAGTGCAAGTGCAATGGATTCCATGATACTGGGGTGAATAGAGAAGGAGAGCTTCGAATTAACAAATACAAACTTGGGTGACTGTTAAGAGTCCAGAGCGAAGTATAGTTTAGCTATGGAATCAGATTACAGTGAATCTGATTATACTATCCAATTGAATACTAAGAAAAAGATACATGAACAAATATTCAGCAGTGTACACCATATGATTACAAAGGCATTCGTATACCAACTAGCAGGGCATAACTAATGCGAACACAAAAAAAAACCAGCCTTAGAGAACACTGTAAAACAGCATAGTTAAGTAAATATTAACACTGGAAGGAAAAACATGGAGGGAATAAAGAGGTAAAGTTCAAAACCAGGAGATAAAAACCCCATATCCCATGATGTAGCACCTATACAGAGAAAAAAATCCAGAACTCTAGCAAAGACATTGGGCACCATAAAAGACCCAAGTATTTTACATTTATATTGCAAAAACCAGGAGAATACATTATGAATGCAGATATACATATTTCATTTACAAAGAAGAAAGGAGAAACTCTTTTCATGTATGCACTGAAAGATGCTACCCTTAACCCATTAATTCACTGAATATTAAGTATTTATGTATGGTCTACATGCAAATACAAAACAAGCATGTATCTAAGTGAAAAAGAGAACCAAAAGAAAAAGTAAAAGGAAAATACAGAGCATTGGAAGGACAAGGATGAGACAGAAAACCTCCAGATAATGGGTTTTGAGGCTGAGCTATACAGACCACCCAACAAAGAAAAGCTTTTGGTCTAAGGAAAGCAAAAGCTGTAGCTGTCAGTTTATATATACTAGAATCCTTGTCACAAGCAGGGAGACTGGGTACGAACTGATTCATCATGTTTTGGGGGTTTTTTTTTCCCTCCCTACAGAGAATTATGAAAGAGTTGTTTTTTGAGGACAGAGATGAGGTGGCTACAAGAGGACACATTCCCTACAAGATCTACCTAAATCAGGCTAGGCCATCTGTAAGAATTAGGCAAATCCAAACACACACGGAGGCTCCAAAGTAGCATAAAACCTCTGCTTTACCTTTTCTCAGAAGTCTTTCCACAACTTGAGAGCCAGTTCTGCAAGCGATATACCCGACCACAGAGCAAACCTTCTGAAGGATGTAGAAGAGCATGAAGGACCAAAGACGAAAGCCGAAAGATTCGAAGCCTGTACTGACATCAAGAGTATTAACAGCAAAGGGGGCTATGCTTTCCATGCAGGCTTCAAACAAAGCACTGAAAGCGTTCAGATACAAAGTTAGAAGGCTGAGTTGCAATCTGAAATATTTCCTAGAAGAGCTCATAAATTGGCTGAAAAAAATATATTTAAGTACTTTTTACATAAAGAAAAAGTTTCTCTGTTTTCTCTGAGTGTAACTTCGAAGCATAAACAGATTATAAGCACCACCAAAAATGTCCAGAACACTGGACATTGCCTACAACACTGTTACAAAGGAAACAAGTGGCTCTATCAAAAGGTACACCTAGTGAAGTCAAATCCATACAGTCTGGTGGATAACACAACATACAACTGTATGACTCACATTCCTAACTTGGAAAGAGTACCCGTTCAAAAGAAATAATACTACATTATCTATTGTTATCAGGTTATAGCAGCTCCATGAGCACCAGCAGGATTAAGATCAAGATGAAAAGTTAACATCAGAAAAGAAGTCACAAATGGTATTTGAAGTTATTAACTGGCATTAAGACCATAGTTTAGTTAAGAAAACAGCTAAAAGCTGTGAACTTTGGTGAAGAGATCACTGCCTAGCAAACTGCATGTAATTACAAGAAATGGCACCTCAGTCATATTCCAGATTACAAGGTAGACACAGTTTAGTAATTAGCTGTAGTATCTCAAGAAGGTATGAAAAAATGCCTAAGAACAGAAAGAAGCAACTAGAAATAAAAATTAAAAAAACCAAACCAAAAAACAACTAGGATAAAAACCAAAACAGGATGACATAAAAGTTTAATATTAATATTTTCCTAGCTAGCAGAATTTCACAACTTAGTTTTGTTAATAGCCACAAGTAGAGAGGCCTTCTGTCAGAGGACTAACACAAGTTCAACCTATTACAGTTTGGAAAGCTAGGCAAGTTGAAATTTTTCAATGCCCTAGCTGCATGAAACAACAGTAAGATCACCAAAACAAAATAGCCACCTATCATGTCCTAATCGCTCAACCCTATTACTCTGAGGAACTTAAGAGAGCGTAAACACAGTAATTATAATGCAATAACCAAAGTAATTAGAACTCTATTTGGTGGCCTGGTAACTTCAGAACCAGTTAAGGCAGACAACATAGAGGCAGAACACAGGTGTATACAGAGGAAAAATATGCAATTTTTGCCTCTGCTGTGATATAGAATGTGAAATTTTTTCTTTCTTTAGAGCAAAACACGACCTTCCATTGCTTGACTTCTCTGTAACAACAAGATGGGGAGCAGGACCAGGAGTGCAACTTGCTAGAGAACACACAAAAAGCCTTTGAGTACAAGTGACCTCCTGATACGTTAAAGCAGAACGGGGAAGAAAGGAGCAAAAGAGTAGATGAATTGCAGAGTATTCTGCAAAACAGACTGAGTTGGATCAACAGGATCAAAATTAACTGTTTCAGCAGGCACCTAAGACCAATGGACTTCCATATAGGACATCTCAGCACCTGGAATCTCAGGTGGACTTTCCTCCATATCACTCACACTTCTGTGATGCAAAGATAATGGTTTTAACATTGTAACACTCCGCTATGCGCTCAGAGGGAAAGAACACGAATACAGATAGTATATGATTCCACTTCCTGTGACTCTACTGATTGGTTTTATTGTGAAGTCTATTTATACAGCTGATTATGAATTTCTAGTGTACCTTGATTACTGCAATAGCAGCTGGACTACTTCCTTTCTCTTATCACTTAACTGCATTCTTGATTACTGAGTGGTATATGAAAGCTTGTGAAGCAAGTACAGGAAGATCAAACAAAAGCCATGATTTCCTCTTAGACCACTACATAGTATTTAGCCTGCCAATGCAAGACCTGCAGCAGCTCTGACCTGCAGCAGCTCGGAGCAGTCAGATTCCAAATGGCCCTACAAATCTGACCTTATACTATCCTGGTTTTGTTTGTACCAACCAAATCAGAGCAAGCTGTTTGGGCAGCTCCATGATAGACAACATCTCCAAACATAGGAAATTCCCAGTCATCCAGTGGCTGTATGATGTGGTCCCACCAGGCAGTCTATGAGGTCTATCAGATCTGTCCCTACAGGAATAGCACTACTACTAAAACTTGAATCTACCTGCACTACACACAGTCTGCATGATACTAGCATCTCAAGGTAACAAACCATCATGAAATACTCCACTACATATCCTATCTTTTCTTTCCAAAAGAATTATTTCAGAAAGAAGAGAGGATTCAAGTCATTGCTCTGAGGTTTATGATGGATGTAGAACACAATATGTATGATGTACTGTGCTAACGAGAAGAGTAAGCACAGCCAGAAGCAAGCACACACCTCACTCAAAATATTTTTATTTACAAATTTGTCAGATTGGTGAAGTTCTCTATAAGGCTTAGAATGGTCTGGAATTGCTCCCCCCCGTTATACTACAAAACAATTAACAGAACAATTCAGACCTAAAAACATGAGGAGTTCCCCAAAAAAAAAATCCTCTTATCAAACCTGAAGCAAGCACATGAGTTATGCCACCATTGCAGGTGGCCTTGCCTAATGCAGAAGCCAATATGTGCAGTGAAGGATACACCACAATGAGTTTCTGATAAAACGTATAGACAAATCCAGTAATAAATTTAGGTTGACAGCAGCATAGTTTGTTATTTCCAAAAATTTTAATGAGAAAGGACTATTTTTTTTTTTTTAATGTCACTAGCATCTGGGGAAAATAGATAATTTGTAAAAGCTTTTATTAAAACAACTTGTATTGTTAAAAATATTTTGTCGTAGAAGACACACACACCAATTCTTGCTTTGAGCACACTGCAAGCCTCAGCTTGAAGTTACATTATGTGACTGGTGAGGTGCTCTCAAAAAGGGTATTTCTTTCATATTGCACAATTAGCAAACTTCAAGTCTTCTGTGTTGCAAAACAGAGCAACGTAACAAAACCCAAACCCAAACAGAAATCTGTTTTAACAAGCCTCTCCCATGGTTTTTTGTCCCAACTGAGGGTTAAAAACAGGTAATTTAAAGTAAAGCTATTGTGGGATGTTTTTTGGTGTTTTTTTTTTTTTTTAATCTACACTTTGAGGTAATGAATAAACTGTGACAAACTACAAAAGAAAAAATGCTTGCAAAGGACATGGAAAGTTTGACAGGGGCAGAATTATTTCTAGATGCAAGAACAACTCTGTTGCATCTCTCTCTTACTCCCAAGGCAAAGTAACAGCTTCCATAGTTTGTAGTTTCCATTTCCATTCAACTTCTGATGTCTCCTTTCACTTCCTAAATAAAAGAGAATCGAAGACTCTGGGGAATTGTGTTTTTTAAAGTCTTTTAAGGATTCAAGCACAAGAGAATCAAAAGGGTATCAACATCAGGCTGCATAAGCACCACAGGCAGAACTGAAAAAAATACAAGACTACTTAGAGGAGATGTTAAGTACATTTTCTTTTGCAGTCCTAAACACAATTTACCCTATGTACTGCAGAAGACAGAGACATATTCATTTAAGCTGAATTTTCGTTTAAATCAAGTTTTCCTGCCCTCAGCATTACAGTGTTTTTCCCACCTTAGACGATTTAATAGAAGTTGCTAACTCTGCCTACCAACCTTCTCCTAACAACAGCGACTAGAAAATACTACTACATTACATGTGACTCCATGGGAGGCTGCTGTCACAAAGTTCATTGTATGCATATAACTTTCAGAAAGGGGGAAGCTAGCTTTATTTCCTTTTTTTGGCACTCGAGCAAGATGCCAGAATTACAAGACTGCTTTATAGCTATATATTATACACACAGCATTTTCCCAAGTGGAAGCCTTGTTTCAGTGACATTATGTATTAGGACCCTATATCTCTAAGTTATTACAGATGGGGGTGTGTCAGCCCCCTTTACTGTCTAGCACTTCCCATTATACTTCATTTTCAGTCCTGTAGAATGTTACTGAACTTCACCTATTTCATTTTAATTTTCCAGGATCAGATTTAAAACAAGGCTATAAGAAGAAAATCAGCTGTGTGCAGGATGGTGCAGGAATTATTCATTTTGGTTTCACTTCATTGTAAAGCTTGTATCCAAGCCCTCACTGCACACTGATAAAGTTCTGTTCTGAACACGAAATTACTCTTTTCTTTAGCAAGTGAAACCTACCTTAAGTGCTTCACAGTTACTTTGCCTTCAGAATACCTCTGTCCTGAGAAACAGATGAATCCCATTTACAGATACAGAATGGAGCCACAGACAAATTAAGTTAGAGTTTTGGATGCCCGGTTTGAGCTACTCACAACTTGATTGTTCAGTTTACCACTGCATGCTGCAACATTTAATTTGTTAAAAGAACAGCCTCTACTGAATAGTAGTTGTAGAAGTGAGCACTACACTTTCAACCTCACAAACCAAGCATCCAGAAAATGAGACGTACTATCAATGATCAGCTGTGAAAAATATGCTTATAATGATTTAATCATCCTTAAGTATACTTATACATGTTTATAGAACCAAAGACACATCTGATACTCCAAAGAAGAATTCAGCTGTCTCGGTAAAGTCTTAATCGCTTCAGAAAAATCAACTTCTGCAAAACAATGCGGCAATGATCTTGCAAACAGTCTCCTTCACTGCAATCAGATCTATTCCTTGAACAGATTGAGGCAGAGATGTCATGTAAAATACAGGGCAGTGAGATTAGATTATCTCATAATACTAGAAGAGAAAAATTAAGGTTGCATAGAAAAAATTAATCTCCAGTGCTCTAAGACTTAACTCTCCATCATAATACCTTCAATGATGTTTTGACATTTTAAAATAAAGTATCACATTTGTTTTTACATGGGTTCTAGGAAGATTACTAAAGATCACCCATTATTCTGATTCATTTTAGCTCATGGTCCAGGAATGAATAGCTGACTAAGGTGAAAAGATCAGTATTCCTTAAGCAGCAACCAGAAGATTGCTTTAATCTGGAAGCCCTTTTCATAGTGTATCTATCGTGTTCTCTGTATTTAAATTTTCTCCTTTAAAAATCTGTCAATCAAGAAATATAGTTTGCACCAGTTAGATTATTCTCTGCTTAAAAAAAAAAGAACCTTTTTGCTATCTGCTAAGCTAAGTTACTGTCTTAGAACAAATAAAAAGATGCATATAAAGCTGCTGCAAGATATCAAACAAAAACACAAATAGAAGGGAAATAGTGTTCTTTATGAAGCACACTTGTTTCTTCTGTAATGCTGCAGAGTATCGCTTTCTGACACACCAAACAGACATTCCATCTGTAATACACAATAAAGAACATTTACGCAAGAACTACATTTGTTTGACATTTAACTCAAAATTTTATTACCTCGTCTCCAGTATAGCCTTGTTGCTTCTATGTATGAACGTAACTACTTTAATAAGTAACAAATACTTCAGTAGATTCTTCAGAGCACAAAATTCTTTTAAGCTTCTATATGTATAATCACACCTTGAAAATGAGAAACTTCAATCCATAAAAATTTTTGGTTCCATTCATACCACTGTACTTCAACAGAGAGTTCTCCTGCAGGCTGATTTATGAGTCCAAAGCAGCATACTCACTTATGAGCACTGCAAATAGACATCAGGCCATTAAAGCAGACTGTAAAACTCCTAGCAGCAATTCCAAGAAGTTTATGTATTTGTCTTTAAACAAAAAAAACCAGTGGCAGATGAGCCACACAAGTGAAAAAGTTGATCTCATTTGAAACATTACATAGTTGACACTATAACTTGATATCGCATTTGGTCTCACTGCTAACCTGAGGTTCAAGTCTTCTGACATACTTGACTGTTAATGGTTGGACTCAGTGACCTCAAAGATCTTTTCCAACCTAAACAATTCTATGACTCTATGAGTCTATCAATGCTGGGTCTGCCACTGACTCAGTAATCTTTGAATTAGTCATTTTATACTCTACATGCTTTTGTTACTTATCCATAGATTAATTTCTTTAATATCAAACAGACTTCAAGAGAAACATTTATTTGCATTGTGCTTTGAGACTGTAAGATAAAATATCTTAAGCTTTCAAAATGTTTAAATTCTTGCTTGACAAGGTCAGGACTCATATGGTCTTCCCATCGGAACTAAACTAAACTCTAAGGAACAAAAATGAGGCCACAGTGTCCTGTAACTTACATCTCCTTGTGGTGCATCCCAGCAGATGATGCAAACAAACCTTGTTGTGGCCACACAAAGATCTGAAAGCTTGCCTGTAAAGAAAGGGGTCTTCAAGGGCTAAGAGTGTCTCCAGGTGTCTGCACAGATACATTTGTTTACTGACATTGAAGACAACTCAAAATGATTGGTAAAATATCTAACGTTTAGAGCTTCCAGTGTCAACAGTTTGCAAGAAACCTTGTATTATTCTTGGCAAGAAACTGTGGAAACTGGTAAGAAAATAGTCAGGATACCTTTGTATGTCAGGGAACTGGAATTTTTCACGGAACAGTTTCTCTTGTAAATTTTTCTGCACCTAGTTTAATCAACAAAATTTGCAGCTGTTAACAGCTTATGCTTCCATATGCTACCCCATATAAATGCATTTCTTAATCAAGACAGAAGCTCCTTTAGAGTCCAATTGTTTTAATTGGACTTGGTACAAAAAAAAAAAAGCATAAATAACAAAGTTACCCACCAAAAGTACAGTCAAGCGCAGGTTTCAGGAAAACTGCTTTCCTCCAACCTAAGGCTATGTAAGCACAGGGGCAGAGGAGGTTGCTTGGCTTTCTCACATACACAGCACAGACAACAGCTGCAGCTTAGGTTTCCTGATCTCAGGAGAAATACACTTCCCCCTCATTTAGGGCCAACTAACTGGGCTCATGGTGGGTGGAGCGCATTTAAGAGACTTTCAGCAAAACTTGAGGTAATTACTGTAACCTTACGGGAATACATAGTACACAAAACATAAAGGGTGTTATTTCAGTAAACTGTTCTGGATTATTTCAGAGGCTTCACTTCATTTGCATTTTTCATTGCCTGCACCCTCTGTCCCATCTCTCAAAAACAGGGGAGGGGAACAATCTTGCATATAAAAATTTCTTAAGTTTTTAGTAAGGTACTCTTGATTGAGACTTGCACCATTTCTCCAGTTAGTTCCCCTTTGTTGTTTCAGACCAATTAAATACAGGGGAGGTGCGTGGGAGTGTACTTTGGGTTATTGTTTGCTTTCTACATTGCACTCATTATTTCACATCAACTAGAATGATGAACAAGCTGGTGCACAAATATTGAAACATCTGGAATTTACCAAGATCTGGGATTATAAATGGAAGTTTATATGATCTATAAAGAAAAATGCTTTCAGGGCTTTTTCCTTCAAATGCCTGAATAAACACATTAGAAAAGGCATCCTCTGACTGGCAAGAACATTTTTAACAGGGACTTTAAAAGGTTTCTGACTGACAGTGTTATCACCAAGCTCTCCACTGGCACTAACTACATTGCTGAAAACTGACCTCATCTGTGACACCATCAGACCCTGAAGAATATGCAAAGGTTGTAAACACAGCATAGCAAAAAGAAGCTTCATGTTTCTGGAAAAAAACCTGTATTAAATATTCTACTTTAAAAGTTTAAAAAAACCCCATAACACCCAAAACAAGAAAACATCACACACACACAAAAAAACCAAACCCAAACAACTAAGCTAACAGTGCGTACTTCAGTATTACATAGAAGCAGAAGAAAGCGTTGGGGCTACCGTATTCTTAATCAGGGCTTGAAGTAAAACCAGTAACCCTCCTACTAACCCAAATGCTCAAATTCAACAGAAAAGGTAAGGGATAAGTCTGGTGTGAGAGGTGGCATGACACATCTGCATTATCAGGTCATCCACTACGACCTCTGAAGTCACACCAGACTAGAACTACAAAGTGAGTCCAACTCACAGCCAATGGCCTGATCAATTTAATGTGCATTCTCAATAATTATTAGCTATCAAGTAAGTACGACTGGCTGGACAATGCCAGTAATATTTTTTAAAATTCTGAAGGCATTTAATTACAGTTTTCCCTGCAAAAGTAGATTAGAGGGATATGAAGTATTGAGAGTCCTGCAGTATATTCTTGTAGACCATTTTTACTGCTTGGCTGTTTTCAATGGTACATCCTTTTCAAACCTGCTTTTCTGATACCGTCTTAAGCTTCCTCCCCCCACCTTCTCCCTAAAGGATATGTGCACAGCTCCTCATCACACCTCAAACTGAGCTCTCCCATATCCTAGTAAGATATTATGCTCTATTTTGTATTCTTCCGAGTTTTCCTTAAGACATTCATCCATCCCTTGCAGAAGATGCTCCTGCCTAGGATGTGCTCTCCCTTTGTACTGTTTCCCCAAAACTTTCTTCTAGAACAACATATTTACAATGCACTCAGAAATTAGGAAAACATATTGCAAAACAAAGGAGGAAACAACATCATCTTAACAGGGTGCAAGTTCCTTGAAATGTGACTGATAGTTAATCATAATGGTCATTAAGAACCTAAACACTCCCTCTGTGGAATACACAGTTTAAAAATACTGGGATCTTTAGACCAAGGATCTCTCTTTTGTAACTCCAGTTTGAGGAACCTTTAAACATCTCAAATTTGGTGAAAAACAGATGTGAAACTACTGCTGTTAGCTGCAAGGGCATTCTGTCTTTGAAGTTGTTAATGTTGCCTTTTCTCACAAGCCACACTAGCTCTTCAGTGTCACATCAACCCTTGTTTATGTATCGCGGAAGAAAAAGTACACATCCTGACGAGATTTCAGATGAGTTCTTCCCATCCTATGTGACAGGTCAGTTCACAGAGCCAGTCTAAGATGATCAGAAATAAGGAACTCTGTCACTGTTTTCTACTCCAAAGCTGAAGATAGCATCAAAGGTTTTAGTGACAGAATTTAGTCGACCTCCCAGAGCACCAAAGGAGACATTCATCACTGACACCAGAATGAGGGAACCATGTTGAATAAAATAACAAACATCTGGTACAACTTAAGGAGAAATCTAGAGCAGGCTTCTGAGGTCCTCTATAGGTTAAAATAGTTTTGACATGCATCCAAACCCTGAATCTAGAATCACCCTGCCTATGATACAACTTTTACCAGTATCTTATCTTCCGAAGGCTAATCTCTGATCTAACATAAAAATAGTAATTTCCCCTTCTATTTATTTTTAAATAAGCTATAATGATAAACATGCTTCTGAAAACATGGCCAGATCATAGGTTGGCTTGTCTACAGACAAATTGCAAAACAATGATTACTTCAAACCCATTTCCTCTAACTCCAAGCACCTGAGTTTTTACTTCCAATCATCCAATCACCAGTTTACAGGCACAAGGCCCATTATACATAACCATGAATTTTCTGCAAGCAGGCATCAAATCTGCAGGGCTAGATCCTACTTCCAAAGTGGGGAAGTAAAGTAAAAGATGGCATTAAAAGTAAGTGAGGCCTAGAAGTATTTGTGAATTTAAATATGCAAGTGCAAAGGAGTATAAAGACAAATGATACCAAGAAAAAGGAAACCTTATTTACAGGTCATCTATGGTAAATAGGAAGCAAGTGCTGTGTTACATCACCCATGGATTATTCCCCTTGACACTTCTGTGACCAGGAACTGATACCTTCTATCACAATCACTGTGCTTTGGGATGTTCATCATTATTTATAAGGGAGAGTTTTCCCCTGAGTAGGCAGCCCACAAAAGTGTACATTCAAACTGGATAGTTTAGCTCTGGAGCTGCTGGAATTTAAGATCTTCTGGGTCACTTTCATTCCTGTCACTATTTTCCCCTTCTACACATACAACACTCTTGCATACAAATTAATGTGACTGTCCATCAACACAGCTTTTTCCCAGCATACCACCAGTCTTTCTCCTTCAAATTAAATAATTTACAAAAGTCTATCTTTTAAGACCAGTCAGTGTTTTTTAGTATTCTATCTCAGAAGTTTCTCACCTCCCTTTTTAAAAATGAGGTAATTTATACCATATTTTTAATATATTTGTCTGTACTTTACATTTTCACATCACTTGCATACCCCGAGCAAGTTCTGTTGACCACAACAGTTAAATCTAATGTCTGTTTGCTCATCTTAAAGCAAAAGTGACTTGTTCATCCAACATATTCAGATTTCAAGTGTCCTACTGATGATGATTTTGCTTATTTGCCATACCCGTTTCTTGGCCATGCTTTATCTTATTCAAGCTTATCAACAATTCCATAACATTGTTTCTGTGAGGAAACACATTCTCCTTGGAGCTAAGCCTAAATCTGAAGTCAAAGCTTGGCTGTTACCACCAGAGTTCTAGCAATCTAATATTCTCTAGTTCAGATTTTGTAGTATGGCTTGTGCCTACTAGAATAAAATAAAAAGTGAAAAGCTGTAAAGTCATGGTTTCACCTCTACAATTAGCAAAAACACTAGCCTTTCCTCATCAGGAACTCAGCAATTTACAAACACATTTCCCAGCAACCCAAAATCCCCAGGAGTAGTAGCTTCATATGTTTTGCCTATGCTTGACCATCATAACTCATAAAAGGTGGGACAAATCTTGACATCAAGGCCTGACCAAAGCACAGGTGCTTGAATATTGCTATTCAAGAAGGCTCAGTTGTCTTGAACAGTCACGTAACCCAAGACAAGGAAATATCAAGTCTTCCTATGACACTAAAAAAACTAAACATCGAGAAGATAAGGATATTTGAATAAGAATCAACTGGAGAGATTAAAAACTAAGTAGGAAAAAGAACAATTGTTAGTGACCGTTAACCAAACTAGAGCAGGCTGCAGAAACACTTGAATTTAAATTTGAATCTTGAATTAAGGAAGTTAAGATGTGCTGGGGAGCATGAAGAATTGGCTACCCTTAGGTCACCCATGCAAATCAAAAGAGATAAGGAACAAGCTTACACTGTTTACTTAGAACCAGACAATCCATATACATGGCCAGCTACATAATTTATAATTTAATTTACAGGAGAGCCTCAATGCTGTCATCACCACATTGGATTGTCAATGTGTAAGAAAAGGAAGTAGTAGTTACAAAGCCTACTTAAAATGCATAAGGGCTTCCTTTAAAAACAGCCTATGTTTATAGAGTATTTTCATCACCAAGTAAATCACTTTGAAACTTTTTTTTTTTTTAGAAAAAGTACCGTCAAAAATCTAGGGGAATCAATTTAAATTGTTTATGCTGGTACTTTTCTTTAAGATATGTTTGAAGGCAACTGTCAGGAATCTTAAGACAGAATGATCCATCAACTGAACTTGTGCAGATAAAGTTAAAATAGGTTTCCTTCAGAAAACTACCAATTTCTTTGATATATCATTTCTCTTCAACTCTTCTAAAGAAATAAAAGTTATAGAGGCTTTTCTATTAAAAACTACAAGCTACCAGCCAAATGCTCACTCCCTCCCCCTTATTTCAAAAGTATACTGTTATACTGGCACATACATAGCAACATTCCATAGCAGTCATATCAGTAACATCATAAATTCACATGAAGCTCGTAATTTTGACATGAGCATTCATGTAAACATCCTAACCTTCAGGGCTTCTACTCAGACCAGTGAGACTTCCTGGTGCACAAAAGTCCTGGCAACACTTAATTTTAGTACTGTGCAGGTGCCCATTCTAGGAGCAACCAACTTTGAGAATTTTGAACAGAATATGGGCTATAGAGAGACTGTTGTTCGAAGTTAACAAACTGGTTTCCAAAGCAAATTCACACATAAATGCCCTCTCTCAAATGCTGTATTTAGGGGAAAGTTTTGCTTTTCATCCCCTTCCTTACCTTTTGGCTTTTCAATTCTCATCCTTTCATCACAAAAACCCACTGAGCAGCACTTGCAGTCATTAATTTATATAGGAACAAAAAAGAGTACTGTCTGTTTTCCTCATTCTTCCTGATTCCTTACTCTGGAAAAAGGACAGTTGCTTCACTGAGTTGGGGAGGAGGGAAGGCCTTTTTTTATCAGTCAGTATTACATTTAATGAATGCTTTGCAGAAAATATTCTCCACTCCAGCCTTGCGTATGCTCATTTAACAAGATTCATTTTAAAATCCATTCCTTGGAAGAAAAAAAAAAGTCTACATACCTGAGAAAGAGAGCTATTTAGTCTCCTTTTGGTGTCAGTTCAAACTAACTGAGCTGTCTTGAGGGTACACTAGCAGGATGTGATGCAGTTTGTGCTTGATGATGAAGCTACAACTTCTTCCAATACTCCAGTGCTAAGGGCTTCAAAACTACTGTTTGAAAACGACACTAAACTGCATATGCTACACAATTGCATTAGAGAAATGAGGCACTGTACAGAGATCAACTCATTTAATTATATCCAAGTACATCTGTTTTTTCTGCAGATCAAGGATGAACATCCCAAAACACCTACACTTCTCCAAACTTGAGACAAGCAGGCGCTCAGCACAGTGTCACCAGTAAAAAGACCTTTCCAGAAGAACCTTTGATAGTGTACAGCAGTTACCCCCATCTGATGCTTTTTTTTGGTTTTGTTTTTGGGGTTTTTGTTTTGTTTTGGGGTTTTTTTTTTATGTCTTTATCACAGAGTAAGAACAATTGCAGCAACAGATATTTGTCTCCTACTTACAACTTTAAAGGACATTGCAGATGTGCTGAGTTTATTCAAACCTATGGAGTCAGCAGTTCTGAGTCACACCACTAGTGTTGCCACTGAAAGAAAGAGATACTAAACAAAACCAAAAAGGACGGGCTTTAATGTTCGTTGCAAGTACAACAGCAATGGAATACAGTTTTCTTAAAAAAAAAAAAGTGAGCAACCACAAACTTGCCAATACAAAGATGTTAACAGCTGAGTCGGTGACAGCTTAATAGTAAAACACAGGCCTCTCTGACACCATTCACTTAATTATTTTCTTTATTGTAAATCTTTAGACTTTAAAACAGCTTGAATTTGGGGGAGCTCCTGTTTTCTGTCATTTGGCAACTCATAACCTGCAGGGCTGTTTCATTTAGAATAAAATGTTAGAAAAGTGATCAACAGTAAATCACTGCACTGTGCACTTAAATGTCTCATAAAGTGAAGAGTTGGAAAGCAGAGACGATTCACGTAAAAACAGACGGGAGGAGATGATTTGCTGCTTATGGCACTGGACTGTAAGTTAATACATCTGGCTTCCATTCCATACATTAAATGGGAATACCACCATGTGCTTCACAGAAGTGAAAGAAGGTTTTATTCATAAGCATTTGTAAAACATTGAGATCCTAAGATAAAATACTTTAGCAAAACAGAAATTACTGTAAGGGTGTTCCTTTACCTTTTTACTTGCAAAATACTTCATGGGGCAAACTGACAGTTTAATAAAAATACAATACCCTATACCCTTGAAGTTTCTGTGAAAAATGGCTAATATTTTTACATCTACATTAAAAGTCATGTTACCAAAGGAACAGGAGTAGATACATAAATATCAGCATCTTGATTTTCTCAGCAGAGAACACACAAACTTCAAGTCATGCACTCAGTCTCTTAATTCAACAACTGACCTTAAATATTTAGATTTGAAAATGCTAGTCTTTAAGTGCTTACAAATTCAGGACTGACACTCCCAAATAATGTTTTGCAAAAAAGCAAAAACACATTCTTCAGATAGGTGTCCCACTAACATACCTCAGATGAAATATAAAATGCCCAAAGGAAGTCAGCTTTGCTTCAGCTAATCAACAAGTTTTCCTCTTAATTTAAGATGACAAACTTCAATGTAATCACAAAGAAATTAGTCTGAAACTTACCCAAGTTACTGTAATGACTCAACACTCAAATAACAAAACACATTCGTCTTCCTACCTATCACATCTGTTTTTAAAAAAATGGCCTACAAGTCAATCCCTCTCTATTTCACCCTTCCAACATTAGCAGCAGAGTCCTGTCCTAATACTCTTCCTCCAAAGTCTCACTCAGATAAACATTAAAGCTTAACAATACAGTACTATTATTAAAATATCAAACTGCCTCAGCCTTGACATCTCAGTCTGACTGATCTCAGCTCTCATTATTTGCACATGCTACTGCCAGAAAAGCAAGATATCATTCCCAGGGTCCCAGTAAGGTCATTCAGATCTTCAGTATGTGTACTGTTGCCTCAGTGCTGGCTAAGCAGTGATCTTCTCATGAGAGGTGGTAACTATCTCTACATCACATTCTTTTTTTTTCCTCCCTCTCCTGCCTTCTCTTATTAAACTGTCTTCATCTCGATCCATGCTACAGGGTTTGGTTTTTTTTTTTCTCATTTTTGATCTTCCAGTTCTCTCCCCCACCCCACGGAGGAAAAGGAAGCAAGCAGCTGGTGGATGCTTAACTGCTGGGCTGGGTCAACCCACCACAGAATGGCAACAGGAAAAGACAGTTTTATTGCTACCTCCGTGTCTGAGAAATACCACATTTTGCCTTCAACTGACCTTGTAAGACTACGAAACAAGTCTTGCTGATTTAGAAGGCATTGAATAGTTACATACAAAGACGGACTACTGCCCTCATTGCATTCCTTCCAAGTTTGAGCTAAGGCTGGTTCAGCTAAAGGGAAATACAGACTACACACCAGGTCCTTTAGAACTTGAAGGTCACAGAACAGAAGCCCATGTGCAGAGAGAACTTTTGGTTTGCAATCTATAGTCACATCCAAAAAATCATTAGTTTCATACAAAGTTTAACCTGCTTACATTTTCTAAGCAAATTTTTTTACAACACTTTTCCTGCTTTTCCAGAGAACTACCAAAGCAGAATGCAAATTCTGAACAATACGTAAGTCAAAAGGGACCCTGCTACTAGGGTTGTTTCAATTCCAATTTTTTCTTCATATAGTACTTTAAAAAGTATTAATTTTTTGTACCTGTTCAAAGTAAGGAAAATCCTGTTTCACACCTCAAATTTTTAGTACAATGATGAAGACCTGTTGCTTTTTGCCTGCAAATCATCCTGTTAGAGAGGTATTATTTTAAACACTGCAGTTGCAGCCAGTTGATTTGGGGAAAGTGGCATGGACACCATCCTAGTTTGCACATCAACCTGTGAATCCCTTGATCTCCTTTCTGAAGGGAGACTGTTACCAGCTGGATGAACGGAAATTAAATCTAGTTCTCTATTCAGAGTCTACGGGGTAGGAGATGGATAAATAAATACATCCTTCAGCTTCAGTGGACACATTTGCCCCCGCAATCACCAAAAAAAAAATAATTGTGAAATACTAGTTTCACCATAATCAAGTATCATTCTAGTTTGGCATTGTGTTCTGTGTTTAAGCTATTATAAAGACATAGGTTTTATGCAAAAGAAGTCTAAAACCAATCACAGGCTTATAGGAGATTTACAAGAATCCAGGAAGAAATCCAAATGCTTTGCTGACAGTTGTTTTGAACAGGTATGTATATGTACTCATGAGGAAGAAAACAGTAGTAGAATTAAATAGAAAAAGAAGTTCCAGAGAGTCTTAAACTGCAAGACAAAGAATTTGGGGGTAAAGGATTGAATGTCAGTAGCTCTGAAATATTAGCAAAGAAGCTTTTTGTTTACAGACACCACCACCACCCCCTGCTGTTGATTAGAAAGATCTTCTAGGCACTATTTTGAATGATAAGAAACTCATTACAAAGTCATTCACAAACAGAATTTATCCACAGCAGTGCCGGGATCTGTTTCTCCACTAAGCTATTCAAATGATGCACATAGGTCTTTACTGCCTTTATGATGAGAGACAGGACCTAAGTTTCTGCTCAGCTACCACCTTCTATACCCAAGTAGGAAGAAAAGAGAGATTACACTGAGGACTGGATACATGGCATCACAACTCAAACTAACTCCAGCAATTCAGACACGTGTCATTTTCTCCTCCAAGTGTCTGTGTCACACCTTTCATTGTGAGAAGCTCTAAGGTAGCGACTGCTTCAGTTAGAACTAGACATAAAAAGTCTCAGAAGAATAAACTGAAAGCATTTTCTGAAGACCCTAGAAATTGCATAATGTCACCTTGGGAGGATGGAAGGAGTTCCAGACAGCCGTGTTACAGATGTTCAGGATATTGCAAGCGTTTGAACTTTGTGTGCGGGCAGGGGAGGGGGGTAGAGGGGGAAGCACCTTAAAATGAACAGATACATGCAACACAGTAGTAAAACATGGCTATGTCTTAACTCATACTTATGCCATCCATCACAGACTGGTTCAGAAAGCCTTTGGTGAGAGATTACCAGAGCCTTCTCTCCACTCACTGTACCGGTGACAAACGAAGACAGTGATGTTCATCATTTGGCCATTTACAAGCAAAAGAACAGAAAGTGCCTTCAGGAAGGACATGTAAAACCCTAGGTGAATGAAGCTTTGCTTAACATGAGATTTGCTCCTCGGGAACTCCGCTTCTGTAATTGAGACATCTGGAGCTTATCATTAAGGTTATATTCTCAAGGTGGAAAATGCCCAAGGGAGGTCTGCCATCGGAGATGGCAGCTTTCCCACCCCCACCTACTTGAGGTGACAAGAAGGGCATAGTTACTGATGACTGCAGAAGGCAACACACAATGACACTGACTCAAGAAGCTAATCATAAGTTACAACGCAATAAGACCCCAGGTAGACATGCCATCTTATGCTACTATAAATGTATTTAAATTGGATTCATTCCTCAAAGCCATAAAGATCGGAGGGACAAGACAAAGTAGATGTTAGAGAAGATCTCCTTAAAGGGGAGCCTTTTCCCTAAACTGTGTCCTGGCTTTTATTATGAACAGCATTTTATTCCATTATTTTGTTGGCACTAAACATCTGAGAATGAGCTCACCTTCTTCTTTTGGGAAATTAGGAGATGCATTAAGCAGGGTTCTTCACACATTTCACGGATTAAGGACTTGCAAACATGTTCCTCAGATGTTAAATTATCCAACGCAGTAGGGGATCCAAGAATCTCATCATTTCCTGAAACAGCCTCAGCACTTGTGAGGTAATACTTGAATCCCAGTGAACTTGAAACACTATTTTAGGACAAAGAGTATCATTGAGGAAGGCTGCTAGAATGAAACAGAATATAAGCAAGCTGTATTGGACTGAAACAACATATGTCTGTATAACCTTTTGCAGGCAGATGACAAGGCATGAGGCTTGCCGTATCCACAATCCAAGCTGATCAGAACACAGCACTAAGTCCAAGGTAACAAATGTTCCTGAGTTACCTACAAGATAAATGCATTAAAAAAGTTTCCTACCTACCTGAAAACTCAAAGCATTAGAACTATCAAATTTTACTTTCTGACAGCTCTTCATGCTGCATTTTTGCAAAATAATCAAACCATTTTCCCCAAGAAACCCCAACAAATACACTTAATATATTTAACTAATTTTTTTTTTTAGGTTTAAATAAATGAAACCAGCAGAGTGTTTAACTTCAGTCTCAGATGAAAATAACCATACTCTGGATTGAAATAGTGGTTGGGTAAAAGAACAAAAAGGAGGATTTTATTAACCTGTTTGTTAAAGTTACTCATGCTTTTTCCCTCATTAGACCCTCAATAGTCTCTAAGAAAGGAAATTCTTTCCAAGCTCCTTCTATATCCTCTAAACAAAGTACATCACTACACACAGATGTCTCTTCTTTTTAGTAACTTCTAGAACAGTAATCTCCTATCTCAATGCTACACTGTAAATATCAAGCATTCTCCTGAAACTGTAGGTAGATGCCAAGTTCTGTGTCTTTTTGGAAACCTCTCATTCATATTTAAATAGAGCATAGCAGCCGACATAAAAATAATTCTTAACAAGAATCTCTCATTTCTGAGATACCTGATATGACAACCAGGGCTACCCCAGCCCTCACCAAGAGATTTATCAGCACTTCTACTAGCCGTGAACTCTGAAAAGTTTGGATGCCTTTAGACAAAGACTGTGTGTTCTGCTACTAATTTGTCATTGCACTTAGATTAGTACATCCACCAGCAGAAGTACATCCACATCACCAGAAGATTTTTCAGACCACGATAAATATGAAGTAAATTCCCAGTAGACTTACACATAACATACAGCACCACATCTTAAAAACATGCTCAGGTGATGCTGAGTTAGAACAACAAAGATGTATGGGTCATTTAAAAACTGACATATATTTTAAACTCCTGTCTCACTATTTCCAAATTTCTTTATTCTTAGTTTCCATTTCAGTGGAAAGTTAATTATTCTTTGATATGTATAGTCCTGTGGTTTTGATTAAAAAAAAACTAATACAGACTGTGAGTCAGTATAAAATACTTGCATTGACTCATTAGTTGTACTCCAATTTTAAAAGGAAATCCAACATCAAGAGAAATCATTACTTAGATACATTTGTTTACACATATTAAGATGTTTAACCATGCAAAAATAAGAGGCCTGCCAAACTCCTCATCTCTCTAAAATACATCTTCCATACCCCTCTATTTTTGCCAAATCGGCTCCAAGCACAACTCTGCAGCACTGCAGGGATCACACCAAGGAACTGCTCATTAATACCTGTACTGCTCTGAAGGCCTCTGACACTCGCTGCTTTCTAAGCTACCAGCTCAGAGCCAGTACTGCAAACTTGCTGGAGGGAACATTTCTGGAATAAATCATTTCATATGGCATTACCCCTCACTGAGACATTAAAATACAGATCCCAGATTTCCTCTGGGGACTAAGTTCATCCTTATTTGTGATCATGGAGAAAGTGCACATCTGTAAGAGTTTAATATTACACAGGCTTCATTTACCTGAAGGCTTTTTAACGAAGGTGATTTTAAACGCTTCATCTACTGGTCTGTAACATTTTCTTTTTACCAGGTCACTGCTGTCTATTTATTTTTATGTATATCTATATATCTGGTTGAGTAACTACAAAAAGATGCAGTTCTAGCCTGCATGAGGTTTTACAGCAATGAAAAGGACGACAGTAACTTCTGAATCATTAATTTGATGTACTTTAGGTCAGTGAGACCAAAAAATAAATGTATTTAAGTTCCGGCACCAGCCGAGACAAATAGAAACAGATTTTATTACATTTCTTACGAAAGAAGGTGGAAAACTGCTTTCTTACAGATACCCTCATATGCATACTTGTTTCATAAAAACAGAGCATTCAGGATACTTGTGATCTACCAAAACAGCACAACACAGCACATTTTCCAGAACACACAAAATTAAGGTAGGCAACTTCTCTGCCAAAACAGTGTTAAGAAATATCTCCCTCTCAATAGACATGAGGCTGATAACTATGGAAAAAATAAGCACCTAAACAAGTATGTTTACACCACAATCAGAACAGGCTGTATCAGAGTGCAAGGGTTTGGGTCAAGATGCAGCTCTTTTTTCAGTATAATACCTGAGAAAAGCAAGTACTCTCCTCTCACAGCATTAAGCTGGTTATTACTTGATTTCTTGCGAGAAGTTTCTTTAATGTTTAGGAGTTATTCTTTAGAACAGCCAACACTTTTGTCATGCATGTATGTGTATGTCATGAGTGGTTGCCAAGGGAATCATACCTGTTCCAACTCCATCCATACTACACACATTCCCTCTCATTCCGTGAAGAAAGAGGCTTACGCCTCTCTTACAGAGGAAGGGTAACTGTCCAGAATGATACTACTTTTAGTGCTTTATTGTTTCCTTAACATTCATGTTCTGGAATAGAACTTAAAAAAAACCACACAAAAAGCAAGACAGAAAAACTAGCACCACTATCACGTTCCCTGCACAAATGGGCAACACTGTCATTAGAACCATCAGTAAAAGTTTACCATGCTTATTTTTAGACGTATACGGAAATACATATTAAGCTGGTTAGTTAAGACTAATAGCAAACTCCAAACCCTCTCTTGATCATGTTTATCCAAATCAAACTTTTATTTACATATCCTGTACTTAGCCTGCAGATGCCAGAACAGCAATGGAGCTCATGCTGAACAGCAACATAACTAAAGCCAGTTTCCATGGCACTGCATTCATCTGCCTTAGATATTCTGAAATAGGTAAGACAAACTGTTGGTTTAAACAGACCACAAACAGTTTCATCCAGAAACTAAAAGATTATCTTGCACCTAATTCTAGGTATTAACATGTACTAGAGTAATAAAGAAACGGTGAAAAGTGGATAGAAACTGCAGAAAAGGCACAAACTGGAACACAAGAAGTTCCATCTGAATACAAGGAACAACTTCTCTACTGTGAGGGTGCCAGAGCACTAGAACAGGCTGCCCAGAGAGGTTGGGGAGTCTCCTCTGGAAAGCTTCAAAACTTGCCGGGATATAGTCCACAGCAACCGGTTCTAGTACAGGGAGGGGACTAAACAATCCCCAAGGGTCCCTTCCAACCACTACCTTTCTGTGATTCTGTAACAGAACTGTGTGGGGTGGGGTGTGTGTTTGCAGAAAAAAAGAAACACCAACACTGCAGAGCAAACATCAGCATCTCAGGTCCCCCTAGCACCATCAAAACATTCATTGCCAGAGTTTTATTTTTCTTTCTGTGGAAAAAAAAAACAAATCCAGGAAAATAAACCATACTTGTGAATAAACGATGCAGAAAGCCTTTAGACAAAAGTGAAAAGGTCTTATAGAAGACTAAAACTTGAAAAACAAAATTTACCAATGTTGAGTGAAAGCAAGCCCATCAGGGCAACCTTGTACTTGGAGAAAACAAATATAAATCTCATAGTAACTCCTAACCTCATAGTAATGAATAATAAAGCACAGAAACCTAATAGTTAAGTAAAACTGAAGAAGAAATTTGTAACAATGATAAAAATCTATACAGGAGTAGTTCTTCGAAATTTCCGTGAAGAGATACTGATTTGGTGTAACATCCTGACTTAGAAGCCTCTTTGCCATTGCTAAATTCAAGAAGCCAGCTTCTGCCCCCTGCATTTTTCAGCTGGCATGTATTTACCTCCTTTATCATAAATTTCTTATACAGTAGTAATTTATATAAAAGTATTGCTAAGTTGGTGAGATACTATTCACTTTTGAAAATTAGGTACATTCTCAAATATTCTGAGAAATAAAACTAGTGTTATCTTTTGTACAATTTCAGACTCTTTTATAGGAATACACATTTTCAATGTAGCAGAAAGTATCACAATGTTAGGAGGGACTTCAAAAAATCATATCTAGTCCAACCCCCCTGCCAGAGCAGGATCACCTAGATTAACTCCCACAGGAACACATTCAGGTGGGTTTTGAATGTGTCCAGAGAAGGAGACCCCACAGCCTCTCTGGGCAGCCTGTTCCAGTGCTCTGTCACCCTCACCCTGAAAAAGTTTCTCCTTCTGTTTACTGGAACCTCCTATGTTCCAGCTTGCACCCTTTGCCCCTTGTCCTGTCATTGGATGTCAAGTAGTAATGACTTAGATGATCTTAATGCATAAAAAGAAATTAAAAACAATGTCTTGACAGCAAATATACCAGAGGTGGAAAGACTGTTCTCATTTGACGGGAACTTGGAGGAAAGTATACTAGTAAGAAACACAGGTCAGTCTTTCACTGCCAGATGGGCCTGATGCTACTTCAGCACTTTATTCCTCTACAGACTGTAAACAGACTACAAACTGGTGATCTGTTGCTGCTCAACTTCGTAATTATAACTGGGATCCCTGCTGCTGCTAGCCTCCTCTATTTAAACATGTTTATGGATGCATTTAGTGTGCATCATCCATTTTCATCCTGATAATTTAATGCACCAGCATTCACCAAATTTAGTCCTCATGTCTATGCGCATTGAGCACAGATAACTCAAAACCAGAGGGAGGTAGCCTTGTACAGAGTTTTGATCTGTACGAAACAGAATAAGTCTGCTGAGGAGAACTCTAGAAGCCTGTTTGGTAAAGACAGTTCAGGTTCTGTGATGAAAATTGCACTAATCAGTTTGCATATTTACAGTATTTTGCATGCAAGAGTCACGAGAAAAACCTTAGTGAGGCGGAGTGTACTGTACAGATCTCTTTATCCCCAGGCAGAGAAGACTACAGTACAGCTCCTTATCAACACCAGTAATGCCTGTACGTGTCACTAACACACAGCACATCAAGCCAATGGTATCTCCCAATAAAAATCAGACAGACTTTTGAATCAAGGAGATGCCTTTCCTTCAATACAGGTACATACAACTATCATATATAACATATCATGCCCTACGCAGCACACACACAAAAAATCCCCAAGGGGTAACAGTGCTGCACGGCACCACATAATCATTTTGCTGCTTTGAGTCCTAAACAAGGCCAGCAGGTCCTATGCAGCTGGTAAGTTCTCCACTGTAGCAGAAGTGTGCGTGTAAGGATATGCAAAACATGCTTTAAGAGCCATTCCTTACAAGTAAATTCTAGCCAACTAAGCATTCTAGCAAACTACCCACATTAGATTAAGGAGTTTAAAAACAGCCTTCGTTTATACTTCCGCATTCAAAAAATACACCAATGGCAGTTGAAAATGTGTTTGTTGCTATAAATAAAAGCCTCAGAGTACTATCAAGCAAGTATTTCAGTTAAAAGTACAATCATGACAACCTAAGCTTCATGGTCAAGTTATCAGGTGAGCCTCTTTTAGCAGAGGAAGATAAATAATTTTCAGCAAATAAGTTAAAGAATCTTGTACCATCTACAGCAGAACCTTAATAATATTAATTTTTGCTTTGCCACTACAATGTGTGGATTGTACTCAGAACTGAAGAGAAATTACATTGTCCTGTAACTTTAGGGCAGGTCACCATAAGTAAGCCCTCTCCACCAGTCCAAACTCCATTCAACAGTGATTTAATTTATGAATCTCCTACCTTTATATAAAGGCCGCACATTTGTCTTACACATACTCTTTCTTTTTTTTCCACCATTCTTACAATCTTAAAATTATTTTATATTTAAAAAAAGGAACAACCATCTATGTGGGCTATCTCTCAAACCAAACACATAGTTACGTTAAAAGAAATCTTGCTGGACAGACCACTGTTTCACTCAGTGTTATTCTCTATGAAATCCACCCTGTTATTTGAAATTCGAAATACCCATTAGGCAAACACAGCAAAGTACTGCTTAAAGATTCAGGAAACCAGTGATGTTTACTTTGAGGTTCACCTTCAAATAAATACAGAATCCACGTAAAATGGATTCTGGTTATCTTTGTTATGAAACATTTTCAGGGGTTAGCCCACTGGGCATGTTGAAATGATAAATCATCGTTGGCTATACAAAACCCACCTCATTCATATTCAAATGCCTACAGGAAAAATAGCATCTACCCCAAGCAGCACAACTTTTTGTACATTCCTTTAGGTTTTAATCTTTGTCCTGTTCTGCTTTAATATCTGTAAATTCCACAACTTCAACAAGTAAATACACACACATCCTTTGTTTCCCACCCCTTTACCTATCCTTCCCAAACCTTCTAGTCAATCAGCCTTTTATGGTTTGAATATGAAAGGCTCAGGGCACTTGACAAAATACTAAAAGATCTGCTTTGTACTGGAAAAAGTGGCAGGGGGAGGGGGAAAATATAGTGCACTTTTGTTACTGTTCTTAAATGTCCCTTCAGCATTTGCATTTCAAACCAAGAAGAGTATATGACACTTCAAAAGGAAAACAGCATTTCCATTGTCTTTCATTCCTTCTCCATTTACTAGCTGGTATCTAACTACATTTACAAGCAAAATGTTGTCATTTCATTAAATGCTACAGAAAGTGACCTGCATCTCTCTGCCTCATGTTTCAAATACTTAGACTCTCTGGAACCACAGCTTCAATCTGCAGCAGGATGCATATGAAAGCAAGTAGAGTTTACCATCTGAAGATCTTTTAGATAAGACTTAAACTTAAGTTTCCTCTACTGACTGGACAACAATCTTACGGCATTTCTAATGAAACCAACAAACGTGGCCAAATGATTGATCTTAGTTTTGTGCACATTATTTGACTGCTGTCTCATCACAGAGATATGACCACACTATTGTAATGGTACGGGATGTGTAGAAGCTGACCCTAAGCATCAAGCTAAGATCGAACTGGGGGAGAAAATCCATTTCTTTTTGCCAATTAACTTCAAGTTAACAACATTCATAGCCTAGTGAAGACAAGCACCTACTCATGAGCAGAAAAGCTCCTCCTTTAACGACACTTACTGAGGTACCCGTGCTAGTCTTGATAAAGCTAGTACGATGCAAATCCATTCACAGACACCAGGCACTTAAAGGATAGAAACAGGACTCCTTTTCCATAAATACTGAGCTACTGAGCTTCTAAAAACTCATGTAGACAACTAGTTCCCCATCAAAACAACTCCACTTCATACCACCTTTCAAAGAGAATGTGTATTGCAGAACCTAAGCTAATAAATGTTGTTGAATTGGGAAGGTGTGCTAATAGCTTCAGGCTATCGGACAGAACCAGGGCTGGGGAACAGTACACAGAAAAATGCAAATCCAAATAAAACACAAACAACAAAAAACACACCAATAAACGGAACACACCATAGCTTTGCTGCCAGAAGAAAGGAACCACTGAGCAATATCTGCTTCCTCACATCAACTCTCCAAAAATTTCTGCTAAAGAGGGTCTCCATTCCATTCCCTCAATCTTAAAATTATTCATCTTATATTCAGTTCTGAATTATCCTCTGCCTGTAACTCCCCAAAATCCGCTGCCGTGTCCTCCATTAAACAAGCTTCAGACTTAATTTGCATGAAGCTGAGAAAAGCTACGAAAGATAAACTCAGTGGTTCCAAACGAGAATGCTCTAAAATCTACTCATCTCGTATGAAAGATAACATGTAAGTATTGTTCTCAGCCAGCCAGAAAAGAGAGGCTTTCTGTCTTCAAATGAATTAAGAAGAAAAAAAAAGTTTCCCTAATACAATCTTTAAAATTCAATATCGCTTTTAAATAAATAACTAACTAAATAAAATCCCATATCTTCAGCTGTTCTTGTCTGTAGAATCAATGTTTGTAAATACCTACAATCTCTTTTCAGCGGTGCCCAGTGATAACTCAAGGGGCAACAGGCACAAAATGGAACAGAGGAAGTTCCACCTAAACACAAGGAGAGTTGTGGTCAATGGGACAGAGTCTAGCTGGGGGCCTGTATTTAGTGGAGTCCCTCAAGGGTCAGTACTGGGACCAGTACTATTCAATATATTCATCAATGACCTGGGTGAGGGACCAGAGTGCACTGTCAGCAAGTTTGCTGACAACACAAAACTGGGAGGAGTGGCTGACACACCAGCAGGCTGTGCTGCCATGCAGAGAGACCTGGACAGGCTGGAGAGTTGGGCAGGGAGAAATTTAATAAAAGGCAGAGTAGATGAGTAGAGTCTTGAATTTGGGCAAGAACAACCCCATGTACCAGTATAGGTTGGGGACTGACCTGTTGGAGAGCAGCGTAGGGGAAAGGGACCTGGGTGTCCTGGTGGACAGCAGGATGACCATGAGCCAGCAATGTGCCCTCGTGGCCAAGAAGGCCAATGGCATCCTGGGGTGGATTAGAAGGGGTGTGGTTAGCAGGTCGAGGAAGGTTCTCCTCCCTCTCTACTCTGCCCTGGTGAGGCCGCATCTGGAATACTGTGTCCAGTTCTGGGCCCCTCAGTGTACTGTACAGGGAACTGCTTGAGAGAGTCCAGTGCAGAGCTATAAACATGATTAAGGGAGTGGAACATCTCCCTTATGATGAAAGGCTGAGGGAGCTGGGTCTCTTCAGCTTAGAGGAGACTAAGGGGTGACCTCCTTAATGTTTATAAATCTGTAAAGGATGAGTGTCAGGAAGATGGAACCAGGCTCCTCTCAGTGACATCCAATGATAGATAGGACAAGGGGCAACAGGTGCAACCTGGAACATAGGAGGTTCCAGTAAACTTTTTCCTGGTGAGAGTGACAGAGCACTGGAACAGGCTGCTCAGGGAGATTGTGGGGTCTCCTTCTCTGGAGACATTCAAAATCCACCTGGACGCATTTCTGTGTGAGCTAATCTATGTGATCCTGCTCTGGCAGGGGAGTTGGACTAGATGATTTTTCGAGGTCCCTTTCCAACCCCTGACATTTTGTGATTCTGTATGAAAAATTTCTTTAGTGTGAGTGTGACAAAGAACTGAAACAAGCTGCCCAGGAAGGTTGTGGAGTCTCCTCCTCTGGAGACTTTCAAAACCTGCCTGGATGCATTCCTGTGCAACCTGCTCCAGGTGAACCTGCTTTAGCAGGGGCTTGGACTAGACAATATCCAGAGGTCATCCACCCCTACCATTCTGAGATTCTATGAACCCTATACTGTAGTATACTCCTGAAACAAGCTAACAGAGATAGAGAGACATATGACTGGGAAACAGCCTATTCCTTAAATAATTAGTTTACATTTTATTATTTCCTTCTAATTTATTCCGCGATGAATCCAACAGAGAACACAGAAATATGTTAT
Source organism: Todiramphus chloris collaris (assembly GCA_025345505.1). Lineage (NCBI taxonomy): Eukaryota > Metazoa > Chordata > Aves > Coraciiformes > Alcedinidae > Todiramphus > Todiramphus chloris. Next base: position 16,499,871 of record JANVCC010000033.1, on the reverse strand, counting down.
CTGCCATGCATGAAAGAGATTGATCACTTCATCCAAACAATATGTAATTTCCTCTATTTTGGAAAAATCTCCATTGTGGGGGTATTTTTGGTGAGTATCCATAATTACTCAGAATTCAGTTCAGACTTCTGTACTATATTAAAGTGATTTCTCTTTAAAGCAAAACAAAATAACTGTTTAAGGTACCTCATCTCTGCTTTTTTGAAACCTATAATGAAATTAACTCAGTGTTGCAATACTATGAACTTTTATTTAAAGGTTATTACCATAAAAATACTACCCTACATGTCTTACAAATAATAAGATAATCAAGTAATTAAGATGATGATGTGCAATTCACAATACAGTACTTGATCAACCTCCTCAAATCTAAAATAGCAGCAATTTTTTCTTGTTTTCTGCATTTTCAATTTGCTGGAATACTTGATTTTATTTACAGGATTGTGGGGTTTTTGTTTCACTTCTGATGCTACAACTATGGAACTGTGCATGTAATAACTGTACAGTCAAAATGAATTTTGCATTTTTATCTTTGTGAAAATAATTGTTTAACCACTCTGATTTCTCCTAGAAATTAAAGCCTTTGGTGAAGCTCATTGCTTTCTTCTAGAAAGCTTGTACGACAGTCAAAACCATACTCAAAGAAACTGTAGGTCCTTCAAATACTTGAGGTCAAACCTATGGCAGATTGCAAGATGAAAACAGAAACTGTGAATAGAATTCTTACAGGCTACAAAACTTTGTAGCATTATACCTAATAATTACCACAGGGATGGGTAACTAATAGTCAAGAGCAGAATCAATGGATTGGTGAGCAATTGGAAAACAACATTCTGGATGGAGGCATTTTGCCTTTTTTAAGATGTTGCTGTGATGGAATGGACAGCAGTACAAAATTTTTATTTTGCTCATTAATATATATTGCTCATCTGACTCTACTTCTTGATTTCAAATGAAAATAGAGCAAATACCATCTGGGCATAATTTATCCCCTTCTTCAGTGCTGTGTTCAAAGATCTCTGGCCTAAGGGTATGTGTTTCTATGCAGTTTTCTGAGAAAGGCTGACACATCTATATTTCATCTAATCAGCTTTCATTCAAAAGATAAGATATAAAGCAAAGCAGAGTAGAAATTTCTTGCACCATGAAAAAGTGAGAAGACTCCTATTCTTATCTTCCTCCTGTCTTAAGCTTTACCCCACTTAGTTCTCAGACGCTATCACATATGACCATGCACTCACTACTTGCACTATCACCCATATTTCAAATTACCACAAATAATAGGAAAGCTTCAGCCCAATAAGATTTAGTTACTTCCCTCCAAGTTCTCCTACAAGCCGCAGGACTGAAGTTCTTTAAAAACAGCACCAAAATGTCACTTGCATTACTAGGTACAGATTATAAGACTCCTTGAGCAAGTTTGATATATTCTGTGATAAACCAACAGTCATTTACACATGCAAGATGTGGAATGATGAAATTTTACATTTATCCTAGAACTTTTCATATATGAGTTTATTTGATTTGGAACCACATTAAAAAATTTTACCTCAGTGTCAAGTGTTGGGAGCCACTACCATAACAATAGTTTCAATGAGAATGACAAACCACAGCTTAAGCAGTTAAGTCATCATCAGAACTGCTTTTAAAAAAAAAAAAGCCACAAAACTAATTTTAACTAAAAATCAGTATCTGCATTATTGATTAGGCAATTTATCATAGAAAAATCCATAGTAGTCTCCCTCACTTGAAGAAAAAAAAAAAAAAAAGACTGACTGGTTGCCAGAAAGAAATCACAACTACAGTATGTATCCATAAGCATTTCTGTGCACTGAACTGTATCAGAGGCTCCAAACGTTTTTCTGCTTATTTATAAAATATAAAAGTGCACACATCCATTCAGAGGTAACAAAAGTTTAATAGCAACACAGCTTAGATTAATTCTAAAATACCCAACTCCTAGAAGCAAAGTTCAAATCTTGGTAATGTCAATATAAAGGGGTTTTTTTTCCAAAGCAGACAGACCAGGTTCCTATGCCATTTGCCATATTTGCCCAGCAGCTTTTTGGCAGGATTTTTTTTTGGGTAAGACTTCAAAAACTAAAGCCTTATTTGTTTGATGTTGATATTAACATTTTCATTACTTTTCTTCAAGAAATCATGGTTGGCTTGATGCCTGACATAAATTGCCATTCTCTTTCTAAAGCTTTCTTTCCATCAAAGAGGTCTTGTGCAACAACCATAGACTATACTTACCAAAGCCTGCTAGAAAAACAAAGAATATTCATGATTAATACAACCAGAGTAGACTTCAGGATGCTTCAACATCCAAGCTGCAGGATACAGCATATATGAAACCGCCCTCGTGCTGTATCACAAAAGCACCATAGTAATAAACTAAGACATACAATATATTAACATAGGAAAGGGGAATTCAGATGCCAAGGTAGAAAGTAAGAATAAGGATTTTTTGAAAAAGAGCTAAAATTAGCTGGTCCACCCAGCAAGGCAAAGAAGCCTATTCCAACTGGCAAGAGCAACAAATACAGCTCTTCCAATAAATGCAAAGTCATGTGGACAGAGTGGGACTCCTAGTTCATAGTGAAGGAGACAATCATCAGAGATGCCTGATGCAGATTTCTAGAAGTTACAGCAATTCTCAACTACATCCTAAAGCAAATGGAAAGTTAGTGAAGATGTTTGAGGACAAAGAAAGTAGACTGGGAGGAGAGAGGGAAGAATGAAGGAAGAGATGGAAAGAATTCCAGCAGAAAATAGGAAAGATTAACAACTAAAACCTTCCCCAACAAAATACAAAACAGAAAGCATAAACAATACCCTACATCTCCTCTACAGGCTGAGAAGGAGAAGAGTTAAGCAATATACTGCAGCAGGTTGTTGATTCAAATCTTAACATTTAAATTGAGAGACTGGATCAAAGGAAGACTAATTAAAACAAAAATCAAGTACAGGGTGTGCAATTCCTCTCCATAATTACTCCAACTGTAAACCCCAGGGCTTCGCTAAGTACTCCACTTTCAAATTTCCATATTAGCTCACTTCTTCCACAGGCAGCAGCAAAGGGATGGTTGCCTAGAATTAAAATGAAATGCCTGTGAATTCCAGTATAGTCTTTGTAAGTGGATGTGGACTTTCTCCAACTGGCAAAGCAAAAAAGTACCTCCTGCTGGGGAGTCTCAATCAAAGAGGAAAAAGCTGGCTTTTTGGAAGGAAAGAACATTCACAACACTGACTAGCTGCTGAAAGGATTTAATTACTCTCTAACCTGAATGGAGCAACCTGAATTATGGACAGATGCTGCTACAACATCAGAGGACTTGTCCTAATCGTGAGATGAAGAGACTATGCTAGTAGACAGTTATAATCATTTACACCCTCAAAGATCCCTACACTTTTCACCTAGTTTTTACATTTCTGTCCAGCACACATCTGTATAACCTGTCAGAAAGAGCTCTACTGAGAGATGAAACTCCCTGGCAAATACTCACAGCAAAATAAACCACACGGTAAGCTCCCTGCAAAGTCACACTGGTCAAATCCAGTGCCAAGTAACACTTGTTTAACATGCATTATTTTTTTCCAAATGTAGTAACAATCACATGAACAGTAGTAAGGCATACATAAATATCTCCACCTACTTTACAAACATCGGTTAAACAAAATGAAATATACAGTTATAAGTCAGTCCTCTAGCAAATAAACATCCCTTTTAGACCTTCAAACATTTCTGTGAACTCAAACCTGGAATTGGCAGAGTGATGAAAAAAAGACAGGAAGAACATAAATGAAGCTAGTTCCTGAGTTCAAGTCCAACACTATCCTCATGAAAATAAGTATACTAAGAGCATCAGCAGAAAGGCCAAAGATTTAATTCAGCTTTCAGGACTGTCAATCCATTTATACTAGTAGTGAAAATGCTGAGAATAAACAAATGACCCTGGGTACAAATGTACCCTGTCCAAGGGTACAGCATGGAACATAACATAAGGTAACCACTTTGGAATACCCTAAATCATATGTTGACATTTTGATTAGCAAAACTGCTGGCATACTCTTAGCCTTGGTTGTCAGACTTAGCCACAGTAAGGAACATAGTATTCAAACTGTTCTGATAATAAGATGCTTTTGTTAGTAATCCACTTTGTTAGCAGATTTTTATCCTTCACCTGCTATCAGATGTCACATCACAAATGGTCTGATGGAGTAAGACTAGGAAAAAAAAATATATATGAAGAAACTGTATTAAAGAATATGCCGTAAACAACAGATTACAAAACCAAACACTGGCATGTTTAAAGGGAATCTGGCACTATGCATTTATGATTCAGGATGATTAAGCCCTCCCCATTTGTCTTTTTATAAATTCAACAAATTCAAGGACTTGGAGACAGCCTGCTTCTACTGAGAAAGGATTTATCCATGTTTTACTTTCTTCTAGAACTATTTAACTGAAAATAAAAGCTTTGAAGCTGCTCTTTCAATAAAATGTGCCTATTGCTACAAACAGCTAACTCCATAACTGAGTTTGGTTTTCTTTCCTACATCATAAAATTAATGACTCAAGTGCCATCTACTGTGTCTGCACTCAAGTGCAGAAATTTTACAGACAACAAATGTAAGATTATGCCAAAAACATCATACAGAAATAACTCATCTATTTCATGCCAGATTTGATACCATACCTTCAAGTGATGTCCTCCATGCAGATTAACACATATGCTATGCTCAGAAGACTAGACAGTCACCTTTGAGGTATGGAATTCAAGTTAATACAGTGATCTAAAGCAGATCTTCAGATTTTTAATTAAATTTAAAACAAACAAACAAAAAAACACAACCACAACAAAGAATTAGCCTGGTTTTCCTCTCATCTTGATTATGCTCTTATCATAACATCCTGTTTTCTTTCACAAGATCAAGGAAATCAGATATGAAAAAAAACAGCAAACACGAGAAAAACAGCATTTGCCAAAAGCCACTAGATAACTGTCATGGAAATAACACCACATTTTGCCACAGAGGGGTTTGGAATAGAAAACACATGGAACCTCAACAATCCCAGAATTACCAGATCTTGACTTTTAAATGCATTGCTTTATTAGGGGAGAGTTCCAACAGTTCTCTTGAAGGAAAGCTTCTTGAAGAGGAAGGATATTACAGGAAAAATACAGCTTGGAGTTATTCACATAACACACAGCTTTAACTATCTCATACACTGTCTGCTATTTCATGACATAAAGAACTTTGCATTGAAATTGCTTCACTTCAGCAGTCAAAATACTGAAGAATGGTGTCATTGCAATACTGCATTAAAGTTGGCTGGTGGATTTCTTTCAGCTTTCCATTATATCCTTTTCCATCACATTCTACTAAAGAGGGCTCATGGAAACGCGCCCCCTTTTCCTCCCCAGGCCCCTCAGCACTCTGAGAAAGATAAGATTTGGGGCTAGAATTACCACCCCATGCATTATTAATGGCAGACCATGGCAGCAGCTTTGCTAGGGTGTTAGGGGTGGTTTGTGAGGAGTAACAAATCAGCTTCTAATACTTGGTTATTCTGCTGTAAATGCAGACCTGTGGGAAGCAGGCTAAACAAGGCCAGGGCCACAGAGCTATAACCTCCCTCTGCATACACAGCTCCCTTCATTTGTAATAGATGGAAGAAACAAACAGAAAAAGCCTCTCCTCTAATGTGAATGTTGCTCTTTCCAAAACAGCTCCCTCTCCAACTCCACTGGCACATAAAGAGGAATGATACACAATCCTTTAAAAACAAAACAGCCACTCTATCACTATCACCACAGTGAACTACAGACTCCCGAGGAGTCTAGGTGTCCAACAGAATTCCAGCCCTGAGTGGATGAGAGGCTGTATTCAAGTAGCATCTACGCTTCAGCATTCCTTTGAATATCAATTTTTTTAGTTCAAACTTATACATGGTTATCAAGTAACAGGGAGAATTCATCCAGACTAACAAAATAAGAAAAGGTTGCCTCCTACTTATTGGATCCAAAATAAACACCACAATCAGCATGTGTGATTAAATTAAACTTTGTTTCCAAACTAAACACTGTGTCATGCACACAATGCAGGGTTTAAAATACCACAAATATTCTGAAGGGGTCACAAGGTACATAAAGGCAAACATATGACCAATTTACAGCAGGAAAATTGGCAGAGAGGTATAAGGAGAGGGATGTGAGGGACTTGCTATTCTGGAGGAAAACTAGTACAGTATGGTGCCCACCTGGTTCTCCTTCAGCACTGATTGCCACTGGATCTGAAAGCACACAAAGCGAGGAGGAGGTTCCTGCACACATCTCAAAACCAAATTATTCTGATGTACTCCAGTGTCTGTTTGTAAAAGCACCATGCCATGAATACTCAAGTGCTCGGTCTGAGCTGACAACAGCCCTTTCCCCTATCAGCTGTGTTTGGGATTTCATGCTCATTGCCAGAGGGTTCACAGCTGGGAATTACATATAGGTCATGGAAAACCTCTTTCTTTATAATACTTCTGTTCTCGGGTCTTATTCTGCAATAGAGGGTAATAACTCAGAATGTTTTCCAACTATCTCAACTGAATTCACCTTACAAAGATAAACTGTGCTGTAACTGTAAGAATTACCAATGTTATGCCAGTTCCCATTCACCCACCCCGCAAACTGCACAGTGCTTGCCTAAAGCATTTCTTGTTCTTCCACTTTCAGGCTCCTGGTAGTTCCACCAAGGTAGCCTGACACATAAAAGCGATTCTAGGTCTGATTTCAAAAGATGCTTTGGCAGTACAGATCCTCCCCGGCCTGCATAGTTTTGGTATTCCTGGACCAATCTTTTCATGATTCTGCCAACACGTCTCAATTTTGATTTCCGAGCCACTACCTTTCTCTTCCACTTCTGAACTGAGCATCGCAGTCAGTTTCCAGCCACAAAGACTTGAAAGAATGGAGAAGGACAGCACGCACCTTATGTCTGGGAAGAAAAGGACACTCTCACCCGAGCACCTGATGGCAAGCAAGAGGCCAAGAGGCAGCGCGGGGTTTGTGAAGCGTGGTGCCGTGCCCTCCGGGCGATGAAAAGGCACCACCTGGTGGATGTTGCTCAGAGCCTTCACCCACCGCCGGGGGAAAGCCCCGCTTCTCTCAGTGGAACCATCCCAAGTTTGTATGATGAAAAAATTACTACTAAATCACAAATATCAGAGCATGTTTCAGCTAACAAAGCGTTCTGCATAACTCAAGTGGGTAATTAAAGCTTTGCTATATTTAATCTCACAGTGAATACTTAAGTTCTTAAGCTAAACAAACTATGCAAAATCTTAACAAGGGAAAGAATTTAACTTGTAAAAACAGAACAGTAAGCTTCTGCACTGCTCCACCTATATTTATTGTTTCTCCGGTAAGCAATGATTAGACACTCATTGCAAGGATCTAAATTAACATAATTGATTTGCATGGAGAAATAATATCATTTTCCCATAAGCAATAACCAAATGGCAGTCACAGTTAAAAGCAAATTTCATCAGGCGCTGAGCAAAACACACAGCAACCACCTTAGTCTGAAACAGAATACCCAAAATTGCTATAGCACGCTATGTTAGAAGTTAGAATAAGAATATTGTACTTACAATACTTGCCACAAATAGAATCCTTCATTCACCGGTCTTTCCATTAATGCTTCTTTTTCTCATGAATGTTAAACTTGGACCAGGGGAGCTATCAGACAACACAGCTAAGAATGTAATTGCAACAACTTCTACTTCAAAGTCTAGCTACTACAAAGTACATCCTCCTATCAAAAAACCATAAACATATGCTGAAAAGCAATCGATGGAATACAAAATTAATGACAATGGGCTAATAGAATACAAAATAAATAACAGAATACACCTCAGAATATCTATATACTTGGTATTTGGTAACTAGAAAATGCCCGTGATTCCCCTTTTAAAAGCTAGTCAAACTCCCTTATGTATCATCTCCACGTCCCCCAAACACTGCCAGAGCATTTATGCAATTTACACAGAGTGAGCAATCAAAAAGCCCACAAGAATATAAAATCTGCTGACAGTTCTTGAAAATGTTTCTATAGTTAGTATTTTTATGTAAATGCTAATATTTCAATGCCTAAAATTACAAAGAAAAGATAGCACAGGGAATTAATTCTGTCTTCAAGTACTGACGACTCAAAAGTCAGCATCTGTAGTTTCAGCACAGAGACCCTGAATAAAATTATTTGCTTGTAAGTTGCCACCTCTGTATTTCATTATATTAACACAGAAGATAAACCTAAGAAGAATTACTACACTTAGGTTTAGTCTTTACCCATACAGCTGAAAAACACATCTAAATGCATTTGTTGTCCAATTAGCACATTCTAGGAAGAGGAAGAGGTAAATGATGTTCAGTAGCAGCACTAAAGTCCCCTGCACCATTCCAGCAAAATGCTTGTGCATCAATCAGCACCATAAACAGAAGGGACTAACTATGACAGGACAGGATTAGCCTTCAAGCAGGCCACAAAAGACTGAAGTAATAATTGCAAAGTAAAAAAAAAAAAAGGAAGAAAGGGAAGGGAGATGCAATTCAAGAAAGCACAAGCTGCAATAAGGATAATTACGTTTAAATATAAAGACCAGTGTAGCAGCATAGGTGTTCTTTACAAAAGGACGTAAAGACTATAGTGGAGTACATGGGAACAGGTCAGGAAGCAAGGATAATGCATTCAGGTGAAAAGTTATCCAGCAAAAAAACCTGAAAGGCCACTTTTCAGCTGGATCAGTTCCCCACTCCAATTCACTATTCAGCTGTGCAAATGCTTCTTTATAAACAAAAAAGGTAATGTAAGGTGTATATAAATACATATTCATATAAAAGCCAACATGATTGTTGAAAAATTACCAGTTAAATTTCACCCTCAATCACAAATATAAAATATTAGTGAGTCTAAATCTGATGAGTAGAGTCTGAATTTGTCAGCCACACACATTTTCATTCCAACTGACCAAGGCAACACGTTCTGCTTTGAAACAAGAAAAGTATATAAATTTAAAAGTTTCTAAATAGGCACTGTAAATGGACTGCTGTTGCAAAGAATGTGGAAAACAGCTCCAGCCGTGAACAGATAAATTTAAGAATATACAAGAGGGGAGTGTAAAAAATACAACTAGCAAGAAATTAACACAAAGGGGTGTCACTTTAATTGAAGCTGGCACTTTTTTCACCATTTCCCAGAAAAATTCACTCCCTATGTGGAAATTAAATTTAATTTCGTGTCTGGTATAACAAGATGGTAGCTTTTAAGGAGCCTTTAAACTAGATGCTTATCACCTATTTAGAGGAACCAACAAAACATCATCACCTGCAAAACAGAACTCCATCTGGAGATCTCTTGCTCAGGTATGTACTGAAGGAAAGGAAAAAGAAAACCTTTAGGAGTAAGACATGTTCTCAGCTGCCACACACAATAGATGAAACACCGGGGATACATATCAACCATGGTGATAGTGCAAAAACTCTAGAGAGGTTTGAATAGTGTCAGTTTTCACATTGCTTTGAAATTTGGTGCAGGAAGGGGGAGGAGTGTCAGCTTTCTGCTTTAATTTCAGTACCATCAAAACAACCTATAAGCTTCCTGCTTTACAAAATATCTTAGAAATATTTCTATTTAGCAAAATATTCTGCTGTCTTTATTCTTCTGTTAGAAATTCCACACATCTACATTAGGAGAATGGATCCCCCCAAAAATTAATGATTAAGCATCTAAGTACTGCGTACCTTACTAGATCCCTCACATAAAAAGGCATGCAAATGACCACAAGCATTTGGTGTCTTTATATTATACATATTTGGTGTCTTTATATTTATATAGTATATTACCAAACTGCAAATTAAACATAAAATGACTTTTCAGGTTAAATGACACCGAAAACCTAGGAAAGACTTATGTCTCTGCTCACCAGTAGCTCTACAGAATCTAAACTAGATGAGGGAAAGTTTACAGGCAAAAATATTCTCCTTCACTAGACCAACTGACAGTCAGGTTTTCCCAAAGCCCTCCTCAGGTTTCTAGAGAAGAGTTCCCCTTTTCCCTGACTGTATCAGTTGAGCTAATAAAAAACTTTCACACCACTCCCTATCAATCTTTCCTCACTTTATCCTTACCTCATCACTTACAACTCTGAACTAGGAAGCAGATGTACTGAGGCTGAATAAAAAAAGCTGTAGCAATTAAAATACTGTGAGGTCGTAGACTGTGTCAGTCCATGGATTATTGAAAAACTTTGTCATTGATAAAAACATACCATTGTAATTCTATCTATAGTTTCTGACAGAAGCACATGACAGTAATCGAGTTTGTCCTTATCTTTAGAGCTCAGGGATACAACCTATATGACTTCTATCACTGATACCAGAACATCATGAAGCAGACACCTTTGCCTGATACTACTGATAATTTTGTTTTCCTTGACTTTTTCTCTTCACACAGAGCAACATTTATGGACTGAATCTCTGAATCTAAATCATATTTTGCCTAAAAAATGCCAGTGACTTATATGATTTCTCAAACAACAGAATCTTAAGTGCCAGGTATTGAAATACTAGGCAGTTTGCTACACCAAGCAAGTCTACACTGTCTATCCTTAAGATGAACTGGGGTAACGTGACCGATTGTTCTCAATAACCTACCATTTCTTTGGACATTCTCAGTATCTGAGGGACATCAGAGCTACAAAAACCCAATCTTACATAAACAGTAAGGTTATATTTAATAGACTCAATTACAGTGTCTGCGTGACATGCATATGCTTCAAGACTGGCTACAAATTCTTTTGTTTTCTGTTCAAAACTCCAGAAGGCTCTACAACTGTCTAAGGGCCAGGTTCCCGTTTTTAAGCAGCACCCAGCATTCCAGCTGCAATGTTAATTCCAATCAAGTTGGTAAAACTTAGAGATCCAGTAGTATACTGTACTCCAGTAACACCAAATTAAGGTCTGTAAATGGCATTGCTATAAAAGCTCTCACTTCCTGGGTATTCATAGATCTCCTCTGTTCAGTATCTCCTTACTTTGGGGAATATCTATAGAAAAAAAGCAGCTGGTAGGTCATTGTACCAACAATTCATTACATGTTCACCAGTATACAAACCTTACCTATAGCATCCAAAGGACTCAATTTCAGTGACCAAGAAAAAACAGTACAGGCTTCTGCACAAGTTGTTTCTCCTTCAGAGGAGAAACACATCACTACTACTATTGCTCGTAAATTATTTCTTCAAAAGGAACAGCAAAGCCAGCTCCAAACAATATTAAAAATAGCAACCTCAGGGCAAATAGAGCAGCTGAAGTAAAAATATTAAAATAACTAAACAGAAGACAGATATTCTTTCAAACTTACCCCACTGAAGAACACTCCAGCATCAGAAAAAAAAAAAAAGAAACCAAACAAAAAACACAAACACACACACCACAAAAAAACCCCAAGATATTAAGGTGTCTGAAATACAAGCCTAGTAACAGACCGGTCTACTACCACCCTATAATTTCTGGTAATAGTTTGCTCTTAGCTTGAAAATAACAAGTTTAAGGCCTTGGAAATGAAAACATAACTTGTCTAAATGTATTCCAATAGCCACTGGAGAGGCTTGATATATAAGTGGTCCTGTCAAAGGTGAATGACTGGACTGAATGCAGGTGGCACAGTCCAGTAAGCAAAACACAATTTATTCCCTAGTATCAGATTTTATAAATTGACAAATATTTCATTATATCCTATCAGCATAAATAATGTTATTCTAGGAGACGGAAACTTGTAAATATACACAAATACTATTTTATCACTTAGAAAGTTGGATTTACGGCAGCACTTTTCACCTTTACCAAGAATGGGAGCATAGCAGGTATCTATCCTGACATACAAATTGTGCCCCTCCGAATTTGACAATATTGGAATTTTAAAAAGCACACACAACACACATAGGTACTGGCCCACAAAAATACTTCTAGAAACTTTGTGTCTCCAAGCAACTAGTACAAAACTATTTTGATTTAGCAATAATCTGGACTGTTATTCTCCAGTAACTGTTCAGTATCATGCACAAAGCGGTTTGGCAGTCTAGACACATACTACTTTCTGAATTGATAGCTATCTTTGCTGCAAACAATATTCATCTTGATCCACGTTTTAACGGAGAGTCAAAATAGAAAAAAAAACCCACACACATACTACCCATAGACCCATTCATCTGCATGCAGATCTCTCTAGGGGCTCTATCTTCAGATTAAATCAGCAACTGTAATTTGCACAAAATGTTCTTGAAAATATAGAACTACAAAAATACAGGACCACAATTATGTGCAGAACTTGTAATGAGATTAAACAAACCACTACTACTTGAAACAACTGCTGTGACCAATGGAGTTCAAAAGAAAAGAACTAATAGGAAAAGTACCAAAGTTAAATCAAGATCATAGACTTTCACCTAGAACTGAACTCACAGTCTTGGACAAGTTAGTAAGTTCTCTGTAAAATTTCCTTTTACTAGTAGACAAAAAACAGGAGCTGGAGATAACTACATTCTACAGAGTTGTAAAGCAGCAGCTGCAAAAACTTGGCTAATAGTTTAGCCATAGCATGCTGACAGATGGATATGAAACTACTAATAATGAAGGAATGCAAGCATGTTATGAACTGTACCAGCTATTTTATGGATTGTTATACACTTCATTCTGAATTTTAGCATAGGAAGAAATACTGTGGTTTGAAAATCTACTATTCAGCATAGTTTCTGACCTCAGCTATAACTCATTATGCATGGATATATTGCAACTGCAGATACAGCAAATTATGATGCATTTTAAAACCAGAACATGCAGACTAAACTTAGGACACTGGCCTAATGATGCACAAAAGCCCTACGCAATGTCAGGACAGGCTGTATGCAGCCAGGCATTTGCTCACCTTTAGTCAAAGTACAAACCATCGTAATAACGCTATGTAACAGAATCGTCCTAGAGGTGTTGAAAGTTGAAAGGATGGCCCAAGCACCAAACGCTCTTTCTTTGTTTGTTCTGAGTAATAGCCTTGCTAAGGTTTTTACTTACATTACTCTTTTTACTGAAGATGCAGTTTTACATTCAAAATCAATGCTGCTGCCAGAAACCACACATTCCTGTCCCTCCTGTCTGCCTACATTAGTGTCTGATCAGCTGCACAATTGCCCACTACATTTTTTTTTTTTCTGGGTTGCTTTTCAGCTGGTTTACATCCTTGTTCAGCCTCATCAGCAAGTATGAACCAGTTGCACACACTGTACTGAAACTAATTACATGGCAGATAGAAAGGAAAAATACATTTATTGTCCTCTTGGTGCTGTTTAATCTCTGTCATTGGTTGACCGCCTCTTGATTTTGGACTACTCAAACTTCCTGTAATGCAGGTTAAATTAACCTGCTACACACATGTCACTTGTGATTTACACAGATAATTTATTCTGCTTGCAGCTTGTATCTGGTGGCCTTCTCTCCTAGGGAAACTTAAGAATGAGCTGCCATCAGTGGATTTCCAAGCAGCAGTTTTTACCACTTTGCTAGTTCCTCTCTTCTGTGGCTCCCTCAAACCAAGTGAAAAATGAAGCATAGCAATAAGTATTGCTGCCAAGCCCAGTATCTCTAGCCAATAACAATCTCTTTCACTACTGCCACTCTGCTCCTTGAAAATATGACAAGCAGGAGCAGGCTTCACAAATTGTTTCAGCAGCCTGTGTTTGCTTCTAGTAGCTCCATTTAAGGGGCATCACAAAAGCAGAGTAGAGCATATCGCCAACTGTATCCTAGGATGGGGAATATGGCCAGCAGATCAAGAGAGGCAATTCTCCCCCTTTACTCTACTCTTGTGAGACCCCCACCTCCAACACTGTACAGTTCTGGTGTCCCCACCATAAGGGGGACATAGATCTGTTGCAACGAATCCAGAGGAGAGCCACAAAGATGATTGATGGGCTGGAGCACCTTTGCTACTGTCCTGGTTTGAGTGAAAACAGGACTAATTCTGTTCAGTAGTTTTACTTTTCAGCTCAGTTCTTCTAATTAACTGCAATGTCTGAAGTCAGCAGCCTGTTCTCACAGACAGTGTCTGCTCCTAGCAGTGATAACACCTCATGTTTAGAGTTACTACCAAGGATTGGTGTGCAGACCAAGGCCACTGCTGGGTCTTGTGTACCACACTGCCGGGTGCAGAAAGTGAAAGGCTGCACCTGCAGGGAGGAGCAGACAGGACGGGTGACCCTGAACTGACCAACAAGGGATTGCATCCCAATTACATCATACTCGGTTTAGAGCTATGGGATCCGAAGGGTCTCTGGCCTCTTCTCCCCTCTTGGACTGCCTTGCCAGCTTTTGCTTGGCTTGGTTCCTCTTTCAGTTCCTTCCCTGGAGCACCCAAGGAGGATGCTGTCCATTCTGCCTTCAATCCAATCTGCGTGTTCCTGAACCCAGTACCAGAATCCAGCTCCCAATCACAGCTCCTGTCTGCTGCTGGGCCCAGTCTGGGACTCCCCCCATGCCTGCTCCACAGCATCAGTGGTGGCGGTGATGTAATTACCATCAGGGGGGTTGGGTTCCATACTGGTTTTGTATATATTTGTATATATTATAATTATTTCATTTTCATTAAAGCTGTTCTAGTTTCCTTTTCTAATCATCAAGTCTCTCTCCCTTATTCCCTTTCTCTTCCCCTTTGGGGAGTGAGGGGGGTTAACAGAGAGCATCTGTTAGAGGTCTAAGGGGCTGCCCTGACCCTAAACCGTGACAGATTTATTGGCGCTCAATGTGGGGCTCAATCAAAGCTCTGATAGACTGCTGAAATAGTTCAAATTCTGGTTCTCTCACTTCAGAGAGTATCACGTTTTTTTTTCCCTGAGCGTCTTTAAGAATTGAAAACTAAAACAGACTGCCTAAATGATGTCATTTCTGAGAGCAGTGTCCGTTTGTGTCTTTTTAGCATTTCTTTCAGAGTTAAATGCTATACTGTTCCCTTACGTGCCATACGCGCTATGTTACTGTTTTCTTGTTCTCACCGTTTATCTGAAAGCTCTCGGGCTTGGGTGCTGGGCGAAAGCCTCTGCTTTCCTGTGGTGTTTATCTCTGATTTATGTTGCAGTGAATTGGGCAATGAGTGTGTCTCAGTACTACGGGCATTACATAGTGGATTTTATTACTAGGAATACTTATGGTTTTATCTTGGGAATTTATACTGCTCCCCACTATGCTAACCTGACTACACCAGATTTTAGAACTCCAAATTGTGAGAATTCTGGACATGGTTACTACCAAAAGATCATATTATTACTATTAATTTCTAGTATCTTCACTGTGTGGCGTCAGAGTAGTCATCAGAGCAGTAATACAGGTCGGGTAGCCACCAAAACATGTAGATTGCACGCTGCTTCCCTGCGACGGTCCGTAATACGCTCTGCATGCAGTAAACGTGCCACAACTGTTCAGTCTCTGCAGGCCCCCCCAACTACATCTGCTGCTGCACCAGCTCCAAACCCAAGCACCACGGCCACTCAGTCTCCGCAGGCCCCCCCAACGAGCCCTGCTGCTGCTGCTGCTCCTCCTGTTCTCAAAACAAGAGCTGCTGCTGCTCCAACTCCCACAACAAGCACTGGAGCTGTTCCAGCTCCAGCAGCAAAGCCGGCAGCTACACTGACAGCTACTGTGACCACTCCCACTCAAACTGCACCTGTACAAGTTGCTCCTGTGAAGAAAAGAAACAAAACAGCTAAGTCCAGGAACAGATCAGGGAGATGGTCCTTCTCAAGCTGAATCTGAGTATGAGTCAGAACCAGATGCAAAGCCTGATGCCAATGCAACTGGAAAGAAACACCTAACAAAAACAGATCGCCCAGTGTGGTCAGATGACAATGGAGCAGGTCCTTCTAAAGCAAACCCATCACATGTGGAATCATCAGATGCAGAGGGTACCACCAAATCTTTACCTATGAAGAAGCTGAGAAATCTGAGAAAGGACTATAGCTGTCATGAAGGTGAGCCACTGATCACTTGGCTACTCCGATGCTGGGATACTGGGGCCCACACCATCAAACTGAATGCCAGAGAAGCCAGGCAGCTGGGATTCCTGGCCAGAGATGGAGGCATTGATCAAGAGCTTGCAAGAAAGAGCAACACTATCAGTCTCTGGAGAAGACTCTTGTCAGCTGTGAAATCCAGGTACCCCTATAAGGAGGACATCAATTGCCACCCAAGCATTGAAAAAGGTATTAAACACTTGAGAGAATTAGCTGTGCGACAGGTGATTTATGGTGATAGGCAAATAGTGAACCCTGATGCAATCCCATGCCAGCGACCCATCTTGCAGAAGTTTGTGCGGAGTGCCCCATCAGCATATTCCCACACATTGTCAACATCGGTCTGGGGAACAGACAACGAGGTACCAACTGTGACAGAAGTGGCCAAGAGAGCACGACAGTATGAAGACAATGTCTCTGGTCCTCTACATGTCTGTGTATCAGCCCTGGAGAGATCACTTGAAAAACTGATTGCAAAAATAGAGAGAAGGGAGAAAAGATCCTATTCTTCCCCTCAATGGACCCGTGTTGAAGCCACTAGGAGAATGCGCTCTTCTTCAAGAAGAGCTAAACAGGAACAGTACATGTCACGACGTACCCTGTGGTCTCTTCTCCGTGCCTTTGAAGAGAAAATGAGCAGATGGGATGGAAAACCTACCACTGCTCTACAGGCACAAGTACTCTACTTAGAAGGTAAAAGAAAGAGAAGAGAGAATTCTTCCAGAAGGGAGGCTGCTCCAGTCCACTATGAGCAGTCCTTCAGTCCAACTACATGGGCCTTAGGTCAAAACGTGAGTAGGGGGAATGAAAATGTGACTCCTGTAATCAATACCAAACCCGTAAATAGCGTAAATCCTGTAAATAGTATAAATTCTGTAAATAATGCAAATCCTGTCAACGGTGTAATTCCTATGATCTCCATGTACCCTGTTAACCAGATGAACCATGTAAGCCCAGTGAACTTCACAAACCCAGTTACCAATTATGGACAATACCCTCGGAATTAGAGGGGCCCTGCCTCCAGCCAGGTGGAGGAAAGGGACAACAGAGTTTATTGGGCTGTGTGGATTCGATGGCCTGGCACGTTAGAACCACAAAAGTATAAAGCCTGAGTAGATACTGGTGCACAGTGCACCCTATTGCCATTGAATCATAAAGGGACTGAATCTGTTACCATTACTGGAATAACAGCAGGATCTCAAGAACTGACTGTACTAGAGGCTGAAGTGAGTCTAACTGGGAATAAATGGGAAAAGCACTCTATAGTGACTGGTCCAGATGCTCCGTGCATCCTTGGCATAGACTTCCTCAAGGAAGGGTATTATAAGGACCCAAAAGGGTATTGATGGGTCTTTGGTATAGCAGCTGTAGAGACTGAGGGCAAGAAACAGCTGACTGTCCTGCCTAACCTTTCAGAGGAGTCTGCCGTTGTGGGCAGGATGAGAGTTGAGGATCAAAAGGTGCCAATTGCCACTGGAACGGTGCATCGACGACAATATCGCACCAACCGAGACTCTGTAGCTCCTATCCAGAAGCTGATCCGTCAACTAGAGAGTCGAGGGGTGGTCAGCAAAACTCACTCACCCTTTAACAGTCCTATACGGCCAGTGCGGAAATCTAATGGGGAATGGAGATTAACAGCGGACTATCGTGGCCTGAACGAGGTTACGCCAGCAATGAGTGCTGCCATGCCGGACGTGTTGGAACTCCAGTATGAACTGGAGTCCAAGGCCGCTAAGTGGTATGCTACCAGTGACATTGCTAATGCATTTTTCTCTATTCCAATAGCACCAGAGTGTGGGCCTCAGTTTGCTTTCACCTGGAGAGGTGTCCAATACACCTGGAATCGAGTGCCCCAGAGGTGGAAACACAGCCCTCCCATTTGCCATGGACTGATCCACACTGCACTGGAGAAAGGTGGAGCTCCAGAACACCTGCAATACACTGATGACATCATTGTGTGGGGTAACGCAGCAGAAGTTTTTGAGAAAGGTAAGAAAACAATTGAAATCCTTTTAGACGCTAGTTTTGCCATAAAAAGAAGCAAGGTCAAGGGACCTGCACGAGAGATCCAGTTTTTGTGAATCAAATGGCAAGATGGGCGTTGCCAGATTCCGATGGATGTGGTTAACAGAATAACAGCAATGTCCCCACCAAATAACAAGAAGAAAACACAAGCCTTCTTAGGTGCTCTGGGTTTCTGGAGAATGCACATTCCTGGTACAGTCAGATTGTAAAACCTCTATATGAAGTGACTAGAAAGAAAAACAATTTTAATTGGGGTCCTGAACAAAAACAGGCCTTTGAACAGATCAAACGAGAGGTCGTACATGCAGTAGCCCTTGGGCCCATCCAAACAGAACAGGACATTAAAAGTGTGCTCTATACTGCAGCTGGGAATAGTGGTCCTACCTGGAGCCTCTGGCAGAAAGCACATGGGGAAACTTGAGGTCAACCCCTAGGATTTTGGAGTCAAGGATACAAAGGCTCCGAGGACACCTATACTCCAACTTAAAAAGAAACATTGGCAGCATATGAAGGAGTTCGAGCTGATTTGGAAGTGATCGGTACTGAAGCACAGCTCCTCCTAGCACCAATGTTACCAGTCCTAAACTGGATGTTCAAGGGTAAATTCCCTTCCACTCATCATGTCACCAATGCCACATGGACTAAGTGCGCTGCATTAATCACACAGAGAGCTCAAATAGGGAATCTCAGTCATCCAGGAATCTTAGAGGTGATCATGGATTGGCCAGAAGGTAAAGACTTTGCCATGCCACCGGAACAGGTGGTGACATGAGCTGAAGAAGCCCCACCATACAATCAGTTATCAGATAATGATAAGCAATATGCTCTGTTTACTGATGGATCTGCTGTCTCGTAGGAAACCATCGGAAGTAGAAAGCTGCTGTTTGGAGTCCCACAGGAGGAGTAGCAGAAGCAGCTGAGGGAGCAGGTGAATCAAATCAGTTTGCAGAGGTAAAAGCCATCCAACTGGCCTTAGATATTGCTGAGCGAGAAAAGTGGCCAGTGCTCTATCTCTACACTGACTCATGGATGGCAGCAAATGCCCCGTGGGGACGGTTAAAACAGGGGAAGCAGAATAACTGGCAGCGCAGAGGTAAACCCATTTGGGCTGCCACACTGTGACAAGACAATGCTGCTCGGGTAGAGAAACTATCTGTAAAAGTCCATCACATGAATGCCCATGTACCTAAACATCGAGCCACTGAGGAACATCAAAACAACCAGCAAGTGGATCAGGCTGCTAAAGTGTTCCAGACAGACTTAGACTGGGAACATAAAGGTGAACTATGTTTAGCTCGGTGGGCTCATGATACTTCAGGACATCAGGGAAGAGATGCAACATACAGATGGGCACGTGACCGAGGGGTGGATTTAACCATGGACGCTATTGCACAGGTTATCCATGACTGTGAAACGTGCGCCGCAATCAAACAAGCGAAACGGTTCAAACCTTTGTGGTATGGGGGACAATGGTCCAAGTATAAGTATGGGCAGGCCTGGCAGATTGATTACATCTCACTGCCTCAAACCCTCCAGGGTCAGCACCATGTGCTTACAAGGGTGAAAGCAACCACTGGCTGGCTGGAAACCCATCCTGTACCTCACGCCACTGCCCGGAACCCCATCCTGGGCCTGGAAAAGCAGATCCTGTGGCGACACGGTGCCCCAGAGAGAATTGAGTTTGACAATGGGACTCATTTCAAAACCAATCTCACAGACAATTAGGCCAAAGAGCACGATATCGAGTCGGTGCATCACATCCCCTATCACGCACCAGCCTCTGGGAAAACTGAGTGGTACAGTGGATTGTTAAAAACGAGTTTGAAACCAATGGGGGGTGGAACCTTTAAAAACTGGGACAAGCGTTTAGCACAAGCCCCTGGTTAGTCAACACCAGAGGAGCCATCAATCGAGCTGGCCCTGCTCAGGCAGACCCGTTACACATAGCAGAAGAGGATAAAGTCCCTGTGGTGTACGAAAGGAATCTGCCGGGGAAAACTGTGTGGGTATTTCCTGCTTTGGGCAAAGGCAAACCCATTTGCTGGACTGCTTTCGCTCAAGGACCTGGAAGTACTTGGTGGGTGATGACGGAAGATGGTGAAGTACAGCGTGTACCTCAAGGAAATTTAGCCCTGGGTGAGAATAATCGATTCAAAGCTGTATATTAACTGCATAATACTAACAGTATTCAATAAGTGTCTTTCAGAACAACATCATAGTGGTGACAGGAGGTAGCCTCATCAAGTTGTGTTCAGTAACCTCCTGAGGTCAACCTCCACTCTGTAGACACGAACTGTGATGAATTCCATCTTTTACCCTGGGAGACTGCTACAGTGCATGGACATCTACAGTCACAAACTCAGTGAACTTTTGTATATAAAGAAATGATACCCTAGGGATGGGTATGATGTAGATGGTATGGAATAAGGGGTGGAATGTCCTGCTCTGAGTGAAAACAGAACTAATTCTGTTCAGTAATTTTACTTTTCAGCTCAAGTCTTCTAATGGGGGAGGGAAACGACGAGGGGAGGGAAACGACGAGGGGAGGGAAACGACGAGGGGAGGGAAACGACGAGGGGAGGGAAACGACCAGGGGAGGGAAACGACGAGGGGAGGGAAACGACGAGGGGAGGGAAACGACGAGGGGAGGGAAACGACGAGGGGAGGGAAACGACGAGGGGAGGGAAACGACGAGGGATTGCATGCCAATTACATCATACTCGGTTCAGAGCTGAGGGATCCGAAGGGTCTCTGGCCACTTCTCCCCTCTTGGACTGCCTTGCCAGCTTTTGCTTGGCTCGGCTCAGTTCCTCTTTCAGTTCCTTCCTCGGAGCACCCAAGGAGGACTCTGTCCATTCTGCCTTCAATCCGATCTGCGTGTTCCTGAACCCGGTACCAGAATCCAGCTCCTGAACACAGCTCCCATCTGCTGCAGGGCCCAGTCTGGGACTCTCCCAGTGGCTACTCCACAGCATCAGTGGTGGCGGTGATGTAATTACCATCAGGGGGGTTGGGTTCCATACTGGTTTTGTATATATTTGTATGTATTCCATTATTATTATTAATTTAATTTTCATTAAAGCTGTTCTAGTTTCCTTTTCTAATCACCAAGTCTCTCTCCCTTATTCCCTTCTCTTCCCCTCTGGGGAGTGAGGGGGGTTAACAGAGAGCGTCTGTTAGAGGTCTAAGGGGCTGCCCTGACCCTAAATCGTGACAGCTACAAGCACAGGCGGAAGGAGCTGGGATTGTTCAGCCTGGAGAAGACTCCAGGTTGGACCTTATAACTACTTTCCAATACCTGAAGGGAACCTACAGGATGACTGAAGAGGGACTCTTCACAACAGTGTCCAGTGATAGGATGAAGAAAAATGTTTTTAAACTGAGGGAAAATAGGTTTAGATTGGATCTTGGGAAAAAGTTCTTCAGTACAAGGGTGGTGAGACTCTGTAATAGATTGCCCAGAGGGGCTGTGGATGTCCCTTCCCTGGAGGTGTTCAAGGCCAGGTTGGATGAGGCCTTAAGCAACCCAGTCTAGTTGAGAGGTTCCCCTGCCCATGTTGAGGAGGTTGGATTAGATGATCTCTGAAGTCCCTTCCAGCCTAAGCTATTCTATGATTCTATGGTATCTGTTCTAACACGTAGAATCCTAGTTCTGTGCATACGCTTTGTACTCAGGCCTCCTCAGAAACTTTATAGTCACTGCCCAGGTATGACTGTTTCTTCAGTGCTACGAAGGGTCGTGACATGGAGCTCTTCGATTCAGCCAGAGGATGTTATACAAGCCCAACACATGCCAGCCTTAGGCGGCTGGTTTTATACTCCCCCCAGGAAATTCTATGACAGTCCATATTCAGAAGATCTTTCAGGCTAAGAATCTTCCCCACAAACAATTTTTG
Organism: Todiramphus chloris collaris; assembly: GCA_025345505.1. Lineage (NCBI taxonomy): Eukaryota > Metazoa > Chordata > Aves > Coraciiformes > Alcedinidae > Todiramphus > Todiramphus chloris. Next base: position 16,477,836 of record JANVCC010000033.1, on the reverse strand, counting down.
ATACAGGAAAACTTTGTACGTTCTATCAGACAATTCCTCTTCCAAACAAGGTGTTCACTATCTAGCTAGAAAATGAGATGGAAAAAAGACATACCACTAAAAACAGATGAGCAGCAGGCTCCTGTCCTGGAGAATTGTGAGAATTTGCTAACGACATAAGGGAACAGTTCTCAGATGTCATTCCAAATCTCTCTGTCCAGATCTGAGGTTTGTTAGAATAAGACATTGTTTAAGGAAATCACAGAAGATAACAGAAGGCAACGGTCTGAATTAAAAAAAAAAGTAATTTTTGTGTTTCATATCTAGCTTATCTTTCACTGCATCTTCTCTCATGACTACTGGATGAAGAAAAAGGACTTCATATACATTTGGTGATGCACAAATTTAAGATTGAGGATCAGACACACAGCCCTACATCAAACCCAATTATCCAGCTGTAGCTTGCTAATATTTTTCATAGGCTTTACAGACAAAAAACTTCAGTTTGGTATTTCAAAGACTGCCAACATCTGAAACTGTTTTGTCAAAACTAATGTTCTTGAGAAGTAATGTACCTGGAGCACCAGTACGTGCCTTCAGCCTTAAGCAAGCCCCCGTTTTCCCTGAGGGTGACCTTTATGAAGTTACAAAAAGCAACATGCACTTTTAAAGAGGTTTTCCTCTACTAGAGCTATGGGATTCAGTTGCATGAAAAAGTAGTGTTCAGTTCATGTATTAGAGGTGATTTCGCTAACCAGCACATCATGAAAAATATAGTACCACAGTCTGCCAAGAATCCAGTCAAGACCTCAGATATACCTGAAGAACAAAGCACCCTCTGCCCCAGGTCATAAGTATGAGATATGGTAAGTACAAAAGTAGAGTATGGGAATACTGGAATCTAAAGACAAAAAAAGGGATTTGTATTCTGGGCTGGGCAATGCAGCTCATCCAAACCCAAGTATCACAAATGTTAACAGGAGGGGAGGGAAGGAAGAAATGATAGAGTTTCACCAACAAAAACAGTATCTCATTCATTCCTAATTAAAATTCTGCAGGTGACTGCTTAGTCTTATTTAATAAAAAACTAAATCTAATTTTGTTTACCTAGAATGTTACAACAGAAGTACTATATTCTCAAATGAAGATTTAGCTATGCATTTTAGTGAGAGGCAACACAACAGTTTTGATGAGGCTACTGAAATCACCTAGATTCTCATTGGAATCCTTATTTGGAATAAGTGTCCCTTGGTTTGATTATACTGAACTTCTGCCAAATAGATTAAAATGCTTGCTGTTAAAATGGTGGGTTTTGTTCTTTAAATAGAAAATTGAAGTGAATAAATCAGCAGAGATAGCTGCAACTTCAGTGAACAATGACACAAAACATACATGTGCTCAGTAAAGAAGATGAGTCCTCTTGTAGAAAAATGAGAATGAAGTTGCTCAGGAGACCCTCCGTTATAGCTCACAGATGTCAAGCAAAACAGAGGAGGGAAAACAAAGTAAAACCCACAACTCTTCTCATGTATAAGAGCCTCAACAGGAGAAGAAAAGAATGCAAACTGAAAAGCCTATCCTGTAAACCCAGATACAACTATTTTCAAGGCAGTACAGGATCATCAACCATCTAGCTGCAATAGTTTGGTCTAGTCATCTGTTATTACTATCTAGCCATGTGCAGAAGGAAATTTGCAGACTGAAAAAGGCACATTCTCGGGCTAACATCAGCAAGCAGACTGCAGCATGAAGCTTCCAGATCATACTTCATGAAAAAGCAGCCCCAGCAGGGCACCTGGTTCCACACAAATGCAATATTCTCGCAAAGCAGTCCTGTAGGCACAGAGAGGGAAGCAATACAATCATCTTTACTACTAAAACAAGATTTTCCCTTTTGATCTCTGAGCACAGTTGTACTGTGACAGACATCTGCATTGCCCAATTGTAATCTCCTCTTATTCACATCCTTTTCTGCCTCAGGGGGATGGTACAATATTATTTAGGAACAATAACTTCAGAGCAGGTCCTCTTTATTTCCAGAAGCCCTGGGGCTCAGCAACCATAAAGCAATCAAACTCTAGACGATCTGGAAATCAAACCACTAATTAGTCTGTACTGAGCTCACACAGGTAAGACTTTTCCAACCACTTGTAATTTGGTCCACTATTCTTTGCATTGCTATTCTGTCTAGAGACTAGAATCGCTTTGATATACATTATGCAAATGCAGATATATTCCTAGAGAACCTACAGTTTAAATAAAATCAAAGGGCAACGAGACCATAAAACATGCAAAACTAATGGAATACTCAAAACATAATTACTTTTCTCCAGAGTCACAAATAGATTATTGTCCTAAAGGTTCAGGCAATTTTTCACACAGTGAGAAGAGCACATCATGCCAAACCCTCAATTCCCAATAAAAGCATTAAAAGCCCTTCAGTACAATTACTGTTGTTTTCTACAGCACATACAGAGGAACAACAGAAAAAAAAATTAATACTGTATTTTTTTTTTTCTATCAGTAGAAGACCTTATATGTTACTTAAACTTGAGAAATATAACATAGATGAATATATTACAGGGTAGATGCAAAGTTTTTTGTCAAATGACACATAGCAGTTACTAGTGTTAAAAGGTCTCTTACTGAACTTCAGGTAGACTATACCAATGTATATTCTGCTTGAAGTTTGGTTCTATCCAATAATTACACAAGATCTCTAATAGAAAGAATGATCCTTTTCCTTGCAAAAACAGAAAGCAGGAAAGAGACTGCAAGTACACCATAATGTAAGATTAGAATGGAAAACCATCTCGGCAAATAAGGAAAAATATAACACTGCAAGGAGGAGCAACTAGCTAAGTAACAAAGTCAGCAGATGCAGGTCCAAGGGTTTGATGAACGTAACTGAACAACATGAGGTTATTGCAAAGAAAGCAAACAGTGTACTATGTTGCATAAACAAGAGGATGTCCTGCAAAGCATGAGAAGAAATACTTCTCCATGCCTAAACACACTGGTAGAGATTCATCTGGAATACTGCCTCACTTCTGGGCACCTCACTTTCAAGATAATGTAAATCTACTGAAGGGAAGGAACCCAGATAAGTGCAACAAGAAAGAGGGTTAGACAATGCAAGAAACCACTAATTTATTCTGGATAAAGTCTTTCAGAAAGTCAAATCAAGGCAGATATCAGGGAAGTCGTCTGCCCTCCTTCATAGCAAGCATTGTCCATGATCATATAGCAGATCAAAACCAAATCTAGTTATAAAATCTCAGTCCTCTCAATTCCCTCTCCTATATGTTAAGTACTGGTGCCTTCCTCCTACATAATTTCATATGCACAATTGTGCAGAATGATAGCTTTTGACAAAGTCACTTACACTGTAAAATGGAAAAAGCAATGGAGGGAATACATAAAAGAAAAAGAAAACTGAATTCCAGTATCATATAACTTTAAACTACCTCCTTTTCTATACTTCACCACCATGTGAAAACAGGAAACGTTGCTCTTCTATTTCTCATTCTGTTTCCTCAGCAGTATTAAACATTTTATGAGCATAGACAGTCCAAAAGGAACACTGTGTTGGGCCATAAACTGCAGAAATATATATTCTCCAGACACATATAAAAAAGTACACAGATGGCGGCAGTACTGAAGATAGTTATAATTACATTTTAAACAGTCATTTTAAACTAAAACAAAGTTATGCCTTCCAAGAATAATTTTTAACAGCCACACGAGAAGACAAAACCATCTTACTCTGCCACTGCAATGACACTTAGCAGTTGAATTAACTCCCTTTTATCAAAACTATTTTTTTCTCAGTACTGTGGAGTGGAGGGATAACTGAAACACAATCTATCTGCCAACAAAAACTGGGTTTATAAAGTTTTAGTGAAGGCAAAGAAAGAAGTCTGGTCTGTAAGTTCCCTTTAACCATTTTGTTTTCCTAATTAAACAGTAATACAAAATTCATTCCAAACCACATTTTACCAACAGTAGTGTTCACAGAGATGTGAAATCCTGGAACTTGTTTTTTAAGCAAAATTTTGTAAGAAAACAAAGAGTAACACCAGAATATTTAATTAAAAGAAAAAAAAAACCAAACCCTGAAGCTACAGACTAGGATGAAAATACTTAAATCTTAATATAAAGTATTTTGGTTATTTCACAAATAAAAGGTTAGGTATTCCTATTTTCACCAGCAGAGAATATGTTTGAAACCGCAAGTTGTGAAATAGCTAGCATGACATAATTTAATATTGTAAATGCCGCTCACCATTTAATGAGGACATGAACACCGTCTTGAATTTTGGTGCAAGGGCAAATGAAACATTTTGAAGAGAATGAGAACTGATGTTTACTAGAATAAAGTTATTTTTGGAAGACATTCTCCTGCTTTAGAAAACAAATTAACTACTCTTTTCCATGGCTTAGAACTGTCAGGCTAATTCAATGTTTCTTTAATTCATACAGAATAATAAAAGTCAGCAAATTACTGCAGTATCTATTCTAAATACGTTTCTGTGAATAATGCTCACAAATATGATTAGCAAATGACACTAGTATCTTTTCATCCTGTTGAGTTCAGGGGACAACTCAAGAATTTGGTGAATTCACTTAATACAATTCTGCAGGTTCAGAAGCACTATTCTGTGTCTTCTAAGGAAACAGCCAGAAATTGTTTTAACTTTCATGCTGCTCCCTAGAGAAACATACAGACTACATGAAAAAAAACCCAACAAAGCTACATATGGTGGCGGGGGAGAATGGAGAGACAAAACAAGTAGCAGCTCCAGACTGAAAGGAGAATGACACTACCAGGCAAACCTCAACCTTTTGCAGCAAGCAGATGTCCAGGAATTCAGTGGGATTGTGTAGAAATACAAAGGTCTTTCTCTTAGCAGTTGGGAAGAGTGTTCAAGTTCACATACATACATGAACACAAAATACGCTTGAAACTTCTGCAACAAGACACTTTACAGAAATGTCAGTAGCTCAACAGAAAATGATCCATACTTTCCACTGAATTCTCACCACTGGAATCTATTTGAAGCACATCTGGCCTAAATATGGCTAGTAAAATTCTGGTAACTCAGTTCCAAAATGCGTTCTTCTGATAAGGTTATCGCCTCATTAAAGAGACACATGTTTTGATGTGGTATAACATATAAGATAGTTCTCTTTTTAGAAAGCTTCAAAACGGAAGCAGTTTTCTAAGTTTTAGAAGTAGAGAATTTTTTTTCTTATTCTAGGTTTAAAAAAACTTGCAAAGAAAATTCAATCACTGTTTCTGTAGCGCTGGTATTAAAGTACTTTTTAATAGCAAATTATTATTAAAAAACAAGTTTGCATTTCAGCAGCTTACAGTCCAGATACAGACAAATTCACCTGGAAGCCTAGTGTTTATCCATAGTGCTGTTACACACAGTAACAACAAAGCAACTACCCATTTTTTCCAAACTTTCTACATTTTTATTACCAATTCAAAGGGAACTGGCATTTTAGCAACTTTTCTTCAGCAATCTTCCATTTTGGAATTTGTTTAGCTCTCCATGAACTAGTATTTTTCAAATACCTGAACAGCAATAGCAAAGGTGCAGAGGAGCTGATAAGTAACCACGTATGTGGAAACAGAATAAAACTGAAGCAAGGATGAGGCAAAATGGAAATAGTTGCTTATAAAGAAAGAAAAAACTAAGTTTGAGTATTCTCTCTGCCAGCAGAAGCACTTCAATCTTGAGATGCTTTACTACAGAAGCACTTCAGTCTTGAGACACTTTACTGAAGGAATCTGAGACAATACAATTAAACACACAACCAAAGACTGTAGAAAAGGCACTGCATATGTCAAGTAATTTGTACATAGAAATTGATTTTGAGATGAAAAACTTTACACAACCTAAAACCAAATATATATTTAGCTAAACATTTGGCTTTCCAAAGCAAATTAAAATCTTGTGTATGAAGTTCACAGAGCAAAATGTGTGAGTATGAAGCACTGAAACAAAAAATGTGAGAACTGAGCGTTAAAAAAAATTTACTATAACAGCTTTAATTGCTCTCATATTATCTATACTGATAAAGTGAGTATTTTTTAAAATGGAGCATGCCACATCTAAAGGGGAAAAATTATTACCTGTGAAAATTATGCACTTCTTGACTACTGTTAACTTATTTAGTATAGCAAATAAAAGCACTATATAATAGTTAGTAAGGTTTATCTTTCATTTGACTGTAAATCACAAGTGAGAGATTAAAGTCACTTCTAGTTCATATTCTCAGAAAGAACAATTAAAAAAAAAGATACTATTATACATTTGCTGGTACTAATAATAGCCAACATGCTTAACATAAATAGCAAAGGTTCACTTCACAGATCTAAGAACAAGGCAGGCAAAAACATTAAGGACAGTCAATGCCTAAATTTGATAAGTTTTAGGGACTTAGAAAGCAAGTTTCATCTTCAGTCTCAGTTTGACATTTAAAAGAATGCTTAAAGCAGTTTGGTTTTGCAGCTGCCACTTTTACAGGGGTTTTCCACGGAGATGTCTAATCAACTTCACAGATTTTCTCAAGTACTAACAACTAGAAGACCAGGTTCCACAAACAATTTTTATAAGCTCAACAGTTTAATCTCAAGAACAATTCCAGTCATACTGGGGTTTAGTTTTAGCTCTTCACTGAAATGCAGACATTTCTCACAACCAGCAGGAACACTCATCTACTTTTAGTGAGTAACACTTACCAATAATAAATAGTTCCCTATGAATATAGAAGAAGAAAGAAAATTCAAAGTGTATTTTATTTTCCATTCTTTTTAAGAAGGATAAGGAAGTCAGGACACTAGACAGGAAACACACAGGACTGATTACTGCTGCTTAAATATGTAATATGGTAGATGGCATCAACACCCATTGTAACAGAAAACATTCAGATCCAAGTGCTCTCAAGTACAACGTGCTCTAAACTGGCAAAATGTAATGTAAACTCTTCATGTAACTTTACATATTCAGTGGATTTCAAAAAATAAAGGGCTTTTTGTTTGATTTATAGTCAAACCGTCATCCTCAGTTTCCAACAATCGCATTTGATCTAACTGGTTAGTTTCAACCAAACCTGGCAGGAAAGAAAAAGGGGGTTTTGGTCGCAGCTGTGTGGAGGGAGGGAGGAAGGAAAAAAGGACACTACTACATAGTGCCCCATGAAGGAAAAAGCTTCAGTGACTGCTCAGTCAGCAGTACGGCTGCCAGGCAGCCTGTCAATAGACCAGAAGCCATCCAAACCTTGTGCTGCCTCTTGCACTGGCACCATTTGAAGAGCATAAGATGGAATCAGGCTTTCTCCTAAGTCAGACGGAAAAGGGGATCAAAAAAAGGAAATTGGGCATCATATTTCGCTTTGAAAAACAATTTCTGTTTTACTAACATCTGTACATAAGAGAAAAACACTTTGTGCTTCTTTGTATTTCACAAACAAATAAAAAAATCAAAAACCATCAAGTCAAGCAAAAATTTACAATTATGCAACACTTTCACTTGTTTCACTCACTGGCTAAGATAGTACCATTCAATGAGTACGTTTCGTATTTTTTTCTTGTCTCAAAAGATGGATTAAAGTTTCATTTCCTACCCATGATTTAAATTTTACACTGAGGATGGCAAGTGCTAATCTCCAAAGAGCATCTACTCATGTCTCACAGACACAGTACAAGTGCTTTCTCAACAGTAACAACCATACATTTTCAGCATCCTCACAACTAACAACTCTGTTATTCTCGTTTTACAAAAGGCAAATAGAGGTGCAGAGAAGTTACTGAACAATGACCATCAGTTTTGAGGCAGCTAGGGTCATACCGTATCAGGCTACTTGGGTTTAAAACACCTCCTCTGAATGCTGGTCAATTCTACACATCAAACTCGATACCCTGACTCCATCAACACACGACTATAAACAGCTACAGAGCTTACAATGCCAACAGAAATAACTGTTAGTCATTTGAACTCTAGCATAACATGGTAAATCTGGGTTTCCCCAGATTTAATCCTATTTGAATCCATTTCCTTTCTCAAAAATGCGGGAGGAAGCCCATTTAAAAATACTCAATGACAAGAAGCTATTTGTGTTTAGTAATGCATTCCAATGACTAACTGTAAGAACACACCCCTTCTTTGAAGTCTGAACTTGCTTAATTCAGCTTCCAACACAGAACTGTGGTATACCTTTGTCAGCTGAAGAGGAGGTTGCTTTTATCAATTACCTCTTCCTCGAGTAGGCACATATTGACTACTGAAGAAACCCTTAATATTTCCTTAGCTAAGCTAAACAAAGTAAGCACCTTACATCTTCATTACTAAGACTGCTCTCCCCTTCTCCCAGCCATATTCAAGGTTATTCTCTGGAAGCACATTTTTCACCACCCTCCCTGGATTTTTGACACCAAATGTACTGGTGCAGCAATAGCTATAGCTAAACAAATATTACCTCCTTATTTCTGATTCTCTTGTACAGCTGTTTAAAGTTTTTCACCAACCTTTTAGCTACAGTCAAAAGGATTGATTTTAAGTTCAATTCCTACCAGTCATCAACTCCAAATTCTTATCAGTCTGCGTCCCCCTACTTGTTGCCCAATTCAGTATTTAGATGCCCTGATGAAGTGTTACATATTGCTTCATGCAATTGCGTGCAATTTATCAGTGATCTAAATGACTTTGCAACCTTCCTAATGTTCTTTTAGTCCCAAATGTATATTTATTATTTTTTTAGGTAATTAAAAACATTTGAAATAATTCCAACAGTTATTTACAATGAGAACCTTGGATACTGCGTAACCTCAAGCAGCAGAGGCTAATGCAATGTATGCAACAGCAAACACTACTAGTAGGCACCAACACTTGCAGATGCGTAACACACTCTGATGCTGGATTTTGCATGTTAACTCATACAAAGCCTTCCCTAGAGATCCAGCTCTGCAAGAACCCAAATCTCTAACCAAGACCCTCCTAGAATTCTTAACTAAAAAGAGTTACTATAGTTCATTTTGTAATGTAAAATTCAGCAAATCTTGAAAATATCCTAGGATCAATCCACAAGCAATGTGTGCTAAAGATGATTAAAAATGAAAATACAGTTGTATTTCCATTGAAAAAATTGATAAGCCTAATCAATAGGTACTGTAAAAGCTTTCAATCTGTATATTTAGATGTTGTTATACAGATGTTTAAAGATTTTTTTTTCTATTTAAAATGTAATATATCTTATGGATAAATTCAAAAAGACAGAGCTGTGACCACAGCACAAGTTCCTGCCCAAAATTCCAGAACTCCTCACCAAAGTGTTCACAGTGAGAAACAAGGACAGACCAGCATACAAGGGATATGTTGCAAATGCCTTAAAGCAAACACGTTAGCTTTAACATAATGGAAACCTTCAAGCATTCGAGCTTTACTTTCTTCTTGCATAGAATGATTTAGGGTCACAATCTTAGGCTACTTCATGTTGTCCAACTAACACTTTTGAACAGAAAAAAATGGTATCTTCCCATAAAAGTTCTCCCCTTTTTCAAAGGACTGCATAATATTTTTCCAAAATATGACAGCGTACATACTGAGACACAATTCTTTCCTGGTTTTTTTAAGCACTGTAAACATTATTGGGTGGACTAACTAGGATGCTAGTACTTTTGTACCTGAATTTTAAAGGCACTTAGGTGGGGTTTAATCTTCTCCATCAAAAGTCTTTAGAAATTACACAGCAGAAGGAAATCCATACCACTTAAGTCAGCCAGTTCCACACCACTGACGTGTATATTTCTGATGTGATAGTTGCTGTGACCTCAGGAGCATCAGAGGGAAAAGGCCTCACCCATTTTACTCATTTCTCTCTTACACTGGAGTGACAAGTAGGTTACCTATACTAGGAAATGCTTCAGAAAGCTGAGTCTCAATGACATCTTTGAGCTGATGTGATCCTTCGTGGATCACATAATGAAGGAACATGCACATTTATGCAGCTTAAATATTCTAAAGCACTTTTTTATCAGTTCCACCTTGTCCCTGCACTGAGTGCCCATCTCTTCCTTTGTATTTTACAGGCAAGTCCACAGACAAGGATTTGCTGAGCTCTTACCTTCCTTTCTGCATTAATTAGCACACATTATCAGTTGCAAAAGGAATTTATGCTGCTCCAGACCATAAGACCTTTTGAGATTCTATAAGCTTAAGTAGAAGGGACCAAGGCAGAAAAAGATGTTCACCTAGTCAGAGTACACACCAGTTCAAGTGAGCATTGTGTTAGAATCATCAGGGTAAGCAGTATTTAATGACAGTAAAATAAAATTTAACAAAAACAGTAGAAGCACAGACAAAGAGTCTTGTAAACACTCAGTTGAAGTTCCTAAATAAATAAACCCAAAACAACACAAAGCAGAACAATTACTGTTCCTCCATTTCCCAACTATTTTTCAACTGGTTATCTCCTTGAAGATTCCCGCTGGAGACTTTTTCTGGTTTTCATCTTCCTGTCATTTTCATTGTTCTCAGATTTTATTACTTCATACTGTAAGGCAAAAACTTAAGAAAGGAGGAAGAACTTACCGGTATTGAGAACTCCTCTGCCAAATACTTCAACACTGATGCTCCTCTAGACAAAAAGTTACTTCTCTCTGCCAGGTTGCCTTGGAGTTTTGTGTCAAACTCCTTTCTGACAACTGAAGCAATAGAGTCAATTATTATGAGTTTAACCTTCTTTGAAATAATTTCTTCTTCCAAAGACATAATCCTAAAAAAAGAAAAAAAAAATCATTGATTATTTACACAACCATTTTATAACCCTGAAACTGTTGAAATAACAGGTTTACTTTAAGCTGAAAGTCAGCCACTCTTTTCCCCGGCCTCCACTAACACCTGCATGTACTGAAGAGATTTGAAAAGGAATCTGAGGCTCCAGTGGGCCATATAACCTAAGGCATGACCTGTCCAAAAGAGGTCTGGAAAAACTTTTAGTTAGCAACACTACACTGTCCAAGCCCTCAGTGGCATACAGCAAGTTAAGTGGACATTGAAACTCACTGCTCACAGTAGCAGCATCCCATTGACAACACCAGAAATCCTTGATGTCTGCAGATGGCCAAATATATACAAGCAGAAGGTCAAAACTGTTTCTGTATACTTCCAAAGACAGTATGCCAACCTAAGCCATTTATAATACAATATTAGTTGTTCTCTGATAAAGCTGCACTGGAAGAAACTATTCTTAGAAAAATATTCCCATTAACATAAAATACAGAAGATGATGCTAAAATATAACTTAATTCATTTTCATTGCACAATGTGTTCACATACAAATTTACATAAGGAAACAACACAACAATATTAACAGTGACAACAGCAGCATTCAGGCTGATGACTGTTAAACGATTCCTCTCTCCCACTGCTGGAAGGGCCCTGGTCTTTCTGAAAGCAAACTGTGTTTTGGAGGAGCAAATTCCTGTTTCATGGAAAAAGTAACTCTTGTACTATGGTCTGTCTACAGTCCAAGACAAAACTTGTCACATGAAATACCTTTAAAGATTGGCAGGCATCCGATCGTACAAAAATTTTTGGTCAAACTAGAAAACGTCAACTGGATTAGTCATGCGCTATGAAATGAGAAGAGCAACATCAGTCTTCCTGTAGAATTTTACTTAGTTGGACATTATGCTTTTATCAACACAAAAGGGTCTCAAATTAATTGCTCATCATAAAACTCTGATATAAACCAAGTATTGGTACAGAAAATCCAGCAAAAATGGCCCAAACAAACAAAAAAACCCAACCACCAAACAAAAAAAAAAACCATAAGCCACCCACAAAACAAAAAAACATGAAACACATAAAATACTCTGGAAAAGAATACCTCTTCAGTACACTGCCACAGGTCAGCTCTCGATACAGATGGATGTTACGGGTCATGCAGAACAGCTTTTCATCTGAGTCAAAATAAGCAGGGAATCTGTGTCCTGCAATCTCAATCAACCTATCAACGAAACAGAAGGCAAAACACTGCAAAAGGAATAACGTTGGATAATAAGGCATCAAGTACTCACAAAGCAAACCCACAAATGATAGGCAGATACTAAGTAATAATGGGAAACAGTTAGGTTTTCATCCCAGTGAAGCTAGAGTCAGTGGTACACCAGAGAAAGGCATAATGTGTCTGGACACAAAGAAACCACCTATCTCCTGTAGTAGGAAACAGCAAATTTATAGTTGATGAATGCAGAGTCCTTTGAGCTTTGTACAAGAGGTTCCACTCAATGGTCAAGCATTCTCCTATTATTATATCTAAATATTATTTTAATTTCAACAAATGTACTCTCCAACTCAAACCATCTTCCCTTTCCACCTTTATCTTGCAGTGAAATAATACAGTGGACCATGTGTCACCACAGAAATTTTACAAGCTGCTAACAGGCAGATGATCCATTACAAGATCCAGTTAACATGGAAGCAAGGCTGTGAAGAACAGGGCCCAGTCTGACCACAAGTGCATATACAAGCAGTACACGTATGGGAAGTATGCCTACAAAAGTGAGTATCTTTTCACAGATAATCTCTCTTTAAAAACAAACAAGGTTATTTGGATGGAAGACTTTGTCACTGAAACTATTTCCATTGTGACAGTTACCTCTTTGTAAAAGGGGCTTATAAAATCTGAAGAAAATATGTGGGAAGTGACTGAGGCTCCAGCTACTATGCAGTTAGAACTGACCATCCATCCATCCAGAGCGCACAGGTACAACGGGCATAACTAGAGATAATGAAATGACTCAACAGTTTAAGTCACTGCTTCACTGATAGATCTGAACAGCGGATTCCACGATTAAATGTTCTCCATTACCTTATTAGCAAATTCATGATCCTTCAAAACCTTGAATTACAATTGTTAAGCATACCACTGTTTATTATCAGAGTAGACTAAGGAAGTGTATCAGATAACTGGTGATAACACCAAAAGAACTCAGAGGAAGTTGGACATTTCTTATTTGTTGTCAAAATATTTTCATATTCAGAAACTATGTTTTGAGAAAACCTCTTGCACAGATGTAAAACTAAACAATTTACTGATGACGGGCCAATATTTTCAGTTAAATGAGATTTTATACATAAAAGCATTGAGGACACTAAATAGTACACATTTTAGAAATGCTGACTGCTTCAGAAGTCAGGGGAAAGAAGTTACAACCCTTCAAACACAAGTCAATTTTATCTAGAGCCTTAAAGACATGATCCAAAATTTTAATTTAGAAACAGTTAAAATCTGAGCACTGTAATTTTTTTCCACTATTAAGTTTTTTCTGTTATTAAAAAACCAAAATCTTAATTATATTTTAAGCAGACATATTCCACTACCTACAGCTTGAGAAGAGTGGCACCTAGTGGATGATACCTGTGGGTACAACTTACTGGTTATTTTGACGCTTTTTTCTTTACCTACCTTTCATTAAAACGTAAAGTATTAAAGCTATTTCAGAAAAATTCTTTTAAATCAGTTTTATTTGGTTTAAAAATAAAACACCTAAGCTTAAATATTAATATACCCATTCTGAGCAAGAAATCTCATTACAATAGCCTGGATCTCATTCACTACATACCTTACTTACTACATCTAAACTTGTCCTACAGAACTTCCAGGAACAGAATCTTGCCTTTCCATTTGTACAATTAACTCATGCAGACCATTTTGAGCAACAGTGACCTGCCATTCAATAGTCTGCATGAAATGAGATTTCAGTATGCTTCCCAATGGACGTGCATATCACAATGAACATCATTACACAGACTGACTTAAAACGACACACCAAAATCTTGCTGAGATTGCAGTGCTATTCAGAGAGCTCACTAAATCCTGTTTGTCATGAGACCAAAAACTACACAGAACATGTTCTCTGCAATGAGGGCAGAGGCCCAGGGGGTGGAAAATCTATTTGTTCTCAGCTTTGGTTTACAAACATTTATATCCACTGTTTTTCACAAGCAATAAGCATGACTAGAGAGAAAAGCACCCCAAACAAATTATTTTCAGACTTTCTAAATAAGTCCAATGTTTTCAATTAATAGTTGGCTAGAGTTGAATTGCTACAAAACTGATGACAATAATTTTGATTTCCAGACTTACTACAGACACTGCATCTACCTGTCCTGCTGTTCATGTTCTGAATGACAGATGCTATCTGCACTGTTACGGCTTTCTCTTACACGAGAGAAAAACATAGAAATTACAGAAACCAGTGGCATGTCTTAGAAAACAAGCATGGGCAAAGCAGGAAATATTAGAAGAATCACAGGTATTATAAATATAAGGGAATACAGTACTGCATGGCCACTAAGGATATAGGAGAGATGTGAGGTTACTGCAGAAGGAAATATGGAACTGTAGAAGGACAGGGGGCCCCACTCAGCAGAAAAAGGACAGAAATCTGAAGGAAAGCTGTCTATGTCAGTCCTGCTGTTCAGAGAAAAGCCTCCATTTTCTTTGTACTCAAAATGTTGGACCTTTACATCCTCAAAACCATCCTGCTGACTCCACAAACTACACTCCAAAGAAAGATGTCAGGTATAGAACTGTAAAGGCCATTTATAAATTAGAAAGTGCACCATCTCCCTCATCATACCACAGTTGGAATCCGCAGCATCACACCAATTAGGAAGGTGAGCAAACCACTCTATTAAATTAATTATCTTTCGGATAACTGTATATATAGATGAGAGTTTAATAACAACATAGGTATTTACTTTACAAATGCTTATTTATCACTGAGAAAATAATTGAAGCTTCCAAGATAAAAGGTACTAAAGAAGTTGCAAGTGTATATTTTAGAATTTTGCATCTTACCTTTCAGCACTGAATGCAGACTCTGTGTCAATGTATATTACAGCCCCCTCCAGTCCTCCCATGCTCACAGGCAGCGTAGCCAGAACACTCATCATAATACAAAATTGAGTTTTGCCACAACCTGGTGGGCTAGTTATCTGTAAGGAAAAAAAAAAAAAGATGAGTAACATAAACAAGAGATGTCATATTCATGTCACCCTAATTCTGCTTTTAACTAAGACACATCAGCCAGAATTCCTGAAATTCTGCTCTTCTAGTTAGCAAAGGAGACAGCCACAAAAAGATAGAATGCAGCCCACAAAGAGCAACCTGCAGTTACTCTTGGATTTGTACCTTGCAGCCAAATTCATACACTAATGAATAAAAAGTTCTCCTTCAGACACAGCATTATGCTTGTACTTTATTTCTTTGACATCCTTCACTACCTCTCATATTTGAGGTTCACTACTCCCCGTCCTCTTCTTAGAAGACTTTCCCTAGAGCCACACCTAGTTCTCTTCCATCTCCTTCTCTGTGCTACCTTCTAAAATAGAGCAGAATTAGAAGATTCACAGTTGAGACTGGCATGACATCAATAGCCTTAGCTGAAAACATCATCCAGAGCCAGTGAGTTCACAGGTGTAAATGACTGCTTAGGAATCACCATTACCTTGGTTACAACCAGGTCTTGGAAATCACAAGGATAATAACTTTCTGTAAAGACTGAATATTCAGTATGAAACACATATATATAAAAGACAGATTTTTATCTGTCCCAGAAACTACACTCTGCTATTCAGCATGCATTCTGTCATTAGTGTTAACTCTATTGCCATATTTCAACATGAACACCATTTAATGGTCAAAACCAGCTTGCCAATTTTAAGCTGTCACCTGTGCTTACTGAAAGCCCACTGCAGTTAAGCAGCAGTCAAAAAGAGCATACTCAACCTGTGTGAAATACTTCCAGTATTACTTTGATTCAAGAGGGGGAAAAAAATAAAACAAAAAACAACACAAGGATCAAAAGAACACATTGTTTAATGAGATCCCCAGTTTGAGAGCAAGATTTTTCTACTAGAGATGGCAGTCTGCTATTCTTTATCCACTGCAGATCTTGCAGAGATGGTAAATGAATGCTAGACTCTGTGTTCAGATAATCAGGTCTTCATTACTACTACAGTAGGTCTTTAAATACAATATGACATTGTCACTGCATCTTGGATGGCAGACGATGACATCTTAAATACTAAGAGGGATGAAAAATAGGAAGTACAAAATGGAAGTGACTTTAGGCACTAAAGCCAGAGAGAGTGATGGGTTCATTCCAGTGCTAGTAGGGACTAAAAAAGTAAGCCTCTCCAGGGAAGTTAAACTGCAAAGCGATGCATACCTCCTCAAAACACCAAGTACTGCCAAAACAAAAGCTTAAATACAGAGCTTCTGTTTTCAGTTTAAAAAGAAACCTTACAACAGACAGATGCTCAAAACCAAACTGTTCTTTAGACCTGAACGCAGACTAGTTTAAGTACAAACACCCTTTCACCACAGGATTCTACGGTATTGCTATGGTTTCGTTTTAAGCAGCAGCAGCCTGATGTGAAGTTTTTACATGGAAACACTAAGGGACTGCATTAGTTACAGTTACACATTAGCTACTGTTAACAGCTGGTTAAAATCCCTTTAAGCACTTTAGCCTTTAAACAAGGTCTGAAAAACAAGCCCTATCAGTCAATCTACCCGAACACATGAGAAGCATTAGATGATTTTTTGTTTAGAAGCACACACTGCATTTAGTGAATTACAAATCAGGAACCAGTCATACTTGGGCAATTATCTGTCTTCCATCCAGTGTACTTAAATTACAAAATATGGTATCAACAATAGCTGCCACATTTTAATATGGACCCAGTGAATATATAAAACTTGCAGAGGCAATACACATTCCTTAGACTGTGACAGCCAAGGAATGTCATCAGCTGTTTTGAGTTAAAAAGACAACTTGAAATGAATGAGCAGAGTATATCAATCCAGTTGTGAAATTAAAATGCTTGGACAGCTGTGAAGAGATCTCAAAAACGTTTGTAGTTTCAGCCTTGCCTGGGAGGTGCATTGGAAGCAATATTTATTTCAGTGGCTGATGCAGGAGCTAATTCAGCAGAGACATGGTAAAAATGTCTGAGGATGTAAGCATCATATCAGAAAAAGAAAAGGAATCCTGCAGTACGAGCTAGTACAAAGAAGCAAGAGAGAATTTATATTCCCTAAGACAGTACTTCATCTTTTATCAGCATTCTTTTAAAGGGTGTTAAAATGGGATTTTAAATAATCTACAGTGAATAATTTTAAAGAACCATCACATTTTATTGTAGTTACTACTGGTTCAGCAGATGCTTTTAACTGTACAAACTTAGTTTATAAAAAAACTACAATTCCTCTAATACAATTTAAATGTCTGCAAAAAGTTTGCTTAGTTTTTCTTTAAATTTGCTTTGGAAAAAAAAATGAACAAAGTCCACCCAGATAGAAATGTGAAGACTAGAACAGATTTTAATTTTTCTCTGCCTGATAAAATATACTTTTATTTTCCAATAAGTTATATATTATTTTCTCTGGCACATCTGCAGGGTTTGGATGAAGTCACAAGGAGATAATTCTTCCCCAGCTACCAGGGGATTAAACTCTTCAATATTCATTAAGTCATTACTTTAATTTTTTCCTCAGAGTAGTTGGCCAAAAAGCTTTGACATCTGACCACAAAATTTAAGCTATGATTTAATTTCCAACTTAAAACCTAAGAGTGGTTTCAGAAAAAATGGTCCAAGACAGTGTAATGCAAATGAAATCTCCCTGGCACTCAAGAAGCAAGCGGCTTTGGCTGTAGAAGATACCACCACAAGCCTTTACCCTGTGGCTGGTGTACTCAAATTCCAAGTTTCCAACCACCTTCACTGCTGGGTAAAGTAACAGGAAGACAACCATTTAGGCACACCACCCAGGAAGTAACTGCTGCAGATAACATACTTTTGAAGATAACTTCCCTCAGACTCCGAATACCTGCCTAATAAAAAAACTGAAGGGCAATCTGCTGGTCAGCTATGCTCCAGTAAATTGCAAAAGAGCAGATTAAAAGCAAGTTCCCAAATCACTTGAATGCAAAAAGAAAATGACCAGAAGTTGTTTGCCAGCTGCAGTGCGGGATCAAAGCAGAAGCAGCAGCAGACACTTTATAGCTTTCTACTAAAATTTCATCTAATAATCATGCTGAAGAACACTTGCAGTGTGGCCAACCTCTTGAAATTACTTGGCAGATCTCATGACTCTTGTAAAAACACTTTTAAAAATCTCCAGAACCAGGCTTTAAATAAGAAGCTTAGTTTCTGTAAATTGTTCTCTGCCTTTAGATTTGATGAGAAGCCCCAAATACGTATCCTAAGTGCTTTCCACCTTCAGTACTAAAAGGCAAATAAAAAGCAATACACCTTCGGTGAGTTTTTTTGGACACTTCTAATCTCTTAATTAGTGACCTAATTTCTGGAGTCTACCTAGATCTCCCTATAATATTTCTGATTAAATAGTCATTATGCATCACTATTGTCAATCTGGCACGAGGGTGCAACCAAGACCAAACTACTGGTAGGAGGACATAGTGCTTGTAGTTCTGGTCTCACCCACTAGATGTCTTGTATAGACTTTAACATCTCAGCCAAAGGTTAGCTAAAAACCAGTAAAACTCCCAGGATGTTAACCACTGCTTCTCCCAGATCTCCCTCTGGAACAATGCCAAGAACATGGCAATCAGCAAGCTTAACGTCTATCAGTGTTCCAAAACCATTCAACCTGTCTTCAGGCAAGGCTACACTAAGAGCTGAATGGTAGCTCTACTGAGGATTAAGAAAAAAGACAAATACTCACAACATTGTTATCAGCAAACTTGTAAATGAATAGTGTGGCTCTTCTGACTCAAAAGGATCACATCTACTTATTTTTTTTTAATTAGGAAAAAAATTATTCCAGGAGCCTTTAAAGCAAACTTTCACACGCTGACCATCTTTTACTAAAAATTGCCAAGCCGCAGGGAAGAGGGAAAATTAGACTGGGTTATCTAGGTTGCTATCTAGAAGGAAGACACCCTTGTTTTGGGTCCTCCTCAAGAGCCAGTCACAGGTTCAAGGACAAGTCAGCATAGCACAGAAAAGACACTTTTACTTCTTTCTCCTGCCAGTGCAGCAGTGGCTCCACATTTCAGCTAACGCAGCACAACTCAGAACTTTAAGCAGCACAAACACATGAACAGCCATTCTCTGGCTCCACCAAGGAAATGTCAGGGGACCAGACAGAAATCCCAGAAAGCCAGATCCTAGCCAAAAGTGAGCATCATTGCTTTTCAAACACAGGCTGTGCTATTTTGTCAGTTGGTTGCATGAACAACAGCCCAAAAGGAGTCCAAATACACCTAGTGCAGCCTCAGCTTTTCTGATAAAAATATTTTTGTGAACCAAAAAATCATCTCCTGCTGAAGGCACTAGCCTCAACAGCAGCACAGTTACAATCTCAGGACCCTGCATAACCCACTGCTACTTAGAAAAACAGCTCTTTCTTCTTCAGTAAAACAGAATTTAGCAAGTCTTTTCTTCCAGATTTTAAAGACTTGCAATATTCAAGATGTATATTCTTCCAACTGGATTTTCTTACAGCAAAGAAAGCTAGGCCTAAGTATGATGAAAATACTAATTCTGACACATCAATGTAAGTTCATGGATGTGTTCTTCAACATTTTTACAAGGACTTGAATGATGTATATTCTATATAAAAAGAAATACTCCAAATCTTTAAAAAGTAATATCCCCTCAATACACAAGAGTTTACCAGAGCAGAAACAGTTATTGCCTAAACTCAGCCTTGCTTAAACACTAATATGTTTTAAGTCGCTATCAGATTTTGCAAGTGATTTCTATCTGAGATAAAAACCAATAAAGTTTGACTACAGGGTGTGGGGAAAAAAAATATTTTCCTCAGAATAAAACTTTCATAACTTCTCACTTCTGCTCCTCTGATGTGGCAATTTGCCAAAGCAGACAAAGAAAAGCACTTGATAAGGAACGTTAAAGCATTCAAGGAAAAAAATGGTCTCAACCTGTCTAAATTCAGAGCATGAGGCACACAATATATGTTTTTCCACTGATGTCAAGTGTGAACAACTGAGTTCAGAACTTTTGTCTACATTTAGCCTGTGTCCAGGGCTATAGCAGCTGCTCTACCACTCAGGGACCCCTCCCCAGATAAGAAGGATAATTGGTGAAAAAAAAAAGAAGAAACCCATAGGTTGAAATGAGGACAGATTTAATGAAACAGCAAAACTGGTATTAATACCAACACAAAGTATATAAAGTTATACTCAGCCCAGTGAACATACAGCAGTCACAGTAAGTGCAAAAGCAGTCCAGAGGAGCAGAATGATGAGCAAGCCCTCCTAGGGATGGCAACCCTTGAGAGGAAAAGAAGAAGCAGGAAAACAAGGAACCTCTCTCTCCCTCAAACTTCCCCTTTTATACTGAGTATGACATTTATGGTACAGGATACACCTGTAGCCAACTTGAGTCAGGTGTCCTGAGTTGACTGACTCCAAACTGCTAATGGCCTGCAGACACAATCACAGCTGGCCTGTGATTCTGTCCCAGAGAAACCACAGCAGCTTTACTTCAAGAAGACAAGTATGGCTACATTGCATAAAACCAATTGTCCATATAGCTCTGGATTCTGTCTCTACTAAATGTGTACAGCAGATGGCATGGGGAATAACACTAGAACAGGGCAGACATATATTGATACTCCCTCCAATATATACATTTCTCCATCTCCATTTGTAGCTCAGCAAACTCCTAAGACAGAGAGTGAATCTTTGTATTTTTATCATACTCAATAACTCTTATGAGCATCTATACAAACCCCATCTTTCCAGGTTATGGAAAAATATGCAAGCTATTATCGCCTTCTGTGAGGCCATCAAGAATTCCAGGTACTAGAAAAATAAAGTGCTCCCTTGTTCCTAAAATAAAATTCTAAGGAAAAAAAAAAGTAGTCTTGCGTCCTAAGTCAAGAGAGTGACATGGCTATAGACAGACAAGCACTGGCAGTGTTGCAATGTATGCGCATACAATACAGGACTTCAAACTACAGTCTTTAAAAAAAAATAATGCATTACATATTTATTGCATATATTAGTTACATTTATATATAAAAGCTCTGTAAACTCATTCTCATGACTATATGCTTCACACTTTTGTCCTAATTGCTTATTGTACTCTCATAAAAACGAACGACTTGGTCATGTCAGAGTGAGTCAGTGCTAAAAGGACAAAGTCCTGATTCAACACCTTGTGCTCTGACTACGAAACCACACTGCACCTTTCCCAATGTAAGATCCAGACAACAATTCTCCCAAATTTCCTGGGAAAAATTTAACTTTTTAAAAGAAAAATAGGGTCATCAATTTTTTCTATGCCTTCATTTTCTTACTTATCTGACATGCTAGAAAAGACAAAACAAAAACCCCACCACACACAAAAAAATGCAGCCTCTACCAATTAAAACCAAGCACTTCTCCTGTACAATTTCTGTGTATTTTGTGTTTAAAGCACCTGACACAGGGCAGTCCAAACTATCTGTGGCTTCTGACTTCTAGATGTGATGTGCAACTGCATTAAAATATATTAAACAAGTTACCTCTGTGAGGGATCCACAGGGCACTCCACCATGCAAGACTTTATCCAGACTATGCAGTGTGGTGGATAAAAAGGCTGAAGAAGGATCGACAGATTTCCTCAGTTTCAGTTCATAAGCCTACAAAAGGAGAGAAAAAAGCAAAAGCAAAAAAAAAAATCCACAAATCAAAAAAAGACTTTTTTTTTTCTTAACAGAAACAGCAAACCTCATATTTGCTTTAATCAACCTGGAATGATTTAACACTTGACAATGAGCAAACTGTTTCTATCTTCAGCTACAGTCCTTTCTTAGCTCATCCCCCTTCCTCACATTTATATCCCATTTATAGCTCAGAGGAAATTTAAGTTTGCTGTATCTCCTTCACCACAACATTAAATAATAAGCCTTTAATAATGATGTGTCAAGGGTTTTTTCTGCTCCTGTTCAACAAGGCTCATTTTCAACCAATAAAACTCCAATTTTCCATAAGTAAACTCTATATGTGTTGTTAGTGACCAATGAAGAACACTAACATGAAACCTAAAACCAAGAACTCCCTGGCCATCATTCGTTAGCAATTTGAATCCACTTGGATTGAAGAAAAGGTTTGCTAAAGATTCCCGTCTTTGAACAAGCCTGGCTGATCCTGCAGCCACTCGTAATTTTCCACTCTTGTGAGGAAGACTAGAGGAACTGGCCCAAGATCAGAATTCTAGCTTGTAAGAGTTATTTTCATTTGGGGAATCAATTTAAACCAGACAAAGAAGAAGTAACTCAGATGGGATCAGAGCTTATGCTTGAATGCATGTACTGATGAAGGATGATTTGCAACATATTATAATTTTTTAACCTGTGACAGGACTTAAACCCTGTAAACTGGAAACTAATCCTGTAGATGATGGAAACAATCTTCTAGTCTTTCCTGCCTAACATGGACTCTAAAATTTAACCCTGTGATTTCTGTATTTAACTCACAAAATTAAAGTCAAAACAGACTGTCGTTCAGTAGAGAAAAAAATAAAAATTCAATTGCTAAATCAAGTGTCCAAGTGAGTGAAAAATTATCACATCCTTAGGCAAACTTTTCCTAACTTTTGCTAGTTTCTGAAGATTTTCTCATTACTTCCCATTTCAGGGCTTTTTTTTGTTTTTTTTTTATTTACCTTCCAGCCACTGGATCTTGTTCAGCTAGACCCTAGAGACCTCTATTATAATAATCCTTTTCTACTCATCATATAATACGACCAAGTCACCCCTCAACTAACTTCCTCTCTGACGAGCTCAGTAGGCTTCACTCCATACTTCATACAGCAAGGCAAGCTTTCCAGAAATCAGAATTTTGCTGTATATCTTGGTATACTCTCAAGTTTAGCTGCCAGTGCTTCCAATGTTATATCTGGACAGTCTTTTCCCCTTATTTCTAACTTCTGTTATCTAATATATTTATTTTTTCACTCAAAGATATTGTCAAACCTTCTTGCTACATCAGTCATGATATTACATCAGTCACTGACCTAAAGTCCATTTAAATCCTGTGTTTGCAAAGATTCAGTCCACGTTTCCTTACACACAGCTAGCATCCTCTGTTTATGGAAGTACAGCTCTGTGTTGTAAGCACTGACATAGCCAGTCATCAGATGGCTCTGTATTAACAGTCCTTGACAACTGCTCTCTGACAAACTTCAGTATCTGCCAAGCTTCTCAACAAAGAAATTTGATTGAATAGTGATGTGTGGATGACAAGCAAAAGCAAATGCTAGAACTCTGCTTAAAACTTCCATCTGTCTTCAATGTATCAATTGTTAGCAGTTATTGATGGAAAACTAGTCATTAGCTAGCTTTTAATCCATTTGGTATAAGTCATATTAGTTCTGCATATCACTAACTTTAATGCAGTACATCTGTGAATTTGAAGTTTCACAGAGTTACTGCTACAATTACTATGCTAATTACACATAATGAACTTCATTTGACATGGCTTTTTTTTTTTTAGGAAATAAATCAGAACTGTCTGTGTCCTTTCTGTTCTAAACAGACATCATTTTTGACATCTTTTCACCTGAATTAAAAAAAAAAAAAAATCCAAGTTCCAGCCACTGCATTGCAGCTAATGTGTTCCCTTTTTGCACCCTTCCCAGTTAGGCTCCCTGCAGCCTAAACCACACACTTCAGCTCATTTACATGGATGGAAAAAGTCCTCAAGATGTTGTTTTCAGGATCACTTCACTTCTCAGCATAAATTTTATGTCTAAAAGCAATTAATACTGTAACTTTTATATTTTTTCTTGTATTAAACAATGTTGGTTTGGTTTTTTGGTCCAAACTAGAAGGAATTTTTCTATGCTGGACTGCAGGAGAGAATACCACATTTCCCTGTTGCACTGAGGACCGATTCTTCAAGCCTGACCAATTCCTAGGGGCTACAATGCCTAATAAAAGTCACTGCTTCAAACTAAACTGCCTCAGAGCTCTAAATTTAAAACCAAAAGTATTATTTCGTTGTTCAATCAAGCTGAGATATTGCAAACCTCCCAGGTAAAAAGATGAGTGACATCATTTAGCTTTTTCCCAGATCCTGTATAAAACCCAAAGCTGACACAAGCATACTTACTGTCTGCATTTTGGGAGCGCAAGCTCGGCTGACTTTACAAAGAAGCTTCTGTACATTATAGTAGCTCTGTCCAGTCACTTTCATTAGCTCCAAGAAGGAAAGACATAAAAAGTCCTGAAAGATGATAGAACAGTTCAGAGAGTTCAACCTCAAAACGATGTCTGGGGACTAAACTGACACAATTTGTACACGACTACCATACATTCCACGTGTTTACCAACTGTGCCACGTTAGACACTATTATGCTACACTTCTACCTTTCTCTGACACCAGTGTATTAGAAGAAATTGTATTCATATTTCAAAGGATGTGGAGTCAAAAGAACAAACATTCAAGAACAGTGTGATGGAACTGCAACAAGATAACACCTTTTTGCCTACAAAAAGCCTCTATCTACTTGAAAAATATTTAAAATACCTCACATCTTCTAGATGGCAGTCTTGTAGGGCTAGATCCTGTATTTATGATGCATGCTCCTGAAATATATAGGGCCTTTTGGCTGTCTTTAGGCAAACCTTTCATAGGAACAACTTCAAAACATGCAGCTGAATCAACCCGTAACTGATGGTGATAACGTCACAGCACATTCACACACTAGACTGGGTGGTTTTGTGAAGTGTTCACAAATAGATGTCTGTCTCTGTACAAGTAGTAGTTGCACATCTCTGCTAAAATAAAGCATCTCCAGGTTCTTTAGAAGTAAAGGTAGTAAGTACACACAAGTTTCAATGTTTTAGTTAGGCATCTATCATTTTAAAGCTGTGTTTTTACAAGGCAGCAGACCAGATGGAGCCTGAAACTCCCCCTACTTTATAGAAAGTAAAGCTCCCTGTAAATTAAACTGAAAAAAAAGTGAATGGTACACACATTAAAACATTCTGCCCCCATCTCTCCCACCCCACAAAAAACACCATCCAAAAAAAAGCCCACTCCCAAAAAAACACAAACATTAAATAACCATTTCACCTGACAGGTAGTGATCTGATGGCGACTCAGCCTTTCACATAGCTCCTGAGACAACCTTGCTCTTCTTAGTTTCTTAGCAGCCATGCTCCACAATCTACAGGGCAAAAAACAAAAAATCATTTGAAAGATGCTTGAAATATGACTATGCAGACAATTACACCCACTCCTTGCTAAAAAATAGGAAAGTGTGCACATGTATGTACATACATATATATAAAATATAATGTGATACAGACTTCCCATATAAATAGTCTTTGTCACATTAAATTATATTGCCACTCCGAAAGCAGTTATGTTAAATTATATCTCCTCATAAACTGTATGTCCTCATATTTGTCCATGTGTGAGATCATGCCAATAAGAACACAAGACACGGCAATGTTTATAGGACATATGCTTCTGGGACACAACAAAGCTGGAAATGACTCAGTGGTGAACTGAACAAGAATGCATGCTACACTGTACAGGAGAGAAACAAGAGTTATCTTTGGATGCCTAAACATAACTAGTAACGCGATCACAGGAAATATTTATGCCTACAACGTATACTGCTAGAACATAACACTTGTTTCTGGTGACTTAGGATTCATGACAGATGTTGATAGACCAGGAGACACCAGAAAGACTGAAGGGCTGGAAACACTTCAGCGTGCAAGACTCAAGATGGTCAAAGAAGTCAAAACGATCTTGTAATGTTCTGTGTAAAAATTTATGAAATAAACGTGGTTAGTAAGAGTTCTTTAATTTAGCCAACACTCTAAAAGAAACCAGAGGCCAAAGCTAAGCATATGAAGACAGGCACTACAATGAAAATATTATTTTATTACAGAAATGAACAAGAATATCACTGGACCAAGGCAGCAACAATTGCGGCATATTATCATTTAAGTAAACTGCATTTATTGAGATTTCTCCTTAAAAGAACATCTGATTATTTCAGATAGGCCTTAAGACTATTTTACACAGCAGGTAAGATTGCACTGCCACTACAAATAGCCCTCAAGTATTTGCATTTGTGGCTGGTTTTTTGTTTTCTTCTTTTCTATACAGCTCAGTACAACCCAAAGCACAGAGGTTTTCCTAACCTATGTGTATGTTTGAGCACATAGGCATCTCACACATACTATCCAGGCAGTATTCCTAGTATTTACTTAGCCAGAAGTTTACACAACGTAAAAAGGCTTTTAAATAATGTGAAATTGATAGCTTTGAAGATGCACAGGCCTCCACATCTTCAGAAGATGGAAACTATGGCCTCTGCTCCAAACCACTCTTTAGACAGAGAGAAAAATCAGCAGTGTGAAGAGTTCAGTGTCCTTTAAATTACCAGCTGTATCCATAGCCACTATCACACAGCAACTGCACTCTGCCCCAAGCCTTTTGGTGGTTTCTGCCCTGTACACAGAGCACACCCCGCTGCAGACCTGGAACACAGGCCCAGGCGCAATCTCCAGTGACTGCTGCCATGACCGGGCGATCCCAGCGGGACCTGGGACGGGCAGGCGCGGGGAGAACGCCCCTGAGCGTGAAAAATAGCTCCGCGTATGAGCTCCGACTTACAGGCAGTGCTGCCGGAGCGACTGACATTACCCCTTCACCGGGAATGAGGAAGGGAA
Source organism: Todiramphus chloris collaris (assembly GCA_025345505.1). Lineage (NCBI taxonomy): Eukaryota > Metazoa > Chordata > Aves > Coraciiformes > Alcedinidae > Todiramphus > Todiramphus chloris. The sequence continues at coordinate 16,451,100 of JANVCC010000033.1, read as the reverse complement.
CGATCCCAGCACCTGCAGACGGGCGGGGGCGGCGCAGGGAGCCCCTCCCGCCACGCAGCCCAGCGGACGCTGCCGCCCGTGCGCCCCTGGGCACGGGCCAGGGGGTACTCCCGCACACACAGCCCGGCCCCGGCCCCGGCCCCGGCCCCGGCCCCCGCCGGCAGCACCGCAGGCACCCGGAACTCCACTCCCGCCCCAACCCAGCCGAGCCCCCACAGCTCTAGGGTCTGGAGCGGAGCCGGGCCGGGCTGCGGGCGGAGCTCCGCGCGGGCCGCAGGCGCTTCACGCACCTCGCAACTTTTTTCAAAGGCTCCCCGCGGCTGGCCTGCCCGCGTGCGCGCGCGCGAGGAGGCGGGGCCGCCGGGCAAGGCCTGCACTCGTGATTGGCTCCGCTCCCATCAATAACGCACCCTTCCCCTCCCCTCCGGGCTCGTCACAGCCGGTGGCGCGCGGGGCACGCCGGGAGCCGCAGTTTCGCAGCGCCCTGCGGCGGGGGGGTGATGGCGGGGGCGGTGTGAGCCGCCGTGTAAAGAGAGCCCTGTGGCCGCCACCGCCTCTGCCTCTCCTGCCCCCTTTCACTTGTGCACCCGTGCTTGCGGGAGGTGGAGGGGCCGAGGGTGCGTGCGGTGTCTGTCCCTCCCCGTGAACGTAAGCGTCTCCCTGGAGGTGGGGGCCGCCGGGTCAGGCCGTTGGGGTGGGGTAGGGTAGGGCGTGCTCCGGGCAGGGGCACCTCGGCGCGGGCGTCCTCCGGGGCTGCCTCTCGCAGCGCTTCCGTGCTTCACCCGAGAAACTCCTCCCGTCCTCTGCGCATAAAGCATCCCCCGCACTCGAAAGGCTTGAGGATGAAGAGAGCCGTGCGTGCGTTCCTTTGTTAGTAAAGAACATGGGAGTGCCGATTCCTGACTTCTGGTTGTGGGCCTACAAACATCTGGTCTGCTGCCAGCTCTGGGAGAATGCATGCTGACTGAAGAGGCTCTTGCCCTGTAATGTGAATGTAATGGAGAATCCCTTGTCAGACATGACTGGCATGACTTTGCTCATGTCTGTAGGGTGAGTTTTCCAACTCATCATAGCTTGTATAGGAAATCATTGAAGCTAGAATCGTATAACATGTTTTCTGCATAATCTTTATAACTCTAGAAATTAACCTACCTGAAGAATAAAAAATATTACCTGGGATGTTTACTGAAGGCTTGTGCATTGGGAACTGCATGGTTGGGGTTTTGTCAGTACTGGAAAAAATGCTATAGTGAAACTGCAGAACACTGCAGCCACTTTTCCAAACTTACTAAACAGTAGATACTAGCAAGAAACTGACTATCACAAAATGGCCAACAACTGTAGTATCAGAAAGGGCCAGTGGAATTTGTGTTTCGTTCATACCCTGAAGGGACTTTATATGCCCAAAGAAGTCAAGAGGATTTAAGAAGCTGGACAGGGAGTGAGCAGCCCATACAAAAGCAACTCGGAGCCTTAGTGAACAGCCAGCTGAACAGGGAGAGTAGAGATGAAATAGAGGAAGAGCTCCTTGTGTAGCTGGCCTGTAACAACTGACTTGAAAATGTAAGTCACAATTCGTAAAGTTGTCTAAGGGAAGAGAAAGGATGTCTGTTGCTGCAGTTTCATTTCAGTGGAAACAGAAGTGCATGACCATTGTATACATCTGTTATGAACTTCTATTTCCTGCTTGGTACAGAGGTAGTCAGAGCCCCACCTTCCCACCAGAGGTGCAGAAAAAAGGAACATAGCCTTGATGACTTATTTTTTTCCTCGCCCAAATGCAGCAGGGCTTCCCCTTCACATCCAGACCAATGTTCTTCCTTCCCATCCTCTACAAAAACAGAATACAGATATTAAACCAGAGAACTGTTTTGGGAAGTTGGGAGAAGCAAACAAATCTTACCAGCCAGATAGTTAAGACTTGTGAGCAAAACCAGTATCCCCTGCTGCCTTTCCTGCAAGTTCTCTGCATCTCATTTCCCAGTGGATTCATGACTGTTCCACTCTCTACTTCTCAGATATCCAGATACACCTGTAAACCTACTGGCAAATAATTGTGCAACATATTCTGTGTTGAGAAAATGAGTATCATATATGCAGGGGATAATCAGAGAAGTGTTCACATACCCGTAATCGCCATCAACTTTCTGAAGCAGCAGCAGCACAACAGGGAGCTCTACAGCTTCCATATGTTTAACTAGGACAGTAGTCACTGGGGAGTCAGGGCACTCTGCAAACTGCTCTGCTCTGTGACCTCAGTCGAGCCCCTTAATCACAGGGTATCTGGTTTTCTTCTCAGTTTTGATTTTACCTATTTAGAATGTAAACAAAGTAGTGCTGGTCCAATAGACTTAGGTGTCAGGGATGATACAGCATACAGTTTCTCTAGCCTAAGCCTTTAGCTGTCCCTGGAACTCATAATAAGAAGGGATTAATGAAGCTAAGAGATGATTACTTTATAAGAACTGAGCTTCACCCCATTAGTTTAAGAAGGTCCTTTAAACTGGAAACACTGGAGCAAGACTTAGAGAAAGGTGAAGAGTAACAGCAACAACAAAGAAGTCTCAAAGAAGTAGAGAGCTCTACCATCAAACGCACCAATTACACTAAAAAGAGAATGGTGATTAGCTTGTTAGGGACAAGCCAAAAGGGACAGTCTAATTTGAAGGGCACAGGATGAAAAACTTATCAGTTCTTATCCAAATAAACACTCGGCAGTTAAGTAATTCTACAAGCCTCCAGAACTGAAACGATAATGTCAATTTTTTTTCCTTTCTGTAATAGGAGTTCTTCCTCAAGCCCAAGACAGCCTTTTGTGGGCCTCTTTAGATAGTAGTTTCACAGTCTAGAACATTTCAGGTCATTCACTTAATTACTACCACGGCATCGTCTCACTGACACTGACTACAGTCCTCAGGTTTATTATTATTTTTCAACTATCAGTTCTTGCCTTAAAATTACCAGTGTTCCCCTACTCCTGTGACAGGAAAGTGGCTCTCCAAGAGTTCACTCTATGAGAGCACGGCAACAATGCTGACTCACAAGGGTAATCCAGATATTCAGGTCAATTCCCCACCTTATGCCTGCTGACTAGTGTCTAATTAGTCTAATAGATTCTTTTCCATGGGGTTATCCACTTGATGCTTACCACATTCTTTGGGAAAAAAAAAAAAGCATCCATGTGCTCCTGCAACTGGAAAGCGATTATACAGCCCGTGCTTTCCTGGGATTAAGGTCCCATGAGTTTGCTCAATAACAGTACACAGAGGAACCTCCAATGAAGTATTCTCTCAGTAGCTGTGCCCCCAAGGGAGATGGAGATTTACTTCCAACCCTTTGAGGTTCCTCCATCTCAAAAAAAAAGATAATTTAAAGGATCACAAAAGGAGGCCTGCACCCTGGTTAAAAATGCTTTATTTCCCATGCTGTCCATAGCAGCCCCAGATTAAGCAAAGCTGTTTCAGACATTCCCAGCTGCATCAGCTCCAGGGATGGGGTAGAGTGAAAGCAAACCATCTTTCTGATGTTTCCACAGCCTCCTCAGCACAACTGCACTGTTATCATTTGCTATAATAAACAGATTAAGAACAACAGACCTGTAAAAAATCAGACTGATTCTCCCCCTCCCCCAGTCTTCTGAACAGTCTGTGGACAAGACACATGCTTCTCCTCAGGCAATTAACCTTCTTCCTCCTGCTCAGGAAGGATTAAACCCAATTATAATGCATCCTCCTGAGGTATTAGTGAGGACTTGTCTGACCATACACATTTTTCTCAGTACAGACAGAAGGCATTTCTCTGTTTTCTACCTCTTCACACATGCCGCTGTGGATTCAGAATTATCCATCACCTCCAAAGCCATTTCAGAAATACTCAGCAGCAATGTAGAGATTTTGAAAGACAGCATCTGTACCTCCTACCCTTTTTACAGGAAAACAGACGTGCCACCTTCGCTGCTATTGCAGGCAGAAGGACAGACCCACCTGCACATTACAGCTTTCAAAAATTCAGCTGCGTTCGCTTTCTTCCCAAACTACAGCAAACAAAATGAGAGACCTCAGGGATTATTCCCCTTTTAGCCTGTACTCATCTAAGCAGATTGCTCTCCAAGATCAGCTTCCTACTTCATTTAGCTTTTTCTGGTTAAAGGGACAGAAGGAATCATTTGAGTCTTTGAGCTTTCTATATTTTCCTGTTAAGTTTCTGTTAGGTGAGAAGGCCATGAACTGATGGAGCGGCAGCATAATAATAAATGTGGAGTTGTTGTTACCAGAACAGATCTTTACCTGTATATGCTAATCCAAATTTACCCTACACAAAACAAACCTGACCTCCTCTTGCCTCTCACCTGTGCCCTACCAGCACCCCTTTTTTACTGCCCTGTCTTCAGTTTCTGTTTACTGAGGTGCTGGGGTGTCCCAGTGATGATGTCTGCAATCACCAGGCCTTGCCGCTCTCACCATACAATTTCCTGCAGCTTTCCCTGGGATGCTGAGGTAGACCAAGAAATGAGAAATATCACAGTAGTAGGCCTTTAGGAGCATTGCACAGAGCAGATAATATCTGACGGAGGTAATCCTTAGGTCCCCACCGCAGCTTTTTGTTGCTAAATCAGGAAAAAACTGCAACATAGCTTGCTACTCAGAAACTTGAGCTATATTTAGGCTTTTCTCCTACGAAGCAGATCTGTTTCGCTGTGACCAGCTATGGAAGTAAACTCAGTAGTTCAGTGGTTCCCCTTTGATCAGCCCAGTTCTCTGGGGATGTTCACATCCAGCATTTCACCCTGTGATCCCTCACAGCGGCCAGCCTCTACTGAGAAGCTGTGATTAGACTAGAAAACACAAGCACCTCACAGGGACCAGCAGAGAAAAGTGCACCGTGTACCTCTTGTCATCTCACACAGAGTCAGACACCGTGAAATTAGTACTGATGGTGCCTGGTTTTAGCTGTTACCATTGGACATCTGCTGCTTGCAGGGACAGCCCTTGCTCCATCTGTAGAGTTCTTCAGTGCAGAAAAAGAGGCAGCGGAGCAGTGGACTTTACCAAGAGATGAACTTTATCGCTTGGACAACACCAGCAGAGAACGGTAGATCCCAGACACTCATCTCTGTGCTGTTGCCAGAAATGGGGGTGCCCCTGAAAAAAAGACAGACTCATTCATGTACAATGTCAAAAAACCCACCCTGATTTGACTCGTTTTGTTTAGCTCACCACCTGAGCGACATGTTCCAAACCAGTAACAGCAGTGAACGTCCTTGGTTCTTGGAAAAGAAGTCTGCGCTTTGTGATGTTACAGATTAATCTCTCTGATAGCCCAGCAGCTGAACTGAGCCCAATAGCTAGTATTTCAAACAACAAACACACAAACCATCAAGCAAACAAAGCCTGGAACATTGCATTCCATTAATTGTTTCAGTCTGGGGCCTTTGGCTCTCGCATGCTTTTCATTTTACTGCTTTTTAGATCCCTGTGGCTGAGACTACAAAGGAAACTGCTCCAGATGTCCTCACCATCCTCCCCAGAAGATGTTGCCTGAACTGTTTCCAAAGGTGGCTGAGTAGCACAGAAGAGAGAAGAAACCACCAAACCTGGGCAGAGAAAGCAGAGGAAGATCTCCATTCCCGCAGTGTTTATGCCTTACAGTTTTCTGTCTGGCCCTGAGAGAACGAGACATCTTCATGCCCTGCAATTGAATGTTACTCATTCTCGCACACCATCTACAAGGAATCGTCAGTCTCAAACAAGATCAAAACAGAGTCCCAGTGTCCTGTGTCTTAGCAGTGTTGGCGAACAGATGCAAGAGATCTCTTAGTGGATCATTCTAGAATTTACCCACAGAGGAAAGAAGACATCCAATTAATTCTATGGTGATTATTTCTTACCTTGATGCACGGTGCTTATTATCCATTTTACTGGGATGAGCACACACCAATAATATACTCAGATATCACCCCAGGACTCCACTACTGCAAACTCAGTTACTATATAGAGTATCCAGGCAAGCGTGTTTGCCAGTCACTGTTTGGGTATGATGCCATAGCTATGATCACATTATCCTCACCCTACGTTCACTACCCATGACAAATCGATTTTAGGGAGTCATAGCTATTTTTCAAGTCGCTACAGCAAATTATATTAAATGAATTGTGCAACAAATTAAGCCTATACTTAATTGAAGCAAAATAGGACATTTGTACAGCAAGAGGCTTGAATGCATGGTTAGTTGTTTTGCTGAACTGGAGTCCTATTAATTGTCCAACAACTGACCTTTTGTTTCAATGGTTTTTAGGATATGGGCGTATAAATCTGCAGGAAGCATCGCAGTCCAATCCAATCCAGTGCTTGAAGGCATATTTTCCCAAACTTCAGGAGGAAAAGGGCATGAAATGAGAACACTCGCAGCCTTGCAAAATAAAGTGCACCATAAGGAAAGGTGCTTTGGAGTTGACAGGAGATGGAGCAATCCTGCATTCATCACTGACTTTCATCATAGCTGTGCTGTCATGGTATCAGTGGGGACAGGTGTGTCCTGGGCTCTGTGACCTAACAGCCTTATGGTACCAAAGGTTTCATTCAAGTGGCTTTCATTCAGCTTCCACTGGGAGCTGCATGTTTCTGTCACCTGTCAGCAGGGACTCACCAACTCACATACGAAGACCAAACGATTTTTAAAAGCCTCTGATTTGAGCTGCTTGATTTTAGGGCTCCCAACTTGAAATATTTTCAGCACCAAGGTGCACAGTTCCCATACTTTTAACTGGAGCTATCTGAAGAAAATCAGGATAGAGATGTCCCAGATCAGTAAAACTTGAGTGACTTTTATCTGTAGTCACTTTTCAAATATCAGGGCTGGAATGATAAGATCAGGAATGTAGACAAGTCATCGGGGCTGGGGAATGGGCAGATGAGCATGAGACTTGTTTGTCTTAACTCTCAATGTTATGTTTAAAACTAATACTCTTTAAATATATCACCCAACTTCCTTCTTACATTGGATCCAGGATAAGGTCAGTAAAATGAATAAAGTTGCACAAAGCAAGACTAGGAGCAGAATCAGGTTTTTGGCTATTAAAAATATGGACCGTAAACACACAGTTTTGGCTGTTTCTTTCTCTCTCCCTTTAATATGATGGGGAAAAAAAGAAGCTGGGAGGATGAATGAATGCCAGATGTGAAGAAAATCTTAGGGCTTTCAATTTCCTATTATAAACCAGGACTAGAATACTAAAAAAGCATCAGAGGTCAGGAATGAGATACAGTGAAAAAAAGCAGCATGCGCAGTCTTATTCCAGGGTAATGGTCTCAATCTGTTGTGTATGAAAAGAGATGCTGGGAAAGAATGGCCAGAAATAGCAGAAGGTCTTACAGGGCAAGGGAGGGATACTGTTATTTGTACTAGATCTACGTATGGTTCAGTCTGAGGTTTTGTAGCTGCAATTTAGAGAGCCAGGCATCTGCCGCCCCACACCACAGTCTCTTACCTAAACCACAGAGCGAGTGCTATTGCCATCTGGGAGGAGTCGGAAGATGAAGAACAATTCTGGAGCCACCCCAGAAAGCCAAGACCTCTGTCTCCATCCCAGAGGGCCTGAGAAGGGCAGATGTTTGGTTTCTGTTGGATTAAGCTTTTGGCTGGAGATTAAGCTTTGTTGTGGGTTAGCTGCTGCTCTTAACTGGATAGCTTGCCTTCGTATCTGCCAAAAATGCCTACAGTAACACATTGGCTCTTTTCATGCAGTCTGTCAACAACTGAAGTCAACACAGAACATCAAAACTACGTATTTTAAAAGAAATGGAAAACAATAGGTTGGGATGGGCATGAATTCCCTCAGTCTCTCCTCCCCACTGCTAACTTTCCCTTTTTATCAGTGCCTCCATTCTGCCTGTTCAAAGCATGGAGAAAAAAGGAATTTGCTCCCAGTTCAGCCACAAAACAGTGGATATTGCAGGAATCCAAGAAGAGCCAAACATTGTTCATATACACCAAGGCGTGAGGACTGATGACTTGGGTAAAATGAAATTTATTATCGCATTGCTTCTGAATAAGTGTGCTTCTGGCATACCTCTCAGAAACTAACTTTTTCCCAAGCCTGAAAAAGGCTAGATCTAGATCCAAACGTCATGGCCAAATGTGGCATTTCTATCCAGCTTGCTGCCTGGAGGAGCTCGCAGAATTACCGCAGCCCCCCTGTTCCTCTAGGAGATGTTACAGGGGTGGCCTAAATCCCGGGTGCCCTAAGGTTGGCTACTGCAGTGCTACAGGTCCCTAGGTGGTCTAGGTGCCAGGAAAGCACTTTCTGACAGGCATCCTGAACCATCCTTGTTCCACTGCTAAATTTACTCCCTTACAACAAGACTGTAGGACATGGCAGCTGTGTGCAGGGTAAAGAGAGAATTCAGAGCTACTTAAGACATCTGTTTAAGGGCTCTTTAATATATACACAGCCTTTCTTGTGATCACTGCTTTATCTAACCGTAGTTTCTATATTCCACTGCACAAACACTTCCTGACATTTACTCTTTCTGCCACCATTAAACTCTGTGCATGAGGGTGGGGGGAACATGGTAGGGCACTTCATGAAGGACAGTGGCACTGCCAAGCTAAACGGATGTCCCATATGGCTCTGCAGGATTCAGAGGACACCTGCTAAAACCACCTCCTTTCTCTTGTCCAGATTTCAGCCCTTAAGGTAAATCCTGGTTCCCATGGTTCATATTTGCTCCTTCCTTAGGAAAACATTAATGGAAATTTGAAGCATCTTTGAGGTAGGATTTAGTTATAAGTGAGGTCCATGTTCCCCTTGGTTCTCATCCAGTGCTGTAATTTATTTCAGCATCCAGTGAGCATAAAACATTCCTTCTGTGATTTACTCACATTTTACACTGAGCCTGTGAGCTGTGAGTGACTACATGAGACACAGAACAACAGAGAAATTAGTCTGGACCAAGGATGCTACCTTTTCCTTCAGGAACTGTCTGTTCTGGTGTGTGTTTTTGCCTTGCAAGCGGCTGGGCTGCACAGGCACTCCCTGTTGATAGTCCACATTCACCCACTGACAGAGCCTGGGGGTAAACCACCTGCCTGCACTGGGCCAGACTGGTGCCAGAGGGGGCTCCAATGGCTCCTGAGCACCACGGCTATGAGCTGGCACACTGGAGTGCCTGCATCTGTGCTTGAATTTTCCTGATAGTTGCTGGTATTCTCAGGACTGGGTTTTAGAGGGGCTAATGTCAAGGTTTGGATTACTAAATCCTGTGGAATTGGAAACTCCTGTTCTAGCAGGGTTTCCTCAGTCTTAACCCTTCAGTATACAATGCAGATAAATTAATGGTTGTGCAGGATCGGGAGTGGGTGGAAACAGCTTCTTTGTAAAACCTCATTTAAACTTTAGATCATTTCTGGCTCATCAGTGTGTACAGTGGGCTCCCCTTTTGTTGCATCTTTGGACATGAATCTCTCCCTCTCTCTTCTGTGCTGGCCAGCTGATGATTGCCTTGGCCAAGATATCTGCATTTCAAAAACATCATCCTGTTACAAAGAGCCCATTTCTGCCTGCCTTTACAGAGGCAGGCAGTTTTCCCCCACATGAATAACCTTTTCACAGTCTAATTAATAAGTGCTGCTCTTCTGCTCATGCTCAGCCCCGATACTCAGGTGTTGCAGCACTGAGGGCTATTTGATCAACTGCTATTATTATAATAAAAGCTATTCCTGGCAGAGCCATAGGTAAAGTCTCTCTTGGGAGCAGCATTTCCTGCGGAATCCATATAGAAGGCTTGGCAGAATGCCCTGTGCTTTACAGATTTATGGTTTTTTTCTGGAAACAAGAAAAATGTTGCCCCCATAGATCCAGCCCCTAAGGCTTTTGACCCTGAATGTGTAATCTCCCTGGAGACCCAGTGAACATGAAGAAATACCATCTTCTTGAAGCATCTGCTCTCTGCATTGTGTTAAAATATGACTGAGATGCAACTGTCAAATCTCCAGCTCACTCAATGCAGAGCCCTTTATAGGGCAATAAAAAATCCCAACCCAATCCGAACAGAGCTCTTGCACACAGAAAGATCTCTCTCTCTTGCTTTAAGGAGGATTATCTTACCGCGGCTGCAGCCCAAGAGTTTCTGTGGCATCCAAGAGACATTTCACCTGCTTTTGTGTCCTGGGAAAGTAATAGCACACAACAGATGGGAAATGGAGCTGAGTTTTGGGAAGTCACTGTAATGGCATCACATGCAAATTCTTCGCCCACTGGGACCCGCACGGCATGTGAGCTGTACTGGGGAAGCTGGAAAGAGCCTCCTGCTTGCACAGGGGCAAAGGCTCAGACTGAGCATTCAGCGAGGCCTGGGAGGGCTGCCTTCACAGATGGACCAGTCTGATAGATCACATTTCCCACTGAGGCGAGAGGAATGGAGAGGTGTCTGGTATCACTGAATGCACAAAGAAAAGGGGTGGCTGCTGTTTCTTTAATTTCTCAATACATTTTTCTGAGCCATTTGAAGGACTTGGTATCTGCTCTAAAGACACAGGTGCAGGGAGCAAAAAAAGTGAGAGCTTAAATGCAGAACTAGCAAGGGAAGAGCATAGCTGTGTCTTGTCAGGAGTATTTTGATCCGCTGTTGTTTCAGTTTTCTGCATTTTTTTTCAACACTGTAAACTTGCCTCCTTGACATCTGCCCTGACATTGCTCTCAGTCTCCCCTTGCCCCATTTCTCCCTTTAATGCTGGTGACCTCATTTCCCCTTTTGTACATATGACCCTTTCACTATGCAGGGATTAGTATCTCAGTCATAAATATGTGAAATAGATACACAGATGATTTAATTTGCTACATTTTGCAGGGCTGGCGAGACAGACTGGCATGGGGAGAAGGGTATGTTCTAGCAGGTCAGCTGAAGAAAACATCTTGTGTACGGGATGAGTAACAGGAAAAAGGAAAACAGAACACCAGCACCAGCCCAGCAGGGAGACCTCAGGGGATGGGTATGAGGTGGTAAGACATAAAAGGTCAGGCAAATAAGGAAGATCAGAAGAGAAGGTCAAAGATGTCTCTGCCTCCCCTATTTGTAAGGTGTCTGCCAGGAAGAAAGGATAAGAGCAGGGAAGCAAAAAGCGAGCAGAAGTCCACTCTGGCTATGGATGGTTTGAGTTGCTGGTATCTTACTTGGGAAGCAGTGCCAGAGGAGCCAAGAAAAATGCAGGTGTGGAGGGATGGGCAAGGCTAGGAGGGAGGCAGAGGTTTGAGACATGAAGAGGAGATTGTGGTAAAAGCTATGTAACTGTATGGGGGCACCCAGACAGGACACCACTAAGCTGAGCAGGGATTCCCAAAGAGGAGAGACAACAGAGAAGCCATGAGAAGGTGACAGTGAAGAGCTGGAGATGACAGCGCCATGGAGCCCTGGCCAAGGAAGAGTTATAAAGTGGCAAGAATTAAGTCACCAGTCCCAAACCAGGAAGTTGAGACACACACCAAAGCCCTAACATGCAGTAAGACCTTACCAGGAGGCAGTTGGTCAGGAGGAGAAGAAGGACAGGACTGAGGTGATGGAAGGTAAAGCAGAGAAATAGGGTTTAATGGACCATACATGGCAGCAACCAAGGCCAGGCTTCCAGCTGGCTTTGTGGGCAGCCATAAGGTTACAGGCAGCCCTGCTTGGACAGTGTAGTGGCAACACCACTTTCACCACCAGCATTGTGCTGGGTGCATGCCTGGCTGTTGCCCAGAGACCAGTGGCCGGGACAACCATAGCCCACACTGGCATTTGGAGATGTTTGTGCTGTCACACAGCATAAAGCCCCACCATAAGCACACTGCCAGGGGGCCATGCTACCTTTACCGAGGGATCAAAGGGCATCTGTGGTTTGTCATCACATTTGCCAAACAAAATGTAATTACCATGCTAACTCCAATCAGCCTCTCCTTGAAGGGTGTCCAGTAACGTTAAAAATCTGGTTTGCTAGAGCATGTCAGAACCTGGCTCATGTGAACACCTGTGTGCCCACACTGGATGGAAGGGAACAACAGAGGTGCCTCGTGGACATTTTGGCCAAGCTGTTTTATTAGTGGAACAGAGCTTGGACGTTTACTCTTAAAGACCTCAAGACTTTTTTTAATGCTTACTCTGATATCATAGCACTTAGAGATCCTGTTGGGGACAGGCTCACATCGATGTTACAACAAAAGGGCAAGTTCTGGCCTCAAGGATTTGCAACGTGACTGAGACTAGAGATGGCAGATAGGCACCAGTGGCCCACAGATGGAGCAGCAGCAGAACAGAAGGAAACCTAGGATCAGCAAGGCAGCCCAGGTGGGAGGCAGTACTTTTGGCCAAAGCCTTAGCTGAAGAAGAGGGGATAGGTCTAACTCAGGCTGGCTACACACTGCTCTCATTATCAGTGAGAGAGGGCACACAGAGGGGGAAAAGACATCAGAAGATCCCCAGGGTGGTAACTCCCCTTTTTGTTAAAGATGGAGCAGGATAGTATAGCATGTTTGCCTTAGACATTACTCTGGTTTAAAAACCTTATGTAAATCCTGTTTGAAAAACATGGGCCTAACTCCCCTCTCTGACCTGAGTGCTCATCAATAAGAGGCTTTAACTTCTTGCCAGATCAAACTGAGGCCTTCCCGTCTACCGAAGCACACACACAGCTTGCAAGGTCAAGGGCAGTTAACTCAGATCTTAACCTGCTTCATATATATATGGAGCTTCATTTTGGGTCTTTGGCCCCAGACTGCTGTCGGCAGCTAAGCAAGAGATGGCTCTTCTTTGCCAGGAAGTATGGTGCAGTCAGTAGCACAACGTGGAGGCCATCAGCTACGTTTATGCATTTATGTGAAGGATCAGTTTAAATTATGCATTATTCCACATGCATTGAAACTCAGAGAGACTGGAGAACCTTTTTTTTTCCCTGAATTTAGCCCTGAAAGCCTATTATATACCATTGTGTGGATGTTATAGCAAAGGCATTGAACAGTAATTGCAAATTTGCCGCTATTCTTGTGTGCCTGAAGGCTAGTGTGTAAAATGTTTTCTGCTATCCAAAGCACTAACAACTGCAGCTGTTGTGGGCTTTAATGGAAGCTACAACTCTTGAGCAGCCCATTTGTGTTAAATTGCCAAAGGCTGGGCTCAGACAGGAGGCTTGGGGTACCTGTGACTGCAGCATGAACTTGCAATAGGGGTAAGGGATGGAAAGGGAACAAGTTACCAAAGGAGATGATGGAGAAACAGCAGCAATAGGAAGAGCCATAATATCAGTATGAGTGGTCTGACAACAGGAACAGCAACATAGATAAGCTGTGCAGTAACTGCAACAACATGAGCTGATAGAGCAGATGGTCACCTCAGTTTAGCCTCTAACATGGCTTGTTGCTCCTAGCAATATTTACCCAAAGTACTCTACTGATGGAGATGGGATTATGTAGCAAAGATAGGGATATCGGTCCTGTTTTGTACAAGATAGAAGTGTGATGCCTACCAACTCTGACAGTCCCTTCATCTGCCAGCTTTGACTTGGGCAGAGGGAGCAATGTGATGTAGAAATCATCCCATTTTTGAGACAGCCTCGGATGGAGGAAACCATGTAGCAGTCTCCCTGTTGCCCAATTTTCTTGGAACTTTATTAACTCATTCCTCAAATCTGGAATCTTGTTGAACAGGTAAAATGTTAATTCCCTTTCCCAGGTCTGAAATGATCTGGGAGTTGTCAGGACATTTTCATCAGCTCGTATTATTGTTGTTTGGGGTTAATCCTGACCTTCTTCAAGGCCTGAAGTGAGAATTATTTAACTAGTTTGTGAAAAGCGTAAGATACTTCAGTGAAAACTGAAAAGGGCAAATATTCTCATCCCCAAAATACTAGGTAAAGAACCACGCAAAACTAGCAATATAAATACACTGCAAAAGGGACTGATCACAAAGGAGAGAGAAATTCTGCACTGGAAAGAAATGTCCCGTATTTGAGAGGCCAGAGATCTACAAGCATTATGCATATCTCAGCTCACATATTTAATAAATACTGTCTCAACAGCATATGTTTACTCATTTTTATTGAAGAGCAAATTGCTTGTATTTCCTTCTCTTTCATCTTCATTATAGCATCAAAGCAGGACAGCATGCCACACAACAGGATAAATAAACAGCATCACCAGATACTTAACGGTCTTTAGCTCCTAAATTGACTAAAGCGTAAATACAGTTTGACGTCAAGCATTTGGGATTACCATTAAAAAAAATCACTGCTTCCTGCCACACTAAGGAAGGCCATTCACATCAGAAAATCCAGTGGCTACAAAAGGAGTGAGCCACCCAGACTCCAGAGTAAGGAGTCGAGGAAATGGTCTGCTTCTCTCAGAATGGAAAACCTTCTAGTTTGCTTTAGACCTGTGAGAAATCCCAAATACAGAGAAGAGCTGCTTCTAACCTGCCCAGCTCTTGAAGACTTGGGAATGTAGATGTCAGCACATCTACAGCAGTGCTAATATCACCCCATCTACTGATCACAGTCCTCGTATGGTGGAAGCTCATGCTGGCTGCACGCTGGAGCTGTGCAGCACACCACAATGCAGTTTGCAAGTTGTGTGATGATGGTGACCTGCTCCAAGGCTGTGACAGATCACCTTCTACAATTTGGTCTCTAGGGTCTCAGTTAAGTAGCTGAAACTTAAAACAAGATGCTCTCAAGTAAGTTTCATAAATGGTGATGAAATCTTCTATAGGATCTGTCTGTCTTCTTCATAAGCCTGACAAACATTACCACTGGAAACCAATGGAATTAAGAGTATATTTTAAAGGCAAAATGTATTCCTGAGTAGGTGTCTGTACTAATTCAGGTGCTGAAGTGGTACAGCCACATGGCAGTACGCTCTGGGGGCCAAGGTATTTCGCTTCTCAGCATGATTAACTTAGCAGGATGGAGCACAGCACTATATGGATTTTAGTACCTATACTGGCTTAACGAGCACTAGCTTGCGTATCTCCAGGTGATGTATTTTTCCACCAAGATGTAAGTCAGGAATCTCCTGCAGACCAAGAGGACAAGAGATTTTAAACATCCTTTCTACTTCAGAGTAAGTTCAGGCAACCATGTATTTCAGGGTAAGCAGACAACTTTTGCATTGCTGCAGGTAGTAAAGATCTCAGTGGGAACATGTAGCTTTGTATTTGAGAGACACAGTCTAAACAATGTACACCCAGCCCCTCTCCAAGACTTCTGTCCAAACAGTACTTTTTCCTTTGGCATTTGTGCTAGCTGCCCAGGGGCCAAAAGCAGAGCAGGTAGTGGGAGCACCGCCTGCTTCTGTAGCTTCCCTCTTGGTCACAAAGCAAAGAACCAAGTGGCCAAACCCTCAGTAGAGCAAACCCTTGCCATCCTAGAAGAAATCAGACATTCCACGTGGTATAAATTCCCTATCATGCCTGGGGATGACTTAATAGTAATGAGCCTGAAGCTCAGAGCCTTACAGCTCTTAAAAATCAAAACTCCCCATCTCAAGTGGAGACAGACCTATGTTAGCTTAACAACGTAAGTGGTGCTGAGGCCCCCGGGCAGCAGCAGAGCTTGCTCCATTCCCTGGGCCAGGAGGTAGAAGGAAGGGAAGGTCTCTTCCCCAGGGGCTGGCTCAGGACACTCCAAGGGAAGTAAGGTAAGACAGGGGCAAGTGGAGGCCATTTGCCAAAGCAGGACAATGCTCCTGAGGTCTTACCAGCTCGGTGATCCTACTCAGTCATTCGGTGCCAAAGCAGCTGGGTGAGGGGGATGCACGGTGGGAACAGCTTCTGGTTTATCAGGAGCTACACCAGAAGAGAGATTTCCTTCTACAACAAGGGATGGGTCACAGAGGGAGTTGGTAGCTGCTGATGTGCAGGAAGAAAGGTGAAGAGAGGAGTCTTGTCAGGTGGTTCAGCTGCAGTGTGCAGGCAGAATTGAAGCAAAGAACTCAGGTCTGCAAGCCTCCCCCTCCAACACAGGGCATATTGCATGCATTCAGAGCTCAGGATAAAGTAAAATAGAAAAGCATTTGGTTTCAGTTCACATCTTAGTGGTGGCTTATGTTTTATTCATAGTACAGAAAGGGCAGAAGTTCCCGTGAAGGAAGAAATCCCCTTTCTTTTTGAGCAGGTTTCAGAAAACCAGTCAGAAGCAAAGCAGTGCTATTGAACTCAGGAGCACTTCAGTCACCCACTTCCTATTTCTCAGAGCAGTTAAAGCCCTGCAGTCTTTTTTTTACCTTTTACAGTCACAAGACTAGTCAAGCAAAACCTTGATTGGATTATTCTGCTTTAATTACAAAATGCACTCAGACCAAAGGCGCAATACTACCCGGTACATATGTACACATTTCTCTCAATTGTAACACCAAAGACCAAGACGCAGTCTGGACTTGCTGTAAATCAACCTCTGGCAAGATCTTTGGAGTATGAACAGACATCACAGTAATGCCTGAACTGCCTTTTGTGTGCAGGACACCAGGTTCACCAGGTTCTGTATTTCATCATGTATTTCGAGATCCTTTGGGGTGGACCATACAAGAGATAAGCAAGAGAAGGAAGGCAAAACGGGAACCTTGGGGTAACTGGAGTCCATATCCCACCACCCCCTGGAAAAGAAAAGCAGCAATGGGCCACTCTCTCCTTGCTACAGTTAGGACAAGGTAGATAAATCACAAGGGGTTTTTTTTATTGCTGGTGAACTCAAAACAGGCAACTTTAATCTACTGAGGAAGATACACGTACAAACAAATGTTAGGCCTTGTGCGTTTGGTTTTTTTTCCTCTTCTTAATGTAAATGTCTCTACAATTTCAGTCCAGCTCCCGAGCGATCACTGAGCTGCCACTGGGACTCCAGTAACGTGCTCTGGGTACTTCTGTAAGATGTTACAAGAAGCATCACATGTAAGAAAAAGGGAGATTTTGCAGAAAAGACGAAGCTCTGACTGCAGCCATGTTGTTCAGAAAGGAGAAGTCTGGCTAATCTTGCTGCATTAGGTACATGGTATTATATGTAATTATTTAAATTGATTTAAGAATTTACCGGGTCCCTTTCTGTTTCTGGTGTGCAAGCTGCAAGTAAAGTGCACTTCTGGGTGTAACTTACCACTCTATAAGGATGCAGTAGCTGGGTGGTACACATCAGACATGAGTGGAAAGCAGACTACAATAGCTATTACAATGGCACCGGCAATGGGGGTAATGGAACAAGGTACTAGATGCTGCTGGGAAACTCCTCAGCAGTTTGAGCATCTACATATTACACCACTGAGCTAAACCAGTGTCATTTCATGGGGACTTTCTAAAGTTACTGTGCACCAGGTTAGCTCTGTGGACAGCCACTCCTCTTCCTCCACCAGTCCCAGCTGCAACTGGGAGTCACTAAACCACGTTACTAACTCCTTTTAACCTTTTTAAAGTGCTTTTTAACAGCTAAGGAGAAAGCAGGGACCCTAAGGATGTCTCTATGAAGCGAAGGGTTTCAGATGATGGGAGGAGTGGTGTAGGAGGCAGCACGACACCACATTTAAACTATTCTGTGAGAGGACAACCCAGCTTTAGACACTGCATTTAGTGACCCTGACAGAACCAGGGCCAAACGGAGGAGATCCCAGCTCTCACCTACACCTCGCAATGCTTGTTCTGGTTCAGTAGAGCTCTACATTATCCCATGCAGAAATTTTACCTCATTTTTTAACCCCATGTACAGTGTCAGGTGACTATTTTGCCTGGGTCTACAGCCCTGAGACCATCAAGGCTGATAAACTACATTCTGTTCCTCTGATTTCATAATACTGGCATCACAGAATGAAAAAAAAAAAAAAAACCAAAAAACATCTGTTCAGTGTTTGTTCTCCTTTAATTTAATGAACTATAAAAAGGGAACTGTAAATATCCACCTAAGTATTCTGGGTGCTTCAGCAGACATTGCATACCCCAGGGCAATTTGATTAATTCTTTGCTGCCAGTGTTTTTGTGTGTCCATTGCCAGCAATGGATGCCATGTGAGAAGGGGGAGGAATAAAGTAACTGCACTCTGTATGATACAAAAAAAAAAAGGATTAGCACTTCCTTCCTAAGAGCAGAACCAACAAACAGTTCCCTTCACAGGGCCAGGAGTGCTCTTCCCCTCAGGAAAGGACGCCCCAGGGAAAAAAGCAGGTTCCCAGATGAGTGCTCCCTACCAAAAACAGGGAACCCACACTAAAAGAGCCCAGCCATTTACACTACAAGAATGGAATCCTACAACATGTTTGCATTCAAGCCAAATTGATCCCTGGTGCAATTCCATTGACTATGGTGGAAGAACACCCAAAATTAATCTAGCCCTACAGGGCAACTACGGCAAACCTTCCCAAAAAACTGTTAAGAGTAAGAAGCATCTGACAGCTGGAAGCTCTGTGTTCACTGCTAACTTCAAAAGCTAAGACTTGTCAGTGCCAATTAGGAACCAGTGGCTACCACTATCAAGCACGTTCCCCATACTACAACTTCTCCTGTACTCCTCTAATGCCTCCAATATGTTAGATTTAAAATTATCCCCAGTGCAGGTAGTTCTGTGATGAAGACACAGCACTCCTCCTGCTCCACCTCCCTACTGCTGCTCTCACACACTAACTCAAAGCATCACTCAGAGCAAGAAGAAGTCCTCTTCAGAGAGGGTTTGTTTTGGGTTATTTTGGTTCTTTTTTTTTTTTTTTTTTTTTATATAATGTATCAGGCAGCATGGCATATCTCTTGCTGCCTCCAATTATTGTCATGACAATATGGTTGTGGTTATTTAAAGCAGAATTTGGGAAGAAAAAGCTAATCAGCTTGATACACTGAGGAGAACACTGAGCAGAACTGAGCCAAGACCTGCCAGTGCTGAAGGAAGATTCCAGTCAGTGCCAGAGGACCAAATCCTGGAAACCATGCTAACCACATGAAGGCTTCGACCTTCAAATACAATGGGTTGCAGCCAGACTAAGTCATTGACATCACCAGAAACAGAGGAATCCATGAGAAGAAGGCAGAAAACTCTTGTGGCCTGTACAGTCTCTACAAGGTTTGCACAGCTGAGATGGGGGCTGGAATCTGCAGCAGAACCTCAGGCAAGGTCTGCTTTAGGGGGACAGAGGAGATGGGAAGACTTAAGCTATTTCTTGTGCCTTTTGCCAAGACTCAGATTGCACAGATTATGATAAAATTTACTTGGCAAAAAAAGGCCTTTATTAAAAAAAAAGAAAAAAAAAAAAACAGAAAAAAATTCTAGTGTGTATCAGGACTGAGATTTCAAAAAGTACAAGATCTGTATAAATTCATCAAGATGTCCAGCACCAGATTATTTCATGGTGCAACAAAGAACCTGGGGAGAGGCCAACAGGACCTCACAAGGGGAACACCATCTACCTCCCCAGCAGACTGCCAGTCTTAGGTTCTTCTCAACAGCAGATGGATTTTCCTTGTTCCTGCAGCATCTCAGGTCCCACAGGAGGTATTGGTTGCAAGCAAGCACCTGAATATTGCCTAATGGAGTAAGCCAATCACTAACTTAGCTGGCATGTCCATGCCCATCCACTAATTAGTTTTTTTTTTCTTTTTGGATGCATTTCCACCGTAGTTTTTCTTCTTTCTCCACATAGAAGTGTAAGCAAAAGGACTGCTTTCATCTGTAATAAGTTAAAATCAGAAATGACCTAACTAACAAGTAACTGATATTGGTCCTTGGAGCCCAAAGAGTAAAATCCATAGAAAAATCTATTGGTTCCACTTTTTTTTTTTTCTGGTATATCCCATGCACACCCCCATTAGAAAAATGGGGTTTATAAATCTTATCATACAGCAAGGAGCAGTACCTCAGAGACAGAGCTGACAGTCTGTGGTAGAGGTCTGGGCTCTCCCAGATTGCTAAGTGTGGTTCTGAGTCACTGCTCAATCAGTCTTCACGTGGCCGTTGGCCAAGGCAACGGGGACGGTGGGGGCCCCCGGCTCAGCAGTCTCATCAAATCGTAAGCGCAAGGTGTTTCTGATCACCAGCTGCTCCATGATGAAAGAAGCACAAAACCATGGGATGGCATATTCCAGGGTGATCAAGCCCATGAAGTCAAAATCAAACTGGGAATAGTCCCATGGGCATGCATTGAACTGGCGTAGGATGAGGCCGGTGGTGAACTCCCAGAGGTATGTCCAAAGTGTGTAAATGAAGCAGCGCACTAAAATGTTACACTTGTCTTTGAGATATAGATACATCTTCTCCACAATGAGGATGGAGGTGCCATAGATGAAGAGTGCCCACACACTGGTAACGCCTGGAAACTTCCAGTTAAAGTTGACCACAAACTCCCAGGCAGCTGTGAACATCACCTCACAGAAATAGCCGTGAATGGCATAGAGGTACCATCGGGAGAAAGCGGTCAGAGGTTCTGCCGCAGCCATTCTTCTGCGCACAACCCAGCAGGCACTCTGAAATGAAGAGAGAGAGACAGACAGACAGAGAGAGAAGTCAACAAGAATACTGCAAGTCCTTATCCCTCAGATGGTAACACACACAAACTCATAATATCCACAAAGGATAAATCTGGAGAAAGAAGTGAGTTTAAAATTATCTCATTTTTACTACATCAAATTTTAAGTCCTGGAGAAGGTGGCACCTTACCAGACTCCAAGTCTCAGAATGGGCCTGGACAACGTCTCTGCCTGAGAAGTGAGATGAAGCTGGTATTGCACTGATGATAAAGAAGGAGTTGACAGGTATAAGGGCTTTGCCAGGGCCAAGGCTGCCAAAGACCTTACTGGTTGCAAGTCAGTAGAAAAATACCATCATCTCCCAAGGAACGCACATCACCTTTTTGTTCTTTTCAAGAGAAGAGCTGTACTCTACTTTTCTGACTCTAATATGGAATAGATGAGATAAACGTGGCATTGAAAACCTAGTCCCTTCTGGTTCTAATATCGAATACATCAGATGAACAATGAAAACCTGAGCCCTTCCAGCTGTCACCTATAGTCTCTATACACAAAATGTTTACTGTAGTGAAAAACAGTTGTGATTGGACCTACACAAAGAGAACCGGCTGAGAAAATTTCAGAGGTCTGATACTTTCAGACACCATACCTTCAATCCTTTATCCAGCTGAACTGTTATTTCTTCTGTTAGAGAACTCATGCATTGTATGGGTAGGATGTGGAAAATAATTTTCTTATGGTGTCAGGCTGCCTGATACCAAGTCAAAAAGCACAAGAGAACCATTGAAATCCATTCAGATTTGGCTTCAGGACAGCAATACACAAAGGAGGAGAATAGAAAAGAACAGCTGAGCATAGAGAGGTGGTTAGTCATGATAAATAGGAAATGAGAACAAACTCTAATTGTCTTTACAGGAAGAAACTTGGTGAAGAGGTTTTGAAAGGGCAAAATTTGCTCAGTTTTTACACTTTTTGTAGAGATTTACAAGGTCCTAAGTATTGCTCTGCCACACTACAACCATGGGCACAAGCTGATTTTAAGCACAATTTTACTCGAGCCTCACAGATTTACATCACAGGGTGAATTTCACATCTTTCATTCTTAGTAACTTGCTCTTTCAGTCTGGGTTTCCCTTGACTCTTCATCGGGCACTACTTCTTTGCTCTGCTCATGTCAGTGCAGGCACAAAGTGCTAGGAAAGGACCTCACTAACCTTACATGCAGTCATTCCAACACCATCTGGAAAGAGACTGTTCCTGCCTGGCCCTGTAAACATGGTGCCTCGCTGAAAAAAAAACACTGATATGCAGCATGACTAAAATTCTGATGGGAGATGAAAAAAGAGAAGTGTTTGTAAGGAGAAAACAACTATAATAATGAACATAAAGAAGATATGCAGAATATTCACAGGAGAGTATTTAACGTGCAAAAGACACAGCTGTATCCATAACCTGTTCACTCCTCTCTTAAATGGACACCCAACCAACCAAAGTCTTGTCTGTTCACCTGTGATGTGGGTGCCTGAACAAAGACCCATTTCCTAATGGCACAATCCATTCTACACAGGACACTGAACTATCATCAGATGCTACAGATCTGGGTCAACAGTGCATTGTGACCTTGTGGGTGAAAAATAAGAGTCACTAGGAATTCCCTCATGTCTCCTAACAGTTCAGAGACACCCTGCAAGAGAGCAGGGGAGATGGTGCACGAGGAATACACTGGGGATGTATCTCCACAGTCTACAAGAAGTTGATGTGTAAGGGCATCACAAACTTTCTGTCTGAGGAGAGTAAGAGTTTCTCAATGGATGTTACTTGGTTAGCTTGCCAGCACAGTTGATAAGCTTAGAAGTTTGAATCCTTCTATCATTCCTCCATTCTCACATCATTTCAAGAACAAATCTATAGTCAGAGGTACAGGACCCAGGGAAAGCATAAGAAGGAAATGGACTGTAGGTATCTTTTGTCAGAGTGGGGATATATGACTGCAGCAGGAAGGGAGGAGGTTTTTTATATCTGAGGAGACATTAAAAGATGAAGAGGCCTTAGAAGACATACATATTCCTAGGTAAGGCACTGAGGAAATATGGACTGTTATTCTTCAGGGAAGAAAATGATTGTAAAGTTTTCACTAAGCAGCTAAGGGATTGTATGGTTTTCCTCCCTTTTCAATAAGCCTTGCTAAGCTTCCCCACTTGTGATCCTTAGTTGTTGCACTTCCCTCTACAGCTTTAAATGAAATGTATTTCTGTTACTGATAGCTGTGAGCATTCACAGCATGCAGTTCCATCTATAAAGTTTTCCTGGTCAAGAATCTCTTCACAAAGTTGTATCAAATGCACAGAAGGTCCTTCCCTCTCAGTCCTTCCCTTCTTTTTCCAAGGATCCCCTCACCAATGATTTCCATTGCCTTACACCTGTCTCCCAAAGCCAAGACTCACAGAAACATAGCCACAAGCCACATCCTGTTCTACCCCACACTATTTCCTCTTTGCAATGAAGATTTCTCTTTCCTGGTTCTGTATCTCATATTTAATAATTACCTATTTATTGTCTTTATTTTTATACTTTTCAAAGTATCTAGTCACCACGCTAGAAGTCTAATAATTGAATCTAGACCAAGTCTGGGACAATGTCTACAAGTTAAACCATTGCAAAGACCGCTGCTGACTTCTTTTGAATCCTGAGCCTTTCACCACAACTGCAAGGAGACAAGCATGAATGTGCTGACACTGCCTCAATATTTGCATTCTACTGTCATGTGCCCAGTGAGCCCAACCTTGATGGGAACTTCTTTCTTATGATATGCTTGAAAGAGTCCTCACAGGCTGCCTGCTGATTAAGAGCATCCCAAGACAGGGCAGATGCCAAACTGTGGTAGCCCAAATAAACCAGTTCCACTGTGCTAGACACTAAGCAGATCCATAAATCACAGCTCCTCCTGTATACTATTTATTTCAAAATAGAACAAAAAGTACAGAGTAAGACGTAGAAGGGAACGGAGAGTACCTAGGGAGACTACAACAAGCTACAGCACATCATTGCACAAGCTGGAGACCCACACAATGTAACGCTTACAAGTCACTTGAGCATTTATAAAACAATTAAAACTGCAGCTGTTCCCAAGCATCTTATTTCCCAGCCCTACCGAAATGGCTGGTGTCTGGTAGACAAGACAGCACAAGAAGGTCTCAGGAGGAAAATGAATAAGAAAAGTGTTGTTTTATTGGGCAGCAATTCACGATAAAAGGATCAAGCTGAAAAGCAGTTGCAGGACATTAGTGGGAGAAGCATCCAAACAGAAGACTGGATTCAGTAAGAGATGCGTATTTGTCATAAGCCTCAAGTATATAATTGAACTTGGTGATGCAAGACTTTTAATGGAGTAATACTAGTACAGACCAAAAAGCTCTGAATGTACAATAGCTATTCAGTCTCACGAGGAAAGCAAATGACCTTCATCACTGAAGCAGTTACAGTGGGATGGGCAGTGTCTTCCTGAGAACCAAAAACACAGCTGCCACCTACACAGTTGTCTCAGCAGAGAGCAAACAAGTGATAGATACTGCATACGGATGGCCATGCTTGTACTGAGGCTGCTCATGCTGGTGTTCAGTGGAAAACAGGGAGCTTCTAAATTCAAAGCTAAGAAAACACTTTCAATCATCAGCAAATTATATTTCAAGCGGCTAAAGTAGAAACAGTTCCTCTAATACAATGTTATTAGGAAGACTGAGCTAAGCCAGCACAGATATTTTCCCCTCTTTCTCCAGTAGGATCTTCTTTTCCAGCTTGCTGTTAGAATTAAAAAAGCAAAGTCTATGGAAACCACACATGGGCCTCAGAGGAACACACAGTCCTCTCTCCAACCACCCTGCCTGTGTGGATAATGCTGCAGGCAATGCAGGGGGCAAGAGCTCTTCCATCTACAGCAAACAAGCCCAGGCCTCACAGGGGTAAGTGCATGAAGAACTGTGTTTCTCTACTGAAATGCATTTCAGAGGATCATGGCAGGACTCTGACTTAGGGCTGCAAGAAGATAATCTTGTAACAATAAGAAAATTACATTTTTCTATTTTACAATATCAACTCTGAAATGGGTATTAGTCATTATGTAAATTGAGGTAAGATACAAATAAACCTGATACATCAGGCCAAGTAAGAAGAAAGGACATAAATCCCAGACTGCCCAGCTTCACGTGCAAGAGGAGCACTTCCATATTCACATTCTGTTTTGCAGGTGATGCAGCCTGGGCAGGCAAGAGGCAAGTGATCCGGGTTGATGGTAAACCAAGAAACATTGGCTGATTTGTCATGCACAAGCTCTGCAGGGGAGATATCAGTGCATGTCATGTTCACGCCTGATTAAGTTCTTGAGCACTGACTGGTTCATTTTTTTCCCCCAAAGCTCTCCTTTGCAGTGGCTTTCTGCCCGTTTCCCATCTACCTAGCCAAAATGTGCTTCAAAGTCGCCCGCAGATTTTATCTCTTCCCTCTACTCCAGCATATTTAGACTGACAGCCTCTGGATGGGTACAAGGAGACCTCATCAAAATACTCTGAATTAACTCCGAAGTGCTAATAAAGAAAAACACAAACAAAAAATCTCCATGAGACAATTCCCCTGCTTAGCAATGGCCTGAGGCTATAAATTCAGTCAGCAACTCGATTCACATCAGGTGGGAGGTTCCTTATTCTTAGTGCCCATTTGTTTCTGCTAGCAAAGTGTTACTGTACAGATTCGTAATTGAAGTATTTACCAATATTCAGTTTTATAACATGCATCTTCCTATTTCCAAGAAATGCCTTAGATACATTTATAACCCTATGTTGCATGTCACAATTACATTTTAATTTGAAAGAGTAACTGCAGACAGAGGAGGCACAGATGTAGTAAGATATTCCAGTCCCTCCAAATGACAGGACTGTGAGCAGCAGGCATCTCTGAAGTGGAGGGCATTTGCCACTCCCTGACCATAAGCTCTACTGCCTATGATATTTTCCTTCCTCAGACCCTTCTCACCCAAGCAGTACTTACTGTAAAAGTAACATTCTTCATGACTTATTACTTTCATTGGCACATCACTGTAGCTACACAGTGTTCTTCTGTAAGACTGGGAGAGTCAGATGTGTATCTGCTTTTCTGCTTTAACAAAGAGTAGAGTAGGTACAAGGTTGTGTCAATGAAAAGTGGTCAACACCTTTTTAAATGTAATTCTTTCTCTCTTATTTTCTCTCTCTCTCTTATTTTGCATTTTCTCTTGGTGCGAGTACGCACCAAATGACTGTGCTGCAACTCTGCCTTCAACATTTTCATAGAAATCTCACACAAACCATTAGGAGTAAAGCTTTACAGAACATTGGTTCTTCATTTGGACCCAAGATATTAGTTCAGTGTTTAAAGATTTATGCAGTAAAGTCTTAGCTGTACTTATGTGCTGAAATCATAACTCTGAGGAGATATTCATCCTTCAGGTAACTGAGAGCCTCAATTAACTGTGGCTCAGAAAATAGAATTTCGATTGTACCAAGTGTGGAATAGTTCCAGCAGATCGATTAATCAAGCCCTGCAATGAAGCTAAAAGCATGCCACAGACACATCACCAACTATAGACTTGATGTCCATTACTTACTCTCAGTGCTTTCAGGATGGATCTGGAGCCCTGGGATTTTGGTCAGTTCTGAATATATTAATCATCTAGTTTTGCTTCATCCCTCTCTGGACTCCATCTCCATCAGGATGCACATTGTCTCCCTTCCTCCGAGTTCTACCCACATCACCATGTATTGCAAGTAGGAGAGCACAGCCCATTTCCAATCTGCATTTTCCCTTCATTTTCGTCTGTAGCTCCTTTCCCTTAGAAGGCACATCACTTCCCTGACGCTCCTCGTTCCCTTGCCCAGTTCAGTCTGTACCTGCTGGCAGCCTCTGATCCCTGCCTATCTTTCAAATCTGTTCCAAAAAGAACTGGGATACAGTAAAAAAGAATGACGACAAAAGGAGATTAAAGTAATCCAATTACTAGACTAAGCCAAAGGGATGGTGAAGTGTAGTTCTTACCAGTAATGCCTATGTGTGGTCTGCCCAGAAGGCACCATTTCACAATGGGAAGGAGAAAAATAGGGTTTTCTTGAGAGGGAGTGTGAGAGGGGGGGACGTGCGTCAGAGAACAAAGAGAAAACACGAAGACATTGTTAGTTGAAATAATAGGTTTCTGACTAATGTGATCTCATGAATGGCAGTAGAAGTGCAGAAAGCCAACACATAGCATTATGTTATTCAAACACACCTTAGCCCACAGTGACCACTCCAACCTAAGAACAAATTAAGGCAGCAGCTCTTTACTTACAGTGACCAAGAGAGATGTTTCTTGTGTTCCTGACAGAAGTTAAGAGCCCTCAAGAGTCAAGCAAGCAGCACACTTGCAAGACAAACCTGTGAAAAATGACCAAGTCCAAACTCAGCATCTGGAAGTATTATCCCTGTATCTCCCCAGCATCTCTTTCAGTAAGTTCATGTCTTTCTCCAAGCCTGCTGCTAGAAGACTCCTGTGCCTTACCTGCTGCCCTCCCCTGTTTGGAGAAGCTGTACAGAGTCCCCAGCATCTGCTGACACTACAGCTCTCACACAAGCAAGTGGCCAGCAAGGGGCCAAGTGCCCCTGAAGTGGCCCCCCAGCAGAAAGCAGAGACTTTAAAGCTAGGATCCCACTGTAGGAGCAGGCAGAGCTTCCCAATAACACGGCAGAGGAGGAGGACAGCACTATGGAAGGTCTGCCCCCAAGGAGACAGCATGTCCAGGGGGCACAGTCTCCCCTGAGAATCCGTACCAGACATCCTCCAGTTTGGGGTGCTTGGTTGCTGGATTCACCATTGTCTTAAAGTCCAGGTTGCCTTCATTCTCTGTAGAGAGCAGAATTTAGTTTGTAGAAATCGTTTTTCAAAAGCTGTCACAAGTTTACAGGCCATGACTTCAGGGCTGTGTCTGAGCATCCGCAGTTCCCTGATGGGCAACTGCCTGACTCATAAGCTCCTGAGAGCTGGGCCCCATCACGTGAAACCGTGCATTCGAGTACAATGGCAAACAAAATTCATGGCTGTTTGTGAAAGCTTAACATGTTCTATTAGCTGACTGAAGCAAATCTGACATTCAAAGAACACAATGCACATCATGGCTTACGAGGAAAAAGCAACCCAAACCAGACTGATGAGTGGAAAGAGAGAACTTATCCTGAGAATGTGCTGAGACTTTACACATTTTGCCATAGCCAGTATCCTTTCAACTGTGGCTAGAGAGCCAATAGATGCAAAGAAGAAACAACACTAAGGTCAAGACTTTATGTGTCACCCATCTTTCATGGTTTCTTAAAGATATTTGTAAATTCAGGCAGTTCTTTTTTGAAAAGTTTGTTTCGGTTTGTTTTTTTCTTATTCACAAATGCCTCCATGTCTTTCCAAAGCAAAAAATGAAAAACAAATACACCAGTCTACTCCAAAACTACAATAATCAGTTGATTTGGACAACTCACAGAGGTCACTATCAGTAACAGTAACAAATAAATGTGTTTAGCCCAACTCTTCTGAACTACCTGCAGAAACAAGCCAGAGTAAGCATGCAATGGAGGAAAGACAGCTGGGGGGACGGGGGGGGGGGGAAGGACAAAAAATACAAACACATTTCACCTTGAAAATGAAGCCTGGCAGAGAAAAATATTATGATCAAGGCAGTGAAGCAAGAGTATCTAAAATCCTACCCTGCTAATACTCTAATACTATCCAAGTCACTTAAATCTCTGAAGAACAGCAGTGTGTGTAAGAAGACACATAAAAAATAAGAACTGCTGGCAGATCCAAGACAGTCTCTGCTAGTATGCTGCAGGTAAAGCTCAAAGCTGCATTTCAGAAAGTTAGCTGCTGCCTTTAATGGAAATTCATGCTGCACATGCTCAAGTGTAAAGAACTATTTCCCTCAGCTTGTATTACTCTTCACCAGTGCAGAAGCCTTTATAAACTCCCAGCATTCAACTGATAGTAGGTAACTGGATAGTGTAAACACCTGCACCTAGCAACAGAACTGCTGCAGACCATAAAGAAACCCAGCATCTTGATCTAAGCCAAGTTAGGTTTAAACGTTGCAACCAGAAGGCACTGCATAAAGACAGAAGCAGCAACAAGCACACTTTTCAGACCCGAGACTGTCATGAAAAGTTTTCTTCTCTCCCCTTTTGAAAGTCTTTTGATGGCAATTCTACAGAAAATAATTTTTCCTCCTCAATATACAATTTTCTCCTTCCAAACAATAAACTATTGCTGAGAGAACCAGGTCTTCCAAGTGCTATCTGCTATTTCTCCAGGCTGTGAGTCCTCAAGTTTCCTAGAAACTTCCCTTCATGGAGAAAACTTGAGCAGTCTGAGATTGCTAAATTATTCTTTTTCACCAAAGGAATGTTTTTGGAGCCTCCAAGATGGTGGCTACTTCATCTTCCTAATTTCAAATTCACACAGGTCCTCAGAGGTAGAAACATCCTGGAAAAGGAAGGGTAGAAGAGTATAAATCCTACTGACCACCTCACCATGTCTGACAAGATCCTGAAGTAGGCAACCATGCCCAGAGCTGGGAAAGGCAGCTCCTCTGAGCAGTTGTTGCAGAGTTTCTCTCACTAGTGTCCATCAGTCTCACTAGTGTGCCATGGAGATGGACCATGCCATCATTGCCTTGCCAAGTATGTAAGCAGCAGTGGAAATACTGGGCAAATAAATCAGTGGTGAGTTTTGTACTTTTTTTGTTGAAGTTTATTTTAATTCAGAAAAAAAAAAAAAAAGAAGCAGCAGCCTGTAAGAGTATCACTCAGGTAACTGTCTTGTGGAGCACACACAACTTCCCTGGCCTGAATAACAAGTCAATGAAAATATGGGTTTTAGGGCCTAGGCCCTACACAGCAGACATACCCCTCCACTGTGTTGGGTAATTCAGTTCTATTTACATCTCTGCAAAAGAAGGTTTCCATTTTTAGTGCTGCTTTATTTCCTCAAGGTATCAGGAAGCTTAGCATTCGAATTACAACTACAAACATACCACAGATTCATGTTTTAGGCATGCCTACCATTTTTCCTCTTTTGCAGACCTGAAGCATCAGATCCACCATAAACCTCTAATGTTTAGCGGTTAATGACTCCCCTTCCAGTCAGACTCATTTATCTGATTATGTGCTGTGTGTCTCGAGAAGGCAGCACCAGAGCTGCTGTTCCCCAGGGGAACCTGACTGAAACTCTCAGCTTTTTGAGAGATAGTAAGCTGAACACTCACCAGCTCTTAAAGCAGTAACTCAACATTGGTACCCCAAGCTAAACTGGCATTTGCCAGGCTATTATCTCTTCAGACATCAATTTCTTAACTCAGCATTAGTCTGTAAGCTTTCACGGCTGCATCCTACAGTTCCCTCCTTTTCCCATCAGTCAGCTTATGAAGGTACAGTCCCAGGGGTGTTTCCCAGCAATATTATTTCCCAGAAATGTTCTTCCAACTGAAGCATGTGCTCCCAGCTGCAGCTTCATGCACTCCAGCTCATGAGCCAGGAAGCTGGGTCATAAGGATGCTGTGAGTTTCTTCTAACTACAGCTGATGTCACCTTGGTTCTTTTCCAACTCTTTCTGAGCTTCTTACTGCCTCTCTCACAAATCACAGAACTGGACTGTTCTCTCATGCTCTAATCTGGACTGGAATGAATGCAAATCAACCCACTCTGCCTACATAACTTTTAATTCTCCCCCCAGTTTATATAGGTATAGAAAGGTACATAGACACATTTGTATGTTGTCCTTATTGAGTTGATTATTTATCCTCTCTTCCCCTCTACTTGAAGGGGATGGATTTTTACTTTTCTATAATTGCTGCTTCTGATGGTGTTCATTTTTATGCTAAGGTGACCTTTTACGAACACTAGTCCTGGATTTAGGATTCGTACCTGTAGCCTACCAGTCATTTATCACTGCTCCACAGGGCACGCTCAGTTCCACCCTTTACACAGCCCTTCTGAAAGTAGATTCATTTAATACTATGTTTATACCTTTCTTCCACGTTTCCTTTTGTGGCTGCAGTGTGTCCAAATGACACACTCTCTATTGAACAGTCTCCCCAGTAAAGCCAACAAACAGGTTCATTGCTCCAATACAGGAAAGCATTTTCAAAACTTGCCTGTATTTATTAGTTAACGTACATGCTAAGACTTCAGGTTCCTTAAGATAGAAAGGTCTGTATGTATCTGCAAAGGGTTGCTTCAGATGCTTCTGAATGCCTGGAGTCCAGCAATTAATCTTTCATAGCACAGGGTGGCCCAGATCATGCAGACCCAGCAGTTTATGGCTGTGGTAGGTGCTAAGACCCTACTCACATTTATCCTTTAACCCAGATCCAATCTACACATTCAGCCTTCTGAAAAATTCTAAACCATCTCTTGTGAACAGCAGCTAACACCCATCCACTTGAGGACTCATGGAATTTAACCGCATCATGTTAATACCACCTACTTGCTAAACACTTGAGAAAAAGGAATTAAGCTTCCACCTTAGAAAAGAAAATCCTTAAGTACTGCTAACTCTAATCCTAAACTCAGCAAGGAGGTAAAAATACTATTCACCTCTTCACTCCTATCAGCTGTCAATCTGTACTGAGCCATTTTCCACTCTCAGCTGCAGAAAGATGGCACAGTCACAAAAGCTCAAAGCACAATGATAAAAGATTTGAATTTGAGTGCACACATACAGCTGCCACAGTAGAAGGCAGAGGAATTTTCTTGCTTGTTTCTTAAAACTACTACCATATTTGTGTTTTGTGTTCGCTTCTCTAGGACCCAGTGACCCAAAGCACAGAAAGCTGGTAAGAATTCATCTGGGGAAAGCCTTGCAAGAACCTTGCCTTAAGAACAGAAGATGGATCTAAAAGAAGTAGGATGGAACAACCCTGGATTATTTAGAATAGAGGAAAACAAGAAAGAATACACAAGTAGAATTGTATATGTATTAGTAGCTGAAGCCTCGTAGAGGGCAGATGTCAGGGAAGTAAATTCAGCACTGCTTCCTAATCATTAACTTCACTTTAGCAGATAACTTGGCAACAAGGCAAGTGCAAGGTCCTGCATATGGGTCAGAGTGGTCCCAAGCACAAATACAAGCTGGGTGATGAGTGGACTGAGAGCTGCCCTGCAGTACTTGGGGGTACTGGTCAATGAAAAACTAAATATGAGCCAGCAATGTGCACTCAGCCCAGAAAGCCAGCTGTATCGTGGTCTGCATCAAAAGCAGCATGAACAGCAGGTCCAGGGAGGTGATTCTTCCACTCTACGCCACTTTTGTGAGACCCCACCTGGAGTACTGCATCCAGCTCTGGAGTCCTCAGCACAAGAAAGGCATGGACCTGTTAGAGCAGATCCAGAGGAGGCTACAGAGATGATTAGGGGGCTGGTACCCCTCTTCTGTAAGGGCAGGCTGAGAGACTTGGGGGTGTTCAGCCTGGAGAAGAGAAGGCTCCAGTGAGAACTTATAGTGGCCTTCCAGTATTTAAAGAGAGCCTACAGAAAAGATGGGGAGGTACTCTTATCAGGGATTGTAGTGACAGGATGAGGGGCAATGGTTTTAATCTGAAAGAGGGTAGATTTAGACTAGATATTAGGAAGAAATTCTTTACTGTGAGGCTGGTAAGGCACTGGAACAGGCTGCCCAGAGACACTGGGGATGCCCCCTCCCTGGAAGTGTTCAAAGTCAGGTTGGATGCAGCTTTGAGCAACCAGATCCAGTGGGAGGTATCCCTGCCCACAGCAGGGGGCTTGGAACAAGACAAACTTTGAGGTCCCTTCCAACCCAAACCATTCTACAACTCTATGATAATGAAGATCCTCAGATTTCCACGGCTACTATGGTGACAAGATAAAATTTGGATTATCCATCCTCCTTCCATCCTCCTTCTGCCTACCAACCCCAAGTTAATAGATTCCTTTAAACCAGCCTGTCTGGGAACCTTAATGGAGCTGGAAAACAGCCCAGATAAGTGAGTCTATTTTCCTTTCATTGATCTGCTGAGTAATCGCTGAGAAGAGGCAGCACTCAGGTATGAACAAGACATCTAAAGTCAGAAGAGATGGGGAAGGCACACAAAAAGCCTCTCAGTGGCCAAACAGTGAAACAGGCAAAAGTCTTAGGAAAGTTACATCACAGCAGTGTAGCCACATCACCTTCCTGCACCAGCGCTTGTAGAATCACTGCAGCCGGAACAAAGCATCGGGAGTTTTGCTCAGTGCCAAAGTTAAGCTAGCAGTACAGATCCACGCCTGGCTTAGGAGAGACACGCATGGTCTTTGTGAGTCTTGCTTGGAAGCTGAGTGGATAGAATACAGATGCATGGGTGAGAGGAAGAGGAAGATGGTGAGATATGGACCAAAAAGCTGCTCTGTCTGAGATGAAAAATAATTGTGAGAGCACTGGGAGAAAACTTAAGATTACGACTCTTGACTGCATATGCTGTCAGACAGCTGACAAATCCCCAAAAAGGAAAGGTGCCAAAGTAAATTAAGACTGCTTCGCTCCTGTCTCTTGTCTCAGGTAACTCTGGTTAGAAGGCTACATTAGTAACAGCTCCCCTTGATATAAGACACAATTTTTGTATTACTAGATGTAGATTCTACCCTGCTCTGCAGGCAAGAGTTCATTGTGCTTCTCTAGTTTAGCACTCCCTTCTGTCCAAAGCCAAGCAGCTGCTGCATGTGGAAAGAAGAGAAAATTACTGACTATAGCCAGACTATCTGCACTGACCTGTTTTGCCCTTACATAAAAGGGAAGACAACTACCTTAAAACTTGCCTCCATTAACCTGGCACTGCAGTGGGCCATGGCTACCATTTGACTAGAACCCTGACAGAATGATCAGCAGCAGTAACGGGCTCTTGTGTACCATCTCCAGCAGTCTCAGACCCGGGCTGGCAGTATACACCACTGTCTGAAGGCTCCAAAAGCATCTGACTGCTCCAAATGGTAACACTGTGGATGAAACTGAACATCCTACCTTTCTAAAACAGAAGTTTAAGACAACTGAATTTCTTGCATCTCAGGTTACATCAGAATACTTCACAGTAAGACATACTCCCTTAATAGTACTACCAGAAGGAGAAGTTAGGTGTCAGTAAATCAAGATACCATAGGTCTGTACAAACACTCATGGGAAGACAGGCTGTGCCTCAAAGAGCATCTCATACCATACCATCTTTCTTATTCACTGCTGTTGCAGAAGCAAGATCTAGAAACCAGAATCCTATTTATTGTTTTTCAGCCTTCAAAAAGACAATGTTCCAAAACATATATAGTTCTTATTTTCTCTCATATATATGTTTCATTCCCAATGACTGACAAAACATCCTCATAATCCAAACACAGGCATTAACTGGCCCAGATCCTTGGCCATCTCAGAAGAGAGATCAGACGCCAGTTGACTCTGGATTCTTTTACTTGCCTCTGGAAGCTGCTTCTTCCAGAAGGGATAACTCATGTTGATGCACAACACAGAAAGTTCACGTTCTCACTGTCAGAGCTTCTCTTTCATTTACAAAAGCACAGATGTCCCTCTGGAGAGTACAGACAGTACCTTTCACCAACGCTGAACTCCTCTTACAAAAGCATTTGTGATGGTCATACAGAGGCCTCAGGAACATGTGAGGACACAAGTGCAAAGGTGGAGTTGGAGGCCCAGTGGCTCTGCGCAGTTGAGGTTGTGCTGTGCACAATCTTTCTCCACTGATGAGCTCCACAGGCAGAATTCTCATGCCAGGGAGAATTAGCTACTGCAGACCCAGACTATATTTTCAGTAACTTTGATCTTACTACTACCATCAGATCAGAGACAGAAACCTAATACTCAGCTTCAAACAGCTTCAAGACCAAAGATGGCCCAAGTATCTGAAACTTATTGCCTTCTTCCACCCCTCTGCAATACCAGTTGACCCAGGAAAACATACTACCTCACCTTAGAAAACCATAATACACATGATCTTTGAAGAGAAGGGAATACTGAGCGGAACAGACTTCACCTGGTTCACAGAAAAGGCTTATTTTTTAAGTCTCATGGCAGCCTAGTGGCCAAATCCTGTGAAATGAAGGAAACTCTCAGATGAAACACTGGAAGAGATACTATCTACCAGGCTATGTGCTTGCTAAGCCATTTACACCAGACAGGAACATGTAAGAGGAAGTGGTAAGGCCATGACTTCCCATCCAGGAAGTTCAGCTTTTTCTTAACATCTCCTATAATTAGTTTCTCTTTCTGTCAAGTACCAAACCCCGACTAAGTTCTGTCGACTTGTGAGAGGAAGCTTACAGCACTCTGCACCTGGTTGGAAAGCCTCCGTTTCCCCAAGTGTCCTTGGCAAGCACAACCAGAGAAGAAAACCACTACTGTTGCACCACTGTCTGCAGCACAGACACAGGACTGCCATTCTGGAGTCTCATGCAGCAGAAGAGGCCTTATAATGGAAGGGCAATTCAATTCGTTTTTTTCCACTGAACTGTAACCTAAGGCTCTAACCAGCTACCATGTAATTGTCCCTTTGTATTTAGACAGAATGGCCTTGGTCAGGGGTGTCCTGCCTTGGTAACGATTGGCCACAGAGCTCCCAAACAGGGCAAGGCTTTCCCAGGGTCACACTGTGTCACACTGCCAGGAATTTTCTGCCCAGATTTTAATTTGTGGTGCCCTTAACTCTGGACTTACGTTTTCAGCTTTTATTTTGCCATCTCCCAAAAATAAAAATTCAAAGATACACTCTGAACAACTGCTTGTTATTTTAGGAGGCACAGTTGTTAGTTAAGCAGTGAGGAGCTGATCCCTCTGTGCAGGCACTGAGCTCTCATGGACTAAAAGGCACCTCTGACAGAGACTTGTTCTTTGAGATTCAGCCTCCAGTAATGTGCCTTACACTGCTACGGCAACATGATACCATTCTAACAAATTAATTATTTGCATGACACAGTTTTACTAGCCCTTGAATTTCATATAAATGTTTCCCACACACACATGCAGAGGCCCAAATTAATTCATAGATTTCAGGCACATAACAAAGGTACCTTCGTTACAAGCTTCGTCTCCGCAGGCTCCCATTTGTAGTTTCTAGCACCTGTGAAGATAGTTAGAGATGGACACAACCTGGAGATAAAAGTGGAGTTTGAACATTTCTGATGCTACCATTCCTGCATCTTTCCAGCACCTACTCAGAGTTGCTTAAAGCACGTACAACACTGATTTATCTATCTCAGTGAAATACCGGAGGCTACAGGGGGTAATATCAGGTCTTATCAAACAAGATTTTTTCTTTATCTTGTTTTTCTTCTGAACCACAATAGGTACCTCATGCCTCTGGGCAAAGAGCCAGCTGAACAAAGATGCCAGTTCACCTCTGTGTGTTGGGAACTGTCTTGTGATTAGACTAGAAAAGATTTCCTCACAGTTTTAAGTAAAATGGTTTGATACCGTTCACAATCGTCAAAAATAAACCCTCTCAAAAAAAACACAAACCCTAAACTCTTTTTAAACCATCTTTAAAATCTGCTCAACAAAGAGACCATCAGATGACCCATAGCAAATGGAACTAGAGAGGCACCATATGTTACCTTGTCCCTGCTTATGTAAAACACTCAGGAGCTGTCATTTTCATGCCTGAATCGTGCATCTACTATTGACAGTCCTGGAGGCACACGTTCTGGTCAGCTTATCCATTCCCTTCTAGAGGTACATAAACCTGCAGTAGGTAAGGACTTATGACAATCACTAGGTATTAAGCAATACGCTTTTGGTAGGATGAGTAGGAATTTAAAGTTTTTATCTCCCACTATGAGTAAAACAGCCATTATGTAACTAGCCTTGATACATGCAACAACAAACCTGTCACATTCCACACAGCACTATTTCCACTACTTTGCACAACAGTTAAAAGCAATGACAAGGTGTTCAAGATAGATACCGTGACACTTTTGAGCTGTGTTCTTTATGCATAGGTTTGTACCAACTCAGAACCTACACGTATACTGCAGCTAGCCAGCTTGCTTCGCTCTACCTTCATTGTCTCTCAGAGTTCCCACAGCTGTAAAGATATGCAAAGTTAACTTAAATGCTACATATGCAAAGTTAACTTCTAAATGAATGTGCCTCAGCCAAGGCAGTTGTGCACGTGCTGAGCACAGATATGAGTTGTTCTAGCAGTGCATATGTATTCTTGCGAAGAACTGTAGGGTGACTTTTGCTATCTCATGTGGATAACAGTTTTCTTGGGTATTTCTTATGCCTAAATCACTCTTCAGAGTCACCTGTACTTGGATACTCTGACAGAACAGTACAACGTATGAAGTTCTGAGCTGCATCCACAACATTGGCAGATCTTCCTTCTTTCTCCACGTGGGTCTTTGATGATGAGTATGTAAGCATAGGGAGTATCTTCTGATGCCTGAAGAGACCCCATTCTGCAGCCTTCCCTTACCATATTCCCTGGCAGAGCTACAGTGTGTAAAGAACTCCAAGAGTCTGGCTAAGAGCAGACTCAGGAATTGGACTGGACATCAGAGAATGCTGCCAAAAAGTGAAGCTCTACTGCAGAGCTGCATGAAGGGTCAGCACTCAAAAAGCAGGGATGCTGGAGACCCAACACCTCTCATCCTGGGAATACTAAAACTAAAATATCTTCTAGAAGACAGTAGCTCAGAGCAATTCTAAAAGGCATTGAGATTTCTACAACACAGGGTGAAAAAAGGAGAGAAAAAGGTAGCAGCCAGGACTCAGATGGAGAAGCAAAAGGACCTTCCTAAGTCAGTGCAAAGATGGATACATGGATGGGGTTGTTGAGCAGCCTCGTGTGTTGCCTCATGAAGGAGTACACAAACCGATACAAGTCTTACAGTGAGCTGTTGGTCCTGAGAGAGGCACAAGGGGCCAAATAGTGCAGTACAATAACACAAGACTGACCGAACCTCTGCTTTTGACATGACCTTGGATGAGTCACTCCACCTCTTCTGTGCTCCTGGCTGCCATCTGGCTAATTAGACTATACTATTTGGTGTGAGGGCTGCATCTAACCATAGATTAGTTTGGCAGGTAGCGCAACTGGTTACAAACACCACCAAAAGCCATCAGGCAAAACCAGAACGCAGCGAGCAAGTGCGACAGTCATTGCAGAAGCACCAAATTCACAGGGAGTCAAAAAGGCTGCATGACTCTGCGGCTCCCAGCACCAGTCTCACTTGCTCACTCATCTGTTTCACATGGATCCCCAAATTTACCATAGCATTTCTTTCAGAAAGTCTGAAGGTGCATCTCTAAGCCAGATAAAAGCATTTGTATTTAACAGCATATTCAACAAGCTGCTCTGTACAGCACTTAAGAGTAAAGGAAATATTACTGCAGTAGAGCTCCTCATTAGCAACCTAATTAGCCATCTGAAAATAATTAACATTCCTTTCTATAAATGGAACAGATGACCCATTACATCCATCAGACAAGCAAAACAAATGCTGAAGGTAAGGGAGGTTTGTTCAGGGAGACAGCAAGAGAAACATCCAGCCGCAGTACAAGGCAAAATGAACATGAGGCACAAATGTCCACGACTGATGAAGACTGGGCTATGAAAGTGGTACGTGCCCGTCTGATGTGTGCACCCAGCATTCACACTGAGCATTCTCCTTCCTCTGTCTCTGTGACTCACTGATAATCCATCAGCTGAGTTGCTGAAAAATTCCGCACTCCCAGTTCATTTTGAAAGCCAGATTTAAAGGCTCTCAAATTCAACCATTCCCTGTCACTAACAGCTCTCTCCATTTGCAAAAAAAAAAAAAAAGAAAATCCCTGTAGGTCATATATTTTCACTGTTAAAACACTCTCAAAATGAAAACTGAAATAATCCTCTATTTCATGTCACATGCAGCCCATTTCTGTGGCCCACAGCAACAAGTGAGGTGATGGCTACAAACAGCCCAAACAGCCTGAAGTACAGTTCTCCAGGTTTCGCCTGCCTGGGTGATCAGCCAGGATGCCATAAAAGAGTTAAGCGTATGTTTTTTGATCAGCGCACATTTGAAATCAGTGTGGGTGAGCAGCAAGTCACAGGCATCACTGTTGTGGGATGTGTGTGTATGTATGGGTGAGAAAGCAAAGGATACGGGTCAACATATCACTGCCTGGTGCAGAAGAACTGCGGTTCGATACGCTGCTTCAGGATGGGACAATAGATAAAGGAGAAAGAAGCTACAATGGAGCTAAGCTTCCCAGCACCAGGTAACATAGGAAAAATTCAGGTAGCATAGAAAGCATAACAAATCATGAACATGAAGTTGCATTTTCAGCCATTTCCATGTTTGATGTATATTTACATTTCCCTGGCAGGAAAGCTGCATGCTCATAGCCTTCAAGTGTGATTGCAGTGAGGGCGAAGCTCAGCCGTACAAAAAGCTTCCACAGCTACATCACTATGGAAACCACAAATCCATTGCCTGCTCTGTCTGTCTACTTCTTTTGCTAAAAAAAAAAAAAAATAAAGAAAGAAAGGATTTTGTCTTTTCACTGCTGTCAAGACCACGGGGGGATAAACACAATTTACCTGTTTCAGGGCCAACCCCTTCAACCTTTTCTTCCTTGAGAGCCCTCTTTTTGAAACTTATCAGCCCAGCTGGGCAATCTTCCCCCCAGGATGCTTCTCCTGCTTCTTTTAGTGAGGATTCTTCAAGTGCAGTCTGGGATTTTATCTCAGCCTCCACAGCTTCCCTCAGCTTCTGGACTAGGACAACTTCAAAGGTGGCTCACTCTAGGGCAAATCCAGCAAGGTGGTGTAATAAGAAGCTGAAAACTGCTCTGGACACAAGTTAGAGCATCTTGTTTTGACTAAATTATCATTCACTTCCTTTCCTCGGTGCTCTTTAAGAAGATCTGAAGTGCTTTCAGAGTGGGATAAGGGACATTACAAGACAACTGTAAATGCAAGGGTTAAACTTTTGCTTTAAGAAGCCCATCATTTCTGCAGCACTTGCTAATTATACATAGCTTTTCCCACACTAAAAATCTGAATATCTCTCAGAAAAGCCTAATAACCAAGAGCAACTCTGGAAGACGGAGAAGGAAAGTGGGGAAAAATGCTCCAAAGTCTGAACAAACCTTAAGCAATGCAATTCTTACACTGGGCACCTCTTACCTGAGCTCAGAGCAGTTCATGGAAGAATCAGAGGAGAATTTAGTCTCTTCAGCTCCTCAGTGCCTCTCAACTTCAGCTGCCAACTGACAGCCATTACGCACAAAAATGCCCACTGGTAAACAAGTTGAGAAAAAGCTACACATTCACAGATAAACCCAAGCAGCCATTTAAATACACTCCTCTCCACTAAAGCACTCTGTATGGATAAAAAAGTCTTGCCTGTGCTCAGGAAACTTTTAACTTCTTAGCAAGACAGAGCTAGGAACAAATTGACATAATGCAAGTTCTCTTACAAAAACCAAAGCAATACTACACAAAAGATGCTGCCCCCCACCTCCCTTTTGCAAAATGGTCCAGAGCAGCCAGTGCTTCCATCTTGGTCCTAACTCACTGCCCTCACCTCACAGCCGATTCCAGGCTGGCATTACCAGACACATCTCAGTTTCATCGGTGTAACAAGAGTTCCTACCAACAGCACACAGGATGATCAAAGGTTACTTCTGTGTCCTGAAGGATGTCACAACGCACAAGTGAGCTTCATGGAGGACAGGCTGAGCAGAATGGTGCTCATAGTCTGCAGAGTTGTGTCCCGTTGGCTTTGGAAGGAGATCTGTCTGCATCTCCAGCAGACAGCATCCTGAACAGCCTGAGTGGATGGAACATACAGGAGGGATCGAAGGAATGAATAATTCATAGCCTTGTTCTGCTGCCAACAGATCTATGTTTTCTTATGCCCATACGGTGCTCAGTTTTTGTTTTAACAGTAATAGGAGACGTCTGTGCTTCCTTTGATGGTTCTTCAGGGCAGGCAATAAGCACCATTTGCTCTACTCACAGCGATAGTACCATACACTAGAGCACTTGCCAGACACAGCTTTCTTCAGAAGTACTCATGGCTGCATCACTGAAAAAAATGGCTGGACTCATTCCAAGGCTCAGTCCATCACGAGCAGCCTTCCCAGGAAGCTGCTGACACTTGCTTTGTCATAACCTTGCAGCACTGGACTTTAGTGCTCAGTAGACAATACTTTAGATCAACAGAAGCCCTGTATTCAGCTACACATTGGGCAACAAGATCACAGTTGGAGTCGAGGCAGCAGCTGACCCTGCTTATCCACATCGTTTGCATTGCCACAACTCAGACTACTGCCTTCCTTCTGCAGGTCACTGGGTCTGCTCTGCAGTCACAGAGAGAGACAGAGGTCTATCAGAGCAACAATACCTATAACAGTGGGACAAAAGAATACCCTAGCATAGGAGCTCTTGGGCACTACCACTCAGAGAAGGAAAAAAGACCCCTGAGACAGGATAGCCTGAGGGAGGAATGTACTACATGAATCTGAATATTATAAACATAGCACTTAGACATTCAAAGCAAGTACCCAGATATAGGTAAAGTACCGTGCATGACCTACCCATGAAACCTTATCCACAATAGGGAAAACAATACTGCAGCCTGAACTGCTGCAAGCTGTATCATAGTACCTGTGCTTAACCTCCTGTTAGGGCACCACACCACATACTGCAGACACAGAGTGCTCTGGAAATGCTGCAGGGTCTGGAGTTTGTTGTTCTGGTCCCACAGTGTCCAGCCTCTCTACCAGGATCAATATAAAATTTCACTCCAGGAAATAAATCACTCTTCCCATTTGATATCATTTTACATCCACTCTGTGTGAGTCTAACAGACAGCCATAGATACAGGAGAGTGGCAAGATGAGCCTAGAAAGATGAGGAGAGTAACACACTGGTGAATCAGGTGCAGAGACTGCACTGCTTGTTAGGGACAGGAATAGATTCCTCATCATCTGACTCCCACCTGTGTTTTTACCACTGGAGAGAGCAATCCTCTGCTCTTTACCTACTGCTCTGGTTTAGCTCAGAGATGCTGCTCCACTGTCCTTGTTCTAACTGCCTAAGGCTATCTGAGTGTGAGCTTTTAAAGAGACAATAACATTGTAATAAGTTTGGTGATATAAATTACCAGCAATCACAATAATGTGACCCAAAGCAGACAGAAATCAAGGGAGATGTGTGCATAAGGCAATCTTACTTAAACTTCCAGAAAGCAAACTGCAGTTTGAACCAATGGAGATAACCTTATGTCTCAACCATCCTTTATGCATTTTACATATTTAAATTTCAAAGGCCCACTCTATTACACAACCAGTTTTGTACTCAGAGAACTGCTCTGCTCTTCTACTCTACGAGTACATGCCCACCAGTTTCAAGCTCCAGCCCTTACCTTATCCAGGGAGGAATTCTGGAGGTCTCCCGTTTTTTGGTCAGCTCCCGGTTCACAGCATCCACAGGTCGACCGCGTTGCCTCCAGCAAGTCCAAGCCGTTTCAGACGCCAGCCGTTTTCAGACTAGGTGCGTGTGACCAACAGCTAATACACCAACCAGCCAGTTTTCCTAAACCAAAGAAGTACAGTTTAATCTTAATGAAGCACAGTGCAAGAGAGGTTGTAAACCCTGAAAGAGCTATGTGTATGGACAGATTAGCTCCAGTACATGGGGCCCTGGAAGACCTGACTTCTTCAGAGGCTCAGGCAGGCACCTGTACTTGCGCCTCGCAAAGGGCGGCTCCCAGGCAGCTGCCTCTCCTCTATCCTTTTGGATCCCAGCTGGAGCAAACACACAGGGCAACTTCCGTGAAGCCCATGACCAAAGTTCCTCACTGCCACCACCTCAGCCAAAGTCTTGGTTAACCCTTGAAGAGTCTACCAGAAAGTGCTTTAATTCTACTTTCCCAGATGATGTCAGTTTTTGAAGTAAGGCTCACTGCTGACTCCTTTTCATCCCCATCCTCCCTCTCCTAACACTGCCTCCCTTTGTACCCCACATCCTCTCCTCCTCACATCTCCAATCATCACACTTGTCTTCTCCCTTCCCCACTCTGGGACAGAGCATGGCCTTCATGTAAGCAAGCTCTTGCCACTGCCACTGCCTTGCACCCACCATCCCAGCCCATTCCTGGGGACACCGGCTCCAGTGACCTGACTGCCTTCCACCTCCATGCTGGGCTCGGGCAGCACAGCTACATCACCCAGGCAAGCAGAGCCCGTGAGCTGGGGCTGTACTTCTCTTCAAACGCTGACATCTGGGATGCCACACTCCCTGTTTTCACAGAAGTTGCACTGTGAGGTGCCAGCTACAACACACAAGTATCTAACACCATACTTGCATCAGCTTCACAGATCTTACATTCCAAGGGCTTGTCTATACCTAGCATTTTTCTGGATTATTGCATATGAAGAAGTTAGAGCAAGGACATTTATGTGTCACAGTGCATAACAAACAGGATCTTCACATTATCTTAATGAATCTCAAAGTTTCTGAACACCAAAGTCCAACAGAAATTCCAAGAGGAACTTCTTCCTTAAAATAAATTTCAAAAGACCTACACTGTTTTTATTTAGGTAACACCAAACTACAAAAACACTCCAATTAAAAATGCAGATTAAATAACTAATCCTCCCCCAACAAAACCCTCCCACCAAGATTAACGGAGCAAGTAATAGCATAAACCCACTAATTACATCGATGTAACATGGGCATTATAGAGACACATTTAGCACCTTCTGCCTCTGTACTAAGGCTTGCATCCATCTACTTTGGAGTCTCTTAACCATAAGAAACAGTTGCTACTGTAACAGATAGGTATTTGTGTAACAAATTGGGAAAGAATTTGGTGGTCAGCTAGCTTTGGTACAAATTGTTGTAAAGTTGATTCTAAAAATGACTCACATGTATTCTATTTTCATTATGCATGTTTTACCACAGTTGGATATAGCTTTCTACCAAATTATTTATCGGACACAGGCAAACCAAATTTTTAGATGTGTTTTCCTAGGATCACTGGAACACCAAGAACACTTCTTACACAGTTAGCTCCATTTGTCTGTAATTTGATTTGTAAAAGAGTGAGGAACAGTATCATACAACATAAGCAACTGCAACACACCCCCAACTCCTTCAACGCAGAAATATGAACATCACAACAACATTAGGTTGGCTTCAAGCCAACCTAACTTCAGGACAACGTGGTCCCACTCAGTTCAACCCCTTCCCTGGTACCAGCACTCAGGCCACCCATGGGGCTTCACCAGGAGCCAGACCAAAGACCTCATCAGCTGTTTGAATACAGCCCTAATGACAGTGAGTTTTCTCAGATTTGGCTCACAGGCCACCACCTAGGAGGAATTGGTTCCTTTTTCACAAAAAAAACCTGCATTTCTGTGAAACACTCTGAAAGTTATGGACTTACATGGAGGGTCATGCAGATTTCACTTTCA
This sequence comes from Todiramphus chloris collaris, assembly GCA_025345505.1. Taxonomy (NCBI): domain Eukaryota; kingdom Metazoa; phylum Chordata; class Aves; order Coraciiformes; family Alcedinidae; genus Todiramphus; species Todiramphus chloris. Next base: position 16,407,144 of record JANVCC010000033.1, on the reverse strand, counting down.
ACTGAAGTCCCAGCACACCTTTTGATGAGGACTCTTGAACCTGCACACAGACCAGCTGGGATCTGAACATGTCTGAATCCAGACTGATAGACAGAGCACAAAACATGGTAGGTTTGGCTGAACTTCCTTCCCAAAAGTACTGAATTACCTCAGAGAGTTACCTAGGGCATGCACTGCTGTGCAGTTCCTCTCTCCTGAAAAGGAAACGCCTCTCTTCTGGAGCAACAACGACAAAGAAATCACAGGCAAAACAATACTGTAAATCAACAACTTGCAGTTACCTATGGAAAGCAAGTGATTTCCAAGGTTAGCTTCATCCTTTCCCAGATACCTCCAATGGGTCCTCCATCTTTACTAAAAACTTCTGGCAAAGCCTTGAGAAGCACATGAGACCTCCAGAGTTTCAAAGTTCTTTTAAATGAAAACACTGCCACCCAATAGCTGAAGAGGCTTGGGCAGATGCCTGCACCCCCCACACAACTACATTATCTGCAAATGCTTTGTCTCTATTTATTGAAAACGGCAGAAATGCATTTAGAATAACAACCAAGAGTCTTTTATTTTTTGTTTTGGTTATCCTGCAATCTGTCACTGTTAAAAAAAAAAAAAGAAGAAAGAAATTAAACTTGTCAAACAGACACACAATCAAATTTCCTCATGCTGCTAGATCTGTCTTACGTTATTAGACATTCACTTTTTTCCTCCATGTACACTCATCCCTGCTTATGTTCCTTCCATTCTGTTCCTGCTAAGGCAAGGAAAATGAACCAGATGGGTTTACATGCAAGTGTTCATGCGTTACCACAGCTCTCAACATTTTGGGGCCAATGGGCCACTTGGAGTGTTTTAAGACTTCTCGCAGCTTGCCACATATCCCTGCCATCTACCTTCTACCACAAATCTCTCACGCACTTTCTTATTCTTCATGGTCCCAAGGATGAGCTACAGACTACCTTCCATAAGCTGTTGAACCATCAAAGACTCATGGGAGGGAATGGTTATTTACTTATATGCGCTTACATACGCTTCATTATCTTTAAGAGCTCATCTAACATTTCTGTTGTTGATTTCAAGTTCTGTGAATACTTTTGTCAAAAACTGGGGTCTAAATCCAACCTCGCAATATGGCAGGTTAAACAGGAGGTGAGTTAAAAAGGAGCAATGCTCACAGAACTCCACCTACACTTGCTTTATGAAGAAGTACAAAACACGTTACATCATGAAAGCAAACTCACTGGCTTTTTGGTAATTGAAGGCAGGGTACCGTTGCCTAGCAACTCATCTGATTACCATTTTTTCAAGTATCACATGCACACTTCGGTATGTTGTATAATAATGTCTCACTTTCATGCTGCCTAACCCCATGGGGAAGGAAAATTAAAAATAAAAAAAAATTAAAAAATAAATAAATAAAAAAAAAAAAAAGGAGGAAAAAAACCTACTGAAATTAATTACTTCAGTCTCTTTTCTGGCAAAAGAGAAAGTACAAGACAGTAGCTCAAAACCAGGCTGAAACATTAGTATTCTTGAATTTTATTCCTTTCTTTTTCTGGATTGCTGAATGTGCTTACACAAGCATTTTATTTTATCTCCTTGTCTGCAAAATAACACTAATAATACCAGCCTCAGAGAGACACACTGAAAATTCATTAAGGATAGAGAGATTCTCAGATGAAAGATGCAGTGGAAGTGCTGGTGTTAGCACTCAAAGCTTTTTAGTACTCCAAACGTTGCTAAGCCCTGGTCCAAAGCATAGCAAATTTTAATCATTGTCATGACATTGTCCAGTCCTTGTTTCTCAAAAAAAGGATCTCAAACCAAGAAAACTACATTCCTCCCAACAGAATGTGACCCTTTCCTGTCTTCTATGCCTGATATGTAGCTGAGAAAAGAAAAGCAACACAATAAAACTACTCCCACTACCCCACACGCAAGGTAGCATACCCCAACTTGGAGCACTAAGCATTATCGCAGCTCTTGGGATCTCATACCATGAATATCAGAGGTGAATCAGAACATGTGCACATGTGACATTTTTTAAATCACCATTCTCTACTTAGTGATCTATCTTTTAAAAACTAATTACATGCTCATTCACCTATGAAAGAAAGAAGCGTTTCACTGCCTTTATGGTGAGCAGCATCTCATAACACAAACCTCAAACTGAGACATTATTTTCCATTACTGAACAGGAGGACTTCTAGAAGTTGACTTTTTTTGCACATCCACAGGTTATATGATAATACAACGTACCATTAAAAACTGCCTACTTTATATATGCACCTGAGTCATTTTTGCACAGTGAGAAAGGCTTAGCTGACCAGGGTGCTCCCAACAGGGCACTAGCCTCTGTCAGCTCAAGTGACTGAGGCTGATGTTTTGGAAACTCAGTATCTCATCTTCATGGTAAAATATTAAAGCAGCAAAAGAAAACCGAAGGCAACAACAGCCAAGCTCTACATTGATAAGGAATCATTACATTACCTTCACAGCAGCTTCCCTCTTCTCGGTAGACATTCAAGCATTTTTATAAACTGTGCCCTACATCCTGCAGCTCTTGTGCAAGTCCACTTCCAATTAAAAGCTTAATTGCGAGATCTGCCTTAGAAAAGACTGCTGGATCAAAATAAACCAAATCACATGGTATCTATCGTGCCACTAGGGGAAACTATATACACATCTTGAAAATATCAGAAATCACAGAGAGAAATAACTCTCCTTCCTCTGGAACTTACTAGAAGCATCCTTACCATAAAACTCTGCTGACACGAAATACAAAGAAAATAGAGGGAGCAAAGCGTCCCGTGGGACAAGTGAGCCCAGCTTTGCTAGGTCGGTTAGCAGGAAAGGAAACAGCCAAACAGACCACTGCCATTAGCATTCTCTGCCACAAGCAGTAAGGAACCACTCTACCTAGAGCTCTGCACAGACACAGCAACAGCCAAGATTTCTCAGCCAGATTAGGCTGGTGCAGCTGAATGAGTTTGACCATCTTCTGTGAATGTATTCTGGGTGAAAAAACTCCAACCAAAACAGACTCCCCATCCCCAGAAGGCATCTAGCACTACGCACAGCACTATGCCACAGCTTCCCATGCTAATGGGAGAGCTTCCCCCTTCAGAAATACTTCATCATATCCTTCATGCTGAGTCAAGGAGAACAGGACAAATAGGTGCTCCACAGAAGTCCTTCAATACAGGCTACCTTCAATATAGGGCACACCTGAGAACAAAGATCCAGCAAGGAAGGAGTCAAACAGCAGCTTCACCGCTCTATGCTATCAACACTTATCTAACGACTACTAATGCTTGGACCTTATGCAATGAAAGCAAGACAGCATTTGCAGTAGGGAAGATTCCCTCAGTCATTTAATCCAGCTTTGACAGAAGCCTGTGAGGGCAGGGGAGTTCTGAAGTAAGGTTGTGGTGAACTCTTGTGCACTGTTATTAATAAAAATCCAGCACACAAGAAAGGTAACATAAAATGCTTTTCTCTTTTATGCAACGATTAGAGACCTCTGAACTAGGAACTGATAGATATTGTCATCCATGTATGCCTATAAACAAACCTCTAAAGCAGTGTAGCTTTTCTTTAGGCTCTAAGGCTATGTTAAAGAGCAGCGCACCCCTGCAAATACATGTTTTTACACTTGTTTTAGCTGGACTGCGAGATGCCTAGGCTCTGGCTTACACTAGACATTATTGGGTCTATTATTTACAACCAGGAATGTAGCACTCTGACTAACCAGAAAGAGCACGTTGTTCCCAATTGGCACAGATGTTGGTAATCTGTTCCTGCAGAGCCAAAGCCTTTGCCCAGTCTGGCTTTCTTTCAGGACTCTTTCTGGTTGCCTGCAGAACCACCTTATCTAGGAGCTCAGACACCATCTGGATACTCCTGCCTCACATGCCATCACAGAAATGTGAAAAGCAGACCAGGTTATTTCTGACATACAAGGCAAACCAGCCCTCCACTGCCCCACCCAATCTGTACTGTGTCCACAGAGGTAAATGCAAGAAACATGGTCAGGCAATAAAGTCAGCAGAGAATACTAAAATACATACAGGAAGCAGATCTCAGAAGTAAAAGAGGATCATTTACAAGCCTATACAATGCAAGCCACAAGCAGATAATACTTTTTATGTGGGAAAACATTAGCTACCTAGGTGATCAATCTTCTTTCAAAAGTAAGGGAAAAGAAAAAAAAAAACAAACAACATGCTTCACCTTTCACAACAAGCAGATTTTGAAAGAGAAGTCCCACTTTGATTGTTCAAACCCATGTTTTTCACCCCAGATCCAACCCTGGAAAACCTCTGTTGGATACTGCTCCATTTGCAGCTATGCAGGAACACACAGGACAGAAGTGATCACATATACGTTTGCTCAGGTACCACTTCCCATCTGCAGGACATGGCTGTGGCACCTGAAAGCTTACCAAGGTATTCCAACTGCCCCCAAAAGGAAGGTGAGCAGTAGGAACAGAGGCTTTTCCAGCCTCCTGCTGGCAAACAATTTCTCTAAGTAATTGACCCATTTTCTACAGAGTAATTAGCTCTAGGGAATCAAGCATTGCTGCCCTTTAATTAGTCATGTTGTTACCTCTCTTGTCTTACCATGTAATAACAGGCTGCCTGAGACTCAAAAAATAAAAAGGACGAAACAACACAACAACTTAATTTCATTTTCTTAAACATGGCACTTATTAATGGCAATCCAGAAACAAAGAATCCTAAGGTAAGACTGGCAGCAACAAAATTTCCCATTACTTCTATGATTTTATCATCAGAACAAGCAAGTTTCCCTCATGCCACTACTTTCTAAGTCTCCTCAATATATTAGGCTTCTCTTTTTTATGAGCTTTTTCAGGATACTTCTTCATCTTCCATGAGAAAAAACTTCTTTCTGCTGTCAGAAAGTTCAAAACCAGAAAGGACTCTTTACCTAAAATCTAGGAAAACCTCCTTCATATCACAGCTCTTTAAAATTTCATGCAGTTTCTTAGAGCAGAGTTCAGTAACTTGGGTAAGGACAGAAGTCCTTTAGTCTAAGGAGGTTAGATTTGCATATCATGAATAAAGAGCACAAGAAATCGGGCCGCAGCCAGCATGGCTACTCCATAGGAACTGGCATAGGACTGTTCAAATGAGTCTCACACAGATGACCCATAGTGAGTAATTCCATGCTGCAGACAAAAGAGAAAAACAAAGTCTGGTCCGCAACTCTACAATTCTGAGATACACACTAGACTTGCCATCAAAGCACATGATGACTGCAAAAAGATGCTTGGTTTTCCTTCCCAGGGAAGAGTGTACAGTCTCCTCTCCCTCTCTCACACTGCCCCCAGACCTCATTCTTCCTGTCATGCTCAGTCCCTGATTGTGGCTCATTTCTAATGCTACAGAGGAAGGTAAAACCTAAATTTATCTGGCTAATTGCGCCATGAGAGGAAATACCCTTCCTGGACACAACTGCCAGCAGCCCTGAAGCACTTGAGCCATTGTCTTAACCAAATGGACAGGTATTACATTCACGTCACTGCAAACCAACTCCTCCTTTCTAGAGCTCTCGACGTGTGGCAATAATAGATCCACATATTACAAGGCCAAAGGGATTCCTACAACTTCACTCCTCAGGACTTCTCCAAGAACCTGAATTAGAAGTATAGATTGTAAAAAGATCCCTCAATTTAAAGACTCCATGCACTGTTGAGTCCACCACCTTACCCAAAAACCTCTTCCTGTCTCACACTCAAAATCAGGATCCTGCATCTCCCTTCAAGGTTAAATTTGCCTTTCACTGCTCAGCACCACATCACATTATGACATTGTCAGCAAAATCACAGAGTCCCCACTACCAGGTATCATTTCCATACATATGCAGAGATCTAGATTACTCTGAACCCACACGTCCTGGCTTTACCCCCTTGACCATTTCTGTAAACTGCCCTGGGACCTTGCCACAAGAATGTACAGTCTGAACTCTCCTGATGAAGCAGCTCATTTTCTGCCTCCACTGTCACCCCTCAATATGAGAGCAATGCTGACCATGGCTACCGACAAGCTACCAGAACCTCAGCAAGGAGATGTTATGCAGTCACAAGTCACTACCTCAACACCTGCTAGCCCCTCCATTTCCCTTCCACCAGGCTATACTTCTTCCTTTTTCAGGATGGCTGTGATCAGAGGATCTCAAAACATTTCAGACAGTGAATCAGCTGCTTGTAACACTACTGCTGACCTCAGTTTAAGAGGTGCAATAGTTACTAGTTAAACCCAACGGTTTGGAGTTAATTCTTGTGTTTCAATTTGACATCTACTTTTGAAATACCACCTTTCCATACCTCAGTTTCCCCTTCTACGAACTGGGGGACACCTGTATTCTTCAGTGGGAGCCTCAACACAAAACTATGAGATTTGCAGACTTAGGCAGAAAGCTCCTCAGGGAGAAAATATCTCCTTTCAAATTAAATTGAGCAATCGTAATTTACCCACAGTAACAAGTTGTTGTCACCACACACAGAAAAACTGACAGCCCTGCTTGGAAGAGGTCATACCTTCTCACAGGGACTAGGCGCTGGGATTTAGGAAGGACCTGCAGGATGTGCTGTGGATATCAGAGTGTCTTTCAGATTTCCTACAGGGCTTTCCTCACTGCCAGTCGAAAGTGGCTACAGGCATTAATGATCCCATGTCAGTAACTCTTCCTTTTCTGTTTCCTAATAATTTCATGGTAATTTTTCTTTTCAGGACTTCCTATTTAGCACCAACACCAGTAGCTAGCTCCATCTTGTAACTGATGCCGTACATATATTAATGTATTTGCATTCCTGGAAACCACAAAACGGAGCTCTTTGGGCAACCTGTTTTTCTTGCAAATCCCCAACACACGCGTCTCTGGCAGTCACAGACCTGTTACTGCTTCACCTGCGAAAAAAATCAGACCCTGCGGGGACTGCATTTTCCTCAGAATTAAGCAGAAAACAGGACAAACCTGTTAATGATGTCAAAGAACAATGCAAAATATTTCATGTGACAGTTTTACAGCTTCTGCTATGTAATTAGGAGTCTTAACAAGTTTGTACCTCCCCAGTAGTTTAGGAGTATTGATGACAAACACTCTCTAGGAAAGTCCCGGTGTAATGCTCCAGCTCAAGACGAGAGGGACTGGACAGCCTCCCAGCATCCCTGCTCCTGAGCATCCCAGAGGCAATTTTCAAAACCCCACCACAAAGAATGTGAGACAGAAGGAATCAGATTTTCCATTTTGCCAAAATTCAGCTATTCTGAATATTTTTTCATATCAAAGATGGAATAGGAGCAAACACCCTGAGAATAAAAATAAAAAAGTCTCATCAGCAGCTGATCGTAATATCCGGGTCCCTGACCTCTGGGTTTTACACACACAGTAATTCACAAGGTTGCAGAGAAGTCACTAAGAGGACCACGGCCAGCCCCCACTTCCCCGTTCTGTTCTGCAAACGCTGGGCTGTTTCAGATCTGTTTCTCCTTTCCTGGAATGAAGTTCAAATCAATACAAAACAAGACTTTTTTGTACTGAAATCAATATAAAAGTATGTTTCGAAACAGTTCATTTTTGTCAAAAAAGGGGCACTTTCACATGAAAAGCAGCTCCAATTTCAACTTTTCCACCCTGCTCCCCCCGAGCTCCTCCCAGCCGAGTCGGCAGCTCCCGAGCAAAACCCCCACGACACCCCCGGGCCCCCGCCCCAGCGCTCGCTCTGAGGGGATGCGGCGGGGCCCAGCCGACGGGGGCGACGCTGCGGGGGACACAGCTCCCTCAGGCCGCGCCGCGCGGCCCCGCTCCCCGGGAGGGGGCGACACCCTGGGCCCCGGGGCCCGGCGCTCCTCCCCGGGGCCCCCCAGCGGGACCCGCCGGCGGGCGGGGAGGCTGGCGCTCCGCCGCCTGGGCACCGCCGCCCGCCTTTGTCTCGCTCAGGCTGGCGCCCGCCCGGCTTTCCCAGCGCGACGCCACCCCGGCGGGAAGAGCGGCCGCAGCCCGGCGGCGCCACGGCCCTCCTGCCGCCCGAATGCGAACCAGCGGCGCCGGGCGCCAGTCCCCGCCTTCCGCCCCGGGCAGCGCATCCGCCGCGGACGCCGCTCGGCTGCGGAGAGGCCGCCGCGGGCGCCGCGCACCTACCGGCGGGGCGGGCCGCGGGCAGGGGCAGGTGCCGGTGCCGCGGCTCGGCGCCCCCCCCGGCCCTCCCGGCTTCGCCGCGGCTCGACTCATCGCCTCACCGCCTCACCGGTGTCCATGGGTGCCCGGCGGCCGCGGCGGCGAGAGGTGAAGTGTGCTAGTGACACTCGCCCGTAGTATGGATGCGGTTGCAATCTGCACATGCTCGCTTCCGACAGCCGGCCTGCCCCGCCACCTTCCCTTAACTCTTTCCCTACTGCCCCGCACTGCCTCCCCAGCGACGGGACGCCGGCACCGGCCGCGGCCCGGCCGCCGCCAGCCTCCCCTCTGGGGCGCCAGCCCCCACGCCCCCTCCCTCCCTCCCTCCCGCCCGCGGAGGGGCAGGCCGTTTGCTCGGTCCGCAGCCGCCGGGACTCGGCCGAGTGCTTCCCCCCGAAGCCTGCCGGGATCAGCGAGCGGGGGAGACCCTAAACCCGGCGGAAGCGGGGAGCCCATGGGGTGGGGAACAAGCCTGCTCCAGAGAACCGGACCGTGCCGGCGTGGATCGGTGTGTGCTCAGGTGCGCGGTGGGAACATCCTGCCCAAAACGCTCCCAAAAAGCCTGTCGTGTTTGTTCTGGCTGGACACACGATGTGGCAGGCAGCGCTTCTTGGCTGGTGAGCCTACGGTACGGGTTCTTCATATTTACTCTTCTGAAGAAATCCATAACAAAAACAAATAAAACCCCTGAGCTGCTAAGGAATATAACCCCCATGCGCCTGTTGTTGAATCTGGACGCTGACAGGGCATCCAGCAGCGCAGGAATCAAGCACATTTATCACAGGAAATACGTGTCTGCAGCTTCACTGTTAAAATAGTGAAACATAATCTCTACAAAAAGTGGTTTTCCACCCAGAAGGATCTCTTCAGGTTCAGAAAATTGCCCCAGGAAGAAAAGTAAGAAAATAAAGTATAGGTAGTAAAAGAAATTAAAATTGTTTCTCGTTCTACATTAACACTTAAGCAGCAGGACAACACACACACACACAAAAACCCAAACAAACAAAAAAACCCAAAACCTTTCTCTGGGATTAGAAATGGGGAGATTTCAATCCTGAATCAGAGTTAACAAGTAAACAAGTGACCCCTCTGTACCTCTGGCTTCCCTCTGAAAAATGGAGGTAACCACAGTTCTCTGCAGTGAGGATTAGCGAGCTAATGCCTCTGAAGTGCCTTACAGTCTGCAGATAGCACTCAGGGACATTCTTAGATCTGTTCCTTTACAGAGGGAGAAATCAGTGTTATGGTAACCTCAAGTCACACAGACTCAGAAGTGGCCACTGATCCAGAGCCCCGCGTTTAAGCAACACCCCAACTTTTCTCATTAGCTACTGACTTCAGGGTCTTCTCTGCTCTTCCTGGGCCTCTGATGCAGTCCACATTTTCTTTCTCACAGGCACCAGGTTTCCTGGTCTCTCCTGCATTCTGTAGTACCAGAAATGATGAGCTAATGTTTTTAGCAGAATAAGGGTGGGTTTATGACCTCTGTTTAATGACTCAGCATTTCTGATATCAGTAATAAATGGTCCCAGTGATGAGTCAACATCAGATCTGTGCAGGCCCGAGGCAATTATAAGGAAGGCTTCTCAAGGTGTCTGGCCACAGTGACTCCGTCAAAGGCAGGTCTCTCCCAAGAGACAGCTCCTTCAGCCCCAAAACTGCAGGGCCAGCAGATGCTGCACGCTCGGAAAATGCCACGGCTTTGCATAGCTCTGCGAAACCCAGGAGTGCTCGGGTGACTGGCTGTCGTCCTGGTCAGCGTTTGCCCCGGGGAGCTCTGTGTACAAACCGCTGTGGCTGCTCCGAGGATGCCACAATGCAGCAAACCAGCCTGTCACCGAGTCACCTGATTGCACAACCTCTCTGCGAGAGCTGGAGTATCAGAAAGATGGAGCATTTTAAAGGGGAAATGGAGAATAATGCACAGCTAGCCCTACATCAGCATCCGAGCTGTGCTGCGCTGCACGTGCTGGTGACCTCAAGCTGGATAAAAAAAATCCCAGTGGTTTTTTATGTATTTCAACAGAGCTGAGAAGAAAAATGCTAAGATAGCTAAGGCATCTTTGATGTTCTAAGAAGCACCTTTAAAATACCGTATCCGATTAGGCAGCTACAGAGGACAGCAGCCTGATGCAGTGCTTATGTATTTACTGTGAAATAGCATCCTTTAGAAAGCACTGAGGATCGTGCTAGAGACAGAGTTGAGAGAGATCCTATTTCACAGTATGAGACAGCAAGAACATTGCATAGCATGAGAGGAGAGAATGCCTGACAAGGAGTAGAGGAAAGGTCAAAGAGAAAGGAAGAAGAGAGCTAGGAGATACTCACCTACGAGAAGGAGAAATCAACAGCCAGAGATGGACCGGAAAAAATGAGAAGCACGTGTAGGGAATACATAAATCTGCATTCTCCTGTCTAGTCACAGCAAGCAGAGAGAGGAAGGAGGAGGTGAGGAGAAAGGAGAGGGCTCCCAGAATGAGAAGGAAGGAAGGAAGGAAGGAAGGAGGAGGCAGTGAGGCAGGGGTGAGGGGAATGAAGACAAACGCTGTACCGTGCTGAGGGGACAGGCAGGAGGGAGAAATGCCAGAGTGAGCACCTGGTGGTGCTGCTGTACACCTGGTTGCTAGTCCAGCTCTCCGCAGCTGCATTAGCTGGTCCACAAAAACAGTTATTTTTCTGGCCAGCCTTGTTTCTTTCACCCTGAGCTAGTAATGGGGGGGGGGGGGACGGGACACCCAACCCACAACAATTTAGTTGAGGTTATAATACATTGAAAGTGGGGTCAGGATGAAGCTCAGGGACAAAGGAGAGAGGATTTCTAGAACTGCCCTTTGTCAGGCATTCATTGTGAGGCTTGAACTCTCCAAGGCCTGGTGCTGGGAGCGAGCACAGTTCTCTGCAGAGCATCCAGGCTTGTACACCAGAAGCTGACTAAAAAGATGAAAAGAGTTTGCGGTGCCCTAAGTATGCTCTAGCTCCTCTGCAGACACTTAGAAACAGGCACAGGAGATGCAGCTCATCTTATTAATGATCTCATAATCCCACCATGCGTGCATTGCCTTTATCTGGAATAACACAGATGATATACAACACCTGATCTAGTTCATCTATATGTGTGCCCAAAGCCAGCCTCAGATGTCTCTGCACCACCCTGCCTGATTCTGGAAGGATTCATTCATTTGGGTGCAGCATCACACCTGACTGTATGGAAACATCTTGGAAAGCAGCATAATCATATTTGCTTGCTACTATACTCTCATATCTGGGCATCCTAAGAAGTACAGGGAGGCAATACTCAAGCTGGTTCCTCACTCATCCATTTTGTGTCTGCCAGAGTTTATTCCCTCACTGTAATTTGTGTTTTATTTACAGCCCAATTGTTACACTGAAAAAAAAAAGAACCATTTATTTCTCCAGAAACTCGTTGACATGGTCATTACACTGGTATCTGAGTGCATCACAAATGTTGCCTACAGTGTAGTCATTCCCAGAGAGGTAAAATCTCACTTTGCAGACTGGAGTTTGAAGTTCAGACATGTTGCAGTTAAAAGGAATCATAAATTTGAGATTCATAGCATCTCTTTTTTTCCCAGAGGATTTAGTTTTATATGGCTCCTTGTACTTACATTCCAGCTGTGGATCCCTTCTGTAAATCCAGCCCCAGTCTAGAAAAAGGAGCACCTGAAAAATCAGTAACCAGCATTACTCTTACCAGTTTAGTCCAAGTGTCTTCTCTGACATTGCTGAGGAACTACCAAGGAATGGGATACAGCTTTCCTGTCTCTTTAAATCATCCTTTCCCTGATTTCCTGTCTCTACATGCTAACGGGTTCTGCAACAAATAACATGGGACTCTCACCTTATAAAACCCTCCATCCTCTACCCAGCCCTGGTTTAGTCTGAGTCCAGCCAGCCAGTACATTGGAGGAGGCACTTAATCATGGAAAACTTCATCACAATTGTTTAAAACCTCTCAAACTAAAATGAGTGGTGTCCCCTCTTTGGGGGAATTTGGCTTTTTCTCTCCTGTTTGCCTGAGGAGGTCCTGCACCCTCCTTGGGAATTTCACCTCCCTGGGTATACAGAATAAAGAGGAGAAGCTCTGTCTTTATTTAATAAGCCCCTCACAGAGGTACCTCCAAAACATGGACTTCTCTGTTAGGAAACTGAGAACACAGAGTAATCTTGAAGCTCGCAAAGAAAATCTATTTCTTTTTTTTTTTTCCTGAGTGCCCCCTCTGTCACTGTGGTGACAAATGTTCTTCAAACCCTTGAAGAGGGAAGTGCATTTTGAAGACTACCACAAATCACATGCTATCTCAGATCAGCTTTCATAGGTCTTCATGAAGTAACATGGAAATTGCTTCCTTTTACTCCCTTTTGTCCCTTTTTCTTTTTGGTGAGGGCTGAAAAAATACCAAAAAAAATAGATTTTCACTGCCTTCACTCATTCAATGAGTTTATTGAAAAAAAAATGTGAAGAAAATTTTCAAACATGATTCCAACCAGGAGGAGACTCCCTAGTCTGATGGGTTCTTCTCTTTCTTTCTTTTTCTTGTCACAGGTTTCCCCCCCCCTCCCCCCCCCCCCCCCCCCATAGGCTCTATCAAAAGACACTCAGGTTCTTTTTCTGGCTTCAGCCACTAAAACCATATTCATGACTCCTTACAAAGTGCTTGCTCCACAAAGGCAGGAGTTAAATCCATCCATGTTCTCTGCCCAAAACTGAAGCCCTCTAAACATTTGTTCATTTTTCTGTGTATGTGGCAGTCTCTGCCGTAAGGTAGTGTTCTTGGGATCAACCTCAAAAGTTAAAGGCTGGGCAGCAGTCTCCAAGGTACCCAGAGCTATTTTTGAAAACTCTGGCCTTTCTCTCTGGAATTGCTGAAATCATTCCCTTACTCAGAGCCTATTGCTTCCTCTAGATATAAATCATTATGGTGAAGTTTGCATGAGTATTTAGCTTTGCACTATCTACTTTCCTTCAAGACATTTTTCTGTAATAGTTATCTGCCATACCTTATGGCTAGGTGAGAGACTGGCTCTGAGACTAAACACAGCAGACTGGAAACTTTTTCTCCTAAGCAATGCTACCAAAGTGCCATGCAGCAAGGCATCTCCTACTGCCAGGGTAGCCTGTTGAGGAAAGCCCTGTCCAGGGGTGTTCCTGTTCAAGGTACCCATGGAAATGAATGTTAGCAAGCCATTTTCACAGAGACTGTCAGAGCTTTTGAGTTACCTCTGGGATGTTGTTCAGGATCATCGCTTTGGACAGACAGATAAATTGTTCAGCAAAGCGCTGCCTCCTGACACCTTTGCCTTCATGTGGATTGGAAGCCAGATGGGTCCTTCAGAACAGAGCAGCCTGTGACTTCTAGAACAAGCAGCAGGCAAGAATTACCAGAGACATGACTGATGTCTGACAAAGTAAGCCTGTATTTGCTTGATTAAAAAAAAAAAAAAAAAGAACAAAAACATTCCCCATGGTTTCTATTCTGGATTTAGGAGCAGAAGAAAAGCAAATACCATATATGTGGAAATTACAGGTCCTGAAGGGTTTGGAGGCAACTCAGTTTTCTGTTCTTTTGGCAGGTCTAACAAAATGCAAACATTGTTTCTGGGAGGGGCAAGCCACTAGACAAACTGGGACATATGTAGTCTGACTCAATCCAATAATCTATTTCGTGGAGAAGTGCTGCCCTTTATAAACGTCAGGAGACTGGAGCCCTGGAGACTTGGGTTGTGTTCACAGACATACTTCAGGCATTCTCAGTTCCCGCAAATTCACCTCTGTTTTTCTGTTTCACCAGCTGTAAAAGAGGGAAGGCTTTGAGACATGCCAGTAGAAAGCAGGATAAGCAAAGAGGTGTTACCTTTGAAGGATTTCTAGAATACCAAACAACCCAGTGCTTGCACTTCACTGACACATCTTGTAACTCCAAGCTAGCTAAGACACTGAGGCAGAGAAGAGAGAAGGCAGATGATTTACCTAAAATGCTTTTGAATGTCAGTGCCAGAGATGGGGTAATTATTATAATAAGTAATTCTATTTCATATAATGTCTCTGGTACATATTATACTGCAAAATATAATTGAGATACTAAGTATTTCTGGAACTGTAGTTTTTATTTAAACAACATGACATGTATGCCAAGTGCTCTGCACAACAGTAAAATGACAAGTATCTTCTCCAAGCCATTTACAATACAATTCTCAAACATTAGTCAAGTAGTGATAATAAACCAGGGAGGGAGGAGCAGAATGGATGAGGGGAAATGATGGAAAAGGCAAGAGTTACAATATTAAAAAAAACCCCATAAACTAAGAAGGTTGGGAGCAATTAGATAGTATGAATGAAATTGAAAAAGTGTTCCTCTGAGATTTGAAATTATGTGGAAAGTGGATGAGTCAAAGGAATACATAAAAGCAATTCAGAGCTAAAAATCACAGTTTCACTCTCTACTTCCATGTATAAATATTCACAATGAGCTGCTCGAGAACATTCCATAGGCCAAGAGCTTTTTGAACAAAAAAAAATCTGACTGAACAAAAGCTATTCACAAACAGTGCTGAAGCAGCAAGAGGAGTGGGTAAATCTGTCAGATAAGCTGTCTAGTATAAATACAAGTTATCTACTCTGCCCCTCTCCATTCTTCATTACCTGAAGTTCCCCTGAAGTTGCATTACAGATGAGATTCTTCAGTTTCTTTCTTAAACTGTTATATTGAAAGGCTATGCACTATCAGTAGCACCCATGCTTTACCCTGGAGCCATGGAGGCCTCTAAAGTGCTTTGGGATTATAGAGGATGGAAGTTCTCACAGGTCAACTCTTAAAAGCATTTAGGCACCCAGATATACAGGTTCCTACTATGGGGGTTCTCAAGATGAAATCAGCAGCAGTTCCTGCCTTTTCCTTTTGGTGATCCGGACATAAAATAACTTTGTCAAAGGAGGTTTGCATATTCAAAGGAGGTTTGCGTATTCAAGCACTGAAATAATGTTAACAACATTGCCTCCTTGGGGAATGTGGGGCTTGTTTTAATTTTCTTGTTTTAATTTAATTTTCTGTGTAGTAACCTGTTTTGGGCATCTCGACTTCCATTCATGTCTTCCAAAAATGTTTTGGCTGTTTTTGTTATTACAATGTACACATGAGGCCAGATTACTTACTTACCATAGATGCAGGTCACAGCCAAAAAAAGAAGTTTCCAGACAGAGGAACAAAGAAGGGGAAAGGAAGTCACCCAGCAACTTACATTTCCCATGTATTATGACAGTCCGCCTGGTAAAGTGAACATCTACTAGAATATCTAAAGAGAGAAAATCAATCGTGGACTTTCACAGTCCTTCAGTTTCTTTCATTAGTTCTCTTGACAACCTTAATTCATCTTGTGATCATTAAAATGGCAACACTTAAAGGGCAGGACAGCGGGAAAGTTGCATGTTTAGCTATCGCTCACTGACATAATCATGATAAATAATAAATATATTTCTCTCCTACAGCATAATGGATCACAGAGATCACTATCACCTAGTATGACCTCTTAGCTATCACAGACCATTAATTTTTGTGGATATATTCCAGTATTAAATGCTATAACTCATTCTTGACAATTTGTAGTTGGCTGTAGGCCGATAAGAAAAACTTCTAGTCTTGATATGCAGACATCAGGAGATGAAGAATTCACCACATTAGCTTGTTCTAGTGGTTAATCATTTTCTGCGTCTCATTCTTCATTTGAATTTGTCTTGCTTTACATTTCCTGCACCCAGTCCTCAGTATGACTTAGTCTGCTCGGAGTCCTTTCCAGTCCAGTGTTTTATGCCTCCAACAGTATCAATTCATTAATCAAGGTATAAATCATCTCCTTTTCAGTGAGTCAGGCAGGTTGAGCACTGTAAGTCTTCTACAATAAGGGATTTTCTTTAGATCTTGAATAATTATCAAGCTTCTTTTGCACCTTTCCCAGCTTTTCAGAAACCTTTGAAAATAAATGTCCCGCATATGATGAGTCTCATGAGTACCACAAAGAGAAGAAAAGCAACCTAATACTTCTTCTCACCATTCCCATGTTTATTCATTCAAGGGTTGATTTCACTCTTTTTGCCACAGTATCTCACTGGAGTGAAACTGCTCCATACTCTGGTGATCTTAATCCTTTTCGGAGTGCTATTTTCCAGGGTAGAGTTTCTGATTACACATCTCCTAATCTCCTATCTGGTTCCCACATGCATAATTTTGCATTTGCCTGTAATAAAAGGCTTTTTACTTGAATGTGTCTGATCTGTTGGGTGATACAGCCTGCTCTTTACAAATGCTTTCCCCTCATCATTGCCATTCCACCAGGCTTCCTAATACTCGCATATTTTATCAGCAGTGAGTTTATATTTACTTAAAGTGCAATGATGAAAATGTTGAACAGCACTGAAACTAAAATTCATCCTAATACTACTTCCATGGCTTTCACAAAGCAGAGGTGACATGGCTGTATTCTGTTCTGCTTTATGTCCAGCAGACAAATTTGGCGAGACTGGTTGAATGACAGAGCTCAGAGGGTTGTGGTCAGTGGCACAGAATCCAGTTGGAGGCCTGTAGCCAGCAGTGTTCCCCAGGGGACAGTGCTGGGTCCAGTCCTGTTCAATATCTTCATCAATTACCTGGATGAAGGGACAGATACCCTCAGCAAGTCTGCTGATCATACAAAACTGGGAGGAGTGTCTGACATGCCAGAAGTCTGTGCTGCCATTCAGTGAGACTTGGACAGGCTGGAGAGCTGGGCGGAGGGGAACCTAATGAAGATCAACAAGGGCAAATGCAGGGTCCTCTGTCTGGGGAGGAATAATCCTAGGCACCAGTATAGGTTAGGGTTAGATCTGCTGGAAAGCAGCTCCACAGAGAAGGACCTATGAGTCCTGGTGGACAACAAGTTAACCATGAGCCATCAAGAAGGCCAGTGGTATCTTGGAGTGCATCAAGAAAAATGTGGCCAGCAGGTCGAGGAAGGTTCTCCTCCTCTTCTACTCTGCCCTAGTGAGACCACATCTGGAGCATTGTGTCCAGTTTTGGGCTTCTCAGTTCAAGAGAGACAGTCCAATGGAGGGCTAAAAAGGTGGTAGGGGACTGGAGCATCTCTCTTATGAGGAAGCTGAGAGACCTGGGTCTACTTGCCCTGGAGAAGAGAAGACTGAGAGGGTATCTGATCAATGCTTATCAATGTCTAAAAGATGGGGTCAAGAGAAATGAGACAGACTCGTTTCAGTGGTGTCCAGTGACAGGACAAGGGGCAATAGGCACAAGCTAGAAAACAGGAAGTTCCAGCTGCACATAAGGAAAAACTCATTTCCTGTGAAGGTGACAGAGCACTGGAACAGGCTGCCCAGAGAATTTGTGGAGTCTCCCTCTCTGGGCATATTCAAAACCCACCTGGATGTGTTCCTGTGCAACCTGCTCTAGATGAACCTGCTTTAGCAGGAGGGTTGAACTAGATGATCTCCAGAGATCCCTTCCAAGCCCTGCCATTCTGTGACTCTGTGATTCGGTGACTGTTTTCCTTATGCTTCAACCATCCTGTGTCCTATGTTTCTCTCAGTGAATGGGAGTCATCCAGGTACAAAGGTCCAGCACTGCCCCTGACCTGAATGCTATACACAAAGAAGCATTCAGAAAGAAAGCAATGTAAGAAATAAAGTCAAGCAGAATTCATGTCCTGTACACATATTGACTCCTGTCCGATGAGGACTCTTTGTCGGTAATCATGTTATAATTTCATAGAAACACAGAATGTCCAGGTTAGAAAGTACTTTAAGAGCACCTCTACCCATCTTCCTGCTCATGGCAGGGTTGCTGAAATTATTCTTGACTTATTTTGATGCTGGAAAATGCATACAGAGGTTTTTCTATTCTTTGTCAGAGGATTCTCTATCAGCTAATTTTTATTCCCCCCCAAACTACTGTTAGCCTTACTGGTGCACATCTGTTGGGATTACTGACTTCGACATTTTTTAATATTGATTCAGTACAGAACAGACACTCCTCTAGTATTCTGATATTTCCTCACTATTACAGGATAGATACAATATCAGTATCAACAGGCTAGAGATCAGTTAAATAAGCTTTATTAGTATTCCCATATAAGCTATCCAGACCTGCTGATTTTAAAATATTTACCCCCAGTACATACTTTAGATTCCTTCTGGTCACTAGTGGAGTGGAAATTTTTTCATCAGGCCTTGTGCATCATCTTTCTTCTTTCCAAATGGAGAACAGAAATATTTATTGAATATTTGTCTTTTGTACGACATTATCATTTCACCATCTGCATCAAGCAGCAGCATGTACCCTTGTTAAGACTTCTGTTGTTCTTAATATACTCTTAACTCATTTTATTGTTTTAAGGCCTGCCAGCCAACGATTTTCCTCTGTTGTCTTTTTTTTTGGTCTATTTTTACATTATATAACTTCTAATTTATATTGATTGCTATATATATCCTGTTTTGTCCATTTGCTTTGTAGGCTTTTTATTTTCTAACTGTGCTTTTGCTTCATATATTGACCCAGGATGGCATTTTAAACAACATTGTTCTCTATTATGCTTACAAAATTTAAACTTTCTTTTTTTAAAAAAAAAAAACCAGTGACTCTTAAACAGATTCCAGTTATCTTCCATATTTTTCTGTCTGAGCCTCTCTTCCTCCACTTTGCTGTATTTTGTCCTATTCTCTAATTTGCTTCAGTGGTCTCTGAGAGACTATTCTTCTCCAGTGGTATCTTATGCTTTCTTATTATTTAGTACATTAAGCCATTTTGCATTAAAGCATCTGTGGATCTGAGTTATATATAATTCCAAAATACTCCGTGGTTTTCCTTAAGAGAGAACATACCCTCCTTATGCTGTCTCCTTCTCATACCTCTCTTTTACTCACTCGCTTGTTGGAGACAAGCTGAAACAAAAGATTTTACAGTATAAGTTATTGCAGCAGGTTTCAGAATGCTGGTTAAATTAATTTTCTTCTTAACAATTAATATCTCTGATTTTTTGCTGCTATCTCCACTCTTCACATCAGTATGTAACCAGCTGAAGAATTCCTCCTTTCTTTGATCTTTGTGACATGGGTTCAGTTTGTCCACAAGGCTGAATTACACAACAGTGCCACCAGAAACAGGATCCTTTTGCATTGTCCATTGAATATCTTCACTGATATTTCACTGTTACCTTATTTTTTTTATGTCACCTTCAGAATGCATTATGCATGAATATGTTTCCCATTCAAGCAGATAGCCTCAGGCACACAGAAGTTTGTCTGAACTTCATCACACAGGACTGAAGATAATATCCAGAAGGCTGAACAAGCAGGCACCAAATCTCATCGTCTGTTTCAGTTGCCATAAAACGCATATGATGAAGAACACATCGAAGTGATACACAAGGAGATTGTAACACTTTTTTTAAAAGTAGCTTTTTCCTTTGTTTCCTTTCCTTTCAGATCTTGTCACTGTCCTGATAGCAGTCCCACAACAAACAAATCCTGACAAATGTCAGCAGGTCAGGTGTGATGGGAGCCAAACGATCCCAAATCTTCCTGATGACTAAGAAGAGTCAGTGCAAAACACTGTCTGTCTCTACAGATAGACTAAATAAATAACTACTTCCTCTAATATGTATCGATATCTCACACAGCAAAGCTCCCCATCAGTAGGCATCACCCTAGAATAGGTTGCATAGAGATGACCATGATACTGTCTAAAGAGTAAGTTTTCATTTTGGAAGGTTTTTAAGGAGACTTTTTGTGAAGAATTTCATGGGATTAAGTACATAGCCCTGAAGAATGTTTAGTTTGTGACATGTTGAAAAGAAATAAGACTTTCTGCCATACTATAATCTATAATTATCAGATATTTTACACTGCTTACAAATGTCAGCTTAACAATATCCAGCCCAGTGTACTCTAAAACCATAATTTGTAGGACTTTCTGTTCTAGAAGAGACCAGAAATGGTGCTCCAGATTCCAAATAATCTCAGTCAGCCTGCAAAACTGACAGTTACAACTAGTATAACTGATTCTGGCAATGAGAAATCAACCGCAGAAATATAAGCTCAAAACTAGATCAAGTGAGCTGGAACTTGAGCAGAGGTCCTGATGCACATTGCAGCTCCCTATCTGTGAAAGTCATCTGCATAATTAGTTGTGACTCTTCAACTGCGGACTGATCCAGTTCTTAACAGTGCTGCCAACATGGAAGGTCATCCCAATTTCTTGATGTGATACACTGCCATCTACATCCCAGGAACAGCATTCAGTATTACCTAGACTCTGTCCACAAGAATATTGTGGTCCTTTGCTTTCCGTCTGCTGCAATTCCCTATTTACTTAGTTGTGAGAGGTGGACACTTCTGGATGACGATGCACCCTGTCCTAAGGAGATGGAACAAGTTCCCCTGTGTCCACTGATGATGGAGCCAGGTGAGTGGTTCAGGCCCATTTCTTGACTTCTAGGTAGCTGAAGACGCGCAAAATAATCCCAGTCTGATGGTCAAACTAGGTACTCTTTCACAACATCCTGACTAACCACATGAGACAGATCATTGTCAAATGAGACTCAGAAAGAACCCCAAATTTGGCTCTGATGCATAAGTAAATCTCACTTCTTTCATAATTTGACCTCTAAGCCAACAAATGCTTTCAGAAGTATTTTTCAGTTTTCTTTGCAGAGGCGAACTAAATTACCTCATTTTTTTTCCTTACAAAGGAAAAATACAAGTTAATAGAAGGGGATTTGAGAGTTAAAGTGCCAGTACTGAATTTTGCTTCTTCATAAAAAAAAAAAAAAAAAAAAAAAAAAAAAAAAAAAAAAAAAAAAAAAGCCATAGTTGCTTTTTGATTCAAAGCCATTTTAAATGTTGTTACATCACTGGACATGCTATAGGGAGAAATATTCTATCATAGTTTAACACAGCCAAAGATGATACCAGCTTATAAAATCCTTTTGGAGTCAGCTACATTTCAGTAGGCTTTTTTCTTAAGGGCTATCTATACTAATCCAAGCAATTAAGGGTTCTTTATTAGCCATTCTCAGAGGTACACACTTAACCATCTATTGATGTTCTACTCAACCTCCTAATAAGAACAGAGGACAAAGAAATAGCACATCTTCTTCAAATAATCTGTTTCCCTAGCATGATGCCAGACATGAAGCACCATTACTAACTATATTGCACTGACATTTATGTGTTCATGCTGTTACTTAGCTGCAGACATCACTGTGGCACAAACAAAACTCAGATGAACTAGGAGTTCACAAGCCCTGCTTCCACGTGCAGACTATGTTGTCCCTCACTTCTTTCTCACACAGGTTTATTACCTTTGCCTCTCTCCCAAGTTTTATATTCCCTGCATTCTTGGTGCCCTTGCCCCATGATCAGGACAAGGAAAAATGACCAAAGTTCATTACCAGGTGGGCAGCTCAGCATTCCCGTTAACACTTTCTGGGAGAGCGATTTCACTAGACTTGTGCTAATACTCTTTTCTTTTTTAGAGTATTTTTGGCATAGCAGAACAGTGTCGTCTGGATTTCCTCAGAAGCTGTGTTTACAAAGTAACCTTAGAAATGTGTAAACTAGTGAAAAGAGGCAGGCAGATGAGTTGATGTCCATGCTGCCCCTGCCTGCTGACAGCCAGGCTGTGACCCCAGCTGGCAGTTCCGAGGTGCAGACATTGCTGGGCAGTTCTTGTGACCCTTGGTTGCAATCCATGAATATTGACACTGTGACACCCAACTCCTTTCTTTCCAAGAGAGTAAAAAACCATGCTCACATGTTCTTTGAGGCTAGTGGATAGTTGTATGAAAATTGGTGTTGATCTCCTCCCACCTGCTGGATGACAGAGGGAGAGAAAATAATCTGTAGAAAGTTCTTACAGGGTCAGAACAGCTCCTCTGCCATTTTTGTTTATGCTGATATATGGGTATCCAAAGGTAATTTAAAAAAAAAAAAAAAAGTACAGGGTACCAGTCTGAGTAACAAATACAAACTCACTGGCAGGAGCTAATACAGGTTTCTCTGTGACACTGAATAATTTCCACCAATCTTATCTGTAAGCAACCTCCACCAGTTAGTCCTTTTTCAGACCCAAGAGCTGGCTAAACACACAGTGTTCTAGCTCTATCATCTGAGGCAAATGTAGTAGCTCTGCAGAGCTGTCTGTCATCCACACAGAGCAGGAGGTCACAGGGTGCACTGATGTATGCTTCATACCTGCACTCTGCATGCCATTGAGTTTGAAAGGCTGGAATTATCTCAGTGAATTTCAGTTCCTGCCTTCAGGGCTTTATGGGCACTGGGATCTGAAAAATGAAGCTTTGCTGCATATTAAATTTCAGGACCAAGACCAATCCATTTACAGTGGCTCCAATATCTACTCAAACTTGCAGCCTTAGGTTTATCTCATCAAAGCTTTTTGAGGAAAGTGGTTTTTTGAGGTTGCTTTATACTTAC
This sequence comes from Todiramphus chloris collaris, assembly GCA_025345505.1. Classification (NCBI taxonomy): domain Eukaryota; kingdom Metazoa; phylum Chordata; class Aves; order Coraciiformes; family Alcedinidae; genus Todiramphus; species Todiramphus chloris. Next base: position 16,384,454 of record JANVCC010000033.1, on the reverse strand, counting down.
CTAGAGTGCTTGGAATGTGTCATATGATAGTGGAGTTTTTCCTTTAAAATAGGCACCAAACCCGCTTCAGGAAGGGGCTCTTTTGTTCAGTTTAAAAGATAGAAAAACTTCTTTTAAAGAATGTGAACACATTAGTTGCACAAAGTACTGAAAATTAATGGAATTCTATATGACCATAAAAAATTAGAACTCAAGTAAAATAGACCTATTTGCAGTCATCATACAGTCTTCATTATTGTGAATAATGTCTAGGGGAGTATATTTGTGGGATGGAAATTAGGTCAAATTTTCAAGAATAGTTAAGTGAAACAGCTTGTAAAAAGTTTTCTTGAAAGGGTGGAAGGAAAAATAGCTTGGCCTTGTCACTCTATGTATCTTCAGATGGGTTCAGAAAAGAAACTTTCCTTGAATCCAGGGACTTTCCTCTAAGGTGAAGAAAATATTTATAGTTGCATAAAAAAAGGACCAAATGCAGAATCACATGTGAGAATGATCATCATTAGCCACTGGCATTTATGGTGGGCAGAGCTGTATGTGTCATCTTGTTTATTTTTTATTCTGGAGAAGTAAATGGATCTTGAAGATTTCTGCAAGTGATTCTCCAGGCCTGCATTAAAAAAAAACAAAACCCAAACAAAAAAACAAGAAAACCAAAAGCTCTTTATGTTCAGATTGTCACGGTGTAATGCTAATGTTTTTAAGGTTTCAGTGTAAGGTCTCTTATTACTTCTTCAATGTTTGTGTGTCTGTCTATATGTTCATGAACAGTTCCAAACAATGGATCAAATATGCAGTCCCTATAACTGATGGTGGAAATTTTATTACCAGAAAATATACTGACATTGCTGTCAGACATGAAACTGCAGCTACATGAGACATGGGGTCAGGTACGCCAAGAGCTTATTTCTTTTTGAAGACTTGTCTAGTCTTAAATAGAGCTACTTTTGGTACTGAAGGTCTTGCAAGGTTTTGGAAGTGGTGATGCAAATGCAGAAGATGACTTGTTTTTATGTGTGAGAGTTGCTGCATTTCATCTATGCTTACTGACAGCCCAGTGAGTAAATGATACACTTTTTTCCCTCCATCTGATATATTGGAATGAATTATACCACCTGACCACTTATACACAAGTTTTATGTCTAGCATGCACCGTTTATGTTGAATTTATGACACTGCAGTTTTCTGTGCTTACACTGGGTTATGTTTGGTTAATAGTCTTTAATTTCTTGAGTGTGACTTCTATTCATACAGAGCAGCTCAGGTTTAATGTACAAGACTACTTTACACTTTAAATTTTTTTAAAAATCAGATTTCACAGAAATAGTCTTGAACTGTATTGGGCTTGATATGAAATGTTCCCCTCCTCTGTAACCCCAGAATAGAAGGAGATTGGCATTCTGAAAGTGGTACAAAGTAGTATTGTTAAGCAGAAGCTAATTAGGATGGGATTTCATGTTGCTAAGAGCTAAGTCTTTGGTATGCAACAGAGCCAAACAGCAAGGGCAAAGTGTAACTATTTAAGGCTGAAGTTTGCTATTTAAAGAAAAATGTTCATCCTTGCCCAAACGCTAGCTGCAGTCAGGAAAGTGTTTCTGTACCAATGACAAGATGACGGGCTGTCACGATTCCACCCATTCAGTCCAGATCAAATGTGCTTGGGATATAAGCCAAGAGATTATTTTTTCCAACCTGCCATCATCAAAAGCACCATCTGTGATCGATTTTGTGATAATGGAGTAAACAGCTACTGCAAATTCAGGGCAGTTCCCAGAGATTTTGGCCTCTGGGAGGAATAAATATGAGCTTGCAAGAGTTGCACAGCTGCTGGTATCCAAAACCTGCTGTGTCTTCTGCCGGGGCTGACAGGCATGACCCAGTCACAAGCCCCTGAGCATAACTTCTTGCAAGCAGGGGGATTTTGCCTGACCCTGTGCAGGAAAATTAGTGAAGGATGTCCTGAATCTTGTCTCCTTTTATGCCTACAGTTACAAGAGTATTTTTCATGACAGCAGGCTTACCTTAAGTATAAATTTAGCCAGTCTAAGGCCAGATAGTAAACTATGGGCACTGATATCAGACAAGGCTATAGAAATGTGGAATCAGTATTCCACATTCTGGCATAGCTACAGAGTGCTTTGTAGAGGGAATGTAAAGCTATCAGTACAGGCTCAAAAGCTCTCCTAGATGTAAAAGCAAAAGCAACGCTTTCTTGCAGTAATGGTGGCATTACTTTTGCTTATTGAAAGTGTCATAATTTTGATTCAGCAGAAAAATGTTTTGTTAAAGTTCTTAATTTATGAAAGGTTTAATATAAGGCTTTTTATTTCTGTGATGTCTTCTGAGAAGCTAAATAATCTTTGGCAAACATTAATAGCCATGACTCTAATGTTAATTTGTCTCTAGGAGAAGAATCAAGGCTGAAGGGAGACAAGTGTCTTACACAGAAACATCAGGCTTGAATTTTGCCCTGTTGTAAGGGTGGGAATGGGCCCAGCTTTACAAAAATTAGAAAAAAGTCTTAAAGTGCTTGCTTAGTGGATCTTCACTAGAGAGAAAACTGGTTCTTTGAGCTAATGCCTGAACCGAACGTAGCTAAGGTATGCAAGCCTTGCCCTAGGAACACCTTCTTCTACTCTCCAGCACAGTCCCATATGTTTGCCTGGTAAAACAATCCAATGCTTATCTGCTTTTTAGGAATAATTGCCCAGAGACATGGTTTGGGGCTTAGTCTTAGTACCCCTCCAACAGAGAGCCCATAACAAGTCTATGGCCATTGATACTCCCTTTCCTCCCTGACTCCTGAGAGCTGCACCACCACAATGTTCCCTAGGGACAGCATGGCTGTAGCTCCCATGTGTCTGATCCAAGGTTTCTATTTCAGCCGGAGAAAAATCTCTATTAGCTGTAATTTGCAGAGGGCCTAAGAGGTGCAGATGCACAGTTGTGTTTATGTCTGTCAGAGGGCAATGACTCACTTCCCACTGTGAAGTTTGTTTCCCTGGTAAGACAGAACATCCTAAGTTGTAAAGAAAGAAATTGAGAGTCACTGAGTGTTTAGGCCAGTGGCTGAATGCAATGCCAAGGAAGCACAAGGGCTCGCTTCGCGTATCCTTCCCTATTAAGCCAGCTCAGGTTCCATGGCTTATGAGGACATTTTGTTGGATGCAATAAAGTGTTGGGTGGTGGAACTTTTCTGTTCAAAATGAGGCCACCATAGAGTTTTATGCTGTGAAATCTTTCAAAAAATATTACCAGATAAATCTTTTGTGCTGGTAGGAATTTGAAAACCAATTTAAAAGAGCGTGAGTTTGTGAAGTAATGTCTTAGAAGCCAATTTAAAAGAGTGTGAATTTGTGATGCTATGCTTTAGAAGCATGAGAGAAGGCTTTATGTGCTCAGGTATCACGGCTGAGCCTGGCACCTACTCTGCCACAATGTACATCCCACCGACTCGGCACCCGATTCTCCTCATATAGAGCCGGGAAACCTACACACAGCCAAAGGCATCGCCCCATTCTCACGACACTCCTTTTGGGTGGGTTTCCCCGATACATTCAAGCCTCGAATGAACCACCCCACCCCCCCCCCCGCCCCGAGGCGAGCCCGGCCCGCAGTGCCGCTGCCAGCCGCGCGGTGGCGGCAGAGCCCGACGCAGGGGGGGCCGGGGACGGGATGGATGCATGGCTGGATGGATGGATGAATGGACGGATGGATGGATGCCTGGGTAGATACTTTATTTTTTATATATATATGTGTGTGTGTGTGTGCGCACGCGCACACAGAAATATATACTATTATAATATATTTTATAATAACTGCAAGTGTCAAGACACTTCTGACTAAAAGAAAATACCAAAGGGAAAAGCTGAATTGAAACACACCCATTTAAATGCCTAGAGCAAGCCCTTGCTGGTGGGACAGCTTTCATGGAATCATAGACTGGTTTGGGATAGAAGGGACCTTAAAGATCATCTAGTTCCAACTCAAAGTCCCTTCCAACCTGAACGTGACACATCCATTGATGGAACATCCACAACTTCTTGGGCAATGAGTTCCAGCATCTAACCACCCTCATAGTGAAGAATTTCTTCCTAATTTCTAATTTACATCTACCCTCTTCCAGTCTGAAGCCATTACCCCCATCGTATCACTACAAGCCCTTGTAAAAAGTCCCTCCCCAGCTTTCATGTAGGCCCCATGACTTGTTTTGCCCACAGCTACTTAGGGACAGTGATAGTGCATCTAAGACCGTTTGCTAAAGTCTCTTCAGGACAGAGGAAACTGCAGTGCTCTCTTACATCCTTGGCAGCTCCCCAGCTGAGCTTCCCATACTTTTTTTCTCCTCCTCGCTGTACTCCAGAAAAAAATACTGAGTTCCTTTAACTCACTGCCACCACCATTGTGATGCCACGTGCAAATCCCCCTCCTTCTCCTGCTCTTTGACTGTGATTTCCAAAATAGCTGGAGAAATCACATTTCTCAGCCGACTGAACATTTGCAGGCTGAGTTCTGACCTCCTACTGTGTGCAATTAACACTAATTAAACAGATAATTAAAAATTACCCATGACATCCTTTGCAGACGGTCCTAATTCAGTTTTGTGTTGGAGCTGCTTGAGCTATTTTAATTAGCTGCCTGACGTGCTCTTTCTTCTGCGTCCTGGCTTGGGTTTCTGAGGGCTCAAGGAGACAGTCCATCTTCACACCAGGACTGAGGTTACAGGGCTGCCCTAGGGCAGGGGAGGCAGTCACTGACAGAAGAACAGGCCAGGCAGCCACCTCAACTTCAGAAGCTCCTTTGCGGGTTTACAGGATACAGGCAAGTAATGGATGAGAGTCTCTCCTATGGCAGCAGTCAATGCACTGAAATCCAAGCGCCATTGAAATCTACAGCCAAGGGGACAGATTTCTCTTGCAAGGACTTTTGCCTCAGGCAGTGTGTAGAGTGAAAGACAAGTTCCAGATCAATCCCTGGGCCTCCCAGGGAAATTGTAAAAAAAAAAAAAAAAAAAAAGACATTTTCAAAATCAGCACCTTTTTCTGGTCACGCTGTTGCAGGTACCCTGAGACTGGTTTTCAGAGATACCCAACCCTCCAATTTCCCAGCACCTTTGAAACCAAGCCAAGAACATTTTGCCCAGAGGCGGAGGCACAAAAAAAATAGCTTTCCTTTTTAAAATGCTTGTTGACTGTGTTTGAAAGCCATTTTATCCTTTATCAATTCTACCCCTCCTTTCCTCCAGAATTTTCTGGAAATCTTAAACTGCATCACAAAAATGATGCAGATCAAAGAAGCCACCCCTCCGCCCATTCCCTCCATGTCCTTTCATCCTGGCAGCTGTGCTGTTTGGCAATTGTTGCTGAGCGCAAGAAGGTGAGTGGGTACCAGGAAGGCACCTCCAAACTGCATGGGGACGAGTGTGCTGAATGGAGATTACTGCTTTTGTGATAGAGAAGAGGACAGAGTGAGACCTTCAGGCAGTGGGTGAAGTGTCGGTGACATGATACTGTGGTAGTAAGACTGTGAATTTATTCCTTGTACATGGAGGGCTTCCCTCTGTGGCCAAGATGATAGGGTATGAGTTTTTGTCCCTGCACTTTCAGACATGACAGAAGAGAGAGCAGCATGCATGTTTTCTCTGTATGTCCTACCTCTGTGAGCACGCTTGCATGCTGGGCCATATGGTGGCACATCCTGTGCTCCTCATCAGTGCTTCTGACCAGTCCCAGTCAAAGTACTATCAGTCACTGCTTCCTTAGGCTGCCTGCTGACGTAATTTGCCAGTGCTGTCCATTAAAAACAATTTGCACTATCGTTTGAACCTCCCTATGACAACTTGTAACACCTACAAGCAGGACTTACTGCTTTGAGCTGCTACTAGTCTGTTGGGAGTGCTATAGCGATGTTTTCCTTGCCAACTCAAGGGGGGGCAAGCCCCAGGACTCAACCCAGAACCTTGTTAACAGTATGAAAGCGGGGTTGTGTCGCCCCTCTCCCCAGCCACAGGCACTATCACATCCTATTACTTGTCTTCCAGAAGAGATGTGTGCTTCTCTTCTATTTTTGTGGATCACCATAGAAACTGTCAGGAACAGAGCCATGCCAGAGGAGCTCAGCAACTGCTGCTTTTAGAGTACTTTGGGGATCTCACTTGCAGAGAGACAGAGCCCTCTCCACGCCTGCTCACCTGCAAGTGACTGATCCTGGGAGGAGCAGGCAGAGGGATCTCCGTGGGGGCTGTCAACATTTCCACCCCCAAGGTGGGAGTGAAATAATTCCTCCCGTTATGCTATGCCTTGACAAGCCGAAAAGATCACAGAGCAGACGTCACAAACATCCGGGAGCTGTGTGCCTGGCTCCAGTGCGAGACTAGGAAAGGAGCCAAAAACCTCTCCAAACTAATGTAGCCTCCTTCCTGCACTCCCATGGAGGACAACCTGCCTGCTGGTTCCAGCAACAGAGGCTCTGCAAGTAGGAGTCCTAGAGCCGGGATTCGTGTTCTCCACACCCCATCCTGACACCTGGCAGCTGTAAACATGACTTCAGTGCAAGCCTGGGAAGGCAGCCAAAACCATTCTCACAGATTAGCCCCATCTCTTACTAGTGTCTTCTCTCCCCAACTCCCATCCATGCAGGCCACCCTACTGGTTGTTGGAGAGGCAGGGATCCTCCATCAGAGCATGGTGTCCTGTGCAGCCTCTCCTGTTCTGACCACAGAGCTATCCTAGGTGCACATGCCAAAGTTCTCAGATCAGCACCCAGAGGACAAGGTGGAACCTACTTTACTCTTTACTGAAAGTATTGATTTAACGATTATGGAAATGAAATTTCCTCCCAGCTCTGCCACAGGGGTACAGCAGGGACAAGGACAACTTCTCATGGCCTACCCAAACCTCTCCCATACAACAACTCTTTTCACAGCTCTATTGTGGATTGGACTGAGTTGTCTCCCTTGTGGTTTGAGGTTTTTTTGATGAGAAGCTGTTTGTAGTGATGGGTGGATGCAGAACTATAATCTATAGTTCTATAGCAGTCACAGACGTTTATGCTATACTGTGGAGCTCCTCTGGCAAGCTGCAGCACATGCTATTGCCTCCTTAGTGCTCACTCCTAGTAAACATGTCCCTCAGACAGATGACGTTTAAGAACTGGGCTGAGATGATCTGTCGTTCCATATAGATGTCACTGCTGCTGCTGCTGCTTGTCAGAGGGTAGCAGGTTTTTATTTCTGTTACTTGGTTTGAATTCAAAACAGTAATCTATAATCTGTTCCCTGCTCCCTACATGGTCTGTGTCTCTTTCCCTGGTACAGCTTTTTTCACTGTGCTTCTAGACCCAGTTCTGTAAATAGGTATTTGCCTGGCATTTCACAGGAAACCTGGGGAAGCAAAACAACTGTAGGCTGCTGCCTACTTTGCCTGAGTCACCCTCCTGGGAGGCCAGACCTGCTGCTGCTGTTCAAGGAGAGGTCAAGGGATATGGACTCTCTCTTGCAGCAGCAGAATTATAGCCATCCCTCACAACACTGGGGCTGCAGGAGCAGCTGGTCCAACTCTCCAGGGCTCTCCCTGACTCCTTACAGCACTTTGTCCCAGCTCTAACCCCTGTCTTTCTATGCCTCCTTTTTCTCAGCAGGAGCAGCTGTGCCCCCAATCCTTAGGGTAGCAACATTCCATTTTGAAGTCCTGTTGAGTCACCTCTGTCTGCATAGTTACATCATCTGGGCTTGATACAGTGTGAGATACCTGCGAGATACATCATGTCTGGTATCACTTGTACAGCAGTTACCACTGTAGCCTGTGGACTCAGAAGAAAGCGTGCTGTGGTATGTGGGAACCTTGGCTGTGTACCAGCCGATGCCAGATGCAGAAAAAACACACAAAACAAATACACTTGCAAGAACTGTTTTCCTTCTCCTCAGCCTGAAGACTCCCACATGCCATCTTCCTTTCTTCTCCCGTCTGGAACAGGAGTTTAACAGGCACACACAAGCATGCTGATAACAACCCCAAATTTTTAAGATCCAGTTGTCTAATCTATTATCTAGATAAACCTATGAAAATACAAGCACTAGAAAACATTAATTATTGTGAGATATGTTAAATCTGTGTATTTTAGAGAAAAGAAAGTTGATTTTTTTGTAACAGACTACTGATAGTTCATGGTTTCTTAATCTAGGAGAAAAAGACCTAATGCAATCTGGTACTTGGAGGCTGAAATTGGAGAAATCCAGAGATGAAACAAGGTATGAGCTATTAACACTGAGAATAACAGTGGAGCTACCCTTGGGATGACTCCCTGAGGAAAATGGGAAGTCTCCATTGTTTTGCTCCGTGCCAGTCAAGACTGTGTATACAAAACATACGTTCTCACTCAAGTTCTGGCTTGAATAGTACACCTGAGTGTCTTTATGTCCCGTGTGGGAAGTGTGATGAGATGACCATAACACAATCAAAACCAGCTGACAAAGTACTGGAGGGCAGTGGTTTCCTGGCCCTCCCGCTGGGTCCTCCCACAAACAACTGGTTTATGCAGTGAGGTGATTCACAGCTGCCAGTCTCTTATTTTCTGCTGCATGAACTTGTCATTGCTGATTAGAAGAGAAGCAAGGCAGGGGGTTGCAGGTGTGTGGTGTGTCTGTCAGCACACTGCAAGCCCAGGAGAAACAGGGTAAGGGAATTGGGCACAAAGGCCATTTTCAACATCTTTAAGCCTCTAACTTAGGAGGAATTTAGAGAACTACAGTATGAAGCCCAAGTTCCCTGTGGAGAGAGACAAGTACCTCAAACAGGTGTTTCAAGGTACCATCTTCTTTTTGTGCAAGCTTTTTCCCCCATAGGATTGAGTCTCCGGTGGGGCTCTGATATGTGGACATGGTGTGGCTGGTGTTCTTGCCCTTTTGGTAAGTTTACAGCAGCATTGTGTCTGGAATGTAATGTTGTCTCCCATCTGCAGATCTATCACAATTTTGCTTACTAGGGAAAGATTTTCTTATGCTTTCATCTTCTGACACCTTGTTCTTATTTATCTTTTTGTCTTTCTATTTAGGTATCTTGGATATGGTGCTCTTAACAAAGCAGCCCGTGCAGCCTGTACTTATGTTGTGATAACAATAGTCTAGCAGTGCCAAGCTAGGATCTGCTAGAGAGTTTGTTTTGTCAATAAGATATTTGTTGTTTATAGTAATTTTCTTTTTTCATGAATGATTTGTCTGCAAATTGTAAAAGACCTGACATAGAGTGCTTGAGCAGACATATTAAAGATAACTGCCAAGGGAAATCACTTGGGAACTGTCAGATACTACTAGCTGTTCTTGCAGCCTTCTCCCTCTGAAGTCAAAACTACTTTTCTATTTGCATTATTTAATGGAAGCCACATTTTAAATTTTTTTTTTTAATAATATTTTTCTTAAATGATTTAACAGAAGTGACAGAAGGTGTAAGGAGGAGTAGCTTTGTAGAATAATTGTGTTAAAGAAATGGCAGCACATAGGTGTGTGAGTGCTGATGTGGTTCTGGGCCTCCAGGGGTTAAAGCAAGGTGCGTGAAGGCAATTCTTGGGGAGGTACTTTGTATAAAGTTCAGTGGCTGAGGAATGTCCTGGCAGTCAAGCTTCATTGCCTGGGAAAAACACAAGGCCAGACTGACATTGCAGTTAGTGATTCAATCCTGTTGGCTTTGCTGGTGCAAATGAGAGAGCTTGACCAGTGCCTTTAAAGGAAGAATAAAAATACCTCATAAAATTCAGATTGAGAAAAGTTGTGGTTGCATGGTGTAGATGAAAGCAGTCAGGAATAGGATGGATAACATGAAGGGAATAGCTCATCTTCCCATTTTGCCTTTGTCCAGCCTCAGTTCAGGAGGGGACTCTGTAAAGCAAGAAGCTACCTTTTGCCCTATGAAATGCCTACAGGGAGACACAAATCATGCTGGTTCTGATTATTTATTACAATTCCATGATCACTGGGAGTAGCAATTAATACAGGCTCACACAAAACATACAGACTGTAGGGATCTGGAGTCCCTTCCACTGGGAATTGTTGGAGAAATCACTTTGAGTGACGCTGTCCCAACAGTCAGCTCCATCTCTGCCTGTAGTCCCGCCTCTCCCTGCTCAGCTGGCTCAACAGGAGAGCTCCTACCCAGATGCCTGTTCCTTTTCAGTTCTTTGCTTGTCTCCACTTGGCTCTCTGTCTGTCCCTGTGTAGTGCTATCCTGCTCTCTGCCTGAACCATGAACCATCTTGGAAATGCATGCTTTGTCTTTTAGCTAGAAAGGAACAGGCAGTGTCATTCAGCCAAATTTTCATGGAAATGGATGAGAAATCTAAAGCGAAACAATCTTCATTAGGGAACTGCAATGTCCACAGAGCCTTTGGAAATGTGAGTACTTGTTTGGATAACGATGTATAGATTTCAGAGTCTGCCTTTAGTCACTTCAGTGTCCACTTAATCACATCAGTGTTTTTATTTGTGCACAGCAAGTGATTTGCTACCCATTGTTTCTTGCTGAGACACCAGTGAAAGCACACTGTCGAAGTGAGGAAAGAGTTTACAACAACACTTTAATCAACAGCGGATCTTAAACCAGGCAATATCTGTGAACCAGATAACTGCACTTAAGATCTTGTTTAACCATGCCTACGAAATAGAGTTGCTTACACTACTAGGGATAGTTTGTTTAGTTCTCGTGCCTGCTTCCTCCACAGATTGTTGCAAGCCTGTCTATTTCAGCCTGACGTGTTTTGCATGTTTAGTCACAACAAAAGCCAAACCAGCACAGTTTCAGAGCATTCATGGATCTCCAATAATGATTTGAGACATCATTTTATTTTGGTGCAGCCCTTGCCCAACAAGCCCCATTCACTTTCTCCAGGACATATGAACAACTTTCATGGTGACAAAGCAGGCCGTGTGCGAGGCACGTGCAAATTGGCCAGAGAGATACATAGAATCATAGAATGCTTTGGGTTGGAAGAGACCTTTAAAGGCCTTTTAGTCCAACCTCCCTGCAGTGAGCAGGGACATCCTTAAACAGATGAGGTTACTCAGAGCCCTCTCCAACCTGACCTTGGATGTGTCCAGGGATGGGTCATCTACCACCTCTGGGCAACCTGTGACAGTGTTTCACCACCCTCACTGTGAAAAACTTCTTCCTTACATCTCGTCTAAATCTCCCCTCTTTGAGTTTAAAACTGTTACCGCTTGTCCTGTCACAACAGGTGCTGCTAAAAAGATTGTCCCAGTCTTTTTTATAGGTGCCCTTTAAGTAGTGCAAGGCCAGCACGCCTGTCTTTATCCCCACCGAGGAGACCCTCACGGGGAAGTTTTTAAAGTGTCTTTGACAGAAGTAACGTGTCTGTTGATGGAGTAACCAACAAGCAGTTGCTAAACCTGAACCAGAGTGAACGACCTTTCGCTTTGAAGCCCGGCTGGTGTAGGGCCCAAAGCCGCGGGAGGCGGGGGCGGCAGCGGGCGGCAGGGGGCGGCAGGGGGCGGCAGCGGGCGGCAGGGGGCGGCAGCGGGCGGCAGCGGGCGGCAGCGGGCAGCGCGAGCTGCTGTGCGCGCGCTCGCTCCTTGGGCAGCCGGCTGCGCTTGACTCACGCGCGGGCTGCCTTTATTCGTCTCAGTTGATAGGTGTTCGTACCAAGGACCGCTGCTCTGTAAGTGGTGGCCCTGCCCCTGAATAAAGCTGCTTTTTCTGTGTGTGTGTGTGTGTGTGTGCTGGCAGTTCTCATTAGAAGTGCTTGAAGCGCCGGACCTGGTTTGCCTGAACCACTTTGTGCGAGAGTTGGCCCACGTAGGTGGGGCAGGACGGTGTCCTCCGGTCAGGGAGCCGTAGTTACAGCGATTCGGATTTCACCTCCATCCTGGCACCACTCCCATGCCCTGGGGCTGCCTCCAAACCAGGGAAAGGTGCGTCCAGCCTGGGACGCCCCCCGCACCGCTCGAGGCTGCGGCGGGAGGTGAGAGCAGCGTGGCGCTGCGAGTGCCAGCTCCTGCCTGTGGGCTCCACAGAACGCACCGCTGTGCCCCGGGGCCGGGGGAACATCAGCTCTGAAAGCTGGGAGATAACTGCAAGGGGGGGATCTCGGGAGGGCCGACACCAACGACTGCCCTTTTGGCCGGCCCGAGGAAGAAGCCTGCAGCCGCCCGGAGCTCTGCCCGGGGAAGGGGCTTCCAGCGCTTTTCGGCTATTGCCCATGGGCGCTTGGCAGAACAAGATGGCTGCCCGACGCAGGGGCAGCAGGAGCGCTCCCGCTTCGGGGGCAGCGGGCAGGCGCTACGGGCGGTCGCGGGGAGCCCGTCCCGGGATGCCGAGCCGGGCCCGGGATGCCCCCTCAGCACCGGCCCGTTCTCCGCACCCCCGGCCTCGGGGAAGCCTCTGAGGGTGCGGGAACGGGGACATCTCCGCCAGGGGCAGAGCGCGGCTGCAGCTCGCCTCCTCCCAGCGCTCGGGGCAGGGCGCTGCCCGCCCCACCTGCCTGGCCGCCAAGCCCGAGAAGGGGTTAAAAGCCCGGGGCGGGTGATGTCAGTTCCTGCGCTTCTCGGGAGGGCTGGCTCTGATATTTGAGCCGGGCTCTCCCGCTCGAAGGGAACCGGAGAGAATGAGAAAGTGCTGAATGGGGCAGAAGCCGCGCCGGGCACCTGCCTGACACCGGGCGCCGCACATCCGCCCGCGGCCAAGGGCCGGCCCCGCCGCGCTCCCCGCGGCCGCGCCGGGTCGGGAACCTCTGGACGCCGCCGGCTGCGCCTGTCACCGCCCGGCTCCGCTCCGCTCCGCCGGGGAGAGACCTCCCCCGCCGGCTAAGGTGAGCGGGGCGGCCCGGGCCGCCTCCTCGCTGCAGGGGAGGTGTCCGCCGGCTGCGAACCCGCGGGTGGGGAGAGGGCGGCCGGGGGCTGCGGAGGGCTGGTCGGTGCAGGGGTGGCTGCCGCAGCCTTCCTTGCTCGAGCTTTTCCTTCTTCGGGGTGACGGCAAGGGGACTGGCGGGAGAATTCTGGGGGTGATGTTGTGTCATCTCGGTTAATTGAGGTTTGCTGTTTGAAAGAAATAGGTTTCTCTTTGGGTCTGGGACTTCGGTCCCTGAAGTTGCGTGGAGGATGTTGGGGGAGGAACGGCCACACGAGGGGAAAAATGCAGCCCGAGAGTAAATAGGTTTTAAGCCTTGAGGTCTCTTCTGGCTTCCTGGTAAGGTGAGGTGTGCGATGCAAGAATGGCAAAACTGGGAGCCCACTTCCTGCCTTCTGGCACTTTTACTAGTCAATCCAACTGCACTGATGTGGAAGGATTATTATTATTATTATTAGTGGTGGTGGTGTTGTTGCTATTATTTTTCCTCTTGTCTCTTTCCAAGCCTTGCCCTGCCCACAGCTTGTCGCATTATCACATTATTTTTCCCCCATACTCTGCACATCCCAGGCCGCATTTGTGAACAGAAAGTGACTGTGGCTGAACAATTCCAGCGGCCTTAGGGTTGAAAAGCTGGAGCGTGAAACTGGTTACGAAGTGGAAAATGAGGTGGCTGGAGACAGGGAGTTGATTAATAGTACAGGGTTTCCACAGTGAATTTTGACCGTTCCACATATTGCTGACCTGCTTGGTGTTGATGCAGCAATGTGGGAGGAAATCTTTTTCTCTCTTCATTGGTTACATTTATTACATTACTACTAATTCCTTTTGTAGTAAGGTAGGTGAAAGTTAGACCAGTAATAAGCTTTGGTGTTCGTGCAAGGTCTGGTGCATCTTACTGGCAGGTGCTAAGAACTGCTCTCCTTCTGTGATGACTGAATTACAGCCTGGGGAAAAATGCTTCCTGAGCTGAGGAGACACTCACACTTGAAATACGGAAATACTGTTTCACTTTTCTGCATTGTTTGCACTGAAAGAAAAAAGCTGAAAACACTTTACTTTCATTTATATCTGCAACTGAGAGTCTTCACCTTGATTAATTGCTTTTTATTCTCAGAAGGCTTTTCAGGGGGAAATATATAAAGTCTCTGAAGTGTTCTGAATTTTAGTTTGGATCCACCAACAGCTGATGCTGGTCTAAAAACAAAACCACCCCAAACAACCCATGACTTTCTGGTATAAATTTTAGCTTCATCAGAGTTTCAACTGGATATGGGCACCCCAAGTAAAATACATTTATCATTTAGGGTCAGAACTGTCTCCAGTGTTTATTGAAACTTACGGATGCAGTCAAAACTAGAAGTCACATATCTGCATTTAGCAGTTGTTTCAGTCATTTTTTTCTTGCCACTAGGTTCTAAAGGCTTTGTAGCTCCCATTACCTTCACTGGAAGTTGTTTCATACGTAACAGTGAAAATCCATCTGCTCTTTAAGAAGCATCTGTATGAATTTAAGAATAAAATTTTTTAAAATCTCAGCTTGTTTGAACAAAGTGGCTGCCTCCTATTTTCCAGGTTCCTAAAGTAAGAATATGGCACCTGAAAGTATCCTATTCCCATCTTCTTTATATGCCAAAGGGAAAAAATAACCAGTTTCATATAACCATATGAATCCTTTATCTGATACGAAAAGGACTAATATGTGGGGGAGGAGGGAAATCAATGAACTTAATGGATTGAGATGGCTAACAATTACAAAACAAAAAAAAAGGGGTGGTGGTTTGGTGTGTGGCATGTAAAATGGCAAGTCCACTAGCAAGGATTTAAAGTCCGTCTGTCAAAATACAGTTGATATTGTAACTGAAAGTACAGACTAACTCCTTATGTTTAGGAGAATGGAGGAGAGGGAGTGATGCATTTAATAGTAAATGAGAAGTCAGAATGAATTTGAGGTTGGAAATAAAGTTGTTATTTAGGGGTAAATGTGAGACAGTGCTATACTGTCTTTCTCTGAAAGAGGGTAAGGTTTTTGCTAGAGAGAGGAAAAGCTGTAATTCTAATCTCTGGCCTTCAGAAATCATTTGATGACACATGGGGAAGTTATTAGCCTAAGTGGAGGAGACAGGGATTAATAGAGGTATAATAAAATAGAAAAAGAAATGACAAAAGAGAATGTGATAATACTGTGCTGAGGAGGGGCTGTTAGAGGGAGGTATTTTACTGGAAGAGTTGACTGACCCAAGGGATTAATAAGGGTGGGATAAACTCTAATGACACAAAGTAAAATCACACATTAGAAGGAGTAATGAAGTGGGCATGAAATCTGGGAGAGCACTAGTTAGAAACACAAGGAAGAAAAGACCTGGATGTACTAATCAATTGCTGGATAAGCATGGGCCTGTTAAATTTTGCCGTGGTTTATTGTACAGAGATTCTGGCACAGACAGGTGCTTTATTGACCAGTTCCAGTATCATTGTAATGCCCCCCACCCTGCACTCTCAAGTCTGGCATTTGCAAAGGCAAAGCCAGCTGATACTCCTCTGCCTTAATTGTGATGGCACATCTGTGAATCATAGAGTGGGGTGGAAGGCACCTTTCAAGGCCATCCAGTCCATCCCCCTGCTGTGAGCAGAGACATCTTCAATGAGAGCAGGTTGTTCAGAGCCCCATCCAACCTGACCTGGAATGTTGCCAGGGATGGGGCATCTACCACTTCTCTGGGCAACCTGTTCCAGCGCTTCACCACCCTCACTGTAAAAAATTTCTTCTTTATATCTAGTCTAAATCTCCCTCTTTTAGTTTAAAACCATTATCCCTTGTCCTGTTGCAACAGACCCTGCTAAAGAGATTGTTCCCATTTTTCTCATAGGCCCCCTTTAAGTACTTAAGGGTCACAGTAAGGTCTCCTCAGAGCCTTCTCTTCTCTAGGCTGAACAACTCTCTCAACCTGTCCTCACAGCAGAGGGATTCCAGCCCCTTGATTATTTTTGTGGTTCTCCTCTGGACCCACTACAACAGGTGCCTGTCTGTCTTGTGTAATGTGACTGGAAAAAAGACAAATGCGATCAGGTGAGGTATTCCCTGGGAGAGCGGAAAGTACTCAATGCCTTTACAGAAGGTTTTGGTGAGTCTGCATGCTGCCTTTCAGAGGTGGTTGTGGTCACCCATGCATGTGAATGGGAATGGGAAAGATAAAACCCATTTCTTTCATATACGTGCACTGAAGCTGGAACAGGTGCAGAGGAAGGGTGGAGAGAGCTTTTCTTAGGAGGCTAAAAGAGACCCTTATCTCTTAGCCTTGCAAAATGAGGTCTTTAAGGAGAAGCTTTTGATATCTATAAATATACCAAGGGGTAAATGTGAGGGAAGGAAAAAACTATCTAAGATGAAGGACAGTAATATACAAGAATGAACAGCTACAAACTTGTTATGATCATATTTATGCTGGTAATTAGAAGGCAGCTAATTAGAGGGGTGAGGTTCTAGAACAACAGGAGTAATGGGAGCAAAACTGTGCCTGAATGGTTCTGAGGAAAGGCTGTGTTCATTTACGAAAGGGAATGTGTGATACAGTTGTTTACAGCGAGAACGAACAAGAATTAATGATTCAGGATATCCTAGTCTTAGATTTTTCTGTTTGGAATGAGATATTTTAGTTCAAACAGAACTGATGGGCTACCCGAAGAAATTACTTTTGCTCTGGCATAAGCTGTGTGGTAGATCAGATTCATTTTACTTTGTGCTATTAGAGTTTATCTCTCATTCATTCATTCATATGTCCTCTTTGGACTTTATGAATAAAGACTAAAATCTTTTCATACGTGAATGAAATAAAACAGATTTTTTCTGGAGAGATGAATCATTATGTCCAGGACAGAGTTAGATGTAAACAAACATGGTGGTGTAGGATCCTTCCGTGACTTAGTGCACTCTTTTACCTTGAGAAGGGCTGATAGCACTACCTTAGAGAGAAACCCTACAGTGTTGTGAAGTATGCCAAAGATAACCTGGTTAAATGCCTGGCAAGGAGCTTGTGCTAGAGATTATGTGGCTGGGCTGTGGAAAAAGATAGCCTGTAAGTGTGCTGCCTGTAGAATACTGGTCTTCCTTCCTAGCACAGAGTTTTTTCAGTGATGCAGTAACAGACATAAGTGTACATTTTCCTTCCTTTTCTTAAGTCTACCTTCTGACCTGGAATATATTTCACAAATCATTGGGAAGGCAGGCAACTCACTGCTTGGAAAACTTACTATTACTGGACAAATTAACCTGTATATAAAATAACTCACAGGTAATGTTTGTGGCTAAAGAGTATAAAGTATGTTTTTCTTAACTCGGAACAACAGGGATGTAGCTGGATAGAGTGGCTTGCTGTGTTGTGTATACTTACACTATTCTGTATACTCAGGGTAATTTGCATCTCAAGTCTCTTACATGTAAAATATGAGCCAGGTGTCCTGGCAAGTGGGTACAACAAGGACAACTTAGGCTTTCCCACCCTTCAAAGGAAGATGTAAAGGCAATGAAGCTGAGTGACTTCACTGCTGTCTCCGAAATCTTAGTCTGTTACTTTGGTCCCAGTTCAGGGAAGTGCAGAGTTTCTCTGTGAGCAGGTGAGAAGTTCCATTAATAAGTATGGATTTCAGTGTGTTGATGAAGCTGATGAACTAGTAACTGTTCTGGCTTTGTAAATATTTGTAGTGTAGTACAGCTATCTTCTGGACTGCAAACACTGAGTTGATATTATAAATCTTTTTGTGAGTGTTCGCAAATGCCTGAATTTGATTAAGGACATGTTACCTACATTTTACATTTCAGGCAGTTTGTGCTCATTGCAAAAGATATGGAAAATGTCTAAACAGTTACCGAGTGAGAACACAAAACAACTTCAAAAGCCACAGCTTTTTCCACTTTGAGGAGTTGTGTATATGTCTTGATGACCACAAGGACTTTGGTAGGCTGGCATGTTTTGTCTTCAGCCCTAGCACATTCCTGGCTGGGATCTCTTATGTTTTAACAGAGCTATCGTTTAGATATTGTCCTCCAGCTACTCTGCTGCTCTTACTGTGGACTGACTGTATCAAATAGGTAGGGATTGGGAACATTGCTTCATACACCCCATCCTCTTAACACAGTCTAAGATAATGCACTGGTGCCCAAAATTCATACTGGGTGTGTGACCTGAGTTATGTTTAAGAGGTTATAATGACTTGAGAGTTTACAGCCATTCTGGTACAAAGGAGGCAGGAGTAAAAATAATCTATAGGTAGACGCTCAGCAAGGCTGTAAGGATAACAGTCAGGCTGTTTGTGGAATATACAGCATGATGCATTAGTAAATTATTTACTCACTCTAAAGGTAAATGTTTATTTGAATATTTATCTGTTATCCATTAAAAGAGTGACCTCTGGCAAAGGGCAATATCAATAACTTGGAGTACTACTGCTTCATCTTCTTGCAGAAGAAATGGACTTAGTTACCAGTCATATAAGATGGACCAAGGAACACTAGGCACAAGGGGTGAAAAGTTTACCTGTCTGAAATACTTTACTTGGTTTTTTTTTCTTTTTCTTCTTTCTCTTCTGTAGGATTTTTAGAGCACATCAGACGACATCCCCAACGGATGATTGACTTCACAATGGCAGAACTCACAGTGGAGAACGGCAGCTGTATGGACTGGCAAAAGCGATGCCTTGCACTGGAGTCCCAGCTGTTCAAATTCCGCTTGCAGGCAAGCAAGATCCGAGAGCTGTTAGCTGAAAAGGTGAGACACTGGTGGATTCTTCTACTTTGCACTGAGTTATGGCATGAAAGCAAAAAATCTCTAAATCCTGAGCTATCCAGTCAAATTGATACTTTCAGTGAGGATCTTGTCCTTGATTACAGTGTGTCATTGCACTCTGCTTGAGATACAGAGATGTGCCTGCCAGAGTGGTGTAAAGTGGTATTAGTGAAAAAGAGAAACTGACCTTGTTTAATGAAAAATCACCAGGTATTCAGACTTTACTGGAAAAAACACTGTACAAGCAAGATTCTGGATATCTAAAGTGACTGAGACAGCTGCCGAGCAAAGATGGGCATTTTGAGTAAGAACAGCAGGATTGTGGCTTGGCTGGCAATAGAGAAGTGTACAGGAGGGCAAATTATGCTGTAAGGTAAACCCTGTGCAGTCTTTAAACATGTACTGCATGAGTGGTAGACTAATGTTGTATATCCAGTCAAAACATTCTGAGGATACAGAAAAGCAGGACTGAGACACATTGAGGTTGGGGTGCTAGAAACTTGCACGGCATTTGTGGTTTTAGAGGCACGTCCTACTCATCTCTTTCAAGTGCTCTAAGTTAACTGCAGTTCTAGGGGACTGACAAAGGTTTGAGGGTTTGGTTTGGTTTTTTTGTTTGTTTTCATCGTGGTGTGGATTTGGAGTGTTTTTTCTTTACCTTAAATTGAGTTAGTTTCCCATTTGAATGAAAGCTTTTTCACTCACCTCTAGTTTGCATAAAATCCAAGTTTGTAGCTGCTGAGGGGTTCCTTCTCTGTTTCAAAATGTGGCATACATTATCACAGTGTAGACCAAGATTGCTCAGATACTCAATTAATATTGGAAAGTGAGAACAGTTTCTTTCAGTTTACTAATTAAGTTGGTATCTTTACAACTGACTGCAGTTTGCTTCAAATTATTTCAAGCTGTACCTGATGACATATGTTCAAAACTCACTTTTGCTCCATTTTGTATTATGTAACTTTTATGTATATATTCTTGTTTGTTGGTTTTGGATGTGAAAGCATCCACATGACATCTACTTCAGAGTGGAGTAGTTTTCAGCCCTGCTTTCACCGTCATTACATTTCCACTAATGCCATATACTGCGTGAGACATTCGTCCCACCCTTCATATTTTAAGAAATGATGCAATTCCAAACACCTTGTTCATCTTCTCAGGGTAGCTTCTGAGATGGACCTTAGTGATTACTTACCTTGGAAAACAATGACAGTGGTTGTGAAGTCCATTCAGATAAAGGCACATAAAAATCACATATAGATGTGGTGCAGGTCTGGTAAAGAGAAACAGTGCTCATGTACAACACTCTGTTTGCTGCATTACGGAATCTGTGGCCTCACGCTCTATTCATTTCTCCTTTGGGAAACTTCCTGACTACTCCCACGCAAAACAAAGAAACCCACCTATCAAACTTTCTTTTTGGAGAACAGACTTGCCAGAGATCTTCTGACTATCTCTTTAGTGAGGTTTGTGGGCCATGGCAGAGAATGAAATGTTCATGTGCTTCAGGGGGCTCCTCAAGGAAGGGGCCTGACTACCATTAATCCAGCCTTTTAGTTGATGTGATGTTCCCTTTGTTAAGATTAAGGAGCAGCTTGGTTCGGTGATCAGGTTACTCTGTAACTACGTCGTAGGGTTTACTTGACGGGTCAAAGAGCTAGCAGGCTTGCAATTCCCTGCTCTCAATGTCATGTGGGAAGGGGAGAGCCTCAGGGGCTGTGGGGCAGCTCTGGCAGGCTCTCCTGATGCAGGTGGACTTGAGGCACCAGAGCAGGCGCTCAGCACACAATGCTCGTGCCGAACGCTGCTGTTGGGAAGTGTTCTGTGCCTCAGGTTCCCGACTCCTCTGCAACAGCTTTCTCTGAGGTCCTCCTTTGCTCCTCTGCTGTCACCACAGGGCTCCCCAGCAGTCACAGCAGCTGGGACTCCTGTCCACACTGCATCTTTCTCCTCCTCAGCTGGGTGGTGATGCAAAGCTGGAGGAGGTGCATGCTTTATGCATAGTGATGCCAGCTCCAGAGAATTTTATCACAGATTATAGCACCTATGATTTACGGTTTCTTTCTTACAGTTGTATTTGCGAGAATGCAGAGATTCAGATTTATTTGAAAGAGAACTGCATTTTCAAAAAGATTTTTTTGGGGGGTTGAGGGAAAAGATCTTGAAAAATGTGAAGTGGGAACTATTTGAAGCTGTGTTGCCAACCTGTGGTGAGCATTGCCCCTGAGATCCTCTGATATGGTTTGTAGCAATAGGAGAATTTAAAAAAAAAAAAAAAAATTTCAAAGTGGTTTTGCTAGTGAAAGTGAACAATGTTAACAATGGTGTTATACTTGCTCACCAGCTAGGTTGTCTCAGTGTCTGGAAGCTACTGATCACAAGGCTTGGAAACCTGATCCCCTATATTTTAAATTAGTCTCCATAACAATTTTTTTTTTAAGGCAGGTTTTACTATTTTAGCTCACAAAAAATCCCCAGCCACACATGCCTGGTATTGGTAGTACAATGTGCACTAATAGTTTAAATACTTAAATTTTTAAAATCCGCTTAGATTGAATAATCTAGATCATTGTTCAGAACATGAGGAATTTAAAACCCAATGGTTTAACTGCCAGTGCCCTAGTTCACATGGTGTGAACTTCCACTTTGGTAGCCTGGTCTGAGCTATTGAGAAGTGCCTCCCCAGCTGTGCACAGCCTGGCATCTGGTCAGTGTGGCAGAGACAACCCAGCCCCTGGCCTCCCAGACAAAGCTTTGCCATCCTGCTGGACCTTCACAGGGCACAAGACCCCTGGGTCCTGCCTTGTTGTGGAGGACATCAGCAGGGATCTGATCTCTTTGGAAACAGGCAGTTGTTTCCACTCTGACATCCTTGTACACACACAAAGAAAGGGATACTCCTCTGTTGGTGAGCGGCATAGCAGGCTGTTGCCTTGGCAGCAAGATGACCTGGTTAGGAGCGAGCTCTGGAAGAGAACAACAGGAGAAAAATGAGGATGAGACATGCAGGAATTTTCTTTGCTCAATTTTATTTAGCATGTTCCGAGCCATCAAGAGAGGGAAAGCCTATGTGAATGGTTGATAGAAGATCTTTTGCAGCTTTTCGGAGAGCCATCTGGATAGCTTTTAACCTGCTCCTGCCTCACTTCAATAAACAAGGAACATTTAGAAAAAGCCTCTTTTGTCTCATACAAGCATGGCTATACAACTGGGCCTCTTTCTCTACATACAAGCTGTCTGGGCTTATGCCTGGGAGAAGAGTTACTTGAATTTGGCTTGGTTGCTACTTTTTTTTTTTTATGTGACCTGGATCAAGTTGCTTAGTAGCATTTGTCAAATTATAAAGCATTTTGAATGAAAGGACCCATGTAAATAGCAAGAATTATTATTAATTCATTGAGAGATTTGAAAGAGCCTTACAAGAATGGATGTATTAAATTTGCACGTGCTCCAGTGAGATGGCTGACACTGAGGATGGGTGAAGTAATCATCTTGGGTACATAAGAAACACAGCAGTTATTTAACAGTTCATAGTAGGACAATCCAACAGCATAGTACAGGAAGTTAAGAAAAGTACAAGTTCATTTAAGGCTATGGAGGGGATTAGGGTGATGAAAGTAATTGATTTGACTGGAACATATCCAGGTCACCCTGCTTGTAAAAGAAGCTTCATAACTTTTTAGTGATCAGCGATGGTCCAATATACATTCTCTGCCCCAGTCAGGATCCAGGACTGTTAGCAATGCAAAGCAAGCTGTCATGAGGCAGTGGCAACAAGGAGATTTTCAGTCAGAACAGTGCCATCTTAAAATAACTTGAGGCTTTCATGGAGATTGCCCACCTTGTGGAGTATACAATTATTAGTCTAAGAGGATAGCTTTTGGGTAAAGGTCCAGAGATTAATCTAAAATCTGTCCTGTGAATGTAGACCCTGTCAGTTCATCAGAAAACTAGCAGGGGCCTTTGACTCTGAAGCTTTGTTTCACAAGGTGGGTTATGTCTCCAGTTAGCATCTGTCCTTCACTGGGATATTTTGCTGCTATCTGTCTGTGATGATAACTGTCCAGAGACAATAGATTAATGGATGGGTAGCTCACTGTTCTGAACAGACACAGGCTTATGTCATAACCCAGACCACTCTTGTTGGTGTTAGACTGCTATGAGCGCAGTCTCTACCAAGACTCTGAGAGTGGGTCTTCAGTCAGAGCAGCTTTGACTCTCTGCAGTCTTCTGTGGCATTTCTCTATTTGTCCACTGAAGAAGTGTTCTTCATTAGGATATTAAGCTCCATAGACTGTGATGTCCTTGATTGCTCCACAAAATTCAAACCTGAGAGATATCATGCTAAATGTGTCACTTTCTGCTCTTCATGGTTTGAATTTGTCATGGCATAACTTTTTTAGTTATATGGTGATTGAAGTGTCTACATACATGTACCTTTCTGACCTGGGTTGGGACAATCCCAAGCACAAATACAGTCTGGGCAGAGTATGGATTGAAAGCAGTCCTGAGGAGAAAGACTTGGGGGTGCTGGTTCACGAGAAGCGCAGCATGAGCCAACAATGTGCAAGTGCAACCCAGGAAGCCAAATGTATTCTGGGATGCATCAAAAGCAGCGTGGCCAGCAGGTTGAGGGAGATGATTCTCCCCCTCTACTCCACTCTTGTGAGACCCCACCTGGAGTACTGCATCCAGCTCTGGAGCCCCCAGTACATGTTGGAGGGTCCAGAGAAGGGCCACAAAGAGGACCGGAAGGCTGGCACACTTCCCCTGTGAGGACAGGCTGAAAGAGTTGGGGTTGTTCAGCCTGGAAAGGAGAAGACTCTGGGGACACTTTACTGCAGCCTTCCAGTATCTGAAGGGGGCCTACAAGAAAGCTGGAGTGGAACTTTTTTCAAGGGCTTGTAGTGATAGGATGAGGGATAATGTCTTCAAACTGGAAGAGAGTAGATTTAGACTAGAAATTAGGAAGAAGTTCCTCACTGTGAGGGTGGTGAGACATTGGAACAGGGAAGTTGTGGATGTTCTATCACTGGATGTGTTCAAGACCTGGTTCGATGCAGCTTTGCACAGCCTGGTCTAGTGGGAGGTGTCCCTGCCCATGGTAGAGGCTTGGAACTAGATGATCTTTAGGTCCTTTCCAACCCAAACCATACTGTGATCTGTTTGTCAATAGGTGTTGGTCTGCTTTGAAGATCAATGTGTATGTATGAAAAGGAGAGTTGTCCTGTTGCCATCTGAAGGAAGGGAGATGGAAACAGAGGAATGGTGTCATCTCCATTCTGGATGATCCCAACCCAAGAGGAATAAGTCCCATTTTCAGAAGTATTGGTTTGGTTGTCATAGTGACCAACCTGAATACTTGGCTCCTGTGCTTTATCAAGAATCATAAAATGCATTGGAGAGAAAAGGAGCTCAGTTCCCCTTATAGTTTGCTTTCTGCTGGAAGTATGATTCTTTTAATCTTCTGAAGCTGCTTCTATGTTATTCTTTCATTAGTAAAACACAAGGTAATGCTGGAAACTGTGAAGCATTCCTCTAATTTTGCAGCTTAGTGGATGAAATTTAATGTCACTGGGTTCGTATTACCAGGCTTAAATATGAAACTCATCAAAGCAGGGCAGGTGGTGGAAGATGACTTGCAAGCACTCAATGAGATCCTTTGTTGCTATTAAGAAAAAAAAAAAGTGTTGTTAGAAGAACTCCAGGTACCTCTGGATTTCACTGAGAATGAGCTGATGTACATACATTTAGAATGAAATTCTATTCAGTGTCCTTTGACTTCAATAGCAGCAATACTTGGATAAAAAAACCACAGAACTGTCAGTTTGCAAAGCTCTTTAAAATGAAAAGAAGCATAGGAAAGTTAGTATCATTGTTAATCTTGTCAGTTTTGAGCCTGTGATTCTTTTGAAGCCAAAGCAAAATATTCAGTGGTTATAATGTGTCATTGTGGAGAACCTGCTGTGGGTTTTCCAAGATGCATTCATTTTTATTTACTATTGTGCATAAGTCCTGGCTGAAATAAAACCAGGAAAGAATGGCGTGCTGTAGACAGGCTCCTTGCAGGGACAACCCAAAGTGTGTAAATTGTAAAGACAGGGTCAAGGCTTTGGGACTATTCCCTTGACCCGTGTAATGAATGATGAAGCTCACTAATGAGAAAACAGTTCCGGTAAATTCAAAGTAGGGCAGAAGACTGGAAAAGGTCAAAGGCTTTTTTTTTTTTTCTTTTTCTCCCTTGGTCAAAGCTGTCCAATTAACCCAAAAGATGCCAAAGTTCTGTAGACTTGCACAAGAAGTGGAAGATTCTTGAGTAAAATGGGTGAATTTCCAGGTGATGTTAATTTATTTTCTTTCTCTACCCCCTCTCCCCTCCTTCTTTTCTGTCTCTGAAGATGCAGGAATTGGAACAGAGAGTGATAGAAGCAGAGCAAAGAGCTGAGGATGCAGAGAAACAGGTAAGAGATTCTATCATACAAGCCCAGAATTAACTTATTCTAAACTCCCTCTAGACTGTTATACAGACAACACCCTACAGTGCTGTGCTTTGCTAGGGAAACATTGATTTACAGTGGTGAACGGATTTTCCGGTCTACTTCCCAGTCTTTGAGCCTGAGCTGTGAAGAGGTGCTAAAATAGGCTCAACCCAGAGTGAAAACCAGCACCTTGTATCTGTCTCTCAGTTTCACAGTCTTTACCCCTTCATCCATGATAGGCATGCTTGGTCATGGAAAAGGAAGGGGGTGTTGTACCTCAGGATTGAAGTGCAGAGATAGAACTGCCTGGCAAGCACTCAGAAAACAAATACTTAAGAGTACTGGTAAGGACTTGTCTACAAGGAGAGAAGGTCCTGAAAAAGAAGTCAGGGTGTGTCTCCAAAATCTATCAGTTGTTTTGGATTTTCTTTTTAGTAACTACTTCTCTGGTTCAGAAACCCACAGAGGAAAGCAGTAAGAGCTGGATTCATTGCATATTACTATAACAATCTAAAAATTAGGCACATTGTCTAAGCTAGTCCTTCTGTGCTTCTTGAATAATGGGAAGGGAGGAGGGACATGGAAAGGGAGAGAGAGAGGGACTCCAACTTGTGAACAAGCCATAAAGATGTGAACGAGCCATAGAGAATAATGGACCTTTGGGATGCAGACTGTTGTACAGTCTGTGCTGTAAGGAGTATTACAAAAACAAAGGACTGTGAAGGGGCAGATGATCTGAGCTCCTACATCACTGCAGAAGGGATGGTTTGTAGTGAACCAGTTCCCTCCAGCTGGACAAGAATTGCAGGACTGAGAATCGAGTCAGATTAAAGCACCGAACTAAAAGCCATGCAAGATAGCCAAGAATGGCTGTCAGAGATGACTTCAGTAGTAAAGGACTGTATAGGCAGTAATGTAAGCACTGGGAAACATTGCCTAGGAATCAAGAACTTGAAGTACCGGGTAAGGTGTTCTGTCTATAGAATGTACTATTCCATGCCAGTTTGATACTGACATGAAGATATTTTTTCCTTTTTCTTTCTGAGTAGCTTAAATATAGGAAAGATGCTGTGTCCAGTTGCCATGCTATTGGCCTCTATACTAGCTAGCAACTGCCAGCCAAGAACAATAGTTGTTCTTGAGGGTGGTATCAGTAAGTCCACACCCAACCAAGACAGACAAAGGTAACATTGTCACTTTGACAGCACCAGAAGAAAATACAATTATTGCTGCAGGCCAGTGAAGGAAGTTTCATGCTAGCAGACACCTGAATGACGGGAGCAGAGTGTCCATGATATGGTAAGATGCAGTGACAGCAAGGGAACAGGTAAAGAACAACTCAAATTCAGGTCAGAGAATGGGCAAGAAAGAGAGAGCTTGGCTGGGAAAGTAGGAGAAATGAGGCTTGCCTTCACTCTCCTGCCACCAGCAGTTCTGCAGCCGTGTGTTGGCAGGTCCTAAAGGGGAGGACTAGTGACCCTCAAAGTTTGCCTTTCCAGCAGCCTTATCCACATCCAGAGCTAAGTGTTCCTAGAGAAATACTTCATTTCTGCCTGATGACCTGAAGAAGTGACAGCATAGGAGTAGGACCATTCCCTTCCACTAACAAGTATATTCGCCATGGATGAAAAGCAGCTGACAAATGAGGTCTCCACATCAAGTGCAAAATCCCTTGTTATCTTTCTCTCCAGGAGTCTGGGGGGTTGGATTTGTTAATTCAATGGGCTCCCTGTAGCTGCCAACCTCAATTAAGGAAATCACATGTTTTCAGTCCCCTCTCTGAGCCTCTAGTACAGAGTCAGCATTTGGGCATCAGACAGAAAGGAGGGGCCATTTCTTTTTACTATAATCACCCTAAACTCTAATGAAAACACATCCGACTCAGCAGGCTTAGTTTTCTGGCTTGTCTGTTGGGTGCCTACCTTTCTGGTTCAGTATGAGGAAGAGGCATTTTGCTCCTCTGCCTAATGCAGGCAGACAGGAGGACAAAACACAGCTTCTGCAAGTATGAAGTGTAGGCTGATCAACAGAGCATGAGTAACTCTCCTGCACGGACTGTGTGCTCAGATCATTGCCTGCATTCTGCCCTCCTGGTTCCAAACTCATGCTCAATTAATGGTATTTGGATTGGGTTTCTTTGCAGATTTAGTCTCTCTGGTATATGTTGGAACCGGGTATTTTCCCATCATCAAATGCTGCAATTAGCAGGCTTGAGTTGACGGAATTCTGTTCACCTTTAGAAATGAAGTCTTACAATCCTTTGCAATAGGATGAGGTAATGGTAAAACAGACTGGCATATCAAGAGGCTTTGAAGGTTTTGAAGAAAGCAAACAATTTTTAAAAGATTGCTAAAAACCTGAAAGGCTTCAGCAGCAGCTAGATTTTGTGCATTGAAATTTTGTAGTGAAGAAGCATTACACCGCTGCTTCTCCTGCTGCAGTGAAGTCTTGGCACTGGCAGGAGCTCAAAGATAGGCAAAACTTCTGAAACATCTAACATGATAACTCCTTAGCTGGTCTGGAGAAAACACTTGTCAAAAAGCTGAAAGTTTCCAAAATATTATCTAAGCTGGGGATAGGAGGAGGAAGGAACTCCATAGGACATTTTCCTATGGAAGTCTTGATCTGAAGCAAATGGCCAGGGCTTTGTGGTGTACACCTTGGCAGTGAATGAGGTAAAAAGCTGACCATGCTATTGCAAAGGAGGAAAGTGTGGTATACCTTCCCCATATGTCTATGAGACTATAGTGCCTGTACAGTCTCTTTGACTAATAGCATGCAAAAATTTCATAATCCATAATGTATTTATCTGTTCATGGTTCAGTTTGCATCTATTACTGCTTCAGTATTACAAATGAATGGACGATATTCTTTTAACAAATGTGGATATACGCAAAGTGTGACCTGAAGTGTAGGTTTTGTTGGTTTTTTCCTTTCCCGCCTTCAAAAATATGAAACCCACAAACAGTTTCAGTTTAGATCTTACCACTGAACAGGCAGTTCTTTCATTTACATTATTTTGGGGTTTTTTTTATCCCTCTGATTGTCATTACAGGTTAGAGTTATGGAAGAGAAGATGAAACTAGCCAATGTGAAGACTAGTGAATCAGACAGCACTCTGCACAGGAAATACCAGGAACTGATGGGCACAGTGCAAGGAAAGGAAGATCTGATCAACAGATTGGAGACACAGCTAGCAAAACAGGTAAAGATATTTTCTGCAGGGAGACCTGTAGCTTTCATGAGTTGGAGAGATTCTGTAAGGTATGTTTCAAAGGTACAGATTATGTCTCCATCACATATTAGCCCCTCAGTTGCCTTCAGATCAGTTGGAAAATGATACCCTAGGCAGTGCAGGATCCTCCTCTTACAGGAGATTGGTCAATGTCCTTAAAGGACTGCCTCATGTTAGTGTTGAGACACTGAATTTTAATGCTAGTGTGTGGTCACAGTATTTCTCTGGCTTCCTAGCATATAGATTGCTCAGCAAAATTGTTGCATGGACCGTCTCTGACCTGGCATATGCTGCTTCTTGGGATGGGACTTTTCTCAGTCTTCAGCAGTCCTTTACCATAGGTCATCTTTTGTTAGATGTCCTCATTATAAAAGAGCAGCTGTTTCCTGGTAGGGATAGTTCTTAGTCTCTTCTATTCTCAGCTGGTGGAAGGAAGGAGCTACATCTATGTATTTTGACTCTGGTGAAGCCCTTGTCCTGTGGTCTTTATAAAACGAGGAATGGTATTATTACATGTTGCTAAGTAAATTATGTTTAAATGGAAGCAGCTTATTAGAACTTTACACAAAAACTATTTTGCCATTTGAGTTAATTTTACATTTAACTAATTGACACCTATTTCAAGGGCAAAACAATTGGTAAACTATCTGAATTTACTCAGACCAAATGTAGTGTGGAGGTCAGGCATCAGGCCTTTGTGGTACTCTGGGTTTCAGGGCCCTTCCCCAGGCCAGCTTGCTCAGGCAGAATGTAGGTGAAGTTTCTGCATTTTGGAGGATAAGGGTGTTCAGAAGGAGCTACAGCAGTGACCAAAGTCTGGAAGCAGCTTTTCCAATCAAAGATGGAAGAATTTACGATTTACCCAAAAATGCAAGGTGTGATTTGCTTAAAATCACCAAACACAAGTAGGAAAAATATTCTATTAATAGAAATCTTTTTATTCTAGCAACAAGAGGCAAAATGAGTTTCTAGAAATGAAAGCCAAGAAACGTTTGTTATCAGGGTCACCAGTTTAGTTTCAGAAAGGGATGGAATGGTAGCAGCACTGTAAGGTCACTAAGGGCTCCTGTAAGGCATCCTATTTGTTTTCACTGGGGTGGGGAGAGCTGTGTAGTTCGGAGCATTAATTGAGAGAACACTGAGGTCATGTCTGGACCACACAATAGCATGGGACACAAAGAATCTCTAGCTGCTTCTGGATCTTAAAGTACAATAATTACATCTACGGGTGCTGTGCCTGAGTGGGTTGGTTCTGCGTAGAGGCACAGTTTACTGATCTCTGTGACAACACTGTGGTCATATCACTGTTCTACTTTAAGACCCTAAATAAAGTCTTGGCATTGCACTTCACCCTGTAGCAAAGCAATACTATGAATCTCTTGCCCTTTGACTGCTGACCTGAGACATGTCCAGGTCACTAGGCATTCAAAGGCATTGCCCATGTGATGGATGTTCAGAGGACAACAGTAGATCCACTACATGTGCCAGATCATTTCAGACCAGTAGGCATGTCTGATATTCTGACTCCAGCAAGGCTGGTCCCTGATGATTAGGAGCACACACAGCCATATTCAAGGAGAAAAAAACGAAATAAATCCTCCTCTTGAAGCATCAGATTTGATTACTTTTATTTCATTACATCCAACTACAAATGTTCCTGCTACCCATAATGTTGCCAAGATCTATTTTAAAGTCAGCAAACATCCAACTAAAAGTTTTTAAATGAATAGCATGCAGTGATTAAAAGCAACATGAGGATGTGGGGCGTTTCCTACAGTCTGCTGTGTATTTATGTGGTATTCATGAAACGAACTTGCACTCTTCAGTGTGAAAAACAAAAAACGAGCAGGCAGGAAGCACTGACATTTTTATTATCATAATTACTGGTATTCACATCAGAAAAAGAAATCTGTTAGAAAATCCAGGAGCTGCTAGTAGAAGGTATTACCTTTGTCCATTTAATTAGAGAAACAGGGCTGAATGTGAAATGCAGAGTGTATTCACCCTCCTTCCCTTGCTACTGGAACTGATTTCTCCTTGTAGTTGTTTAAATCATTACGTAGATAGGAGACTTTTCAGTGACATTGCTTCGATGAGGCCACACAGGAGATGAACAGAAGGCTTCAGGTAACTGTAGTATCAATTCAGGGTCTTTCAAACAAAATTCCCAGAAAAGAAAAAGAACACAAACCACAGCTGAGAAAACACAGCTGCAAAAATGATGTTGTAGCAATATTGCCCAAGCAGATATTCGGGGGAAAAATATCAATTATGAAAATGAACAGTATTCCCCTAACAAGTTTGGGTGGAGTAGAACATGTTTTAATGGATATATAAACATAGAACCCCTTACACCATCTCAAAGCCTCCCAGCAGGTATTAGCATTTCAAGGTCAGGTTGGAGCTTTTTTATACCGAGTCTATCTTTTTTTTTTTTCATCTTTTAAATTCCTCGATGGGAATATTGTGTGCATGTGTTTAAATATGCTGCTGGTCTTAGTTTCCAGCTCATTCCCCTTTAAAGCCTATACTCTACACTTGTGCTTGCAGCAATTAAATCCCTTTTGCTTGGAATTATTGCAGTGTTTTATAAATCACTTACAGGCACTGCTTAACTCTTATTAACTTCAGCCAACAACATGTGTGTGTAGGCTGGGGGAACGCTACAGATGCTCAACAACAAATAGCAACATTGCTAAACCATCTAAAACAAGAAAAGTTTCAAACTGTAGTCAAAAGAAACTGTGGCAGCTGGTCAGTCATTACTTGAGCTGAATTTTACTGTTCGGTGACAAACTCTTGAAACAACCCTCTGAACTGGACTCCAGGGACCATGCAAGACAACTAGAGCTTGATTTTCCAGACACCAGCTAAATAATAATACCCAAATTGCAATCTTTAATCTTTCATCTGGAATGGGAGCTTCGATGTTTAAGTCACTCCTGATGCAGTAACTTACTGAGAACAAACACTTGGTTGTACTCTCCTAATAGATCTGATCTTTTTTTGGCACAGAAACAGTTGCGGACTGAGGAAGCCAAAATTGTTCAAGAGAAAGCCGCCAAGATCAAAGAGTGGGTAACATTTAAGCTGAGAGAGGTGGGTCTTTAGCTTGCTACTGGTTTTCAAGGCCTATGAGTAGATACAGTGGTTGTGCTGACAGTGGGCTCCTATGTATGTCCTGTCTGAGGACGGTCAGTCTCCCAAAGAGGCTTTCTGCTTGTGTGTCCCTACACATACTCAGTTGCAGAACTAGGGTTGTCCCTCTTACTTTGGGCAAACTAGAAATGACTGTGAAATCATTAATGCCCAAAAGCAGTCTCTAAAGAAGATTTACTAGTCAGAAGTGGCTTTCCCCTAGCTTTCCTCTAGATCCCCCTTTTTTCTCTGGTTGCAGTTTCTGTCTCTTTTTTTTTTTTTCCTGGCAAAGCAGCTGTGACACAAACATGTGTCCTTTGCTCTTCCTTGTCGTCTCTGACTAATGCTGTTTTCCTACTACCCAGCTTTTTCTCATGTCTAATGTCTCTCTCCTATCCATCCTGTGGACTTATGCCTCTATCTTTGCCTAACTCAATACCTTCTAGAAAAACTAAGAAGGTAACAATGACTTCTTAGCAAACTAAGAAGTCAGCATGCAGTTTTGAAGATGCAGTAATAGTTTTCAACAGCTAGTGGGGCTATCTGGTCTTTCCCTTTTATTCCAAGTTTTAAAGCCATGTATTTCCCAGTTTATGCCAGAAAAGGAATTTGTTTGAGTTGGAAGAAGCAGTCTTTGTTGGCGTTAATTATGTTACAACATGACTTTGTAATCTCATTAGATTGCCTAGATAATTCACCAGTTTGCTGTGCTGCTTCTCTTACATTTTCCTATATGAGATAACTTTATAAGGTGCATCTACATTACTGACTGGTGCAGCACAAAGGAGGAAGCCCAGAGATTGACTTGCTGTGACCTGCTGTGAATCCAGGAACATTCATTCACTCTTTATCTTCACTGGCAACAAAATTTGTGCCAGATTCTGATCCTAGGTGCATACCATGCACAAGGGGACCACTGCCAACTGAAGGACTTTGTGTCTGTGTTGCAAATGGGTTGCTCTAGACAGCACCAGGGGTGCAATTTCAATGTTGATTCCATCAAGAGGGAAGCCTCTTTAGGTGCACCATTGCTGCATTTAAGAATATATGCTGCAACACTTCAAGCAGAGATGCAAATTTGCAAAGAATGACTCATGCACTAATTTTAAATGTAAATGCACCATTAATCTTGGTCCCCTAGATCAAGGGGATCTCCTTTTACCACATACATAGTGAGAGGGGAAAAATGCTTCTCTCGGGTAACAGCTTTTTTGATTGTGTCCTTTGACAGTTGTTACAAGAGTAAATTATGTACAATAGCAGGGAAAGAAATTAAAAGACCTATATGAGAAGGGCAAATAGTATATACAGAGGCTATTTGAGAAAGCACAGCAGTGTTGAAGTAGGTTGTCCAGTGCAGCTGCTGAGTAGAAGGATTTCAGAGTGACTGGTAGACTCACATACCTTTTTTCCTTTTCCTGTTAAGACACTTTAATGTAATAAAGATGAAACCATGTTCTGTGTAGCGGAACACACGCACACAGAGTTTTGCATTATTTTTCAGTTTTTATTATTGTTGTTTCATAGCTTGAGCTAGAAAATTACCACCTGAAAAACTGTAATCAGAGGCTGACGGAGCAAATTGAAGTCCTTCAGGATACATTGCAAGGTAAATGTGTTCACCTGGCATTGTAGCCTAGTAACCACCAGAGGAGTGGAAGTCAGCATTCCTGGGTTGTGTTCCTAACTTTGTCAGAAATTAGCACTTGCAACAGTGACCAAGCAGTAGAATTGCTCTGTTCCTCAGTGGGTCCATTTTTAAGATGGAAATAAGGTTGCTTACCTGCTTTAAACTCTTAATTGGCTTCCCACCAGCAATTGAACATAGAGCTCTTGTTTTGAGTCTGCTTTTGCCATTAAAAAAAGTCACTGAGTCCTGAAGTAGAAGGAGTTGTTAAAATACACAGCAAAACTGTCCATTCACTTCAACGTTGCAGGGTATTTCACTTGACCTCCACGTGTGAATTATGCTCTTACCCACACAACCTCTGCTGGCATGTGACCTGAATAACTGAGGACTGAATGGGCCAAGGCAGCAGCTGTCTGCTCTGACTTTAGAAGCTGGGTTCCCCTGTGCTATCAGGATGGGTTGGAAAAAGCTGATTATGGTGCTTGTGCTTTTGGGTTCTTGTTTGGTGGATAGATGGAGAAGTTTGGTCTCTGGGGCTTGAAATCAGCCCTTTCATAGCAACACATTTGAAGAGCGAATTCTCTCTTAACCATTTTCTTTCTGTTGTTTCTTGTTTTTCAAGGAGCTTAGTTTGGTCACAGTAAGATGAGCTAGTTTCCAGAACTTCACTGGGCATGCAGACAGGGGGCATTTCTTTCCTACAGAAGTCTTTCTGACATTCCTATCACTCCACAGCAAGGGAATAGGGCAAAATTCCTTCTAAATCCCACCACATTTCTAGCGAAATGCTTTATGACTGGTTTTTCTCATCCCCTCTGGCTCTGTCTGTGTACAAAAAGAGAATGGCTGGTAAGCTGCGTTAATAATCTGGTATTAAGTGTTCCTGGATCCCCACTCTCTGGGCAGTAAACAGCTCTGCCCTCTCCTCTTATGCCCCACTAGTCTCACTGTGCCAGGCTGAATTCAGAGGATTCTGCAGAGAGACAAATCTCTTCTTGCTTGCCATGCTAATAATAACAACGGCTTCCTCTGCTTTATCTCCTGTTGCATGTAGGAAGCTGCAAAGATACCAATAATGTTTAAAATGAATGTCCTTTTTTTGGTCTACACTAATGATTTTCCTCAGGGGCAGGGGAAAACATGCACTAGGATTTGTATGTGCCAGTGTTACATGTTAGGAATAGCTTTGATAGCATTCAGTTCCGTGTGACTCAAGCGCCAAGGTCAGGTCTCTCAGCTGTGTTTTCAAGAGCACGTTTCATGCTCTCCACAATCAACAGTGATTTATTGTGCTGTTCGCCCTTTCTTCTGTTACTTCGTGTCTTCAGTTTATTTCTGCTTCCTTGTAAATCCCACTAGTGGTTAAGCAATGCCTGTAGAATTTGATGTTTAGGCAGTGTTTTCAGTGATAGCTGTGCAGAGTCACACTCACCCACATGTATACAATTTCCAAAGCATTTATGACTTGGTTCTTTCAGGCAATATATAAATGCCAAGATTAATCAAAATCATAAAGTGAAGTAACATCCTCTGCCACTCCAAGTTTTGTTCACACATCCTCATACCCTAAAGCTTCTATTCAGCAGAACCTGTAGAGCCGAGATAGACAAGTAGACAAGTCATAATGTACAGGTACTAAACAAACAAAGAACAATGGAGGCTATCTAGGCTCTATCTTTTGTCATCTTCTAGTTTAGCAACTGAAGGGGCAGAGAAAAAAATATGCAAGAGGAAGTTTTTACAGCAAAAACATGTAAGTAACTGTAATAAAACTTTTTGACAAGAAGTACTGCTTTGGTCATATAGCACAAAAGGATAGCAAAAGCTCTAGGGAAATTCCTGAAAAGAACCTCATTGACTTGTGTGATGGTTGAGGAGGTCTTGATGCTGGAAGCCTCACCAAGTCCCAGGGAGTGGGAGGAACCATACCAGCTTATTTGGTGGCTTAAATCACTGTAGGTGCATTGAAGTCAAAAGCCACACTAAGCAGCATTCTGGCCACTTAGGTGTTTTTTCAGGAATAGATGCACTTCCTTCTCATGGTTGTTTTAAGAGACATAATTGTCAATAGGTAAAATTAAAAACTGCTATATTGAGTTAGACTGAAAGTTTGCCTAGGCCAGTATCCTGTCTCCTGGTTGGCTCTGGATGTGTCAGGAAAAAGTGTAGGAAAATACTGCAGGTAAGCTGTCCTTCTCTCCATTTACCATTCCAGCTTCTGCTGTCAGTATTTTAGGAAGTTCCTAAATCAGAACTTTTGTTTAAACTGTTATTTGTACCACTGATAAATTACTTTTTCTGGCCTATCTTTTGGACACTGCAACATTCTGTTATCTTTTTTGGTCTGGAATAAAAAAACCACTATTCCTTCTCTAAATTTGAAATGCACTGCCTGATAATTTCATTAGGCACCCTTTAATTCCACTTTGTAAGAAGCTGTGATTAATAATTTTCTATTCACTTTTTTGTACTATTCCCAATTATAAATATGCATCACTTCTGTTATAGCTGTGCCCAGCCATCTCCTTTCCATTCTCTGTATTCCAATCTTGGCCAGGGTGCTACTGAAATACAAGACATGAACAAGTTACATTAGCGACTAACACTTCAGACAGTAAAGCGTTTGAATGCCATAACTCTGTGCTTTCCTCTGTTGTAGATATGACCAACATCCCTCCCTTTGAATCTCTTTGGAGCTGTAATTCTCTGGAGCCCAGAGCATCACAGGCCTCTCTTGCTGAGAAGATAGACCAGAAATCTGTGCTCCTTGCACCTGGTTTTAGACGGGTGTGTCAGACAGGACCTACCAAACATGTCCTCTCTCCAGAAAACATAGTCCTTGACAATGACACTTTTACTGAGGATGGAGAGGATAAATCTCTGCTTTCTCAGAGCACACTGAAGCTCATGTGTGACCCATCAAGCTGGAATCTCTCCACAGAGAAAGATGTATTCGCAACTGCAAGTTCTGAACACAGGTTAGAGTGCTCTGATCCCACATCACTGGACTCTCCAACTGAGGCCACAAGAATCCTTGAGGCTTTGACTTTCCGGTCATCTTTGGAAGGAAATCATGATGCTGTGAGCACCTTGCAACAAGTGGTTTTGGACAGCACCCACTTCTCTGATGATCTGAGTGCCAGATTCCACTCTCACCGGCTGGACTCCTCTTCCTCTGGACAAATAATGAGCATGCTTGAGGGCCATCTCCAAACTGCTGAGACACCCGTGGTTGTGTCAGCATCAGCTATTACAGCACGTTCCTTCTGTCCAGGGAGGGAATGTGGCCTTGGCAGTAGTATGACCTTTCCAAAAATACGAATTCCCAATACACCAAGAGACAGTATCCAACTAGCCAAGAGACATTACAGCCAGCCACAGTCAGGGGGTAATTCTTTCCATCGTGTAATGAGCTTAGAGGCTAGCACCTTCCAGCCCATAACAGACTCTCCAGTCTGCCATGGGCAAGTGAAGGAGACAGACATTGATCATAATGGGGTACTGGAGAAGATGGAGACAGAACATGGCCCAGTGAGGGAAGAAGCTGGAGCATGTGAGGAAATCAACCACTTATCTGCAGGGCAAAGAGCAGCTGAGAGCTCTGAGGCTGGCATACTTGACCCAGGAGGTAAACCTCCTACACCACCGCTGCACAGATTGCCATCATGGGTAAGAAATGCAAGGACAACAGTCTGAGAAGTGCTCCTTATCTTTGAGTAATGCCCAGTAGTTAGGCTACAAAAGCTTTTGGTCTCGAGCAATTGTTTCCTGTGGACATCAGTTACATTTCTGAACCACCTACTCTGACAGTTCCACATCATGGGGCATGCTGGTTCCACTGACAATATTTTAATTCTTTCCTCTCTTTATAAGGGGGGGAATATAATCAATAGAAGAAAATAGTACCCAAGAAACATAGGAATAACAAAGTCAAGAGGTGCTGCATTGTGGTTTATCCTTATGGGTCATCAAAAGTTAATCCGTAGTTCCGTTGTTATGTGTTTAAGATAAAAAAGTGATCACAGTTGCAATTGAAGGGACCAGAGCAGATAGTTGCAGAGTCAGAAAAAGCTGTGAATACTAGAATAGATACATACATTAGATCTCACCATTCTTATCTCATGGTATGTTTCTGCTCTCAGGAAACTTCTGAAAAACATTGTTGAAGTGAATATACGTGTCCTATTGCTTACTTCACATGAGAGAGAGCAGTTTGTTACTATCACTCTCAGTTACTCTTTAGTTCAGTTGGTTGGATTGTTTGCTACTGTGTCAATCTAACGGATAAACTTGATGGAAATCAGTGTGGTATCGAAAGAGATAATTCTGTTCTTTTCAATTTGCTTTTTTAAAGGCATAGGCAAACAAGTGCTTTATTGAAGGTGTGAAGTCAAGCACTCATTGTTAATCCTCATGTTTTGGTTTGCGGCTTTTTTTCTATGAAAACTTAACATTATTTGTGATCTTTGGCTGTGTCCTTTTTGATACCAGTTTAAACCCCAGCATAATCATAGCTGTTTTTCCATAGGAATCTTTTTTTCATTCAGCCCATAATACAGAACTATACTGGGGATGAATCTGGATAGTGTAGTAAAAGAAACTGCAGTTTTCAGGAGATCTGTTTTATTTGCTGCAGAAGTTAGAAAGGCATCTTGAACAGGGTACTCACTTGGAAGAAGGGAAATGTATCTCAGAGATTGGCTGCTATTCCTTTCTCTGATCCTAGAGTTCCTGTGTCAGGTTCTTCTAGTCCCTTAGGCTAAATTTTTCACAGGTGTCAATCATCTCTTCACACACCTTCTGAATGCCTGACTCTAATTTGGCAAGTAAATTTGATTAGAGAAGCACTGAGCACTTGCATACTACAACTGTTATTTAGTTGTTTTCGTGACAAACAGTGTTTTATGGTGCTGAATTCTCAAAAAGTTAGGTCTTGGATGTCTGGAAATGAGTACTCCAAAGATACAGGATACTTTGAAGAACCTATGTCTGAGTTCCGCTTCTGGAAAATAGAGATAGCAGCTAACAATGTCCCTCACAGGGCTGGTTTTTTTTAGAAATTTTTATTAATGTTTATGAAGCATTGCAGTATTATATTCAGGAACACCACAAGAAAAATCCATTATTTTCTCTTCAGACCAGAGTCAAGCAAGTGTATTCAGGTAGGGCAAATTTCAGTATACCAAACAGTAAAGCATGAATAGAATATTAAATAGTAGCTGAATCAGTAAGAAACATCTGTTATGTGCCTTGAATAATAAGCATCTTGGGGAAAAATGCACATAATATTTGATTAGAGACTAAATCGCAATGCATCTATGTACAGAAAATAGTAATTCTGTCCTTTCTTTTTTTGGCATACTTGATTTTGCAGTCTTATGTGCTTTCATCTATATGTATTATGTGTGTTATCTGCTAGTGATTGGTTGTATGCTTTAAGGAGCAGCAAGAGGATTCCTGGCTTTGATTTTTATCCATTTTAGACTGGTTGATGTCTTAGTCATAATATTGCATTTAGTTACAGCTTTGGGTTCCCCCTTTGGAATTTTTATCAATTTGTCAAGGACTTGGAGATCCTTGAACTGAAAGCTCAGTATGTTATAACTGGGACATAGGCTACTGAGATCATTCCAGACATTTCTTTCATTCCCTTATCAGAGAATGGGAATCCTTTGCAAGTGGTGACTCAATACATTGTCCTGTTCCAGGGCTATTCTTGATTCATTTTAATGTCTTTATCATAAAATGGAAGAAAGACCCACATTTTTTTCCAAGTTATGATATAGTAATTTATTGGTGATTGCATATAGGTGTTCCAGTCTGTGGATATCACTTCTGTAGCATTTTAAGACACATCTGGTATTATTCAGTGAATCACACACATATGCACGTTTGCACTAATGGTCATCCACACAACATCTGGTGGAACAGAACAGTCTTTCTTAGAGGTCTCCTCCTTCCTTCCCAAAGGTGTGATTGTGTTGTGATTCTGCAACGTGAGCACTTATTTTCTCGGGAATCAAGTTTTTGTCTGACTATTGTTGTTCATGGTATTATTGTTCCAGGAGAGTCGAATCTATGCTGTAGCCAAGTCTGGTATGAGGTTGTCTGAAGTGGCCATGGTGAATGATTCTTCCATCTGCTGTAAGTTATAGACAAGGTCCATCCTTAGAGGGAGTTTACGGTGTCAGTGTGGGACCTGAGCTTCTGGCTGTTCATATTTCCTCATTTCTTTCTCTGTTCTCAAAGTAAATTTGATTTTGCAGATAGCTACAGTAAAGAAAGGAAAGGAGGAAGATACATCTGATCTCAGGGGTGACTGGTACTGGGCTATTTGAGCCCCTGCTTTCAGTAACATCTTCATGGACTCCATTATCTCCATCACTTCTGCTGACACTGTTCTGCCTCTTCATGTCTATAGCCTGCTTTTAGTCTTGTGATTCATCATCACCTTCCCCCGTTGTGGTTTTTACCTTTTTGGGCACCATGTACCAGGTGGCCATTGTACCATGGGCAGCACAGAGTGGGTAAGATGTCTTATGGGCTACATGGAGGGAGCATCGCAGCTGTCTCTTCATAACACATCCCCTGGCCTTTCTGAGGCCAAACCATCCAGGATGGCAGTCCTCCATTATTTGATGTTCCAAGAATCTGCATAAGTTCTTACATAATGCACCTGTACCTCTCCACCTTCTCTTTTTCACCAGTTTGTATTATTTGCTCCCTTTATGATTTTTTTTTCCAGTTTCCAATTTCTCGTGTTCAACTTCTGGGCCATTTACCAGTCTCATCTACAGAAATGTCACAGTGCCAGTCTACACTACACTGAAGGGGGTGAGGAGTTACTTCACTTTTCCTGTTATGAAAATCATGGTCCAGGGCTGCTAGTGATTTGAGAGAGAATGGGATGAAGCTGTGCAGTGAAAGAAGGAAAATTGGAGAATGCCAGCAAGTAGTAGACACCAAAAGAATGCAGAAGGAGTAGCAGATGATAAATATGGTTAGAAATACAGAACACTGCAGCAAGTTTTGGCCCAAGGAGTTGCAGTGTGTGCTATGAGGCTGTAGAAACCTAGCGATGATAGTGGGTGTAGCCTAGAGAATAAAATGGAAGAGGGCTCTTGAGAGCTTATGGGGGGAAGCACAGGATTTGTGAAACCAGTAGGAGGGTGTGGACCCAGAGGAGATCCAAACAGATCAGACTAGAGAGTCCAGCTTGGAAGTTCTCAGACTAGAAAAGGAGGAAATGAGGAGCCCTGGGAAAGGAGTGGTCAAGGCAGTGTAAAAATGAAGGGCCTGCATCAATTGCTGTGTCTCCTTGTTGAGCCGGGATTGTCCTGGGGAAACTTTCCTCACATACTGACCATAAAGATCTGTTTCCCAGAAAGCCACACAGATCAGCAACGTGCCTTTCTTAGATGAATCTTCAGGCTCTGATGATGACTGTGGCTCCCATGCCAGCTTCAGGACTTCAACCACGGGATCAGAGAACAGGAAAGCTAGCATTCCAGGCAGCCCTCGTGCAGTGAAGAGAGGTAAAGTGGGAGTATTGCCACTGAGCAGTGTGAACTCTGTCCTCATGGGTGAGGCAAGATGTCCTGAACAGCATCATCAGTGACAAGCAAATGCTCAGCCTTGGTGATTCTAATAAAGAATTCTCTCATAATGTGTTCAGACATCAACAGCTTGCTTACCAGAAACCTGTCCCCTTAAATGGATTTTTATTGCTGGTGGATTTCCATCCAGGCAATTTCTAAGTTAAGATTGTGGGAGGGATTGGTCTCCCAATTCATCACATATCCAATGAAGCCATCCATACACTTTCTGTGGCTTCTCCTTGTAAGCAAGCAAGTACTGACACATTAAAGCACTTTTTTTGTTTATTTTGTATCTGTACCTGGCTGATAATTTTTGGACCAGTAAGCAAATCTTTCCTATCTTTGTTAGGCATCAGGTAATTTGGGTCCTGGCTAGGAGAATTTTTCTTGGCTGCTGGGAAGGTTAAACTCTGTCCTTGAGGGGATTTTTCATTACAATTGGTAGTCAATAAAATAGAATCCCATTTCATGTAGTCTTAATTTTTGTTGTGGTGCGTTGGCTGATGTGTCTGTGCATTGCCGTGGACCAGTGGTAGAAGATTCACATAACGCAAAGCCCCATTGC
Organism: Todiramphus chloris collaris; assembly: GCA_025345505.1. Classification (NCBI taxonomy): domain Eukaryota; kingdom Metazoa; phylum Chordata; class Aves; order Coraciiformes; family Alcedinidae; genus Todiramphus; species Todiramphus chloris. Next base: position 16,343,178 of record JANVCC010000033.1, on the reverse strand, counting down.
TGGTGAGGGAGTTTTTTTTGTTCAGACTGAATGAGAGGGGCTTGAGGCTTTTAATGGATGTTTCCAAGCTGAAAATAGCATGTCTGTGCTTTAGATAGCAAGTCTGTTGATTTTTTTTTTTTTTTGATTAGAACAAATTTATTTCACTGACAGTATACAAACCTAACTCCCACTTCTTTTCTTCCTAGAAAGAAAGAAAAAAAAAAAAAAAAAATCAGAAGTTTCATTAGTGGAGTTTGAGTTTCCAAAGTCTGATCTGATTTGTTCTTTTTGAACAGAAAAGACTTAATGGTGAACTCAGAGTTTTTCAGAGTGTGCAGTATTCAGTGCATGCTTCTGTCTGTCCATGATTCTCATTCTTTCCTTTATTTTGAGCAGGTGTATCTATGTCCTCACTGAGCTCTGAGAGTGACTATGCCATCCCTCCTGACGCCTACTCCTTGGATGGTGACTATTCAGAGCCAGAACATAAGCTCCAGAGAACATCTTCCTATTCCACTGACGGTGGATTCTGCACCGTAAGTCTTCCCACCTCACAGATGTGAAAGGATGCAAACAGAGCCTTGGCCTTGAAAGAGAAAAAGCATAATTACAATATTTTGATTTATCCCCTGCAAAGCAATGCTCTAACAAGCTCTAGCAGACTGGGTTGTTGGTCCAGCTGGTTTTTATCAAGACACTATTTGATGGTTCAGAAAAGAAGGTGCAATTTCTGTTATGTGGTTAGATAGTGGGTCTGTATTCTTCAAGGGCTGCATTCTTTCCTGATGACCTCTGCTGTTTTCCTGTAATTGTACTCTAATGATTGCTTTTACGCTTCTGTGACAGAACAAGTTTTTGAAAATTCAGATGAAGGAAGGAGAAAGGATAGAATATTTTGGCCTAGCAAAAATCCCCTCAAACATTGGCAGCATTAAATTCTGTTCTCTTAAATGTTAAGAGATCAAGAAACAGGAGTCTAATCATGGCTTAGAGCCAGCCTTCACTTTTATTTGGAAAGTCACTGCTGTAGTAGGAAGACAAGTTTTCAGTGCATCAAACAATCAACAAAACAATCTTCAGATGCCTTATTAAAATAACACCATGTAGTATTTGTAGCTATACACATGGTCTAGAACTTTCTCTAAGTTGAGCAGAGAGCATTGACTTTGGATGGCTGCTACTCCAATCATGCACAGTAAAGCAGAAAATGATGGAAATGCAGCAAATGTCTGAACTTGATTTCAACACTCCTTCATTTGTATCTTGAGAGGTGCAAGACAACTTCCTCTCCCCTTTACTCTTTGCCCTCCAGGAACCCATGGAGAAATCAGGTTATTTGCTGAAAATGGGCAGCCAGGTGAAGACGTGGAAGAGACGATGGTTTGTTCTAAGAAACAGACAAATCATGTACTACAAGTCTCCGGTGAGTCACGGAAACACATTTACTTCCACGTGGCGGCACAGAGGAAGGCTGTCTGCAGAACCAGTTTGAGGCTGGTACCACTGGCAAAGTGTGCAGCCATGGACAAACTTCCCCTAAAATGTCCTGCTAAAGAGCTTTAAGCCTGACCCACAGGGTCTATGCTTAGGCAGGAAAGCTCCTTGTGGTGGCAGATTCCAGGAGGTGAAAGGTTGTTCACAAGGACAGAAGCTTGATACCTACTAGTTAACTTCTTACAGAGGTTGAAAAGTAGAAGGCCTGGCTTTGGTCATGTTTAAGATAAAAATAAAGGAAAAATAAATTGCAGTACGTGAAGGGCAGAGATATGTATTCATAGAATCATAGAATAGTTTTGGCTAGAAGAGGCCTTCAAGATCATCAAGCCCAACCTTATTCTTAGCCATATCAAAAACCACTAAACCATGTCCGTAAGTACAACATCTAACCATTTCTTAAACACTTCCAAGGATGGTGACTCCACCACCACCCTGGGCAGGCCATTCCAATGCCTGACAACCATTTCCGTAAAGAAATGCTTCCTAATATCCAGCCTGAACCTCCCCTGGTTCAACTTCAGGCCATTTCCTCTTGTTCTGTCACTTGTCACTAGGGAGAACAGACTGACTCCTGCCTTGCTACAACTTCTCTTCAGGTAGTTGTAGAGGGCAATAAGGTCTCCTCTCAGCCTTCTTTTCTCAAGGCTAAACAGCCCCAGATCCCTCAGCCTTTCCTCACAAGACACGTGCTCCAAACCCTTTCCTAGCTTTGTAGCCCACCTCTGTACCCTCTCCAGCACCTCAACATCCTTCTTGTGGAGAGCAGCCCAAAACCGGACACAGTATTTGAGGTGCAGCCTCACCAAAGCTGAGTACAGAGGAATGATCACCTCTGCTCCTGCTGACCACACTGTTCCTGATCCAGGCCAGGATGCCACTGGCCTTCTTTGACACGTGGGCACACTGCTGCCTCATGTTCAGGTGGCTGTCAGTCAACACCCCCAGGTCCTTCTGTGCCTGGCAGCTCTCCAGCCACTCCTCCCCAAGCCTGTAGCCCTGCTGGGGGCTGTTGTGGCTCAAGTGCAGGACCCAGCATTTGGCCTTATTGAAACTCATGGAATTGTCCTCAGCCCAGCAATCCACCTTATCTAGATCCCTTTGTAGAGCTTCCCTACCCTCAAGCAGATCGACACTTCCACCTAGCTTGGTGTCTTCTGCAAATTTACTAAGGGTGCACTCTATCCCCTCATCCAAATCATTGAAGAAGATGTTAAACAGGAATGGCCCCAGTACTGAGCCCTGGGGGACACCACTCATGACTGGCAGCCAACTGGATTTAACTCCATTGCCCACAATTCTTTGGACTTGTCCATCTAACCAGATTTTTACCCAGGAAAGCATATGCCAATCCAAGACAAGAGCAGTCAGTTTCTCTAATAGAACACTGTGGGAAACAGTGTCAAATGCCTTGCTAAAGTCAAGGTAGATAACATCCACAGTCTTGCCTTCATCCAACAAGCAGGTCACCCTGTCATAGAAGGAGATCAGGTTTGTTAAACAGGACCTGCCCTTCATAAACACATGTTGACTGGGCCTGACCACCTGGTGGTCCTGCATGTGCTACATAATAGAACCCAGGATGATCTGCTCCATCAGCTTCCCTGGTACTGAAGTCAAACTGACAGGTCCAAGTCATCCTTCTGTCTTTTCTTATATATGGGTGTTATGCTGGCTGACCTCCAATCTGCTGGTACCTTCCCAGTCAGCCAGCACTGCTAGTAAATGATGGACAGTGGCCTGGTGAGCACCCCTGCCAGATCTCTCAGCACTCTAGGGTGTAACCCATCCGGCCCCATAGATTTATTCACATGGATATTGAGGAGCATGTCATGGACCATCTCCTCCTGAATTGTGGCACTGTGTTCCCAGCCCCTATCTCTTGGCTTGGGGAAGTGACTTTCCCTGGTGCAAGTGTTTCCATTACTACAGACTTAGGCAAGGAAGGCATTAAGCACCTCACCCTTCTCCTCGTCTTTTATTACCATATTTCCTCCTGAATCTAGTAGGGGATGGAGGCCCTCCCTGGCCTTTTATTTATTGTAGTGTATTTATAGACATTTTTCTTATTGCTCTTCACCTTTAAAGCCAGATTCACTTCTACTTCAGCTTTCAACCTTCTAATTGTTTCTCTGCATGACCTGACAACATTCTTATACTCATTGTGAGTCATCTGCCCCTTCTTCCAGAGGCCATAAACCCTCCTTTTTTTCCCTGATTTTAATCCAGACCTCCCTGTTCAGCCAGGCCAGTGGTCTTCACCACCAGTATGTCTTAGGGCACGTGCTTCTGTGCCTTTAAGATTTCCTTCTTAAAAAATGTCTAGCCTTCCTGGACTCCTACATCTTTCAAAACTGTCTCCCAAGGGATTCTACTAAGTGACCTCTCAAACAAGTCAAAGTCTGCCCTTTGAAAGTCCAGAGTGTCAGTATTGCTGCCCCCCCTCCTAATGTCTCTAAGAACAGAGAACTTAATAATTTCATGGTCACTATTCCTTAGATGGCCTCCAACAGCCACATCCTCCACCAGTCCTTCCTGTTTGCAAACAGGAGGTCCAGCAGGGCACCTTCCAGTATACGAGACTGAGGAAAACAACAACTTTCAGGAGAAGAAAGCTGGAATCTTTTAATTTTCACTCTCCCATGTGGAAAATATTGGAAAACTAGGGTGAAACTGAGAATGTTTTCATGCAAAATGCTGTCTTACAGTGATCAGTGAAACAATACTGAGAGAACATGTTTGTGCATTCAAACCTTTCCAAATATTTTTTTAATGTAACAACTGTTTTAAATGGAGTTACATTGTTTTAAAAACTTCTAGCATTATGCACTGAAATTTTTATATACAATAAAATACGTTTTTTGTTGGCCTTCATTATTCTGCTGTACTTTGATTCCAGAGAATTATACTTGGGGATATTCACCTTCCATACTTTTTTCTTCTGGACACAGCAATTGCTTCTATCCCTGCATAATTACACAGTATTTACGTGTATATGCACATCTTTGCTTACAAGTGAAGAATATTGAGAAGATTTATTTTCAACATGTTTGGGTTTGTTTGCTTTTTTTCAACGGTTGTCATATTCTGACAAGACAAAAACACCTTAGGGTGCAGTGCTGTTTGGTGGTGTATTGCCTTCCCAGTGAGAAAGGGTTTGTTGTTTGGGGTTTTTTTTTAATTCCTAATGTCCAGTCTGGATTTTGTAAGAAAGTATTTGGCACCTTTCCCCTTTATTATACTGTCTGCCACTACTGAGGACATATTTGCTTCATCATTGCAATGAGATCACACTGTGATCTCATATTCAGCCTGGCAACCTTCAGTTGTCCTTTGCAGCTCATGTATGCAGACTCCAACATGCACATGCATATTGTGCTGTATTTAAGTCCTCTAAGACCTATCTGAGTGGTTTTTTTTTCCTCCTGAAAAAGCTGTTTGCTTTTCTTTCCTCAGAGTGATGTTATCCGCAAACCACAAGGGCAGATGGAGCTGAATTCCTCATGCCAAATTGTCAGAGGTGAAGGGTCTCAAACGTTCCAGGTAAGTGTTGCCTTTTCATCCTGCAGTTAACCACAGGCTCAGCGGCTGGGTGAGAGAGCACTTATTTCAGGCTGAATGGTACAGTATGTCTCAATTGATGAGAGCTAGATTTATCAAGCCAGGAAGTTAGTTTAATAAATAATGGGGAAAGAGCTGTAATGCAACTACAGCTTTTTGAAATTGAAAGATATTCTCCTTTATTTTTGTTTTGGTTTACACTGTAGCACTTTTGGTTTTTTGCAGTTAGGACTGAGAGCTTGAAATCTGTGGTGAAAAGTGATTCTTAAAACAATTAAAACCAGATAGTACCTAGGATCTCCTCTTTCTGAAAGACTCCTCTCACAAGATCTCTAGCCTGACTTTACATGTCTGGTGGATCTGAAGAAACAGCCAAAGTATTTGATTTCTATTAGAATTTGACATCTGAAGTATTAGAAGTTATCCCATCACTGGGTTCAGTTTCAAGTCATTATTGTTAGAGGACTTCATTATAAAGGTGGCATTAAAGTTTCTCTTATACTCTGACTGAAAGGCACATGGTCTGACTTGTGAGATACTTTCTGCCCTCATGGAACTGAAGTTGCTTGATATGATTAAATTCATAGCATCTTTTCTCTCAGTCACAAGCTATTGAAGGCAAAATGCGATACAAAGTGAAGGCAGCAAAAAATCCCATCTGTGGTCACCTTTAAAAGGAAAAATTAGCTGCAGCACAAGAAAGTGTGAGAGAAGAGACAAAGCCACAATAGCCAACAGAAACAGAAAGAGAGCTCATGAAACTTAGATGAAACAAATTCTTATTTCTTTCATTTGAACTTTGAGAGCTAGCAACTTTTTTCTTTCTGCCCAAAAAAAGATACCTCCTGAATCACAAAAAACCCCAAAATCTGTATGGAATAATGAAACTTTATACTTCCTTACTTCTTTTCCTTCCAGCTCATGACAGAAAAGAGAACTTACTTCCTGACAGCAGACTCTCCCAACATCCTGGAGGAATGGATTCATGTCCTACAGAGCATCCTGAGAGTGCAAGTGACCAGTCCTGTTGGTGTTCCTCATAGTGATGCTAAACCTACTGTGAAAGGTTGGCTCACTAAGGTAAAATACTATTTCTTACTTCATTCAACTGAGCTCAGTATTGACAGTGTACCAGCTTCTTGGTTTACACGGTAGATGTCAGCAAAAAATTGTTATTTTAATATTCCCTAGAAGAATGTGGAAAGAAAGAAAGAAAAGTAGCAGTAGACTTGTGTATTTCAGAGAGAGGAACATTTGTATAAATGATAACAAATGGGACAAATGAGGCTACTGAGAGATACTGACTTGGTCAAATACTAAGTAATAAATATCTAGCTTATGTATGCTCTTCTTCAACAAAATTCACAGCATGTCATAGTAAAAAAAAAAAAAAAAAAATCCAACAGGAAACACTGTTAAATGTCACATTTAATTGATCTTAACTTGGTGTTATAGGAGAGTTTCAAAGAAATGGCTTGTATGGTTCTAGATCAACATTTATTCCGATCATAACAGACTGCATGTGCATTAGTGTAAAGTACAATGGATGAAAACTCTTATGCTTTATGCCATTTTCATAGATTAGTTTGGCATAGCAACTATGAATTTTTAAATATAATTCTAGCCGGCATTTAAAGGTGGATGAAGACAATCTGCATCTTAAGCTTCCTCTTCCGCGTTAGGAAAAAGCTCCCTAGACTAGATGTTGACTGATCTTTTCCTGCTGAGATCAAATGGTTTGGTTTTATAATCTTAAAAAGGTTATTCTTAATACTGTATTTCAGGATACAGGAAAGATGGGTTGCTGTGCAGTATTTTACTCATAAAATATTAGACCCGTATCCATAAGGGCCCATGTCCCATCTACTTAGGTGGGATGTACTTAGTTGCTGGGGCAAGTGGTACCTTGTATGGTTTGAGAGGAGCTCATACTGGCAAAGAACAAAATATATGCAAGGTTTAAAGAGAAAGTTGAACTGAAATTTGAAATCTTAGAAAATTATTCCAGCAACACTGCTATGTTAAGAACATGTATTTCTTTGTCCTACTAACAGGTCAAGCATGGTCACTCCAAGCTGGTCTGGTGTGCACTGATTGGAAAAACCTTCTACTACTATCGAAATCATGAAGATAAGGTAATTGCTTTTTCCCTTGTGTTTCTGAATCCTTCTTTCCCATTTCTGATGAAGCTTTCTTTCCTTTTACTGCTTCTGTGTCTAGTGCTTCAAGCTCTTCTTTGGTTATACTTCTCTTCTTCTAACAGTATCTGTTCCACAAAGAAAATCAATTTTTTTTTTTTTTTTTCCTTCTGTGGTTTGATTTTGGTTAGTTGTGGCTTGTTTTGTTGTTGTTTGGTTTTGGTTTTTGCTGGTTGGTTTGGTTTTTTTGGTTTTGTTTTTTAGAGCAAAATTGACAGAAGACTTAGAAGGAAAGTGACTGTTCTTTCTCAGATCACTGTATAGCAAGTTTCTTGCTTTTTCTTCATTCCGTCTTATGGAGCCTTTAGAGCAAACTTTTATACGGCAGCTGATGAATTCTGTATACTGTCATTAAAATAAGTAGCAACAACAGTATGGGAAGAGAGAGGTCCATTTCTGGAAGCTTGGCCCAATAGTCCATTACTGTGTCTTGGTAAGGTCAAAACCTGTGACTCATACTTGGGATTGACCTCCAGAGTTAGGACAGCAGATGTCTTCTGTTTGACTGAATCTACCTATTTATGTAATTTTAATAGTACCTATTTTTCAGTAGCAAGCAGAAATTCTGACCAGGATTAGACAGCAGTGGCTCCAGATACTGAGCAACTGACTATCGGAAAGCACATCCTGCCTTGCAAAACCAATGATGTAAACACAACTGACAAGTGTAATGTGAAGAAAACAGTACCTTATGGGAAAGTTTCTTTTTAATTGCATATTCTCATTCTGACCTGTAGATGCTCTCCCAAGAAAAATAATGAAAGTAGTAACACAGTTTGTAAGTACTTTAGTTGATGAAAGAAGAGATTCTACAGAAGATTCTATAATTTGTTAATCGCTGAATTCTAGTTTATTCCTTACATTTTACAGCACAGCTAACATTTTGAACTGGGTTTTCTTTCCCAGCGTTCCCTGTCCTTAATGGGAGATGAGCAACATTTCTCTAACTTGCTTCCCCTCTTTATAGTGTCCTCTAGGGCATCTGCCTATGCGTGAGTCCAAAGTGGAAGAAGTAGACCGTTCCTGTGACTCTGATGAAGATTATGAAGCCACCGGTGGAGGACTTCTCTCATCCCACTGTACATTGGTGATTCACCCACAGGACCAGAGTCCCACGTACTTACTTATTCGCACCAAACAGGAGAAGGTATGAAAGGCAATCTCTTTGGTATCAGCAAACAAATGAGGCATACAAACTGAAGCTGTTTGTAGAAAACAAGGTCTGAATTGACTTGTGCTGTTCTCATCCTTACACCTAGAATACCTGGCTGTACCATCTGACTGTAGCAGCTGGTAGCAGTAATGCCACAGTGGGCACATCATATGAACAACTCATTGGAAAACTATTGGATGCAGAGGGAGACCCTAGTAAGTAAAAAACACAAATGCTTTTCCATGGAAGCAAAGCATAAGGAAGGGTAGTTTCGATTCCCAGTTTTAATCCAGCTAAAGGTGAGGGAAGGAGATTCTCAGTAGAACAGCATATGATACAGTGTCTGTCTCCCCTAGTTCCACAGTAACATCTTCAGAGAGGACAGAGGCATTGTAATGAAACTAGACAAGTCCATCACCTTGTCACATCATTTATCAAAGCATCTGGAACATATGTAACACTAATTCAAATTAAAATAAAGAACTGGAGTTTTAATTTTTCCTGTTATTGTTGGTCCTGGTTTTCTTTTCCTGGGAATTTTGACCATACAAATTTGTTCTCTCCCCTCTAAATGCACTCACGCACACTTGCCTTCATATCTGTTCCTCTATCTGCATGTATAAACCCTAACACATACATCCATGCTTATTTGTCCCTCCTGTGCCTATGCACAATGTTCTCAAATGTGTATCAACACTTGCATTCATACTTTATACTCTTTTCTTGCATGTTCATATATTCCTAGACCTATATGTGAACCTTGCTTACTGTTGAATAGAGACTTGCACTTAGAAAGATCTGCACTGCAGGTGGCTGCCCTGGCAGAGTGTCTCTTGCTTGAATACACACAGCTGAGAAGTTTCTTCACCAGAATCCAGCTGATGAGAAGCTCTGACATAACAGAATTGAGGGTGGCAGTACTTTCTGCTGCTGGTGACTTCTTGTTCATGGAGTTTGCTGAAATCAGTGAAGTGGCACCAAAGATAAATGTGGCCTAGTGTAGTGCTGCTTCCTTGGGTGCTTTGCCATTTCAGCAAGTCTCATTTTCAATGTGAATGCTGTCAGTTTTCTTCTGTTTCTGACGCTGCGTGTTTCTGACACCATCTACTTCAGATTCTCCTCTGTGGAAACATCCTATGTTGTGCTACAGTAAAGATGGTTTGCACACATCCCTCACCACTCTGCCGTCAGAAGCCCTACAGACTGAAGCTCTGAAGCTCTTCAAGGTATTTAAAAGGGACATTGAGTGGTTTTCAGTTATCTTGCTCTGTTGTTGGGGTAACAACATTGTTTCATCTTGTTGTTCATCGCAGCATGTACTGTTGCCATTGGTTGCTTTACAGAGGCCTTCTGGGTCATTTAATTACAATAGAACAGTTGGATATTAGGCATTATTAATTCTCTGAAAGTTTTAAGTTTTCCTTATAGGGAATCTGGGTTTAGGAGCAATGTCTCTCACAGTCTTTATGCTTCAAAATTAGGCTTATCTTCCTCTTTCCAATAGCTGGATTGAAGGAAACATGCATAATTTACTGGCAAACTCAGTTGTGTCAGTAAGACCAATAGCAAAACCACTAGAGATTTCATTCTTGCTCTCTACAGGCGTAAGATCAGCAGTAAGACTGGCAGCCTTAGCAAGGTAAAGCAGGGGCATGGAAGGCAGGAAGCACATTTTTCCCCGCCATTCTCTTGCTGACTTGTGAGCTCCTCAGGCTGGAGGAGGTTGAGTGAATTTTCTAGTTGCTACAACTAAAGAAGGAGGGATAGGAATTAAGTATTTCTTCTCCTCCCTCCTCTCAAGGTTATTTAGAAGAATTCATTAATTGTTTCTAGCACATCTGGGGAACCTGGTCTGGAAAGTACCAGAAAAGAGTCACTGTATTTATGACCTTGACTAACTTTCATCCTTTTACAGTCCTGTCAGCTGTTCATCAACGTCCCTGTGGAGGCACCCTCTATAGATTACCACGTGTCTCTTGCCCAGACAGCACTGCAGGTCTGCTTGACGCATACTGAGCTGCAGAATGAAATTTACTGTCAACTTGTTAAGCAGACCAGCTGCCGACAACCCCAGAACCACTCAGTCATTCAGGTCAGTTTCTCTCTTGTCACTTCCACTCTGCAAATGCTTTCTATTTAATTCCATGTCTTTAATAATTAGTAATGGGACAGGTTCTCACAAAATTGTGCCACTGTTAAAGTTGTGCTGGAGGAAGGAGAATCTCAGCCACTGGTGTGAAAATTAAAACATGGAAAATGCAACTACTTGCAAAATAAATTTTAGTTTTAATTTATTCAGACCATATTCAGAATCAAAATTCATAGTTTGTGTTGGCTAGCTATGATTGTCACATGATCTTAATTTTGTTTTCCATTTTAGTTAACAGCAGGCAAATCATGAATATTACTATTGGTGCAAAAATTAGGTTTTTGCACTATAATTATTGAGTAAATCAAAATAATAAGTTACAGCATGAATGTACATACTTGATTATAATATTCCCAGCTCAAATGAGAAAATAAAAACTGGTTGAAGAATAATGAGTCTAATTTGAAATAACATACCTCAGTGTATTCTTTGTTATGCTTTGCAGTTACAAATAGGAAAAAAGTATTAACTGAACTCTTCATTGTTCACTCAGCTCTGCTTGCATTACTCAAAATTTTCCAAAGTGGCCAATCATTTAGAACACCTTTTCTTAGAGTGCAGGTTGAGATATTGAAGAGCAGTCTGTCCTCTGACCATTACTTCCCTTTGAAGCATCTTGAACTACATGTCTAAAAATGGTCAATCCCAAAAGCCCTACTCACCATCCAACATTTTGGTTGCGGTATTCTGTGACGATGAACAGGCAAGTACAGAGCAAGAATCATGTCCAGTTTTATGTTCATAGTGCTGGCAGCTCCTGGCTTTGTGTGCTCCTCTATTCCTGCCTCAACATCACTTCCTCTGGTACATCAAACAGCACTTCCAGCGACATGCAGACACCAGGTAAAGACTGCAACAGCGTTTTCTTCTGCTAAGCTGATTGCCTTTTGCGTCCACTATGGATAAAGATGGAAGCAATTTTGTCACTCACATCTGCAAAAAAAAGTTGGGGGAAGGGACAGAAGGTTTCTGGTGGTATCAAGCTGTCCCCCTTCAGTCATTCACGTTAATTTGTCACTTATATTAAGCTAGCTCACAAAACAGAGTGACCTATACTAGCAAAAGTTTGGGGTTTTTTTTCAGATATAACTGAAGCTACATAGGGACAGGTTTGTTTGGGGTTTTTTTTCTGATGCATCTACTTACTTCTGTTGACAGAAAGACAGACCAAAGTAATTACCAGAATGATTAGAATTTTAGATGATCACGTTCTTCTGTCAGGTTAGAAGGCATACTGACAGAATGAAAGTGAGGCAGAGAGCATTTCAGGGAGCTATAAAAAGGAAAACCTAACAAACCTGAAATATAATCTAGTGCTGGTTTCTGTTAACCTCTTTGGTAACTTTCCCCTCTAAGAAAACAGATCAAGATCTACTGTAACAGAAATAAATTGTCCTTCAGTGTTCATGCTGTGCTCTTTTTGTTTCCGTGGTGATCTCTTCAGCATATCTAACTGTCCTTGGAAGGGAGGTCACAGCTAGAAATATCTATTTGACTGTTGAAACAATATACTGTTGCTAAGGTATAGGTAAAAGTGGTTTCGTTTCAAACAAATATTCGTATTCCAATACTCAGCCTAATTCTGCTTTGGAACTCAAGCTAAATGTAAAGGGTATCTGTGTACTCCACCTATCATTATTTTATTATTATTTTCTTATATGCTGCCACTCAGAAGCAGAAATACAGATATCAGGCACTGCCCAACATTCAGGCGCTCTCTCATAGGCTAAGGCAACACGTTAGGGATCCTGTGGCTAGTACTAGGAACCATCTCTTCAAACTTAAGACATTACCAGCTCCCCAACTGGCCCATTCAACTCGGTAGTGGAGCTGCTCTACTGTTAGGGACTATTGAATTTTATAATGACTTGCTGCATCATATGAAACAGATTTAATGCATCAGTTTCAAGCATTACGATGTTGATGGTCTGCCAGGTTCTTAGTCCAAAAGTACCTTAATCAAAAAATAAACTTTAAGCAGAAACAAAGAGGAAATGTATTTATACAGTCCATCTATGAAACAACGGTCAGGGCTAAAAGTTACAGCAAACTGTACTTATGTTTATCTGTAGTTTAGACCAGGTTTAGAGCAGTTGCTAAATGGGACTTAGTTTAGCTCTTTCTGCCTAGCTTTAGGAATACTTATGTCTCTTTAGATGGAGCAGGTATGGCTGTTTCTTGACCAGTTAAATCAATTTTCTTTCCTTCTTTCATACAGCAAACAAGGCATTCAAATGTTTACACTGCATAATGTGTATGGTCTAAATTTATGCTAGATCTTCATTCTAGGTATTGATTTTCATTAAAGATGACCTTAGAGTGTATAGCCAATCTCTAAGAGAGAAAGAAAAGTAGGGTACTGTTCTAGGGTAGAAGACATAGTGCTCAGGAGCATTTGGAATCCAAACACAACAGCTTCTTGTTGAAGTAAGATGCTGTATTTGAAAATTGCTCAAGGGCAATAGTGGGGAGGTGAGCAATATATCACTCCATTGAAAAGCCAGAGCTCCTGACTTCTGTGTTGCTTGCAGGGATTTCACTGGAGATTTAATCAGGTACTGAGCTCCAGAAGGTATCTTGAATGGAATTGGTTTCCCTTGCAAAGTGATATCATGGTTATAAATCCATAGAAATCCTTCCACTTCAGAACTTATTCAATTTATGTATTCTTAACTTTTTTTTTTACAAAAGGTGTAATTGACTCTTGCTGCCTGGCTTTAGAGATGCTTATATCCTTTTGGTGCTGTTCAATGGAGCCCTCTCTTCAGTAGATAAACTGATTTATATCAGTTATATATAACTATCCTCTATTGAACTATCAACAAATTTAAGCCTGCTTTGAATCTGTCAAGTCTTGATTGGCAGATAGAGTTAATATATGGAAACTTATAATTTGTATAACCATGTAAATTGGTAAACATGATTTATATAATCCTGTGACACTAATGCATTACAACTTGTTATTAATACTTATCAGGACTTCACATGACAGTAACTAAATTCCACTGGCTTGAGAGCTGGTTTTAGGGTAAGCTGGTCATGGATACTTTGATGGCAACAGGGTACAGAAGAGGATATTCCTGTACTAAACCTAGTCCACCTAGGAGCAGGGAATGCTCTTGAGCTTCCCAGAAAGACAATTTTCTACCTTAATTTTACAGATCTTTGGAGCTCAGGTTTGTGCTGTAGCTTATCGCTTGAACTGTTCGTCTGTTGAATTGAACTAGGATATCTGCACAGAGATGGATCTTTGCCTGAGGGAGGAATACTTTGTCATGGCATGGGAAGTGGAAGAGAACATGGCATTTAAGGCATGTTTGTGGCTCATCTCTACCTCTTTGCCTAGGAGTGAAATAGGCAAGTATGCCATCTACTGCCAGAGATCAGTAGACCGCACTGTGCAGACTGGTGAGCGGGAAGCCAAGCCTTCCCGAATGGAGATTGTGTCCATCCTGCTGAGAAATCCCTACCACCACTCACTTCCCTTCAGTATCCCAGTGCATTTCATGAATGGAACCTACCAGGTGAGCTACCACAGCTGCCTTTCTTCTTGTCCCTAGAGGATGAACCATAACCTGCCTCCTTTATGTGGGCAGGTGGCAGGCACCATGTTGTTTATATATATCAGGTATTGAGAGATAGACAGTATTTCTCCTCCTTGCCATTTTTCCTGAGGAAATGAGAGGAATCAACCCCAGCTTTTCAGGTCTTAGGAAGAAAAGGTAGCTGGGGAAAAGGGAAAGCTGTCCCAAGTGTCGCCGTATGAGAAAGAATGCAATGTCAAGGGACAAAACGTGAGAGTGCTGTCACTGGAGCTGGCAGTCAATCCTGAGATGCCAGTCTGTAGGAAACCAGGCTTCATTAGCTGTGCTATACCCATCAATGATACAGTTCTTGAAAGTTATCCTCAATTAACTCCTCTTTCATTGCAGGTTGTAGGTTTTGATGGTTCCTCAACAGTTGATGAATTCATCCAGCGACTGAACCAGGAAACGGGAATGAAGAAGCCATCCCACATGGGATTTTCTCTGTTCACAGATGATCCTTCTGGCAGGAATTTGGAACATTGTCTGCAGGGCAACATGAAGGTAGGTTTTGGGTTTTTTCCCTTCTGCTACATTCAGCACACATCTTTGAAGTGCTGCTAAATGGCTAATAATATTTTCTTAATGCAGCAAGATCAAATACAGTTGAGTATTGTCTATCTAGATTAGTATTTGGAGATGAGATACTGATTCCTGCACTTGGGTCACAACAGCCCCAGGCAACACTACAGGCTTGGGAAGAGTGTCTGGAAAGCTGCATGGTAGAAAGGGACCTGGGGATGTTGGTCAACAGCTGGATGAATATGAGCCAGCAGTGTGCCCAGGTGGCCAAGAAGGCCAAGGGCATCCTGGCTTGTATCAGAGACAGTGTGACCAGCAGGTCTATGGCAGTGATTGTCCCACTGTATTCAGCCCTAGTGAGGCTGCACCTTGAATATTGGCTTCAGTTTTGGGCCCCTTACTACAAGAAAAGCATTGAGGGTCTGGAGCATGTCCAAAGGACAGTGAAGCTGGGGAAGGGTCTAGAAAACAAGTTTTATGAGGAGCAGCTGAGGGAACTGGAGTTGTTTAGCCTGGAGGAAAGGAGGCTGAGGGAGACCTTACAGCTCTCTCCCACTACCTGAAAGGAGGTTGTAGAGAGGTGAGGGTCTGTCTCTTCTACCAAGTAACAAGCAATAGGACAAGAAGTTGTGGCCTCAAGTTGCATCATGGGAGATTTAGACTGGACATTAGGAAAAATTTCTTCATCAAAAGAGTTGTCAAGCCCTGGAACAGGCTGCCTAGGGAGGTCGTGGAGTCACTATCCCTGAAGGTGTTTAAAAGATGTGTAGATGTGGTGTTTATGGACATGGCCAGTGGTGAACTTGGCTGTGCTGGGTTAATGGATGGACTCAATGTTCTTAAAAATCTTGTACAACCAAAATGATTCTGTGATTCTAGAATTAGCTCAGTCTAGTCTGAGATACTAGTTAAGACAAAGCATGTTCTATTTTAGTAGGTGATAAATTGGTTGATCTTTAAAAAGTCTTCAATTCAGATTTTAGCACATATTAAAGTTTAATTTGCCTTGATTACAAAATTAAAACATGACTGAGCTAGCTATCATGAGCAGATACTACAGCTAACATCAAATGTGACACTCCTAATTGAGACAAATTTATGTTAGGCTGTGAGTCTCTTGGCATGTCTATATAAATCCCATTTATTGGACTATGGAGTATCTCCCTGCTATCTTGAGGAACAGAGGCTTTCATTCTTGATGAGTGTGCTCAGGGGAGAAGGCTCTACTGAGTACATCTTTCCTTTAAAAAAAGAGAGGAGTGCCTCAGATTAAGGGAAATGGAAAGCAGATTAACACATACATCTTTCATACGGAGATTTTTTACCCATGCTGCAGCTGGATGACTGCCTTAAGTGGGCAGGCAAGCGTCCATGAATGAGATCTATCAGATTTTGGTATAAATCTGATACTGTTGTACGTCATTGATGGAGGAGGAGCAGTAGTGGCAGTTTAGAAAAGGCCCTGATACCTGTAAGGAACATAAACGTTCAGTTTTACAAAGCACAAAATTTCACATTGTTCAATGTAGGGAGAAGATGACTTTAAATTAGATGGTTTGAAGAGGAAACTGCCACAGACTGATGTAATGGTGGCAATTTATATAATTCGCTTTCAAAGCCTGATACGGGTTAAATAATCTGGAGCTCTGCTGGTAATTAAGCCTCCATTTGGAGAGATGAGATATTACAGTAAATAAAGGAGCTTGAGGCAATCAGAGGTTTCACTTTTACGGGTTAACTGGTTATTATTTATTTGCCAAGGCAACCCCAGTGGCTTCTTGAGAGGATTAGGATACCTGATTATGTCTTTTGTGTGGCTTCTTATGCTTACATTCCACTTATCAAGACGCTATGAAAAGAGAAGTAGGGTACTTTATTGTAAAAGGACTGGAATAACTAAGAGAAGCTGAATGGAAACAAAGGAATTAACCATGATACTACTAAAAATGTCTGAGTTACAAAGTTGGCATCTAGGACCAAATATTCCCAAGGTTTGGATATTCACACCTAAGGGTTTGGTTTAGCTATGTATGTAGACAGCTGCTATTCAGAGGATAAGTTAGTGCCTTAGTTTGGCTCAGGAGGGCACTTCTGAAGCAACCCTGCCAGTCTTTGATATTAACTATGCTTTGATTCACATTGAGGAGCAGCCTTAGCATGAAATAGATTCTTTTTATGTGAAACATGAACTGGAAAATGTGACCCAACATAGCAGTGGGCTTTCAGGCCATTTGATCAGATGAAAGCCAGTCCAGAGGGAAACCCTTTGAAACCCCTATAGTGTGGGCATAGTCTTACAAACCAGAGGGTCACCATGCAGATCTCCTCCTGGGCTTTGCTACTTGCAACATAGACGTAGCCACAGAGTTGCTACCAGACTAGAATTCATTTACACATGTTCCCCTGCAGATTAGAGCTGGAGTTTTCAGTTGGAAGGCTTTAATTTTTATCTATTGTGTAATAGAAAAAATGAATTGTGACTTTTAGCTGTGTTAGTGCTGATCCGGTCTGTTTCTTTATCTTGTGTGTTCCACGATACTTTTTTCAGTTACTTTCCCCTCAAGCCTTGACTATACATTTCACCTTAGTTTGTCTCTCCTCTCTCCATGATATTTTTTTAAGATCTGCGATGTCATTTCTAAATGGGAACAAGCCTTAAAAGAATTGCATCCTGGGAAATATGAAGGTGGCACAAGAATTGTGAAGTTGACCTATAAGAACAGGTATGGTTCTTTGTTGTTTGGCCTCACTACTGCTATTAATTAAACATTTCTAAACTGCATATACCTCTGTAGATATCTAGTAATTTATAGTACTGTTAGTGCCAAAACTATTTTAGCTCAGATGTGTTTAAATCCTACATGAGATGTGATGACTTGTGTGTGTGTGTGGTATATGTATAAAAGAGGGTACATGTCCTAGGGGTAAAACCCAAAACACTTTACAATAGCAGAATATACTTTAAATGAGTTAAGAACTAGCAGCAGCACAATAAGGCATACCTGGCACAATTGTGTTTGCCTAAATCCTAAAACTTAATTAAATAATGCATGTTAGGTGAGAAGAAGCGAAACCTTTGGGAAAAATCACCAGTGAAAATGAATATGCTGAAACTTGCAATTAAGTGAAGAATCACAAAGATTAAAAAGATATCAGAACAATGTTTTAAATAGCATGAGCTGTAGAAGAGACATGTAGTAGCAGTGCCCAGACTTTATAAAGAAAGAAATGTTAAAAGTTAGATGATGAGAGATGATAGAGAAGGGAAGTAAGAGACAAAGATCTAAATCAAAAACTAGAACAAGTCCATAATTTATAATACAGACAGGAATTATGAATTACAGTGAATGGAGAGCTGTGTATGAGAACAAGGAACGGCTTTCTGCATGTGAATTCTCTTTGCAGAGAAAACAAAGGCCACCCCAAAACCAAAAAGAGACAAAGTTCTGTATTAAACATATGAAGATTTTGTTGATTGTAACGGTGAAATAAATTTCTGTCAACTTTTATAGTTGGTATAACAGAGGTGGAAGCAGAAGGTATTGCTTTTGACCCAGAAGGCAGTATTCATTCAGGAGTGAAACTATGCAGTATTATGGTGTTGGACTGCAATGTGCCTAGACTGGACAGTAAGGATATTTTGATAAGGTCTTTCCAAGGCTGAGCTGTTCTAACACCAAGAACTCTGATAAGGCATGTGTAAGGTCAGTATGGTCCTAACGGTGCTAGAATGACATAAAAACAAACAAATCCACTGGAACGAATAACTTGTGTAGTGTTGTGGAATATATAGTCAAAGATGCAGCTTTAAATTAATATTTGAATTAGATGGTGTGAGCTATAAATAGGCATGCACAAGGAATGATTCTGGGAAGCATTCCCCAAGCTGGTGTCTTCAACCCCCATTAGTCATCTTGCTATACCAGGTCAAAGAAAATTCCAGGTGTGAAGGGAATAAAAAGTAGTAGGAAGCTTTGATTTACAAGAATGCTTCTTCAATTTTTGAAATAAAGCCAAACCGAAGACTTTTTTTGATAACAATATCAGTGTAAGTGCTCAAAACAAATCTGGCAAAAATAACAAGTCTACAAGGCTGCCATGTAGTAGTTTATGTATGTAGAGCAGAAGTCTGTATTCTGTGGTAAGCAGAGAAGGCCATATCTTAAATATTGCCTGTCTGTGCTTGATGGAGACGGACAAACACTGTGTTTAATAAGGCTTCACTGTCTTGAATTGGTTGGCTTACAGAAATTAAATGGCTTCCAAAGCTGGAAAGCATGTTTTGAGTCTCCTTGCCCAAATTTTGCTCATAAGGGAAGCACCTCTGCTTCCAAATCCATGTCCAGTACCCCTGCAACACATAAAGGTCACTTTGGAGAAGGAGGAAAAAACAAAAACCACTTATATTTTTACTGACCTTGATTAAAGTTACCACCTCTCTACTTCTAGTTCACATATATTTTTACCTTCACAATCTTCTCTACCTTTTAGGCTATATTTTAGGAGCCAGGCCAAAGGTGAGACAGACCGTGAGCGGTTGCTACTGGCATTCCAAGTCAGCAGTGAAATAGCCAGCGGAAGGTTTCCTGTTAATAAGGAATTAGCTCTGGAAATGGTGGCTCTGATGGCTCAGGTGAGTATGGCTGTGGCCAGAAATCCTTACTTTTGTCCTCCAGGATCTTCAGCTGTACACTGAGTAATCTTTGACTAAGCAGCTTATCTTTAACGTAAGTGGGTTTTCTTCTCAAACAGTCTGAGTTGTACTATGTCATACCCATTATACCAGCATATGTATGCTGTTAGAACACCTTTTGCTGTATGGAAGCTTGCTATAGTAGTGCCTCTCCTTTCCTCCTGAAGAAAAATACTGGAAGAAATCATGAGTCTGGACTATCCCCAGAACCAATCCAATTAGTGCTTTAGTAGAGACATGGAAATAGTAACGCTACTAGAATTCCATTAATAGTGAAAACTGACAGTAGTCTCTTACACAGGAAGACCATCTTGTAGGATCCTCCGTTAGACCTCCAGGGTTGCATTTAGCATTTTACTCCATAAAACACACAATATGGGTGGTGGTGGGCATCATAAGCAGGATAAGTTTCTTACTGAGATGAAATGGATTGCATTTGTTAAAGCAATGTAAACTGAGATGAAGAAGCTGGGAATGTTGTCCAAACTATTTACATATACACTGTTGTTTTAATTGGCCAATTGAAAATAAAGCCCAAAAGCTTAGCAGTAATATGCAAGTGTCTCCCTACAAGAAGTAGCTGGCCAAGGTCTTGCTTCACTTTCTTAGATTGGTAAAGAATTCCTTGGGCGGTCACATCCTTAGTAGTTGCTCTTTTGTGTACATTTACTATGGTAAATGCTGTAGACAAAATTTCCCAGACTAATGGTGTCTTTTTTTTTTTTACATGACTAATAGACACAGTAATTACTGGTATAGGAATTAATGAAATCTTGTACTGCACTAAAACCCCATAGTTCCATTGCACTATAATCTATGACATTGTCTTAGGTGGAATATGGGGATTTGGATCGACCAGGATCTTCAAGTCCCGGGGGAACATCACAGTCAAAAATGCAGCATCTTCTCCACCAGGTCTTAGATAAATTCTACCCCAAACGCTACAAGCAAAACATTACTCCTGAACAGCTCAGGTAAATTGTTGGTTCTTCTATACTTTCCACTGAAAACAAATTTTACTTGCAAAATTCTGTCTGTGTACTTAAGAAGTATCAAGGAACTCTGTCAAGATTATTTGATGTAGAAACTTAAACAAAACACAAGTGTCAGGAAGAGGTTTCTTTAAAAGAAAATAGAAGTTAACTAATATAAAAAGAGCCAAATCACTGAGTAATTTCCCTCTAGACAAGAAGTTTAAGCTTTTTGCTTCCAAATTAGGCATCTCAGTTCCAACAAACTCTAACCTAAGCCTAAGATGAATTCTCTTTCTGAATTTTTGTTTTACTCTCCCCCCAAGTGTAAATTGAATCCAGATGCCTGACATTTGCAATGAGCCACAAAGCCAGGACATATGGGCTGCTTCAGGCCATGCAGCAATTCTGGTAGGACATATTTTGGCAGGGCTTTTTGATGTTCTGACTTGGAAATTCTCACACACAATACAGAGATCTCAACTACAGAATTCAGATGCTGCCACAGTTCTCATCTCTCATTGTTTTAAAGAAAGAGAATGGTCATCTTCCAGATCTAAAGCTACTTAGCAATGAGTTAGTGGAACTAACACAATTATGTCCTTTTGGAAGCAAATTCCATATGCAAATAGCAAGATAGCTGCCAAACCATCTCTAGTGAATCAAATCAAGAGTGAATTAACATATATTGCCACTATATAAAGCACACTACAGTTAAATTAAGATGAAGGTGAGAGTATAATAGAATGTGAAGACAAGCTGGGCAGGATTTTACTGTAACAGCTACCTGAGTGTACTTAGAGTTGTTTAGTGAATGAACCAATGAACAACCCTTAAGTGACAGGGATTCCAGAGCATAAAAAGAAAAAAAAGGTAGTAAAATAGTTGTGGAAGTAGAGAAGATGCTAAAATAAACGCAGGTTGTACAACCCTCGTAACTGACAGTGCTTAACAGCCCTGTCCATAGCGCTGTGTAAAATAGCTCTTTTGGAACTAGAGGTACATTTATTAACTGTCACAGTTTTACTCACCTTACCTTGGAAGACATTAGCAAATAATTCTGTCTTGTGTCTTGGATTCTGAAAGGCAACTGGCTGACAGGCTGGCGACAAAGTGGATGGTGCTGCAGGGATGCTCTCCACCAGAATGCATTCGAATTTATTTGACAGTGGCCCGGAAATGGCCTCTCTTTGGAACCAAAATATTTGCTGCTAAGGTAATGACCAAACTTTTTTTCTCCTCCGGAGAGTGAACTATCTGAGCAGAGATGTACCTCTGATCTCAGGTAACATGGGTTGAAAATGGTTCTACTTCAGGAAGGGGAAAAATGGAACAATACTGTGTTCTGAGTGAACAGTTCTGTTTACCACCATGTGTTTACATTTAGAAAGAAGGAAGGGAAATAAGTTCTAAACACTAGGGGTTGCTAGCTTTCAGTAAATAAATACTGAAGGTTCCATGGCTGCATCAGTTGATCATAACAAGGAGTCCTACCTCTTCTTACAAAACTTGCCAAAGCTTTCTCAGGCAGGAATTTCCCTGGCCTTCAAGGCTGCAATGATAGTTTAAAAAATACTATTTACATACCACTGCAGGAGTGGAAGGGAAGAGTCCCCTGTAATTCACAGCTGGCAACTGATGCTAGGTGAAAGGAGAATGCCTGTTTCAGTCCTGTTGTCTGCTTGACACATTGCTGGCTGCTTTCCTTGCCACACAAAAGAGGCAAAGCACTGCTAATGTCCTGTTGCAGAGACAAAAACTAAAGCACATATGGGTGAGTTGCCAGCCCACAGGCATCAGTGGGAAAGAAAAGCTGGAGGGAGTGCTTCTCCCAGTAGCTTGTACCATCCCTCAGCTCATCCCAAGCTAGAGCTCACACAACTCATGTCTTAGCACATAGTAGATGTCTGAGAAATCTTGAAGGCATTAAACACCTTCTGCAACCCATCAGAAACCTCCTCTGTTGACAGCTTGAGATAGGTCTTGTTCATAGTTATGAAGTCAAAGCTGCTATGGTTAACAGAGTAAATTCTAAGGATGAAAGGGACCTCTTGAATAAATATGAAAGAAGTTTTTGAAAAGACAAGTATTTCCACTGTCAGGAGTAGAAGCAGAAGAGGTTACTGGTGTTTGAAGTTACTGCCCCTGGAGAATCAGAATATAGAACAATTCCACACAGAGTTTAAATAATGTTGATATTCCTGATGATTAATATACTGTATAACTTTTCAGTAGGTGGACAGCAAAGCCTATGGCATTAGCCAAGTAATAGCAGATACCTGGGAAGGATTCACATCATTAGCCACAACAACATGTAACTCATCTTTAACAGATAATTGATCCACATTTGTCAGAATCTGTAAGAAAGAAAATTGCATTGATGATCATACTGGGTGCAGTGATATTGTAGAAACCAGCAGGCTTCACTGCACGCCTGGCCACTGGGAGTAGTGTAAGAACCAGGGCAGAACTGCCATCTTGTTGTTCTGACCTAGCATTTCCTTCAGTTTTAACTACACCGATGGAAATTAATTAATCGCAAAGCCTTCATTATCATTGCATCTCTTGTGACACTAGTCTCAAAATTCTCTGTAAATCCAAGAAGTACTCTTAAAACTCAAACCAGGTCAGACCAGTAATGCCTACTGGATTCCCTCTGATCTGCACTTTATCCTCAACATCTTTGTGTGGTGAAATATCTAACCTAAAAGAAATATCTAAATTAATAACTTTGTGTCTCTCTAGCCTATTTTGCCTTCCCCACTGGAAGACTGTCCAGTCTGGATAGCTGTGAATGAAGATGGTATCAGCATACTGGATTATAACACTATGGTATGGTGAGGAACACTGTTTAAGAAAAGTAACTTACCTCCTGCAGAAAGACATTCCCTTGAGTCCACTTAAAGTCACTAAAAGTTTGTCTTTAACTTCAACTGGATCAAGAAGTTAATTTGTAGAAGCCAGAAATGGGGGGGAAGTCAGTGCTATGTTTGAATGTTACATAAAGAAAGGAAATTTACAGCGACAGTGTAAGGTAGGGATTCAGGAAATGGCTAACTGCCTCTTCGATGGGCAGCAAACATGCTCATACGCCTTGCAAAATCCCACCATCTGGGATACAGTAAAGTTCAGGTTATTGCTCTGAAGCAGTGAGGCATCGAGCAAGACAGAAGTAAACTAGAAATGTAGTTCTTGCTTGAGCTTTCTCTGCCCGCTGTTACCTATAGAGCCAATGACCTATACTGCCTATTGCTGCTGCTTGCAGTAAGTAGTCAATATGTTAGTTTAAGGTGACCATTTTTTCTTTTGCAGAACTATGACTCTTTCAAACTCTCTGTTGTCTGCAGCACTTGAAGGTCTCTTACTCATACTCCTCTGTGCTGACGTTTGGAGGCTGTCGAGATGACTTCATGATTGTAGTTGGTCAAACGAAAGAAAGGAGTTCTGGAAAAAACAGCACGGAAAAGCTCCTTTTCACAATGGCAATTCCAAAGGTAATTCCAAAATGAACAATGAGTTTCAGCTGGCAGCATAAGAGCTGGACATTTTCTACAGGCCCTGAGGACTGGTACTTGTGGCTGTTGCCTTAGCTGTATACATTCAATAAATCCCTTGTAAGCTGGAACCTTTAATCAAGAGACTTACTCTACCTAACTCTTACAGACCTCCATTCCAAAGCCAAACAGTTCCATGTGAGAAAGCTATTTGCAAAAGTTATGCAGTCAATAGGTTCTCAAAATCAAAGGGCACTCTTACCTCTAATTGACTTACAGTTAATCATTTTCTTTTTCTCCTAGATTGTTGAAGCAACACTTCTTATTGCCAGCTACATTAACTACCATGCGACACCTTCACTCCTGTCTTCTACACAGCCTTCCCAAAGCAAAACACCTGCTGACAAGCTTTGGGAGACTGAAAGTCGGTGCTTTTTCCCTTCTGTGCCCCGAAGCACTAAGGGGCCCACCCTTCTTTGAGGGCTGCTTCCAAATTACTTTGGTGATTTGCTGGGTTTGGTTTGGGTTTTTTTTTTTTG